>BSBM01001022.1:22467500-23667500 GCA_027924585.1 Larix kaempferi
ATCATTATCAATGATGACATCATCATCATCATCATCATCATTATCAATGATGATGATGATGAAGATGATGGATGAGGATGAGGATGAGTATGAAGATGAAGATGAGGATGAATATGATCATCATCATCATCCTCATCCTCATCCTCATCCTCATCATCATCATAATCATCTTCGTCATCATCATCATCATCATCATCATCATCATCATCATCATCATCCTCATTCTCATCATCGTCATCATCCTCATCATCATCCCCATCTTCCTCCTCCTCATCATCTTGGCCATCATCTTCACCTTCAACATCATCATCGTCATCATCAACATCAACATCATCGTCTTCTTCATCATCATCATTGATAATGATCTTCATCATCATCATCATCTTCTTCATGATCATTATTGATAATGATGATGATGACGAAGATGATGATGAAGATGATGATGATGATGAAGATGATGGATGATGACGAAGATGAGTACAAAGATGAAGATGATGATGCTGATGATGACGAATATGACGATGACCATCATCATCATCGTTATCACCCACTCCCTCCTCCTCCTCCTCCTCCTCCTCCTCCTCCTCATCATCATCATCTTGGACATCATCTTCATCAGCAATGTCATCATCATCATCATTGTCATCATCATCATCATCATCATCATCATCATCATCGTCGTCACCCTATACCTCATCATCATCATCATCATCTTGGTTGAATCATCTTCATCATCAACATCATCATCTTCATCCATTCAATAGGATTTTTGTATGGATGCATATGTGCTTGAGCTATGGTTTGGTTCGATTTTACTAAATAGTTGAAGAGAATAATAATCATTCCTTCAAACCACTTAAACTAAACTTAATTCACTTAAATTTTTTTTTTTTAATTTATAAAATTATATTATTCTCTTAATACTAAAAAACTATATATATATTTAATTTAATTCAATTTAAAACATTACTAATTATTAAAAAATATATAATTTATAAAATTATAAAATCACATTGACAAATTTCAAATTTAATTAAAATCAACGTGCACACACCATTTTGTGCGCATGCGCCATTGTGTGTGCACACGCTATTGTGTGCGTATGCGCTATTTAAATCAACATGCACGCGCCATTTTAATTTTTAAGTTTTGGCGGGTAATTATTTTTCGACCAACATTGTGGATGACTTGGCTGTTATGGTTTTAGGTTCGGGTTGCCAAAATATATATAATACTATAAAAAATACATCTTATTCTATAACTTCTTTTGTTTCGAGCATGATTTTGCGTATGATACACTAGTCCATTGCTAATGAAATTGCACACACTGGTAGAACTATGTGTGCAGATTCTGAATATGGAATTTTTTATTAAATCTATTATTTGTTCCTATTTTTAGTTAATTTCAATTGCACTAACGTCAATCTTACACAAAAAGTAGGTTAATTCTTTCGTCTATAACTTTTTATTGGCTCACCTATTTTGAAAACGGAAAAGAACCCGCAAAACTACACACAAAAACCTACATTCTAAAAAAAAACAATGGTGATTGATTATGTTAAGACCATGATATCGGGGGCTAACGCTCGACCTAGTCATTTTAGGGATGGGTTGACTTCCTTAATTAAAAAAAAAAATTAAAATTAACATAAATAAATATGGAAAAATAGCGCTGCACTATAACAGTCTGTTATGTATGACTGTATATATTTTTTAACAAAAATCCACCATTTGAATACCGAACGAGGGGGCTAACACAAACATATTCATTATGTTTTCTTAAAAAAATAACATACCAACCTTAGGAGAACCCCATTTTTTTGGATTTATACTTAATTTCCATAAATAATATTTATATATTCCGGAAGGTAATCCGATTGTCTACGTTTCATCTTCTTGCGCCATATTCCAAAAAATTTTGTAGGTAGCTCTAATATTGCTTTTTGATGTTCAGATTTCTGTTTTTCCAGAAGTCCATTGCGACTAACGCATCATGAGTGGACAGCATTAGCTTGCACCAGCCAGATATTAACATTAACATTAATATTATTATGTTTAACTTTTATATTGTAAATATTTTATTAATGTTAATATTTATGTATTTGATTTTATCAATAATGTTATAAACATGAGTAAATTTTTTTATTATTGTTTTTATTAATATTAGTTTTGATATTTTTAATAATTTATTGATGTTATTATTAATGTTGATATTAATATCAATGTTAATATTACAATGGTAATAACATAATATAATGATAATGTTATAATATGACATTAACATTAATATAATATCAACATTATTAAAGTTAAGTTTAGTAACAGCATTAATATTTAATTAATATTAATGCTACTATTTTATAGGTATTCTTAGTAATATTAATATTTTTAATATTTTACTAATGTTAATAATAATATTAATATTATCATTGAATTGAAATGATATTAATTATATTAATATAATATAACGTTAATTTTATAATATGAAATTAGTATTTATATATGTTTAACATTAGTGTTATAATATTATTGTTCTTAAATTTATTAATAATATTAGTATTAATGTGTTTAATGTTAATATTTTATTAACATTATTATATATTATTAATATTATTTATTTAATTAATCCGAAATAATCATATATTTTCTTTTTAAATATTTATAAAAAGCAAAACATGTTAGTTAATATATATATATAAATATAAATGAGATAAAACCTTTGATTTAATTTCATATAGTAATATTTTTTACTTTGTCAATTATAATTGAATATATTAAATTTTTTAATGAAATCAAGTATAACCTAAACATGATTGAATAGATTAACAATTTTAATAAAATTAAGTATATCTTAAATTATATTATGAATAAAACTAGATGCATTCAATGATGCATAAATATGAATTAACCAAAACATAAATAATATAATTCTATTAATTTTTAATCAGAGAGAGCTAGACAACTCCACTTTCCTCAAAGATAATGTGTGTAAATTCACATATAATAATAATTGAGGAATCCAAAACAATATATACTTCGTAAAAATCACCTTATTAACTTTATTTTGATACAGAAAGAAAATAACTTTATAATACAACTTCATTCCATTACAATTTCTGTTTTTAATGCCTCTACAAAGAGCATATTATATAAATGAACTATTCCTATGAAATAAAAGGTTGCAATATTGATAATTTTCATATGAAAAAACAAAAAATGATCCATAATCATTTTCAAATTAAATGATTACTAAGAAGATGTAAATGATCAATGAATAAATATAGGTAAATGACATTATTATTTTTTAAATTGGAAACAAAATTTTAATAAAAGCATCAAGGATCTTTTAATTGTAAATTAAACTTAAACATTGTTATTGATAAGTAGTGTTTTTATAACTTAATTGTTGAAGAGTTATATTTTCACTAAAAAAATTGTATAAAAATAAAAGCTCAAAACCTCAAAAAAAAAATGAAATGAAATTCCAACACCTTGTTGCATTTATAGTTCTTTCTTTTGAGTTTGAGGGGAATTTCGTAGAGCCTATGAACCATAAATTTAATGCACCCCTATTGGTAAAACCCCGTGGGCCGCGACGTTTCTATTGTGGCCAGCGAAGTAGGGCTGGATGGTATTACGTAAATGCCGATAAATAAGGACGACGAGCACTATCCATAAATAAAGACACGCTATATGTCAACGTAAATTTGTTAACGTCAACGTCACAATATTTAAATCTCGAGAGGAACGTCAGCGTAAATATGTGAACGTCAACGTAAATAAGGAAAGGCTATATGTCAACGTCAACGTCACAATAAGACGACTTCAGCTTGAGAGGAACTGCTCACAATATTTAAATCTTGTATATCACTTGTTGCGTTGAATAAGTCGCGGATCGTAATAAAAGAGAAAGACGTCACGCGATGTAACATCATCCGCCACGTCAGAGAGGTTATCCCGATTCCCACCCACGTAACCATCACCGCTCTACAATAACCTTTGGCATTTGAAGAGTTATAAGAGGTTAAACTATTTCATCTTAGGCAGCCATCGCGTTCAACTATTTTATAAAATGTGTTTTCAATATGTAAAATTTTAAGAATTTTGGCCCGTTTGTTCTTCATCTCATCCACTCGAATCAGGACAGGTGGCCGGAATGAAAGTTAATACAACTGAGATTGCGTCACACTGACGATGGCACCACGTGGTAAGTGAATTTCATCTTAAAAACCGTGATCTAACCTGCAATGCTTTGGGGTTGGGTTGGGTTTCATCAGCAGATCGTCATAGTGACATCACCTTGCTAGGCCACTTGGTAACGGGTTATTCGTCACATTCGTCAGTGAGAATGTGGTGAGCAGCTAATCTTCTAGATGTTCCCATCTCTACCAGTGATCAAATTTGAAGGGCTAGTCTTAATTTAAATTTGAAGGGTATATATTCCTGCACACTTCGAAGATGAAAAGCTTTAAAAAAATTTGCTTTTCAATTGACAGTAATAAATTAATCATGCACTTCATTAAAAAATATGTTAAATAAAATATTACATTTCAAATCAATTTTCAATTATAAATTGATTTGAAATATAGCATTTTAATTTTTTATATTTACTAAAACATTGAATACAGATTACTCTGTTTCTTGGCATCACCGGAAACCAACCTAGTAATAGAATATTTGGAGACTAATTTAGTTTTATTGCCTCTTTATAACATAATTTACTTTTTGATTGTACAGAGTGCCCATCTCCATTCTTATTCTCTTGCTGCAACAAGCCTTGACAATAAGGATGGGCATGAATCCATTTCCCATGGATTCACAGATTGCATGGTCTCAATCGACAATTGGTGAGTTCCAGTAACTCCAAATGAATCCATGACCTGAAATTATGTGACTTCGAACAGAATTTGGTTTGCGCATTTGTTTGTTATTGTTTAAGCTTTCCTACAGAGCAATAAATCATTTTCTTAAAGAGAAGAGTTCCGAATTTCGTGGGCATGTTTTTCTTTAGGATATGAATTCTTCTACTCTGTTGAAAACCAAGTTCTTTCCAATGGTGCATTGATTATTGAGCTAGATAGAAACAAAGTAATCTGTATTCAATGGAATAAATTATTCATTCCATTCCGGTAACTATTAATTATTCTTAATAATGGAATGAATTTCATCCCTTTGCATACATTATACAAATTGTTTGCATAATGTAGAACATCATCCCTTTGCATACATTATACAAATTGTTTCAGATATACATTGAGAAAAAGCTATCCGAGAATGTAAAGCTAACATTATTGAGAATTTTATATTAAAATTTATATTCTTAACCAGTCCTAAAATTATCACTTAGAAAATCGGTTCAAGCAAATGATTTTGCCTCTTTTTTATCTTTATTTTCACTGGGCTTTTTGTATTGCATCGCTTTTAACTCAGTATTAGGAGATTGTTTAAATAAGCACTGGGTCGAGAACTGAAATGCCCAAGTACAACAACAGTAATTTGATTTGTATTCCTAGTTTCCATGGCGTAAACGCCAAAACTGACATTTTCAGTGTAAAGAAAAGTAAAATTATTAAGAACTAAGGAAGGTTCTGGTCCTTCCTGTAAAAACTTTAAGGAAGGTCTTTCCCCACTTAGGAATCTTCCTAATCAGCCTTTAGCACAACACTAGAAGTATGCTGCTTACCCGAGTAGTGAAGTTCCTCTTCCGCGAGTTGAGTAAATCTCCGAGCAGCCTGCCAAGTCAAAGGAAATGGGGTTAGACCACGAAGAGCCAAAAGATTGAGACTCTTCAAACATTTTTGCTTAAGTATAGTAAGTGCAGTAGAAAGATGAGGAGACTTACCATTTCTTCAGGACAGAGACCTGGATCATTTCCGAAGCTGCGTCGAGAACTTAGAGTACCTACGAGTTGGGCATTCCAGCTAGAAAAATCTCCTCCTTCTGAACGGTAAGGGCAGAAATTCTTCAGACCTCAAGTGATAACAAAAATAAGTTTAGGTTCTAGATCAGAACTCATAGTGCTGGAAGATTGATAATGAATGCTTCATCCCTAAAACCACTAACCGAGGCTAAGATTGAAGTGTGGTATTCCTTGAAGGTGAGAATAGTTATTGTTCTGACACTCTTTAAACGAGATGGCCCTTCGTATTTCCATGAGTCACCACAGTACCTACGGACATCCCTCCCTTTTGATGACTCATCGTCCTTGTACAACTTGCAGTTGGTATTTTTTTTATAATATCAAACTTTGTATTTTTCCAAAATTACCCTTTAAGTTTAATTTATCGATTTAAATCCTTATAGTAAGGGTAGGGCAGCAGGTGCTCGTGCCTATGCTGTAAAAATTTTGATGGGCAATTTTAAACATAGCACTTCTAATGAAATTTTAACATAATTATTACATTTATTTGTAAAACTTCAAAATTAAAAATCTTTTTTTTTTTTACGTCCATTTTTTTTACAACACTTCTGGGACGTACTGAGAGCCCTTTGACGTGCTGTGACATGTTCAATTTTGATCCCTGAGATTCTCGACCCGTTCGTGCTGTATAAATCAATTTAACCAATCGGGTATTTGCATGGTGGCTGCGTTTCCAAGTTAACCAATCGGGTATTTCCATGGTGGCTGCGTTTCCAAGAATCTGTAGCATGTATTGCAAATCGCTGTTCAAGGGAATCGAACATGAGCGGCCTAGCGATGAACAACGGTGCCGAAATTTCCAGGGATGGATTCTTCGAGAGCGAGGAAGAAGAATTGCAGGGGCAGGCAGAGGCTTGGAAGTTCACGTTCGCATTTGTAGAGTCGTTGGCCGTGAAATCCGTGGTTCTGCTGGGAATCCCCGACATGATCTTCCGCGAAGGTCCCCGCGCCACTCTTTCTCTCAATGAAATCGTAGCCAGGCTGCCTACTGACTCGCCCGACGCCTCATGCCTCTTCAGAATCATGCGCTTCCTCGTGGCTAAGGGCGTATTCCGCGCCTCCGTTGTCAAAAGCGCGGTCGACGGTGCCACCGAGACGAGATACGGCCTGACGCCCGCGTCGAAATGGCTCGTGAAAGAGCGGGAGCTTTCCATGGTGCCGATGTTGCTGATGCAGAACGACCAGAGAACCGTAGCGCCGTGGCACCGTTTCAATGAGTGCGTTTTCGCTGGGGGCATTGCCTTTGAGAGGGCCAACGGTGCAGAGATCTGGTCTTACGCCTCTGATCATCCCGACTTCAACAATCTGTTCAACGATGCCATGGCCTGCAACGCCAGAATCGTGATGAAGGCTCTTCTGTCCAAGTACCAAGGCTTCCACTCCCTCAATTCCTTGGTGGACGTCGGGGGCGGGACTGGAACCGCTGTGGCGGAGATTGTGAAAGCTTATCCTTTCATCAGAGGCATCAACTACGACCTCCCTCATGTCGTGGCCACTGCTCCGTATCTACCAGGTTATTAATTAAGATTACTTTTGGTATAACTATTTATAAACATTTTGGTACATTCACGTTTTGCTTTGCCAGAGACTGATTGTCATCATGTCATGTGTGTGTAAATAGGCGTGGATCACGTGGGAGGAGACATGTTCAAAACTGTGCCCAACGGGGATGCCATATTTATGAAGGTAAGCTGTGACCTTGCTGTATCGGCATGTAATTATGATGAGTACAATCATTTAACTTGTAGTGGTTGGTGAGTAAAAGATTTATGATTATTATAGTAGTTTAGTTTGTGGTCCGTAAATATTTATAAGTTATATAACTCTAGTATAATCTAGGGAAAATATAGCCTCTAGTCAGACCAAATTCTAAAATATAAATATTAATCTAAAATCCAAATTCTAAAATATAAAGTATAGTGTTCCCTCGTTGAGCTCGCTCTCTCAGCATATTTGTACAGTGTTCTCTCGTTGAGCTCTCTCTGCATATTTGTAGAAAAGTTTACGACTGTCAGTTGTGAACCGGTTGTATTCTAAATAAATTTATAAAATACTTCTCATTGGGTGCTCATAATGGAGAAATGATAAATCCATTGATATATAAAATATGCATAGCAAAGATTTGCCGGACATTGAAGATTTGGACAATCATGGTTCCGTCTCCAAAACATGAGCTTTATGCACTTTGAAATTCTTACTCCGTGTGGGACATTAAATTGACAGGTTTTTTGAATAAAACATCATAAATGTGAGGCTTTGAACAGGACTTTGTCATTTGAAAGTTCTCCGTGATTTTGAACACTTCAAAGTTACAGTTCCTTACGAAACATTGAAATGATAAATATCTTCAAGGAACACTTTTAATTTTTGTGACAACGTCTATGCCCACACTTGACCCATGGCATAGACGTTGTCACAAAAATTACTCTATGGCATTTTATTGAGGAAACTAGTGATGCACAGACAGTCATAGCTAAGATGTGCAGTTTTAGCACTTCATCCAATGCTTCTATGTATCCACTATGACTACGATCTGGAAGTAACTAGTTACTAAGTGTGAATCGAAAATTAAAAGAGCAACGTAGCAATCCTGAAATTATTTGGTTGCGATCTGGAAGTAACTAGTTACTAAGGGTGAATCGAAAATTAAAAGAGCAACGTAGTAGTACTGAAATTATTTGGCTGCGATCTGGTGTGAGTCTATTAATAGATAAGACAAGCACATAATTTCTACTTACTGCGATTTACCACACAACTTGACACGCGATCTATATTTGACCAAAAGTCGGGCACAAAAAAGGTTATCATGGTGAATCATCCATATAAATACAAATAGCAATACTGATAAATGCAACTTAAATTGCCATATCTTGCTTAAATTTGAGCTTAAATAAATCCATACGACAGTAATTTTCTTTTACCAAGTTTTTTACCATTGTTTGCATTTTTGATATGAACAAAATATGCTACAGAACCGAACCAACATTCATTATGAAATTATGAATTTTAAGCCACACACAATTGATCCCTCACTAAACATTTAATCCAAAATACTCTATCTTGAGTTGTAGCAGAAAATCAAACCACGAGCCTTAGATCCGAGCATTTGAACCTAGCTCTGATACCAAATTGTCACATCTCTAAATTTATGTGGTTAAATCTATTAAAAACTATTCATAGACATTCCTTATCATGGGTTTAACAAGTAATAAATTAGATCCATTTACTCCAATCAGCTACAATGCCATTAATTTAAAATTCAAAAATAATACTTACTTGAAAATTCTGAAATAGGAAGGTGGAAAACATTGGATAAATGCCAACTTCTCCCGACTGTAGAAGATAAGATAGCCAAAATGTGTGCCTAGCTTCACCCCCGAGGTGGATCACCACTTTCAATACTAGTGGACTAGCATCGACTACAGCGCAACACTCCACCAAGGAGTCTGTAACAGTCTAATAAGATGGAATTATAAATTCTAGAGAATACTCAACATAATCTTAGCAGCATAATAATTCTCTCATGCACAACATGGCATCCCATGCTATCTCAGTGCATCTCTTTATAGTTTTTTCCCGGGTCTTGTGCCATCATCAATCAAATCTCAAGCAATCTTGGGATCCCTACATTAGTGGATCTTGTTGGAGTGTCGTGATTTCATCTTGGATTTGATTGATATTCAGAATCGGTGTGTTATCCCTTGTCCATGGTTTTAAGTGGTGTCCCCTCTCTTCACTGATCATTCCCAGTGTTACTTTCCTTTTATTGAAATAGAATACTAATTTCTGGTGCACATTATTCTCTCCTTTCCTCTCCTTCGCCTTATGTGGTTTTTATCGATTAGTTCCTTCAACTGTGATTTTAGTTCATGAAGTTCCAAAATGTTCATGTTCTGTAAGGAGCCTTTGAGTTAGGCACTGCACCCGGTACTTACTCAATGGTGAATTCTAGTTCCCTTTTCAGAGTTAGTCCTTGAATTTCTTTCGAGAATACATCAGAAAAGTCCTTAAGAATCAGTATGTATTCCAATTTTAACTTATCTTCTTTAGATGAATGTTTGTCATTTACTACATTTATTGCAAACATTTTACACCCTTTCCTTACAGCCTTTTTAACTTGTAAAGCAAAAAGTTGTCTAACAGAAGTTCTTCTAGGAGTTCTCTTTACTATTTCAGTTTCTCCATTATTATTTAAACAAGTAAAAGTCTTTTCAAAGTAGTTCAGCACTACGCTATGCTTTTCAAGCCAGTCCATGCATATTAATATGTCACAAGACCCCAAAGGTAGAATATTCAATTTAACTTGCGTCTTTAACTGACTCATAAGCAAATCACAGCTTTTAACAAATTCTGTAACTTTTCTTTTGGTCCCTGTTGCTAACTGAACAAACCATAATTTATCAAATTTCTCTGCTTTTAACTTGCAACTTTTCTTTAAATCAAGTGATATGTAACTAAAACTCGCACCTGGCTCAATTAGAATAGAGATAGGTTTGTTTTATATCATACCTTCGATCTCGACCATGGAAGTTTGATGGTATGCTTGTTGGTTTTCCAGCGCTACATTGATTATGGGCATCTCCCTTGCTACATCGCCGAGTGTTGGTTCTGTCTGCATTGCGTGAATGTTGCTGACTGGTCTTCTTTTGAGTGGGCAGTTTTCTCTGGTATGCGGTCCATTACAGTCATAACATTTTAAAGGTGGTTTTTGTTCATTAAATCCTGGCATTATTATTATTATTATTATTATTATTATTAGGCGCATTTCTTGCAGATGTGTAATTATGTGGTGCATTACCTCTGTAATTATTACTTTGAAAATTTATGTTATTGAAATTTTTATTATTTCCAGATTCTTGAAATTAAAAGTTTTCTTTTTATGCTCAAAGTTACTTGGTTTATTATTCCTCCAACTCGATACACCTTCTCTTTTCTTATTTTGTTCAAAACAGAAGTTGGCGTTTCTCATGGCTTCTTCAAGAGTTGTAGGATTATCGTATTCAATTCTATCTTTTATGTTAAAGGGTAAGCAGCTCAAAAACCTTTGTACCTTAAGTTTCTCTTCAGCTAAGTAAGGTACATACCTTAGCAGACTAATAAATTTGATACTTAACTCCTTCATACTCACAAGACCCAATTTTAAGTCATAACATTATTTTTCCTTATCTTTGTAATATTGCTCAGACAAAAAAAATTTCTTGAATAATTTATTAAATGTACTCCAATTTATATTTATTTCTTTAATGCTTTTAACCCTCTTAATATCCTGCCACCAAATTTCTTCCTTTCGGTCAAATTGTATATGGCCATTTTAGATTTTAACTAAGATGAGTAATCATAAATCTGAAAATACTTCTTCATACCGGACAACCATGCTTCTACTGCCTCATCCTTTTCATTTTTGCCATTAAATCTTGGGGGTTTTATCTTCTTAAATTTCCCTGAAATTTGTTCATAATGTTTATGCTTTTTCTTAGGATGACAGTCACTATCACTAATGTCTTGTTCAGAATTATATTTTCTTCTATAAGTTTTATCATCAGATTCGAAAGAAGAGTCACTTTCACTTTTATAGCATTTCACCTTCTTATCTCTGTGTTTATATGACATAGTTCTAGACTCAGATTTTACTTCTGTTCTCTTATCTTTTTCATCATGATGATATTATTCTAGTAAAACCTGGTCCAGTTCTTCCTGTGCTCTTAAAATCCTTTTGTTTTCTTCTTTAACATTTCTTATCTCAATTTTTAAATCTTTAACCATATGTAATAGTTCAGATGATTGATCATTCAATTCTACATAGATTTCTTCATTAATATTCTCATGTTCATTATTATTACGTTCACTACGATGAGAGCTGTTCTCTGCAGATTCTTCCAGCATTTCCATACCTGCAAATTAAATGTCAAACTATTATGTACAGAAACAAATTAAAACAAAAGTTAGTAACTAAGTTTTTCTATTTTCTTTTTCTGTTTGCGTGCGTGAGCCTTTTTCAGGCCTAGAGTTTGAACTCGTGCTTTGATACCACATGTAACATCCCAAAATTTTGTAAAATTTAAAAAAAAAACTAAGCATTTAATTTAGCATTAAATCATGTGCAGAAGTAATAAATGTCTCTTAAATAACTGTACTAGATGATAATTAATTACAGCATGTAATTATATGTAAAGCTTTTTAATTGTCTTATCGACAATTAAGTGCATTAATGCTCCTATGTCAGTTTTACCATTGTAATTATTAATTCGAGTCCTCACTTGTTTCCTACACATACTATTTCATGAAACATAAGTATTGCGATACTATAACTATAATTATATAATTATAGTCTTTAATATGATGCGTGAGATTGATGTTATACACCTACATATAGTTGCGATCATACTATGACTCGGTTGTACCTTGTGTTAAGGTCTGTTAGATGGTACTTATTTATTTATTAGCACACTCTCATTTATAAATTACTTCTTGTTGGCAGTTTAATTCTAGTGAATGACTTTGAGACTTACTTAGCTTTACGCTAATGTATCGTCTCTTTAACTATCCAAGTTACAGGTTGCATACTTTTGGTTTTTGCTAAGATAGTACGATGATTTCTATTAGCCTTATGTGAGAATTATCATAGACCCTAACTTAATTAAAAGTGGTGACTTTGTAAAACACCAAGGTTGCAAATTACGTAGCATGTTCATATTTAATGTGTGATGTTTGAAGTATGAGAAGACTATGGTGATCAATGATTACTCTTAATCGTTATAGTTTATTACACTTACATTAAAGTGGGAGTCTCCTTACTATGCAAAGAATGGTGAAATCAACGTAACACTTCATAGCAAAGTGAACTATGGTGTTTCCATGCAATACTTCAGGGTATTAACATTGTTTATGGTTTAAACTATGGAATAGTGGGTTATGATTTCTCATTCTGGCACCATATTAATCTATGGAACGGGAACTACGTTAAAAATATATCAAAGTGGTTCTTTGTATACCAACAACGTGGTGGTAGCTGGAACATTAATTGTGACCACATGAAGATCATAACTGCATCTCGATAGCGTCAAACCCTACTGCGAGGTTTAGGTTTTTTGGTCTTTGGTTTAATGTTGCTCTGCATTATGGAGGATGCTGAGCCTTCTGGGCCATCATAGCTGTTGGAATTCATACTCCACTCGTCGTGTTAGTTGGAAGTTGCAGAGTGTTGGCTCGAGGGAATTTATGGTTTTGCATCATGTTTCAGGGTTTCCAACCTTCGTTTCTTTCCTTGACTTCGGGTGTTATTAACCAGGTAAACTATAATGCAGTATACAAACCCTCGTTTGAGTTTTAGTGCTGTGTTGAGATTTGTATTTGTTTTAAACATGTTTTATATATGCATATTTAACTTGAATTTCGTTTTTATGGTAGGGTAAGTCCCTTTGAAATCCATGGTGAAGTTGTTATGACAGAGAAATGAGCCACTACAGTGTGCATTCCCCGGTAAGCCTTGGTCAGACCAGGGTTCTTCTATCAACAAGGATGTAGCATTTTTGTTTCTCTTCGTCCATACAAACTCTATTTGAAAATGGGTTTTCGAGGCTACGTTACCGTAATAGTTGGTTTTGCTGGGTATTGACCCGAGTTGGGTTTCGTCGGTAGTGTTTGTAGGATGTTGTCCTTACAGGATTTTCGTCGGTCCTACTGGAAGTTAGACTGCAACATAATACTACATTATATGAATACGAAGTGTTGTGTTCTTTATTTTTGGCAATGAAATTAAATCTCTATGTAAATGGTTTAAAGTTTCATTTAAGATAGAAGGGATAAACCCTAACTCGTATGTGCAGTTCATTTTATATTTTACAAGTTTCTAAATATAACTTATAAGTCTTTAAATGTTGTTTGTTTTAAAAATGCCGAATACCTGGGCGATTCAAGACTTGAGCCCGTATCCTTCGTTAGTAAATATTTATGAAAGATATTACTATCAACTTTATGAACTTGTTTATAAGGTATTAGCGCTGTGATTCGGTTCTACATAATATTAGTTGAAATGTTTGAAACTGTGTGACTTACATCTTGGGTGAGCTCGTATTGAGACTCGAACCCTTAGCTTTCTTGACAAGCTGGATAACCTGTGTACTGAGCTCTATTTCGAAAATGTATTAAGTTTGAAGTTTTGATTTAATGGTATACATGATTTCTCCACAGGGTATGGGCTTGTGCCTAGTACTACATAAATTTATGTTTTGATAACTTGGTTGAACCTTACATTTCAACGTAAGGGTGAGTTCTCACAAAGGAGACTCGAACCCTTGACTATTATTCGGATTCTGTGTAATGGGTTTAAATGTAGGTTACTAAAAGTTATTTAAGTTTCGATATTAATTTTAATACATGGGTTAAACCCTTGGATGAGCCTGTACAGGTCTCGATCCTGAATGTTGCTTGTGTTAAGTTGTTCCTGTGTTAAATTGGCTACTGGTATTAAGTTCCTATTATACATTTATATGTTTTTACCGTATTACTGAGTAATGATTCAATACTTGTACAAATGGTTGGACCAATGGTAGAGTGTATATGATGTTTATATGAATGTTTACACTACTATTTTTTTCCATACTTTGGTTTATAATACTTCTGTATAATGTTTAGATTATTACACAGATATTATACTATGTTTGTTCGAGTGGTTTGTATGGAAAAGAGATTATAATTTTGAGTATGAGATACTGTAATAGTTAATGGAAATATTTAAATGATAATTTATAGCTTAGGGTTTTGCTAACTCTAAAGTTTAGATATATGATAAGTGAGTAAGTAGACTTTTTTTAAAAAAAAATATTTTTATCTTATGAAAAGAATAGTAATGTATAACTAGATAATTCAATTTGTATTATGAGATGACAACCCTATATAATTTCTGCTATTTGTTTTATGGAAACTAGCATAAAAATATGAATACATTTATATTGATAACAAAGACCTGAAACTACTATAGTATATAGTATTGATTTTCTATGATGTAGGAGTATTATATCATAAAAATACTTGTTCTATTTGAAGTATAAACTTACTGCTATTTTCCAATCACATCTTCAAAGTTAATTATACATTTCTTGTACTAGAGTACATCGTCTATGACGAAAGGAAAAATACACAAAATATTTTATTCATTCACTTTTATCATCTCATTCATTCATTAAATCTGTAGAAAACTAATTTAACTTCATCAGAAGATCATTCAATAGTTCATCTAACTGATAACTAGAAAATCACATTTCTAAACAATCTATACATCATAGTTTAACTAGTACAGAGACATATCCTTTTCTAATCTGCATGATAATTATATATAAGCTACTCATAGAAAACATTCAAATAGTTTTCAGAGATAGATAAACAATTACATAAATGAAATGAAATAAATAAATAGAACCTGATAATTTTGCTAGGGTGGGAAAACACCCAAAGAGGCATGTTCCTCCCAACCTTCTCCAGAAGAAGCAGCCAAATCACTTGCTCCCTTGGACCCCTGAGACTGTTTACTGAATCACTAGGAAGAAGACTCTGTGTAGAAGCAAGGCACTCAGGTTGTACTTCAGTACTCAATGGAGACTTGCATACACCTCACCTATGTACTTCAACAATCAATGGAGACTTGCATACATATAAAAACCTCTGCACTCAATAGGAAAACTCTGCACTCAGCAGAAATCAGGCAGACTTACACTACAACTCAAAACATAGCTTCCCCTCATTGAATCTCTTGTGTGCATACAACAAAACCACAAGGTAAATTTTCTCATCAGAAAAAGTGTGAGCCTCTGCTCAAATTCGATGGCTTATAAAAGATGACTAGGTCTTTTAGTGGTGAGTTTCAATAAATGGGCCTCAAGCTCCAGTTCCACATTCCAGGGAACTTGACCACAATTTAAGGGAGTTGTCCCATAACAACAATTAGTTACTGTGTTCATGGTGCTGCCACTTTTCCATTTCCTTCTACCTCAGATTCCATTCCTCCTAGTGGGTCAGTAAACACTCTTTCAATAGTCTCTTTAGGTGAGTGTCTCCTATTTTATTTTATTAAATAATAATATTATGCATTTACAGTCATCCTTGACCACTTGGTCAAATATAAACCTTTACAATAAAAGTTAAGATAATATTTTTCCACTAACATAAAATGTCTCAAGTATTGGGTATGTAACAGTGTTCCAAGCTAGCACCCAGGTATTGTGGACCTTTCAAAGTGTTAGCTAAGATAGGGATGGTATCCTATCAGCTTGCACTTTCTCCTAATATAAAAGTACACGATGTATTTCATGTTTCATTATTAAAATATATATATACATGATGCTACTCATGTAATTGACTGGAATGTGATTCAGGTAGAACCAAAGAGCGAATTCCATACTGAACCTTTCTGCACCCTAGACAGGAAGGAACGTATGCTGTGGAATTGAGACATCGTTCAAATAAAAGTGCAATGGAAGCACTTCATCCCTGAAGAGGCAACTTGGGAAATGGAGGATAAAATGAGAGAGGCATATTCCTCCATGTTCTAGAATGAGCAAGAGAGCTCAGAATAAAGAACATGGAGGATGGTGTTAAAAATAGGGAGGGCAGAAATGTGATACCCCCCAAAACATTATTATTTTGATTTAACATTTTGATGATTATTTTTATGTAAGATTTATTTAAAACTCAAAAACACAAACTGACACTTTTCACAACAAACTATTTTTTTTTATTAAATAAAATAAAATGGCACTTGGAGAGTTCAACTAAATGAGGGGACACCACCATGGCACAAGAGAACATGTGTAAGAAAGCTAGAGAGATCTTTACCAATCAAATCAAATCTAAAACTCAACAGCCAGACAAGATCCTCAATCATAGGGATTTATGGATTGAATGGAGATTTGATTGGGATGGCGCAAGACCTAGGCAAAACTGTGTATAATGGTGCAATGAAATAGAATGGGATGCCATGTGGTGCATGGAGGAACCTTGTTGAGTGTTATCTCTCTTCATAATTCCATCTTTGGTTGCTACGGACTCTGAGAGAGAGTGTCATGTGGAAGAATTTTCTTAGCATTCTAGTGCATGGTGGTTATCCAGCTCGGGGTGGAGCTGGGAAAACAGACAAGTTGCTCTCTCCTATGGTTGGAAGGAGATGATTCTCCAAGGAACTAGTTTCATTGTTGCAAGTAAGTATATGTCTTTGGTTATGTGAATGAATGATTTACAATGATGTATAAGTGATTTTGGATTATGAAAGGTAGAAATATAAGTAGGTTAAATATGTTTTTCATACCCAAGATGCTGCAAGATATTAGTTTTACTTTAAATTTAAGTTTTTCTTGATTTCTGCATTTTATGAAAATTTGGGGTTGTTACAACTTCAATCCATACATGACTTTTATGGAAGGTTGGTTTCTATCCATAGTTGACTTTTAAGTGAGGATGACTTCAATCCAAGGTTAGTTTAAATCATAGGTTGACTTCAATCCATGGTTTACTTCAATCCATAGGTGACTTCAATCCATGGTTGATATTAGGGTAGCATGGTTTACTATGGTTGAATTTGGTTAACCATGGTTTACTATGTTTAATGATGGTTGACCAAGACTCATCGTTGAAAATGGTTGACTTAAGCTAACTATGGTTAACTATGTGAAATTTGGTAAACCATGATTGTGTTTGTTTAATAGGGCTAACTTTGGTAATCCAAGGTTAAATTCAATTCACATTCGACTTTTAAGCAAGGTTTGACTTCAAGCCAATGTTGACTTCAATCCATGATTCACTTTAATCAAGGGCCGACTTCAATCCATAGTTGACTTTTAAGAATTGTTGACTTCAATCCATATTTGATATATGTCTAACCTTATATATCGACCGTATTATTAATAGTATTGTTATTCTTATTAATTATAATGTTGTTTAGAATATTAATAATAATGTTATTAGTATTATTAATAATTTATTAATGTTAATATTTAATGGTTTTAGTGTTAATAAATATTAACATTAATATTAAGATTATTATGTTTAATTTTTATATTGTCAATATTTTATTAATACTAATATTTATGTATTTGATTTTATTAATAATATTATAAACATGAGTAATTTTTTTATTATTATTAGTATTAATATTAGTTTTGATATTTTTAATAATTTATTAATGTTGATATTAATGTCAATGTTAATATTGCGCATGCTTTTGATAAAACTTGATGAATTCCATCTTACTTGGTGGGTACCACTACGACTACTATTGATACCTTCTTTCTACTTTTGCACTTTACTATTACCAACCACCATAATTACTATCCACACTTATTTATTTATCCCTTAGTTTATATTTATCCCTTAAAACTAATATTACAACAGTAATAACATAATATAATGATAATGTTATAATATGGCATTAACATTAATATAATATTGAACATGATTAAAGTTAAGTTTAAGTAACAATATTAATGTTGTTAATATTTAATTAATGCTAATATTTTATAGGTATTCTTAGTAACAATAATATTAATCTTTTTAATATTTTACTAGTGTTAATAATAATATTAATATTAACATTAAATTACAATGATATTAATTATATTAATATAATGTAACATTAATTTTATAATACAAGATTAACATTTATATATGTTTAATATTAATGTTATAATATTATTGTTCTTAAATTTATTAATAATATTATTATTAATGTGTTTAATCCTGTTAATATTTTATTAAGATTATTATATATTATTAATATTATGTATTTAATTAATCTCAAATAATCATATATTTTTCTTTTTAAATATTTATAAAAAAATAAAACATGTTAATTAATCTCATATATATATATATATAAAAGAAATAAAATATTTAATTTAATTTTATATAGTAATTTATTTACTTTGTTAATTATGATTGAATATATTAATATTTTTAATGAAATCAAGTATAAACTAATATGATTGAATATATTGATAATTTTAATAAAATTGAGTATATCTTAAATTATATCATGAAGAAATTCGTTTAATTTTAATATTATATTTTTTTATGAAATTTTTTTATAATTTTTTTTTTGTTTCAAATACTATTTCATTACATATATTAAAAATTAACGAATTTCTAATATTATAATAAAAAAACTTAAATTTAATATTTCTCTACATATAAAATTTAGTTAAAACAAAAACAACCATATTATAATTCACAAATGGAATAGATTTTTTTATTTTAAAATGAGGTCACTTTTGTAAGCAAATAACATTTCTATAGAAGTTAACATATTTTTATATTATATTATTTTAAAGTGATATCACTTTTGTAAGCAAAGAGCATTTCTACCTAAGTTAATGTTATATAATGTAATGTAACGACACTATTTTAATTATTAACAACATTGTTTTGTGCAATAGGTTTACATATCTACATTAAGAACTAGTTTAGATTCAAATCCTAGGTTTTATCAAGATACCAAGGTGCCACCAGTAAACCTAGTAAGTGTGGTTATATAATTCCTAAGTTGTAATTGTTATTTATAGATCTAGCATACTGAAAGTTACGACGTGAGAGATTAAAAATGAGAGAAGTTCTGTCATTATGATGTCTATGAGATACCAAAAGGAAAACAAATTATAAATTCTATCATTTTGGGAGGAAGGCAAAAGTAGTAATTGCACGCTCAATTAATGACCATTGGACATTATATAGATAACATCCTATCTTACTAGAAAACAAGTGGGATATTTACTTATTAACGTAAAAATAAGTTACCAATCCATGATACCGCATAAGCCGACGGTAAGTAATTTAATTGTTAATAACAGCGAGAGTGTATTGAAATCAAGGAAGATGCTCTACTCCATTTACATATAAAAATATATATATTTAAAAATAAATTTGAAAAATATTATCCTTGATATATATTAAAATTATGGCTATAAATATTTAAGAAATGATTTCCTTTAAAGCAAGCGTTACTCTTATTAAATTGTGGCAGCGATTATTCTTTATAACTTATGCCTAAATGGCTTAAAGTGCCCGTAGAGAATAAAGGAAAAATCTTAGTGTATATATATATATATATATATTTGAAACTCACTCATAAGTATCGTTGGGGTTCGCTCAAGAAGTTCACATGCTTGAAGGTAAACCATGAATCCAAGTAGAGTTACGCCTTTTTTCCGCCAAAAAGAATGCATTGATAGCGGAGGGACATCCTCGCTTAAGTTATGGAGTGCATTCCGTTACCTTTACTGAGAAGAGTGTTTGATTGATATCTACATTTAATGGAGATACCTAATTAGGGAGCTCGACACTACCTTAATAGCTTCCTCGATCTCCTCACAGAGCTCTTCTTGGTATTAAATACTAATTGTGGCGGTCGAAATAGGGGCGAAATTCCCTCTCATGGGCGGACTCTCCAAGAACAAACCTGTAGGTATTAATAAGAGGTCGTAGCTTATAGGAGGAGCGGCTGCTCTGCGATAAAAATCTCCGCAAGAAAGAGCTGGCCTCTGCAAATGGAGTAAGCAGTCTCTGCGATAGGGGTAGTCGAGGTAAATAGCGTCTCGGCGGTGGGACCCATTATGATCCTTGAAGGGTGGCCTATGTTCTTATTTCCAGGCTTGCGATTACCAGCAGTTCGCTTCACTCCTTTCCTTTACATGAAGGTCAAGGATACCAGTCCTCCTGTTTTGTCAGCTTGATCGTTGTACAACTACTATAAAAACTCTATATATGGGATTCGATCTTAGTTTATCTTTATACTACCTCTTCATTTCATTGAAATATATATATTACACTCTACATTTAGCTACAATCCTCGGTTGATCCTTTTGTACTTATATATGTCATACAACCTCAGTTATGTGAATCGATTCAGTCGATCGCTTAGTGTAGATATATGTATTCTATTTGACCTCAGTGGATCGCTCTGCATAGATACAGGGCATGCTACCTCTGTTAAGGATAGAATGACCGTTTAGTGCCCAATCCCAAATATTAACACTTGCATTCTTTTATTATAGTTCGATCTGAGCTTATGGGACAACTCCAAAAGGGAGTCCGACCCCATCTCTCCTATTTGATTAAAGTTATATATATATATATATATATATATATATATATAATGTGCTTAGATATGGCTTCGTGCAAGCCTGATCTCTTACATCTAAAAAGATACATGTGTTTCAATAAAATATACATATACATATGGGAGGGCGCACAAATATGCTCCTGTAAAGAATTGCAATGGCGCCGCACTAGCAAAAGCAAATGCGCACACATACCTAAGGAAGCGCGCACGCGCCATTAGGTTCGGTACCGAACTGAGGCACGTGCATGTTTCTAGCGCGTGCGTTCTCAAAAGCACATACGCGTCCCTGTTAATATAATTAAAAAAAAAGAGGGAAGATGCATTCTATTCCCTTACATTGCGGCCGAGCCTCACTCACCCATCGCGTGCGCGGAGCTACATACCACCATTTTCACCATTTCCACTCAAAAACTCTCTCAATCCATCCACCAAGTGGTCATTAATTGCATTGGATAGGAAAGATTCATGTTTTTTGTCATTATATTCATTTTTTTTGTAATTTTATTAATTTTTGTTTGTTTATTAAATTTTTTATAATTCCCAAATTAGTAAAATAATAGCTTGAACTTTTCATTTGCAGAGTGTAAACCTATAAAATGAATGAACAAAATGTTAACACGGAGTCCGGTGGAACCCAATAAAACACAAATCTTGGAACCAATGAAAACCCTCAACAAAATCAAAATGCCCAAGAAAATCGAAACCCCCAACAAAATTTCGACCAAGATGACTTGAACCACTATGTAAATGAAATGAGAGTGCACACTCGAGAACTAAGGAACACAAGGGAACCATCTGGAGTGTCCCTTTCCACCTCAATTGACTCCCTCATCCATGCACATCGCCAATTGAATGACATGACTGAATATAGAGTTACGATGCGGTATTATTATTCCACGGCCATTTCCAAGGAGGAAATCAGGGAAAATTTTAGGGGCTAATCTTAGCTCATGGGCTAAATTTAG
Source organism: Larix kaempferi (assembly GCA_027924585.1). NCBI lineage: Eukaryota > Viridiplantae > Streptophyta > Pinopsida > Pinales > Pinaceae > Larix > Larix kaempferi. The sequence continues at coordinate 22,489,489 of BSBM01001022.1, forward strand.
GGGTTTTCATTTTTTAGTGGGCTATTTTTTAATTAAACCATCATTTACTATGATTAGCCCAATTTTTATATATTTATTTTTAATAAATGGCACATTAGCCCTATAAAATATATAAAGAGACCCTAAATATAACCATTTAGCCCTTGTTTGATTAGATTTTGAGCTCCCATCGCCTGTAAAATATGCCCGCTCCCTCTAATTCACCAAAATTTGTAGAATAGTAGCTTCCCTTTAGTAAATTAGCCCTTGAGCTATCATGGAAATCCATTTTTTTTTTTGTAAATTTGTCCATAATATATGGAGTGAAATCGATTTTCAATTTAATTAGCCCCATATGTATATATATGATGTTTTACATTTGGTTGTTATAAGCGGGTTTCTTCAAATTTCAGGATTGCTAACCAGAAATCTACCAAACCGCATGAGCCTCATCATCAAATCACTACAGAAGATGAAGACGTTACTGCGATTACTGCCAGAAATTACATAAACTATCGCTATTTGAGGATTGTTTTTTCTATAATATTCTAGCTTGCTACCATTTACCAAACTAATTTCTATCCCGCCATAGAATTACCAAGTTACCGATTCACAATCATGAAGAAATTCAAGGGAACAATGGCAGCCTAAGCGTCTGAGAAAATTGTTTTTACCATATCGTGGATTTAGATTCTTTCTCATCAATTTTTATTTTTATAGTCAAGTTTTATGGTTTACTTTATATTTTTACTCTCGATTGTAGTATTCTTTTGATTACAAGCTCAAGAGGATAAAAGCGATGGAATTAATTCTCAGTTGGTGAAAGATGAACGACCGACTATCTTTGAGGTTTTGCATGAATCTTTTTCTCAGCTAGGTTGCGATCTGTCTCTAAACAAACACATAGAAGAGCAATTTGGGGTAGGAGAGATGCTGAAATGGTTACATTGGTTATATGAATATACTTAGCATTCTTTTGTCTCATGATTAGTTAGTGTAGGTAGGATGAATAAAGCTCCTATAGGAGCATTTAAAATTTTTAGTATTCTTTTCTATTTTGTAATAAGTCCGTGGTTTTGGGATGTGAATTGAGCCATCCCCACCACTAGGCATTTGCTTTTAAGATTTGGTCTCTGATAACCATGAAGATATGAGGTTCTCATATTCTCTCGAGGAGAGCACACGTCCCCATATGGAGCCAAATGTTACCCCCCATTTCTACATGGGTGGTCACTTGAAAATTTCATGGTTTTTGCTGAGGTTTGGTTTAGCGTTTCTGGTCATCATCGCCTGACAGCATCAATTTTTAGTTCAAGGGAAGTAGCCATACCTCAGTGTAAAAATAGGACAAAAATGATAAATTCAGTGATTGGTTAATGAATCTAGAGGATGTTGATGTGACTGGTACAGGTGTGTGTCTGGAAGGCATGGAAAACACAGTTTTTTATGGCTGTATAATGTTGAATATTGTAACTTCTAAGAATATTATATTTGTACTTTATTATTCGGAGATGTTTTATCCCTCCAAGCTAACCCTATCATGTATCTGGAGATGTTTATTCCTCCAGGGGTTTGTGTTAACTAGGGTTATTAGACCCACCATGTGGGGGTCAACCCTGATGTCATATTTTAGGGGTTATTAGACTTCTCTAGGTGAGGTCGGCCCCATTAGGTATTTTGGTCAGTCGGGAGTTAGTATAAATAGAGGAGGTGAACTCCTCATTAGACACACTTGCTCACTTGAGAAAAGTAGCGCACTTGTCTGGGAGATCTGCTAAGGAGGTGAAGAAGGAGGGAGCACATCTTGTATTTTGGTTTATCATCTTATTGAGGAAAGCTTTACTGGGTTTTCTACCCCATGAGGGTTTCCTAGGGTAAATTCTGTGTCTATCTTGTGATTATGCTTATTTCAGTGATCTTGCTAGTCTATTTGGTTTAAACTTAACATGGTATCAGAGCTAGACTGAATAGGACATCTTTCACAAGGTAAGAATCTCTCTCTCTCTCTCTTCGATGAAATTTGGGGTGTCAGCAAAAAAGTTGGTATTGTTTAATTCTGATTGCATGGCTGGATAGCCCTTCTAAAGACCAATCTTTTGAGCCCTAGATCGAACTTTTTGGTTGGGTAGAACTCCGGGAAAGTCAAACCCTAATTCTACCAAAAATGCGATAAACCAGAAATTGGTTTCAGCAGAAAGTTGGTATTGTTGAAATCTGATTACATGGCTGGATAGCCCTTCTCAAGACCAATCTTTTGAGCTTTAGATCGAACTTTTTGGTTGGGTAGAACTCCGGGAAAGTCAAACCCTAATTCTACCAAAAGTGCGATAAAATTCTGTCTCAGGATCCGAAAAAGTAAAAGGTAACATTTCCAGGTAAGTCTACTCTATCTCTTGGACTCCCCCAAGAGAAGATGGCTCCAAACACTAAGCTTGAAGACAAGCTAGAAGGTTTAGAGAATTTCCGGGCATGGAAATACAGAATTGGTCTCATTCTTGAAGAGAATGATCTTGCTCATTATATCAAGGATGAAGTTGCAGAACCAGAAGGAGATGAAGCCAAAGAAAAGCATAGGAAGGATTTGATTAGGGCAAAGAGAATCATAGCTGATTCTATTAAAAACCACTTGATTCCCCAAGTGGCCTCCAAGAAGACTCCAAAGGAAATGTATGATCCCCTAGGAAGAATGTATGAAGGAAAGAACATCAATAGGAAGATGAACCTAAGGACTCAATTGAAGAGTACCAAGATGCACAAAGGAGAATCCATTCAATACTACTTCTCAAGGGTCTCTCTAATCAAGGAGCAATTAGATGCCATTGGTGATACTCTTGATGAAGATGAACTTGTGATGACTGCCCTAAATGGTCTCACTAGACCTTGGGAATATTTCATTCAAACCATGTGTGCCAGAAAAGAAAGCATGAAGTTTGATGTACTATGGGAGGATTGTGTTCAATAAGAGGCTAGGGTAGCCAACAGAGAAGCTCTTCTCAAAGAGGATGACCAAGATTTGGCCACCCACACCAAAAGAGGAAAGAGAGGCTACTTCAAGAAAGTGAACTACAAAAGGTCTCAACCCTCTCATAGATTCAAAAGGAAAGGAGGAGACACCTCCACAGTCCAATGTTTTAATTGTCTTAAGCTAGGACACTATGCTAGAGACTGTACACTACCAGAAAAGAAGAAAAAAAGGTTTGTCCACAAAAGACATCATGCACATATGGCAGAAGATGATAGTGAAGAAGAAGAAGGAGAAGAATAAGAAGAAGAAGTAGAGGAAAGGCCTCAAAAGAAAAGATCCAAAGTGAAGAAAGAAGATCCAGAAGAATATGTCATATTTTCTGCACTCTATGGATCTGTGTCTCCTGGTGAAGACACATGGCTCATTGACAGTGGTGCTTCAAAGCACATGACAGGTCATAAGGAAACTCTCTCCAGGATCGAAGAAAATTCTTCACCTTAAAAGGTATCTCTAGGAGATGATTATCAATATCCCATCAAGGGAATTGGTGAAGCAAGCTACAAGCTTGATTCGGGAACACCCTTGAAAATGAAAGAAATTTTATATGTCCCAGGTTTAAAGAAGAATCTACTCTCTATCTCAGCACTAGACAAGAAAGGATTTAGAGTGGCTTTCATAGATGGACAAGTACTCATGTGGTCCAAAGGAAAATCAATTAAAGATGCAGTTATTATTGGTGAAGAAGAAGGAGGTCTCTATAAACTCAAGGGTCATCTAGAAGCTGCCCTTGCTCATGAAGTTTCTAGTCCCAATGAGCTATGGCATAGAAGATTAGCTCACATTAACTATAAATCCTTACCCTATGTAAGCAAGGTGGTCATAGGATTACCATATCTGAAAGCTGATCATGATGGCTCATGTAAAGGATGTAAGAAAGGGAAGAATGTCAAGAATCCCTTTCCAAAGAGTGAAACAAAGACTAAGAGCTCTCTGGAGCTAATTCACTCAGATGTATGCGGGCCGATGCCCACCACTTCTCTAAGTGGGTTTGAATACTATCTCTCATTCATTGATGACTATTCAAGGAAAACTTGGATATACTTCCTAAAAGGTAAAGATGAAGTCTTTGGAAAATTCAAAGAGTTCAAGGCTCTAATAGAAAATCTCTCAAATAAGAGAATCAAGATTCTCAGAACAGATAATGGCGGAGAATGTACTTCAAAGGAATTTGAAGACTTTTGTAAAGAAGCTGGAATTAAGAGGGAACTAACCACTCCCTACAATCCCCAACAAAATGGGGTGGCTGAGAGGAAAAATAGAACCATCATGGAAGCTGTAAAGACTATGATACATGACCAAGATCTTCCCATGTATCTATGGGCTGAAGCAGCTAAGACAGCAGTATATGTGCAAAATAGACTATCTCATAGTGCTCTTGATTTCAAAACTCCAGAAGAGGTGTTTACAGGAAAGAAGCCTGAAGTAAGTCATCTCAAAATATTTGGGTGTCCTGTGTACATCCACATTCCAAAAGAAAAGAGAAACAAGTTGGATCCCTCTGGTAAGAAGGGAATGTTTGTTGGTTATTGTGAATCATCCAAAGCCTTCAGAATCTACATACTAGGTTTTCATCACATAGAAATAAGTAGAGATGTAACTTTTGATGAAGAAGCAGCTCTCAAGAAATCTAGAAAGTGTCAACTTGAAGAAGTTTATGAAGAAGATACATCTCCCAGAATCACAAAGGCTATTCACATCCCTGAAGATGATACACCGAAGGATCATGACATGTTGGAACCACAAGAACCTCCTATTACAGACTTATCTAAGAAAAGAAGGCCAGCATGGGCTAGAGATATTATTCAAGGAGCTGAAAGATATAGAGCTTTTGAAGGCTCCACTAGAGAAAGAAAGAAACCAAAACTAGTGTCAAACTATATGGCCTTGATGTGTGATCTTGTGAATCAACAACCTTCTAGCTATGAAGAAGCAGCTCAGAAGAAAGAATGGGTAGAAGCAATGACAGAAGAATATCAGTCAATAATGAAAAATGATGTTTGGGATATAGTTCCCAAACCAAAAGATAAAAGTGTGGTTTCCTCGAAATGGATGTTCAAGATAAAACATGCTGCAGATGGAAGCATTGAAAAATATAAAGTGAGATTTGTCGCCAGAGGATTCTCTTAGAAGGAGGGAATTGATTATGAAGAAACATTTGCACCAGTTGCTAGGTATACTTCAATTAGAACTATCATGGCTCTGGCATCTATGATGAAGTGGAAATTACACCAAATGGATGTTAAGACAACTTTTCTAATGGTGTGATTGAAGAAGAAGTGTACATAGAGAAACCCCAAGGGTTTGAGGTTAAAGACAGAAGAACTCATGTATGCAAACTGAAGAAGGCATTATATGGGTTGAAACAAGCTCCCAGAGCTTGGTACGAAAGGATTGACAATTTCTTAACAAGCATGGGCTTTACCAAAATTAAAGCTGACCCAAATCTTTATCTCAAAGTGATGGATGATGAACCGGTTATACTATTGCTATATGTAGATGATCTATTTCTAACCGGAAATGAGAAACAAATTATTGAAAGTAAGAAGAAGCTTTCTTCAGAATTCGAGATGAAAGATCTCGGATTAATGCACTACTTCTTAGGCCTAGAAGTATGGCAAGAACCAAAAGGTATCTTTCTAAATCAAGGTAAGTATGCTGTGGAGATTCTGAAAAGGTTTGATATGTTGGATTGTAAACCCATGGCCACTCCCATGGACTCCAACCTGAAGTTATTAGTTAATGACTCATCAGAATTAGTGGACCTGACTCTTTACAGACAAATCGTTGGGTCACTAATGTATTTAACAAATACTAGGCCACATATATGCTTTGCTGTAAATACCCTAAGCCAATATCTAGTAGAACCTAGAAAGGTTCATTTAATAGCTGCAAAGCATGTAATGAGGTACCTAAAAGGTACATTAGATTTTGGTCTACTTTATCATGGAAGTCATGAACTCGGGTTACATGTTTACTCAGATTCTGACTGGGCAGGAAGTGTCTCAGACAGAAAGAGTACTTCAGGTGGATGTTATAGTCTTGGATCTGCCATGATCTCATGGTTCAACAAGAAACAATCGAGTGTGGCCCTCAATTCTGCTGAAGCAGAATATATAGCTACCTGCTCTGCCAGCTGTGAAGCAGTATGGATTCGGAAACTACTATCTGGAGTGTTTAACTTAGAAATGGATCCCACTGTGATTATGTGTGATAATCAAAGCTGCATCAAAATGACAGAAAATCCTGTGTTCCATGATAAGTCAAAACACATAGAGATCCGTTACTTTTATATACGAGATATGGTGTAGAGAGGAGCTATCAAGCTCGAGTATGTGAGCACTGAAGATCAAATTGCTGATATCTTGACCAAACCTCTGTCTCGAGTGAAGTTTGAATACTTCCAAGACAAGCTTGGTGTAGTTCAAAAGGACCCTCCTCGAAAGGGGGAGTAGTATGATCTCTAATGACAAGTTTGTCTCATCAATGATGAGGCTACCTGGTCACTACACCTAGTTACTTAGAAATATTTAAATTTAGGACTATTATATTTAGAATACTTAGTTTTACTTATATACATGCTTTTGATGATAGATGTATACATGCTGATGATGTTAGATGTATTAGTGAGAATACATGCTAGATGTATACATGCTGTTGATGTTATATGTATTAGTGAGAATACATGCTTTTGATGTTAGATGTATACATGCTATTGATGTTATATGTATTAGTGAGAATACATGCTTTTAGATGTATACATGCTGATGATGTTAGATGTATTAGTGAGAATACATGCTAGATGTATACATGTTGTTGATGTTATATGTATTAGTGAGAATACATGCTTTTGATGCTAGATGTATACATGCTATTGATGTTATATGTATTAGTGAGAATACATGCTTTTGATGATAGATGTATACATGCTAATGATGTTAGATGTATTAGTGAGAATACATGCTGGATGTATACATGCTGTTGATGTTATATGTATTAGTGAGAATACATGCTTTTGATGATAGATGTATACATGATGTTGATGTTATATGTATTAGTGAGAATACATGCTTTTGATGATAGATGTATACATGCTATTGATGATACATGTATTGATTAATGTACTTGTATGGTTGAGGATACTTGTATTGATGAGAATACATGTGGGGATTGTATCATCCTTGAACACTTGTTCTAAAGTGAGCCGTAGACGGGGGTCTCCGAGAAAGAAGAGGGATTGTATCATCCTTGAACACTTGTTCTAAAGTGAGCCGTAGACGGGGGTCTCCGAGAAAGAAGAGGGATTGTATCATCCTTGAGCACTTATTCTAAAGTGAGCCGTAGACATGATGTCTCTGATAATGAAGTCCTGAATGAACAGGTAGGGGATTGCATCGTCCCCGGACTGAGGTCCCAGAATTGATCCGTAGACATGATGTCTCCGATAATGAAGTCTTGAATGAATAGGTAGGGGATTGCATCATCCCCGGACTGAGGTCCCAGAATTGATCCGTAGACATGATGTCTCCGATAATGAAGTCCTGAATGAACAAGTAGGGGATTGCATCGTCCCCGGACTGAGGTCCCAGAATTGAGCCGTAGACTGGGTCTCCGATAATGAAGTCCTGAATTAACAAGTAGGGGATTGCATCATCCCCGGACTGAGGTCCCAGAATTGATCCGTCAACATGATGTCTCCGATAATGAAGTCCTGAATGAATAGGTAGGGGATTGCATCGTCCCCGAACTGAGGTCCCAGAATTGAGCCGTAGACTGGGTCTCCGATAATGAAGTCCTGAATGAACAGGTAGGGGATTGCATCGTCCCCGGACTGAGGTCCCAGAATTGAGCCGTAGACTGGGTCTCCGACAATGAAATCCTGAATGAACAGGTAGGGGACTGTATATTCCCCGGGCTGAGGTTCGAGAATTGATCCGTAGACTGATGTCTCCGAGAACTAAAGATCGGATTGTATCATCCATGGACCTATGTCCTAAAGAGAGCAGGATTGATCATCCTGGAACATGATCGTGTGATGACGATGCTGATGATCATATGGTAACGATGCTGATGATCGTGTGATGACGATGCTGATGATGATGCTGATGATCGTATGGTGACAATGCTGATGATCGTGTGATGACGATGATGATGACGATGCTGATGATCGTATGATGACGATGTTGATGATCGTGTGATGACAATGCTGATGATTGTGCGATGACGATGCTGATGATCGAGTGATATCGACATTGTTGACATTGATGTACCAGTAACTGATTGAGTTACTGATGAAGATTAATTGAAGAAAGCTTCCGATGATTTATAGATGTATCATGAATGATGACTCCTCGCTCCTGTAGATGTTGTTATAATATCCTTCTCGTTAAGGGGGAGTATTGAATATTGTAACTTCTAAGAATATTATATTTGTACTTTATTATTCCGGAGATGTTTTATCCCTCCGAGGTAACCCTATCATGTATCTGGAGATGTTTATTCCTCCAGGGGTTTGTGTTAACTAGGGTTATTAGAACCACCATGTGGGGGTCGGCCCTGATGTCATATTTTAGGGGTTATTAGAATTCTCTAGGTGAGGTCGGCCCCATTAGGTATTTTGGTCAGTCGGGAGTTAGTATAAATAGAGGAGGTGAACTCCTCATTAGACACACTTGCTCACTTGAGAAAAGTAGCGCACTTGTCTGGGAGATCTGCTAAGGAGGTGAAGAAGGAGGGAGCACATCTTGTATTTTGGTTGATCATCTTATTGAGGAAATCTTTGCTGGGTTTTCTACCCGATGAGGGTTTCCCAGGGTAAATTCTGTGTCTATCTTGTGATTATGCTTCTTTCAGTGATCTTGCTAGTCTATTTGGTTTAAACTTAACATATAATTTTGAAGAAAATACAGATAATGTTGAATCAGATTCTAGCTCGCCTTCAAAGATACTCTACTGGAAGCAAGCAACCAGAAACTATGAAAAATCCGTCAGGCACTTAACAACTGGGGACATGCATTGTAGTAGCTAAGTGCTATCGTTCCTGCTCGAAAAAAGCAGACAATTGTTAGAACAGCTGTAAGCAAGTTCTGGGTAGCAATCCCACTACAGTTTAATTTTCATCGAGCTATTTATACTTGGAGGCTATGTTCTATGTTTTAGCAGATGATAGTTTAAGAAGTGGGCGTCAAATCAGTGCATTAGGAGATAAAAAGAAACGCAGAGAATAAGTTCATGTTCCATATCAAGACAGCGAATCAACTTTCCTTTTGCAGGTTTCTTTAAGAAGAAATAACAAAACTATGATGATAGATTGTGTCAGTCCTACAGATATAATTGCAGAGAAAACTCTTAGTAATCTTAAGTATGCTAATCAAGCTCATAATATTCAGAATAATCCAACTGTCACTCGTAATCCAATGTCAACTAACATACAGAAAATGCGGGAGCAACATGAATATTTGCAATTTGAACTACTATGTGCTCATTCTGGTGAAGGTGTTTCCTCTATTGAAGTGCAAGAACTAAAGCAAAAGATTTCGTGTTTGGAAGATGGCAATGTAGAACTTTGTCGGGGGTTTCAGGAGTACCGTAATAAGTGCCTAATCATAGCCCAACGTGCAGTGGAAGCCGAGGTTGAGAGAAATAGAGTTAAGTGTCAAACTTAAGACATTGCGTGATGGAATTTTTTGGATCCTGACGAGGATGCATCATTGGCAGGCTTCGACAGCTCGAGGGATTTGGCTACTATATCCCCTACATCTTCACAACGTTTTTCTACAAAGCACCAGTCACATCGAATTAGGTTCCTTGCAAAAGTTGCAAATGCAGAGAATATTGACCCAATGGTTGGCGAAGGAAGGTTTGATTATCCAAATCGATGAAAGAAATGGAGAGAGTCCATCCGCCGTTTTCCATAGCGTTTTTATGGATCTTCCATTGAAAATGCGTCATCAATTGATGGATCACAAATCTTAAACGACATTTCAAGAGTCATTCAAACCACTAGTTACATCAGTGTTTATTTCTACCATTGCCAGTTCGTCTCGTTTTAACAACAGATTGTTTGATGCTTTCAATACAGGGCTCGGTGTTCAACAGATTCTTCAACGCAGTGGAAATTAAATCAAATTGGGAGTGTTTTTTGATGCCAAGGCTCTGGTTTTTCATCAAATTAATCAACAATGGATTTTCTAAAAATAAATTGGAGGTCACAAGGAGCCTGGCGCTTTTTCCTATCTCAGATCGATTAAAATTTTGGTTTTGATGAAGGCTGTCTCATCGAGGTAGAGTTTGAATCCACTCATCTTTTAGCAGCAGAGCTCACGACTTCTCATACTTGGAAGCCAAGTATCGGATTAACTCCATGATTAATGCTCGGGGTTTAGCATTATGATCAGCACACAATCGAGTCAACAAGGTAATCAGTGGAGTTCACACCAGCACAAGCATTCGACAGCCGTAAACTGGGTTTGTTGTTGGCACTGCAATTAGCGATTGGTTATAAGGATTTCACACCAAGCCTCAACACATAAAGTGTTTCCCCTGGCAGTCGATTACAGGATCACATTCAACTATAATCTCAGGTTGCAGTAGGTATCAACACATAGCAAATTGATCGGAAGTCACGGCCGATTTCAAGTGGAGACGTGAAGCACAAATTTTATGGATCCGATTTTTGTTGGTCGCAGCACCATGTTGATACACGGTTGATTCTCTGATATCAAAGAATGACACCAGTTCGCAATAAACGCCAATAAACACCAGATGTCACATAGAATTTTACACTTTGATGAGCTGTCCACCATTTGATAAGTGTTTTGGTCTATCTTTTCATTCGTGGAGATAGGAGCTGTTAAAAAATTCATTTTCAGATAGTTCGAGTCTTTGTTTTAGTTAGAGAGAAAAGCATTTATCCTTTAATTTATCTCCTTTATTTCTATTATTTTATTATTTTCAAAGTAGGTGAGCTTTTAGGCTTATAAAAGGAGCTAGCCTCCTTCTTTGTAAAGATGGAGAAAATTTGGGAATTTCCTGCCTTTGAGCATAATAGAAAAAATATCATGGGCCTCTTTGGATAAACTCATCACTCTCTCTCTCTCTTTGTATGCCATTTCTCTTTGTTTGTCATCTTTCATCTTGTCTAAGGAAATACCTCTCTTAGTTCATTTCTTTCGATTCTTAAGCTAGGATCATATGAATAGAAGGCTAACAATCTAGCACAACTTCATTTGACCCATGCTTTTCTCTTAATTTTTTCGGCTTTCAGGTATTCTCAGGTGCAAGAGCTCTTAGTTGGTCACTACATTCACCTGGAAGCAAGGCCCATTTGAGCTCTCTTTTGACTCCATTCGCCCCTCTGGTATACTGTTACTGGCCATTCCTTGAGGACTGATCCTCCCATCTTTCCCATCACAATTTCAAAATACATCTTTTGTTACATTTGTTTCTCTAAGGAACCCTCTTCATTTCACCTTGCCCGTTTATTGTACCTTCCTTAGAGATCCTATCTTAGGGATTACCCCCTAGAGTTGAAGGAGAGCCAACTTGAAGCGAAGAGGAGAGGAGTGTGGTGACATTGGCCCCTCTCCTGAGATTTGTCAACCCGCTGGTGTGTTACATTTTGGGCTTCAACACACGCATGCTAGTTTTGAGAGAAAACAGTACCCATATCAAAGCTGAAGAACATCATTAAAACATTGCGGCCTTCTCACCTAGTATATACTCAAAAGAAGTCAGTCAGGGTCCATGCCCAGTATGTCAATATATATAAAAGAATAAAGCATAGGTGTTAGGGCTCATGCACAATACTCAAAATAAAACATATGTGCTGGGGCTGTGGCCCAATATATCAACAAAAATAGTTAGTCCAAAATTCGGGATATTACATATGATGGCCATGAAATTGCTTGAGATGACAAACAATTCGAAGGGGAAGTGAAATCGATAAACCCAATGATCTAGTTTTTGTATGTCTCACCTTTGTCTATCTGCATAAAGATAAAATCTGTAATAGAATTTGAAGAATCCATAAAAGAAATCTCATGCACCAAGAAAAATGTAGTTGATGCCATGTTGCCAAGAAACCCATTTTCTCTGGTATAAAGGTCATTGCTGCACAGTCTAGTATAACTAACTAATTTTATAAAGGACCATTCCCATGCTTTTTAGGGCTTAGAATTGACAATTTCGAGTATGGATAGGTTTTTATTTTGGCTTATCAATTGACAATTCTGGATATGCAACTGACAGTTACATTCCAACGATCGTTTCTAGGTCGGAGCATTCTCAACATGGTCTATCGTTTGTGATGATACCATATCTGGATACAACTAAGTTTGAATCCGGTAGTTACTCAAAGACAATCCTATAATCCCTAGTTCGCCATGGATATTGGGGCAAAAGTTGGGACAGGGGGCATTTGGCATTGCTCATCTCTATTGGAACAAGTAAGTTTCCAAGTAAATAGTATTATGCAGTAACTTGTGGACTTTTTAACCTTCTTTTGAATATAGGACACAACTGGAAGCATAAAAGAGGCACCGTCTTTAATCTGCAAAGCACTTTTCTAAATTTTCTAATTCTATTACTGTGGGTGACCAAAATAAATTGCCCGACGTTACTAAGCAATTGTTTAGTCAGTTATCTCATACAATAATTCTTATGTTAGCATAATGTTTTTATTTTCATGTTTTTTAATCATTGGTAGTAAAGCTAGACAAAGTAGCTGTAGGAATAAAGTTAGAATAGGTGGGGTGTCGGATTAGTAAGCCAATATCAAAGACCAACAATTTCATGCCAACTTCAATCGTGGGTCAAACAAGTAATTCATTTTAAAATCTCATTCATATTACTAATTACAAAGTAGGCCTGTTCGTCAATGTTAAAAAAATGATATTAGTTGCCATTAAATACTAGCGATGTTTGTTTGGTTGTTTCTTTATTAAAGAAGAAGAATATTAGCTCTTATTAATATTAAGAGTGTTTGTCTAGTTGGTTTTTGTTTAGTTGTTTTTTCTTTTAACATGTGGCAGTTCAAAGTTGTGTGTATTAAAAAATACTTTCACATCTAATGTCATTATATTATCACAAAAGTTGTATGCTAAAGAAAGATGCATTTGCATCTAGTTTTATTATATTGAAATTATTGTGAATTTTACTCTTTCATTCAATAACCGAAACATATTAATTATTATTAGTTCATTCTTAATTTGTTATTTCATATTTAAATTAAGCTATTTATATTTATATGCATTTGTATATGTATCTATATAACCTATTATAATTTAGGTATGAGCAGTGTGAGTGAAGAGAGTTATTACTTGTTTCCACACTCATCAAGGTTATTCTCCATCATAACCAAAACGTATTTCCACACTCATCAAGGTTATTCTCCATCATAACCAAAACATATTGTCACACTTATCAAGGTTATTCTCCATCATAACAAAAAAATATTGGTCATTGCCAATTCCTTCTTAATTTATTATGTCATGTTTAAATTAAGTTATTTATGTTTAAATACATTTTTGTATGTATGTATAGCCTATTATAATTTACTTGTGAGCAGTGTGACTAAGGAGAGTTATTACTTATTGTTGATAATGTTATATGAACTAATGTGGCAGGTTAGCTTGCTGATTGAATCTAGACAGACCAAGGATGATCTCAAGCTCCCTACTGATGAGCAGTTGCTGGCCCATGTAATGAGATCAAGTGTCTATTGATGAGAAGATATGAATTTATCAAATATTTTCTTGATAAAATAGCTGCCAATTCGTAAAAAAATTGGGAATATGATAATTCTGAAACGGTAATGTGTCAATTTGGGGAATTAATCAAATATTACATTGTTCTCAACAACATTTGTTTTCATCATTTTTGGTGGGGATTTTTGTTCAGCTATATGCAGAGATGATAAAGGAGAGGATAAACACTTCCGATGTGGTAACCATAGAGCCTATCACTTCAGCCATAAAGGAGTTTTCTAATGCTTCCCATAAAGCTGCTAAGGAAGCTGGGGTAAGACTCCAGCTAAATCTATCTCCAAAAATAGAGCAATGGCATAATGCTTGTAACAAAAGAAGCCTGAATCTAGCTCATTACTGTTACCAGTCGTAACCCAGTGACAAACAAACCTATTTAGAATATTTATAGAGATCCCCTTTTATAAATGGAATCATCCCACACAAATGTAGAAACCAATTTACGTTATGCTCTGTTCAATAAAATGTGTTGAAACTCAATGAGAAATTTGTGCAGGTTTTGAGAAAACATAGAAAGGGAGATGCACACATATTTCTATGGATAACGACCTTCAATAGTCACCTATTTCTTACAGAGAGAGCATTTCTAGATGATGATGAGTCAACAACCATCTAACATACTATGGTGCAGGACTTTCTTCAATTTGTGACCTACTTTGTTGTGGTCATCTGTTGGACATTAATAAATTATCTTATCTATCTATCTTTACTAGAATTGTTCAAGAATCACTCTATCTTAAGGAATTATCATTCATAGAAAGATTATTGCAGGAATATTTTTTACTAGTTAGTTTCTTTTGCATTATTGTTAGAGGAAAATGATTTACTATCATTTCATATGCTTGCATGGTTATTAATGTAGATCGGAATCTAGCTGAAAGTGAAGTATGGGAGGCACACCTAGCCAAATCCTTTTGTTACATAGGCATTGGTGAGGAGGTATATTATAACTATGTGATACTTGTACATTTTCCAGGAATTTATAATTTCAAAATATGTTTTATGAATATTCTTGTCTTGATGCAATACATGTCAACCTTACTCATTTTATCTCTATAGGAAAAGGATTTGGAGCAAATCAAATTTATCGAGGGGAAGATAGTTGTTGTAGGCTAGTAGATGGACTTATTTTTCCACACCCTTGAGCTTGGGTTCTCTTCCATGGGGTTTGATTTAATTTCAAAAGGAATTGATAAAGCTAAGAAGTATGTCATCTTGAAGGTGTATGAAATCCTTTATTGTATGTCTACATGAAACTTCAAGAAAGTAGCTCAAATATTTTTGGATTCTATTTAAACATTCAAAACCTCTTACCTTTTGCCATATGATATGTTCATATTCTACATTGTGCTGACAAGTATCATCTCACTTGATAGAGTCTCCCTAAGGAAAAAGGTATTGAATTTTTTTAGACATCTTCGTGGTGTTGCTATTTTTTAATGTATTGAAAAACAAATTTACTAATTTACCAATTTATCGAGGTACCATATTGTAGGTGGTGCATGCACTCAATATTTTGATAGTTCCTTGAGCAAACTTTTGCTCCGAATATTCCTAACTTGGATGAGGATGTTGTAGATTTACTTGAAAATTGCTTTTATTCAATCCAAGCAAGTGTATCATAGGTATTATATGGGTCAACTTCTATAATTGGTTAGTTTTTATTATTTTTGGGTTTTCGAGGATGGTTTTAAGTCTTGAAGAAGGGAAATACTTGGACATTGAATCTATGCTGTATGATTTTAGATTTTATTGTCTTGTCAACTAATTCATTTTTATTATATTGTGTTTTCTGTCAAATTGAAGAAGCCTTGAGTCACCATTATTTGACAAGTATTCGTGGCATCAATGAAGAACTTAGATGCCTTACTCCTTTCAACTTTGATTTTGAGTAGGGATCGTTTACTTAGAAACATATAAAACAACTTATATGGAGGAAATCTCTTAGCCTAAATGAAAACATGAAGCAATAGCCAAATCAAACGAACTTGAGATTTATCTCTTTGTAATCCTTCTTTGTGGGTTATGTTAATATGGTTCTACAATGCAATCCATCTCTTGGTTTGTTGTTGTTGCAATAAAGTTTGCAGTTGTTGGCATTTGGTTGGATCTTATTCTTTAAAGGATTGGTAAAGGTAAATAAATGGATGGATATGTTTACTTGCATGTCTAGATAGATTGGGGTAGTTGTGTATTACAAATCTAGGCCAGTTATTGACCTCTATGTGATTATTATTATTAGACATCAAAATGTAATAAAAAAACTTAATAATATAAAGTAAATGTTTTTGTAAGTTGTGTGGCAAGCATGCTCTCATATATATTTGGGATTACAAGTGTTGCAAAATATGGCGCCATTTTTGGCATGACTAACAATGTTTGGTTGTTTTACACCTCACTTTTGAATACATAATAATAACTAAAAATTTGTAGTATATAATTTGGAAGTTTCTTATTTGGCTTAAAACCCCACATTTTTTCAACATAGACATCAATTTATTATTGTTTACTGTTATTTTGTATATATTTATAATATTATTATTGTTTGTATTTCTACAAGGAAATGACCAAGCTGCGTGCAACTCTTGTTCTTTCTAGTTTCTAATCCCTTCTTTGAGCTTCCACATGGATTTTTCTTAATTTTATCACCCTTCTTTAGCTTAATGAATAGGGTTTGAGGTTTAGATGCATATGAATTGGTCAAAGGTTTGAGACTTCATAGTACTTTATTGATGTTGTTTTATGTGATTGCAATAACAACTCGTAGGTTGATCTTTTGGTTACTTAGGAGAATGGAAAAACATGGATTTTAGCCAAACCTAGTTTGATATAATTGTATCATAATGGAATTGATTGAATAAATCCTATGTAAATAGGAAAAAAATCAAATAAAAATGATCGTAATTCAACAAATACTAGATAATGGCTCTTTCTATAGGATATTATAGTTTAATGAATATGTTGTTTTATTATTATATGTGGTTTATGCATTACTGAAAAATTCGCCAAGACTTTAAAAGGTTTTATAATTTAGTGAAAGATTCTCCAAGTTTTTACAAGATTTTATAATTCAATAAAAGCTTCGCCGAGATTTTACAAGATTATATAATTTGGTGTGACATTCACCAAAAAATTATATATACGTATTATTTAATTGATAAAATAGCCTTCATATTTTCCTATGTGTCATGGGGATTAGCCCAATTATTATATATAGAAATTTAGGGGGGGGTCTTAAAATTTTCCCTGCTGGGCTCACTCACAGCCATGATTTCACTCAACAATTATGCTAAGCCAATACACAGTTGGGCTTATCAAGCATACAACAGAAAAAGGAGGGCAATGCTAAGCCAGTGAGCTCAACCACAGAGCTACATGTATCTCAAATGAATTCAACAGTCAAGGCACCCACATTACCTACCACACCCAACACAAAGAAGGTCCCCTTCTCTGCTGCACAGTCCCTCAGGCATGCCTTCCCTCCAGTGCTCTTTAAGATGGGTAATGAAAGGTCCAGCTGCTAATTCTTGAGATTCTAGCCTTCACTAGTTTTATCAAGCAAACCCAACCTCTGCTCAGTCATTCACAATTGGATTTCTCACAATTCTATTCATCAAATAACTCAATCCCGTCACTGGTTTTCTGGGCTATAAAAACTGGGTTTTCCAATGGATTTTGGGGTATCTAATACTCTCAAATTCACCCCAAGGTTCATATCTGTGGATCCCCCATTGGATTTCACTGTCCAATACCAAATCTGGGCATTTTTGGCACTTCAAAACGTGGGTTCTTGCAAAGTTGTGATTTTTGTTTTTTCTCACTGCTGGCAATTCGTTTTTGGATGAAAATTGATGTTGATAACTTCCACAATGGAATGGGGATGAGGAAAAAGCAACTGCCATGAGGTAGAGTGACTTGTGGTACAAGAAAACAGAGCCCATACCTGCAAATACGAATTTCTGAGCTACCCATGCTCCATTGAAGCCATGGACTGAAATCTTCAACTACTTCCTTACAACAGAAATAAATGTCATCAAGGGAAAGTCATATGTGTTCTCACAATGACATTTGGTACTGTATGGTTCATCCCCACAACCCCTCACCACTCCCTAGTGGATACACATGGCCCCTTCTCATTGGTTGCTTCCATAACCAGTTTTGGTATTTTATTGAAATATTAACATTTACATCAATTTACAATATTCCATGGCTTAATAACACATGGGTATCAAAATATCAAATACTCACTTGTTTTAAATAAAATCCAAACATACACTAGTGGGGCCTTGGCCTTGAGCTCCACGCTAGGGAAACATACAATGCATGTATACCATATTTAAATTAAAAGCCAATATTTCACAGGGGTCAAAATTGAGGTATTACATTCCCCTCCTCCTTAGAACAACACCATCTTCGGTGTCCTCAAAACTGAACAAAAATGGGAATGCCTCTCTCATGACATCCTCCAGCTCCCATGTAGCCTCATCAGGACTAAGGTGCTCCCATTGGACCTTTACCTACCCAATGGCTCTGTTCTGGAGCAAAGTGACCTTCTTGTCGAGGATGACCATACGCTCTAATTGGAACTCTCCCTCGAGATCCACCTATATCACATTCCAATCAATCATATGATTAGGATCATGTATATAATTCTTAAGCAAAGATACATGGAAAACATTATGAGCTCTTATGTTAGAAGGCAATGCAATTCTATATGCAACTGACCCTATCCTATCAAGGACTTAAAATGGCCCACAATATCTTGGTGACAACTTGGCATAACTTCCGAACTTGAGAGAACTCTTCCTCGGTTTCACTCTCAAATAAACATGATCCCCAATCTGAAATTCCTTATGCACTCTTTTCAAATCTGCATAACTCTTGCATGTCCTGAGCTGTCTTTAAATTCTGCCTAATCTTAGCAACTTCCTGTTCCATTTCCTTGATCATCTCTGGTCCAAGTACTACCATATTCATTGGGCTATCCCAATTCACTGCAGTCCTGCATCCCTTGCCATACAATGCTTGAAATGGACTCATTCCCAAAGATGCATGATGTCCATTATTGTATGCAAATTTTACCAAGTGTAGGAAATATTCCCACTTGGATGGTTTATCCATTACATACATTCTCAGCATGTCTTCAAGAACTTGATTCACTCTCTCAGTTTGGCCATCTGTTTGAGGATGATATGCTGTACTAAAATTCAATTTAGTTCCCAATTCCTGAAATAATCCCTTCCAAAAATTAGAAGTGAACTTTCTGTCACGATCAGAAATTATTGCCTTAGGCAATCCATGCAACTTGAATATCTCTCTCATGAAGATATTTGCAATGTCACTAGCCTTGTGAGTGGACTTGACTGGAATAAAGTGAGCTACCTTTGATAGCTTGTCCACCACAACCATGATTGAATCATGCTTCTTCACTATCATGGGCAGGCCTGTTATAAAATCCATAGAGATCACTTCCCACTTCCATTTTGGAATGGGTAAGGGCTGCAACAATCATGTTGGATGTTGGTGTTCTTCCTTAACTTGTTGGCACTTCTGACACCTAGCAATATACTCAGCTATGTCCTTCTTCATACCATGCCAAAAGTATTGCTTTCTTGCTGCTGTTATAGTCTTCTGATATCCTGTATGTCTAGAGTATGGCATTTGATGAATTTCATCGATCACTAGCTTCTTCAAATATGCACTATTTGGAATGTACAGTCTATCTTTATAGATGAGGCTATTGTCTTCACCAAGTTGATATCCCGCACACTTTTCAACCACATTACCCTACTGCAATTTTTCTTTGATTTGAAGACAAGCTTCATCACTGTTTTGGGCTTCAGTGACTTTTGTCTTCAAATCTGACTTGCACATACTTACTGCTGCAACATGAAATTTTCTGCTAAGAGCATTTGCAACCTTATTCTCCTTTCCTTTTACATGCTTAATTTCAAAATCAAATTCACAAAGAAACTCCACCCACCTAGCTTGCCCAACATTCAATTTTGGCTGATCAAACAAATACTTCAAACTCATGTGGTCTGTTCTAAGCTCGAATCTTCTTCCCATCAAATAATGTCTCCACATCTTGAGAGCATGCACTATGGCTGCTAATTCTAAATCATGTGTGGCATAATTCTTTTCATGCTCTTTTAATTTTCTTGATTCATAGCAAATCATAACTCCTTCTTGCATGAGCACTCCACTTAGCCCTTCAATGCAAGCATCTGTGCACACTACAAAATCCTTCTTTGGATCTACTATCTTCAAAATAGGAGCGCTGGTAAGTAACTCCTTTAACTTCTAAAAACTTTTCTCACATTTTTCAGACCATACAAACTTGATGTTGTTTCTTTGCAATGAAGTGATCGGATGAGCTATCCTGGAGAAACCTTCAATAAACCTTCTGTAGTAACCAGCAAGACCCATAAAATATCTAACATCTGAAATATTCTTTGGAGTAGACCAATCCATGATGGCATTAATCTTTTCTGGATCCACTGTAATACCTTCTTCAGAAATGACATGACCCAAATATTGCACCTTCTTTTAGTAAAACTCACACTTGCTTAACTTGGCATACAACTAATGTTCTCTAAGGACTTGCAACACCACTCTTAGATGTTCCTCATGTTATTCTTCATTCCTTGAATAGAAAAGAATGTCATCCAAGAACACAATCACAAACTTATCTAAATATTTGTTGAATACACTATTCATGAGACACATGAATGTAGGAGGTGCATTGGTAAGACCAAATGGCACCACGGTGAACTCGTAATGACCATATCTAGTTCTGAAAGCCGTCTTGTGAATGTCTTCTTCCTTAATCTTCACTTGATGATACCCAAACCTCAAGTCAATCTTTGAAAACATTTTAGCTTCCTTCATTTGATCAAACAAGTCATCAATTCTTGGCAATGGATACTTGTTCTTGACTGTCACCTTATTGAGCTGTCGGTAATCAATACACAGCCTAAGAGTCCCATCCTTCTTCTTAACAAATAACACTGGTGCTCCCCAAGGAGACACACTAGGCCTGGTATACCTCTTGTCCATTCATTCTTCCAGCTGCATGTTCAACTCTACCAACTCCGGCGTGCTCATTCTATAAGGAGCTTTGGAATTTGGCGCTGCCCCTGGAACAAGATCGATGGTAAAATCAATATCTCTCTTCGGTGGTAGTCCCAACACATCATCCAGAAATACATCTTGGAATTCTTGCAACAATGGGAAGTCTTCAATCCTTGGACCCTTTTCCTCAGATGAATCTGAAATATGAACTGCATATAATTGACAACCCTTCTTATAAAACTTTTTCAACTATAGGGCTAAAATCTGCCTTCCCGAAACTTGCTTGGGAATTCCTCTTACCAATCTTGGCCTTCCCTCTTCATCAATGCACTCAAGTGATTTCTCATAACAGTCCAATTTGGCTCTATGTTTTTCCAACCAATCGATGCCGATCAAGGCATCATACGATCCTAAAGGTAGAATATTTAAATCTGCATGTGTGTGGAGTCCATTCAATTTTATGGGGCACTCCACCACTACTTCACTAACCTTTCTCTTGGTCCCTGTGGCTAATTGAACTAGCCAAGATTTATTATGCTTCAATTTTCTAAGAGAACAACCTTCAACCACTTTTGGAGAAACATAACTATGAGTAGATCCTAGATCAATCAAAATAGAAATAGATTGCTTAGCAACCTTACCTTCAACTTCCACCACTAATGATTGATGGTCTTCTTGATGATTATCCAACGCTGCATAAATTCGAGGCACTGCCCTTGCCATGTCCTCCACTGTAGCTTCTCCCTTTAAGTTGTGCAACCTTTGGGGATTATCCCTCTGATGTGGACAATCCTTCAACATGTGGTTTTCTCCACATCCCCAACACTGAAGTGGTCCCTTTGATGCTTTGTCTGCTGCTACTACTAGTTTGAATCCACTCCTTGCTTGCTGCCCCTGTGGAAAGGTTCTATGATGGAATCTGAATGGTGGCTTGAAGCCACTCTTCTTTTGATCAAACCTCCCTCTTGGCTTTCCTTTCCATGATTGGTTAACCTCGGTTTTTCCTTTATTCTGCTCATAGCAATGCATTGCCATCCTAATGGCCTCATCAAGACTTGGTGGATTAACAAATTCAATCCTATCTCTGAAACTCTGAGGTAGACTCCCAAGAAAGCATTGAATTTTTACTCTCTCATCTTTGATACAGTTAACATACCTCAGTAATTCCAAAAACTTTTGGACATGCGCTTCCATAGATTTTTGCCCCAATCTGAGTTCATTGAACTCTTTTCTCTTACTATCATAATACCTAGTAGAAAGGTATTTTTCCTTGAAGTACTTCTTGAATCTCTCCCAACTGATCTTCCTCTCACTGAGTCCTTTCATTTGTAAGAGATTGTCCCACCAAATTGAAGCTCTGCCATTTAGATTTTAAATGGCAATTATGGCTTTCTCATTTCCTGAGTAGTCTTGAATTCTAAAATATTTCTTCATTCCAAGAAGGCATGCCTTTGCCTCTTGACCAGTCTTACCTTCTCCATCAAATGTGGGAGGCCTTGCCTTCCTGAATTCTCCCTGTGGGATGCCTTTGAACTTCTTTCTTCCATCAAATCTCTTAGGTGCATGCCTTGGACTTCTTTGAGAACCTCTGGAGTCACACGATCTGCTGGAAGAGGATTTAGAGGAAGGTGTTCTATGCTTTTTGCTCACCGAACTCTTCCTTGGGCTTGGAGTCCTCTTCTTTGAACGGCCTCTAGAGCGACTCTCTGCCTCTCTCTCTTTTTCACCTGCATTGCTTGGGTTGGAACCACGGTTTATCCTCTGCTGCATGTCAGTGAGACTTTGCAAGATATCAGCATTGAGTTGGTGTTGTTCTTCTTGATCCTTCATCAATCTTTCATTGAAGCTCACCATAGTTTCAACCAAATTCTAAGGAGTCACCTGCTCCCTTGTCCCATTGGATTCAGTCTCCGCATTCTCTTCATGCACATTTTCTCCTAGGACGTCTTCTTCATGCTCATAAGGATTTTGAGCATCATTTATGGTCACCATTTTTCCTGTATGCTACCTCTGCTACAATTATTAATTTTATGAGCTGCAGGCACTGTGCATTATGAAAATATTTGTTAGACATATTAGGAATGCATATAGAAATATAAAACAATCAATATTTTACATAATCAACTCATGGAATAATTCACATAGCTGTTATGCATTCATTTCTTTGCACATTCCTGCAATTCTGGAAATTGCCCATATTGTCAACAATTTGACAAATCATCACTGGCACTTTTATGCTCTAATTATCTATGAGGTCTGATGTCCCCATTCGAATTCTGCCTATGCACCATTGTTCCCTGCTGGATAAGCTTTCCAATGCCTATCCACTTGCTCCATTCCAACATCGGGTGTGGAAACTACATCACTTCAAAAATGACAACTTTTACCAATAACTCTGCGCATTTTACATAGTTGTATTTTGGTCCGGAATGCCAATTTCGGCCACCTGTGGAAGAAAATCTATGAGGAATCATGAAAACTTTTCTACCGGGAGAAGTTGGTCTATATAACAAGGATTGCTCAGCAACTCACAGATCTTTGTTCCGATACACCATTCGTCTTCTATAAAATTATGGGTTTGACTACTTTCCACTTTTCACATTTTTCCAAAATTCCAATTTTTGGACCAAAAATCCAAATGCAACTTTTGAAATTTCCCGTTCCAGAAACCTAAAACCCAACATCCCGAAAGCCGAAAATTGTGGGTTCGGAATTTCAGAAATCCAAAAGCAAATTTTGAAAATTCGCATTCCCGAAAGCCGAAAATTGCGGTTTCGGAATTTCAGAAATGCAAACGCAAATTTTGAAAATTCGCGTTCCCGAAACTCCACAGCCCGAATGCCGGAAATTGCGGTTTCGAAATTTCAGAAATCCAAACGCAAATTTTGAAAATTCATGTTCCCGAAACCCAACAGCCCAAAAGCCAAAAATTGCGGTTTCACAATTTCGGAAATCCAAATGCAAATTTTGAAAATTCGCATTCCCGAAACCCGAAACTCGACAGCCCGAAAGCCGAAAATTGCGGTTTCGGAATTTCGGAAATCCAAACGCAAATTTTGAAAATTCACGTTCTCGAAACCCAACAGCCCGAAAGCCAAAAATTGTGGGTTCGGAATTTTGGAAATCCAAATGCAAATTTTGAAAATTCGCGTTCCCGAAACCCAAAACCCGGCAGCTCGAAACTGCGAAAAACACTTTTGTTTCCTGTAACTTCCGGGGTTCATAACTCCCTCGTCCCTTACCCAAATGAGGCGAGTCTAGTTCCGTTGGGAAGCTGTTGGAGAGATCTATGTAATAATGTGATCCTCCCCCACACCTGAAAATTCTAACCCTATCATTTTTCCACATCAAAATGACACCCCAAACTTCTCCAATACCACATTAAAACATTATGTTACTTGCCTGTAACTCACAGTTTGGCCCAAACAGCCCTAGTGCTGCAAGCTGAGCTCTGATACCACTCTGTAGCGTCCCCTTCTCTCATTGCAATGCAAGGAAGGAAACATGACTGACTTACCGGGCTTATTGACACTCTCAGCCCCATACATTACTCATTAATTCATAACAATTAAAATCTTCTTGTGTGTAGACTCATACTTCAAATAAACACAGCGAAAATAAACATACTAGCAAGCACACAAATAGTAATGCATCCACATATCTAACATAGGCATAAGATGATTCAACACACAGGGATTTCAATTCCATTCCCAAGCTATGCACAGACTTCATGTCGATTTTATTAAGACAATCATTTCATTTCATTAACATGGGCAATTAGCATTCAGAATTAACACACTGCAAAACACATAATGCATATAATGTAAATCACAAAGAACACTTATCTTGAAGATGAAGTTGTCCAAACAACTGGCTATGTGAGAGCAACGCTCCACGCAACCATAAATCTCTGTCCATCTTGTATTCTTTCAGCTAAGAGATCACTCCCGAGTTGGGTTGTGTATCCACTAAGGAGGAACTAGTTGGGCTCACTCACAGCCATGATTTCACTCAACAATTATGGTAAGCCAACACACAGTTGGGTTTATCAAGCATACAACAGAAAAAGGAGGGCAATGCTAAGTCAGTGAGCTCAACCACAGAGCTACAGGCATCTCAAATGAATTCAACAGTCAAGGCACCCACATTACCTACCACAACCAACACAAGGAAGGTCCCCTTCTCTACTGCACAGTCCCTCAGGTGTCCCTTCCCTCTAGTGCTCTTTAGGATGGGTATAGAAAGGTCCAGCTGCTAATTCTGGAGATTCAAGCCTATTAAATTTTCAGAATTTACTTCAATCTGATCTAGGATCTTAACTGAGAGAACAACATGTACAACAAATCTACAACATATCAATCATGGACACAATAATGCAAGCACACAAGAGACACAGAGTTTACTTGGGGAAAACCATAAAGGTGAAAAACCCCAATAACTTCCTCAGAGATAGATAAAGCAATGATACAACCAGAATACAAGAGATAGTATTCTCCTAGCAGCAGAGCCTCCTCCTCCATAAGTGCGCCACTCTCCAGTGTGAGTGAGAGAATAGAATGTGTAAAATGAGAGAGACACACTCTCTATTTATACACTAACTTGACTTGACCTTTACTCAAATAGGTCGGCCTCAACTTAACCACTTAACATAATGCTGACTAGGCCGACCCCCACTAGGGTGGTCTAATAACCCTTTGACCCACATGGTCGACCCCCAATAGGGTGGTCTAATAACCCTTTGACCCACATCTACTATACAAGGCCGACCCCAACAAGGTGGTCTAATAACCCATCAAGTATAAGTTACAACACTTACAATATAAATGACGACACTTCCATATAGAGGAATAATAACATCTCTATAGGAATACAACCACTTCTGTATAGAGGAATAATAACATCTCTATAGGAATACAATATACATATATGTGAAATACATTCTGAAGTTACATATACATCAACACTCCCTCTTAACTAGGAAGGTATTTCTCGACACAGGTCTTCTAGCACAAGTCATCTTCTCTGGATCATCGTCACTGGATAGTCGTCATCGAGTCATCATCATTGTCACTGCTGCTACTATCTCAATCGATCTCTGAATCTACTCGTCATAGGAAGTTCTACAGAGCCAGTTCTTTTTCATACTGGATGTAGGCCCACCACCTACAGGTCTTCATCATCTGTGCGAATGGTCTGATAGAGGTTCCCTCTCAGGACTAATTTTATGTGCGGATGCAATACCAGAAAGAGTATCCCAGGAACATTTATGTGCCTAAGCACGACCGACAAGATCTCCCAGGCCTGATTACATGCATCTCCTCCACAATACCTTTAAAGAGCATCCCAGGAACATTTATGTGCCGCAGCACGACCGGCAAGATCTCTAAAGAGCATCCTAGGACTTATTACGAGCACACAGCTCAACGTCTCGGATCTCCATGACTGATTACATGTGGATAGACAAAACCTTTAAAGAGAATCCCAGGAACATTTATGTGCCGCAGCACGACTGGAAAGATCTCTAAACAACATCCTAGGATTAATTACGAGCACACAGCTCAACCTCTCGGATCTCTAGGACTGATTACATGGCTCCGTAGTAATACCTCATCCCAGGACTGATTAAGAGCACACAGCTCAACCTATCGGATATCTAAGGACTGATTACATACTACATAGCAATACCGGAAAGAGTATCCAAGGAACATTTATGTGCCGTAGCACGATCGGCAAGATCTCCCAGGACTGATTACATGTTATTTGCACAACCTGCCACATATCATCTCTGACCTCCAAGTATCATCCTGATACTCATGATCCAACGGATCATCATCGCACAAAGCATCATCTTGATGCTCATGATCACACTGATCATCATCACTGTACCATCCTAATACATATCATCTAGAGCAACACCATGAATCTCGTCATCATGATCATCCTGATCATACAATGCATCCACCTGATGCATACCAAGTATCTATCTGATACATATCATCATACATGATCCACCTGATCATACAGTGTATCCACCTGATACAAATACAAATACATGATACATATCAACATACATGATCTACCTGATCATACAATGTATCCACCTGATACATATACAGATACATGGTCCAAGCATCCAACATGATGCATATACAAAATACATACAAATGATCCAATCGATCATATCCAACATCGAACATGATGCGTACATACATATACATATAAATGATCCAACTGATCATATCCAACATTCAACATGATGCGTACATACATATACATATAAATGATCCAACTGATCATACAAAGCAGAAACTAGAACATCATCCTGATGCTCATAATCCAATGCTTACATCCACAGCCATGTGAAGGCTCCTCCTTCCAACATGCTTGGAATGGCTTCAGCAAATGTGTCCATCACTTCTTCCTCGAAGTGTCGTCGATCTGAAGAACACCAAGCCTCTCTCTAAAGTACTCGAACTTCACTTTGGCTATTTGCAATCTGCTCGTCCGTCGCAACATACAGGAGCTTCACCGCT
Source organism: Larix kaempferi (assembly GCA_027924585.1). NCBI lineage: Eukaryota > Viridiplantae > Streptophyta > Pinopsida > Pinales > Pinaceae > Larix > Larix kaempferi. The sequence goes on from BSBM01001022.1 coordinate 22,516,860, forward strand.
CTACTCTGATACCATGTTAAATTTTCAGAATTTACTTCAATCTAATCTAGGATCTTAACTGAGTTAACAACATGTACAACAAATCTACAGCATATCAATCATGGACACAATAATGCAAGCACACAAGAGACACAGAGTTTACTTGGGGAAAACCATAAAGGTGAAAAACCCCAATAACTTCCTTAGAGATAGATAGAGCAATGATACAACCAGAATACAAGAGATAGTCTTCTCCTAGCAGCAGAGCCTCCTTCTCCACAAGTGCACCACTCTCCCAAGTGTGAGTGAAAGAATAGAATGTATAAAATGAGAGAGACACACTCTCTATTTATACACTAACTTGACTTGACCTTTACTCAACTAGGTCGGCCTCAACTTAACCACTTAACATAATGCTGACTGGGCCGACCCCCACTAGGGTGGTTTAATAACCCTTTGACCCATGTAATGTCCCCTCCTACCAAACCAGCATGATAGAGAGGACGTGACACTAAATCCGGGCATCTAGCCCCATGAGCTTTTAATTAAGCATTCACACATAATATAAAAGAACATATGAAATGTATGTTTATAAGAAAAATACAGTAGAAATAATTTCGGTAACACATCCATCATACATTCAAGATTTCATCAAATAAATAATTGCAAGTTAACACAGGAGAATACTTATCTTATAACAAAGTAGTCCCAAGCAACTGGCTATGCAACTGAAACGTTCCACCCAACCATAGGCCAGTTGTGCTCATCAATATCTCAACACACTGCCACCCTCGATCTGGGCATGATCTCTACAAGGAATCAGGGAATAGCAGACTCACACATAGCCAAGCATACACCAAGAAGAGCCAAGCCAATCTACAATTGGGTTTATCAGGTTTCTAGGAAATGGAAAGGAAGAATTGCTAAGCTAGTGAGCTCAACCACAGAGCTATGGGATCTATTTATCTTGGCACCCACAATGCCTACACACCCCTACTCAAGGAAGTATTCCCTTCACCAATTCACAGTCCCTTAGGCCATACCTTCCAATTCTAGAGTGTCCCAGGTGTGCATAGAAGAGTAGCCATCCCTCTTGATCTTCTTGAGAGGTTACTCCCTTCATTAGGTTTATCAAGCCAATTCTGTCCACTACCACTCCAAGTTTCTTGCTCACAGGTTCAACTCAAAACAGGGAGGCACATAACAACAGAAGTCTAAGTGTTGGGCATGGAGAAACGTTTTTACAGTGAGATTCCCAAAGATGGGGTTTTCATTAGCTTCAGAAAAACGTGGGAAACCCAAAAACAAAACTAGAAGATGGGGAACAACCCGGGGAAGCCAAATCCATTTTTAGAAAAATGTCCATGGACATTTTGGGCAAAAACGGCCTCCATAACAGTCCCAAATCGTGGCCCTTCTCTCCCAGCTGTTGTCCAATGCAAAAACGAGCTCCCAGGCATGGAAAATGCAGGCAAAATGGTAAAAACGTGATGAGGAAAGACCCAGTAGTTCAGAGTGCGTGAGAGAGGAGAGACTGACTGTTCAAAATGGCTTTGGGCACCATTTCGTGGGTGTTTTCTTGCCCAAGGAGACAAAATACGATTTCCCAGGTTGATGGCTTGCCCATACACGAAATTGACTGCCATACCTCCTCATTCCCAAGGCATTAACTACCTCAACCAATTTCTGGAAGAATTAAATGATTGGGTCCATAACCCAAAATGGGTAGTTGAGGGTTTATGGGTTTTCTCATTGACACATGGATTAACACCATTGGTTCAAGGGTTTGAATAATTTCCCTCCCTATTCCTTGTAGAATCATGCCCCATCTCTTTGTTGCATTGCATAGCTAGTTGTGGGTATTTTCATTAAAATTCGTATTTACATGATGTCTTATTTACATTGTGCCTATCTAGCACAAGAACCATAGGCATCTATTTCTTTAATTGCCGATACATAAAACGCTAATTCAATGGTGGCGCCTTGGCCTTGAGCTCCTCACCATGATTAAATTACAATATTTACATCATTTATGATTTAATACAAAGGGGGTCAAAATGGGGACATTACAACCCACATGTACGACCCCCAATAGGGTGGTCTAATAACCCTTTGACCCACATGACTTATACAGGGCCAACCCCAACAAGGTGGTCTAATAACCCATCAAGTATAAGTTACGACACTTACAATATAAATGACGACACTTCCGTATAGACGAATAATAACATCTCTATAGGAATACAACCACTTCCGTATAGAGGAATAATAACATCTCTATAGGAATACAATATACATATATGTGAAATACATTCCGAAGTTACATATACATCAACATAGCCTTCACTGGGTTTATCAAGCAAACCCAACCTCTGCTCAGTCATTCACAATTGGATTTCTCACAATTCTATTCATCAAATAACTCAATCCTGTCACTGGTTTTCTGGGCTATAAAAAATGGGTTTTCCAATGGATTTTGGGGTATCTAATACTCTCAAATTCGCCCCAAGGTTCATATCTATGGATCCCCCATTGGATTTCACTATCCAATATCAAATCTAGGCATTTTTGGCACTTCAAAACGTGGGTTCTTGCAAAGTTGCGATTTCTGGTTTTTCTCACTGCTGGCAATTCGTTTTTGGATGAAAACTGATGCTAGTAACTTCCATAATGGAATGGAGATGAGGAAGAAGCAACTGCCAACAGGTAGAGTGACTTTTGGTAGAAGAAAATAGAGCCCATACCTGCAAATACGAATTTCTGGGCCGCCCATGCTCCATTGAAGCCATGGACTGAAATCTTCAACTACTTCCTTACAATAGAAATAAATGTCATCAAGGGAAAGTCAAATGGGTTCTCACACTGACATTTGGCAGTGTATGGTTCATCCTCACAACCCCCTCACCACTCCTTAGTGGATACACATGGACCCTTCTCATTGGTTGCTTCCATAGCCAGTTTTGGTATTTTATTGAAATATTAACATTTACATCAATTTAAAATATTCCATGGTTTAATAGCACATGGGTATCAAAATATCAAATACTCACTTATTTTAAATAAAATCCAAACATACACTAGTGGGGCCTTGGCCTTGAGCTCCACGCTAGGGAAACATACAACGCATGTATACCATATTTACATTAAAAGCCAATATTTCACAGGGGTCAAAATTGAGGTATTACATTTGACAACCTACCCATCTCCACCGTCGGATCATCTCCGCTAGTCTTTATCTCGGCTGTTGATCTCATTTGAATGCATCTAAAGGGCAGCATCGCATGCACCCAAAAATATTCTCCTATATCATCCTCGCTCCCAACAAGTTGTCGAGCTGAAACTTGTCCAGCGAGACCCAAGACATCGCATCTAGCCTACCGCTATCCCTCGCGCTACATCTTGGTGCGACGATGTAAGAGGACCGTCCGCTTCTTCTCAAATGTATATCCATGGTGAGTCTCTAGATTCGTCTTAGCCTTTAGGTCCTTCGTTTGCTAGTGGGGTCCCCCTTGTTATACTCTGTACGTTTCCGGCCCCCACCAGCCATTGATCTAGCTCTTCTTTCCACCTGAACCATAGATCTGTCGGAGACTCACGCTCTTTTTTTGGTAAATAGACCTGAACCTTTGGATCTCAAAAAGATCATCTCTACTGTAGATCCTTCCATATGTCCCCATCATCGCATGCACCTAACCGGGCATCGTTCACAGCTCTTTCCTCTTTGCGACGCGCTCATAGGCCGACACCTATCCGATGGGCTCTAGCCCATCCCATACTCATATTCCCTTTCTTCCTTGTGACTTGGACATGCAACGGTCCTTTTAAAACCGTACATCTTGCTCCCACCCTTGATCAACGGTGCCTATGTGTACGACATTTACTCTTTCATAAATTTTCCCAAGGACTATAGGTGTTTAGGGTATTTCTTCGTTTATCTTAAGTCATTCTTTTCCCCTATTAAGACTTAGCCCTTGACATTAGCCCTTCATTACATCGGACCCCTTCTAGACCATTCTGTCTCCCGCCTTAGCACCTGGCCATTAATGATGGAGATCACTTCAAGCTTTTTTCTTAGGTAGTTGTCCGACCTTCCATCTTTCATATACAGGTCTTTATGCTGTAAAAGACCAAAAATATATAGGTGCTAACATTATGGAAAGGCGGTTACAAGTAGCAAAAGATAAGGAGAAGATGCTTGAATCAACCCTGACTACTAACTACATTATTGAAGCAAGTTACAGAAGTAGAAAAGGAGTGACTTAATGTTGCATGAAAAAATAACAATGGCATACGTCCATCTTTTTTGGAGATTATGGTTACAGAAAAACAATAAAATCAAATATTACAGAGCACCCATGTCAACAAAATTATTAGAATAAAATAAACAGCACACTCGTAAGAGTAGCTTATTCCATGCTCTATTTTCTGGTTAGACATTACATTTCAAGCATTGTATTGACTTCTAATAATCTCTGACCATGATTGTTAAATAATTTACAACTACATATGATTGATATCCTCATCTTATAGATTTTCAATTTAAAAAATCTAGCTAAATAATAAAATGAAGTCACTCGCCTAATTTATACCAAAACTATTTGTGAAATCAATATATCACGAGCCTATGCAAAATCGCAAAATTATGTGTGAAATCGATATATTAATTAATAGCACGAGCCTGTGCAAAATCATTCCCAACATAAACATGCCATCGTGATTCACCATTATTGGAATGTGTCTTATTGGAATGCAAAATGTACAAATATTGGATTGCATCTTATTTAAGTGTTAATGTATTATTCACTTCAATGGTGCACCTTGCTTGGGTCCTTGGATTTCCCTCGCAATTCTTTTGAGAATAGTTGGACCAACATATTGTTTGTTCTAGTCGATTATGCAACATTAATGAACATAAGTCTATTTGATTTGAATAAATATGTATTTCCATTTACTTGATGACGATGAAGGAGCACGTAAATCTATGGACGATCACATGGATAAGAGATTTGTTTCCAGAGGAGGTTAAACCAAGGTCTGATTAATTATGCCACAATGTGAAAAGGAGAGACAATACTAATATAAAAACCACTTTCTTGTTTTCATAGAATGCATCTGTCAACAACAAGGAGTTCTTATAATTGAAGTAATTCTTAGAGGACGCCTAACCTTCAGCTTAACAACCCTAGTCCACCTAGAATTTTTTGTTGAAAAGAGATAAAACTAATTGTTGGCTTCGAAGAGTTTTTATATCCCACATGAAACATATTCTCTTTTTATAATCCGATATCATGTAATAAAGTGAAATTGATATACCTTAACTTTATACTCAATGCATAATCTACAAGATGGTATTACTTGATGCATTGAGTACAGCTTGGAGTATAAATAACAGGGAAAATTTTAAGAACCCCCCCTAAATTTCTATGTATAATAAATGTGCGAATCCCCAAGATATATAGGAAAATATGAAGGCTATTTTATCAATTTTATAATATTTATATATATTTTTTTTCGCGAATCTCTCATTGAATTATAATTGTGTAAATTCTTGGCGAATATTTCACTAAATAATAAAACCTTGTAAAATCTTGGTGAATCTTTCACTAAATTATAAAACCTTGTGAAGTCTTGGTGAATCTTTTGATAAGTTTCTCCTTGGTAAGTCGTGGCCCCCTGCATTCCCAATTACACGGCTATAAATGAAGTCCCATCCCCCAAGCATGATGCCCCAAACGCCCATAAAAATGTTATTTCCCCATCATCGATCGCAAGCTTTACAATCCCCATGTTTCTTAGGGAAACTTTGGATCTTAGGTGATGGGATTTAGAACTCTCTTAGATGAAAATGGGTTTCTATAATACCTTATAATAAATATCATTTTCCCCTCTTGTGTGGACATTGAGAAACTTGAAAAACGATATCGAACCCATAAAATCTAGACGAATGTAACTTCAACTTCGATTTCCATGATCAATGGAAGGTGAAAGAACCCCTAGCAACTTCCATTTCTGTAAATCAGGGGCGAATGGGATTTGCCTAGTGAATTTTGTGGGCTAATAGAGGTTTAAATCCATTTTTAGAAGGGATAAATTGTTTTATCGTGGCTCCCCTTTTTAAATTCGATGGGGATAACCTCCTATTCATTAAAAATAGGTAAATAAAATGTGGGATAATCATACCTAATGTGTTTTTATAAAAAATTAGCCCATTAAAAATTTAAAACCCCTAAATTTAGCCAATGGGCTAAGATTAGCCCCTAAAATTTTCCATGGAGCCCAGCTAGTTCCTCCTTAGTGGATACACAACCCAGCTCGGGGTGATCTCTCAGCTGAAAGAATACAAGCTGGACAGAGATCTATGGTTGGGTGGAACGTTGCTCTCACATAGCCAGTTATTTGGACAGCTTCATCTTCAAGATAATTGTTCTCTGTGATTTACATTATATGCATTATGTGTTTTGCAGTGTGTTAATTCTGAATGCTAATTGCCCATGTAAATGAAATGAAATGATTTTCTTAATAAAATCGACATGAATTTTGTGCATAGCCTGGAAATGGAGTTGAAGTCCCTGGGTGTTGAATCATCTTATGCCTATGTTAGATATGTGGATGCATTATTGTTTGTGTGCTTGCTAGTTAGTTTATTTCCGTTGTGTTTATTTGAAGTATGAGTCTGCACACAAGAAGATTTTAATTGTTATGAATTAATGAGTAATGTATCGGGCTGAGAGTGTTAATAAGCTTGGTAAGTCAGTCATGTTTCCTTCCTTGCATTGCAATGAGAGAAGGGGACACTACATCAAATCAGCAGGTAAAGGGGTAGTCAGATCAGATGATGGAAAGTAAACACATGAGAGTTTAGACGGTTGAGATCAAAGGACAACAGGCCAAAGAAAGAAGAAGTTATGGAAACCCGGTTATATATATAAGAAGTGCTCGCAAAGGTTGACATTTGTTTCGGAAGCCTGTCGATGTCAAGGAGCCTCTCGGCGGATGGTAGACGACGAAGGTGACAGAACCTTTGACAAGGTGCTTGCAGGGATTCCAAAGGTGATAGGTAAGGTCTGTAACTACCATTCTATGAAAAATCTAAGTCTTTTACAGTCATATGATGATGGAAGAAGAAGCTTCTACCTGTTATAGGGTTAAGATAGCCCTGGAAGATAGAGACGCAGATGTATTTGACACATGCCTTCGGCTCCCAGTTGTAGAAATTAAAAAGAGACTGGAAACCTTGCCTGAACAGGGACTGGATATCCATGGAGTCTTTAGGTCATCGTTCATTTTCTTTTGCATTGACTAGGTGTTCTCTTTTCCTGAGTTTGTAGCGTGGTCTTCTTCTAATTACTCAGAACCTCAAAGAGTAATTATGGATGCACGTAGGTCCAAAGTCATATGTAATATAGATGCGTCAGCCGTTAGGGATTCCTTTTTCATTCCAGAGTCTCAGTGCCAAGAGTCGGAAGCTTTTTCTGAAGAGTCGGTGGTTTCTTTGTACCACCAAATCAGACCCAAAAGCCGTCAAGCCTTCTTAGCCACATGCCTGAAACCCGACTCCAAAATCTCTGAGGAACCCTACCCCCTAAATGTCAGCCTTTTTTATGACAATTCCCAATTGGTTCTTTCTTTGTTAGCTCAGTTTCTAGGGTTGGATACTGATTTGTGCATGACTGAAGTCCAATTAGGGTTAATATTTACGATTAGCATCAGTTTGGCTAGGTCCGAAAGCGGGCTTATCTCGCCCGTGAAGTTTGATGAATTTTTGGCGGAAAAGATACATATACAGTTAAGCAATTTCCTGAGTACTAGGTTTTTTAGATATCAAACGCAGTTGATGAAAGTGATTATGTACAACAACGCCGAAAGCCCACATTTCTCCTCACTGCTTGAGACCGATGTTCTGGTAGACAATGTTTTCAATTATTTGAACTATGTTTTGCCCCCTGTTTATAAAATCATTTTTGGGGAAGAATTGCCTGGAGTGCTACCTGAAATGAAAACAATGACGCAGTTGAAGGACGAATTGGCAGTCGATGACTGGTTTTTGTTAAAGGAGGCTACAGTTATTCTGTTGTACGGTTTTGTGCAGGAGCCTTATGTTCTACCCCCTCTTTTGACATTGCGGATCTTTGCTCTTGATTTTATTAGACAGAAATTGGCCCTAGAAGAGTTGCAATTCCTGAAACATAAGAAGAGCACAGATGTGAAATGTTCTTGGAAAGTAGGGCCTTTCATTGTGAAAAATAAAGAAGCTTTCTCAGAGGTGGAAGAGTTATTGAAGTCACTAGGATTCAGGAAGGATGTAGCTATCAAATATGACCCATTGCATATAATTTCCAAGAGAAGGAAGGAAAGTAACCTCGGTGCTTTTGAGCATGCAGAACCATAAGGGGTGCTGAAGGGGCGAAATTTGTTGTGTTGAGAACCTGAGGGGGAGGAAGCAGTGGAGACACAGGGAGGAGAGCTCATGATTTTTGATTTAATAATGGATTTAGATACAGTGTCGGACACCATGGAGGTGGTTCGAAAAAGAGACTTAGAAGAAGTTGTGGATATGGATACTGAAGAAGGTGATATATACATGCGTCCTAAGTTAGAAGTACAGGATGAGTTAGTTGTTGCGGCTATTCAAGCTGAGTCAATTGCTTCCCCAACTAAAGAGGAGATAGTTGTTGCAGCATCTCAAGAAGAATTGACTGTCCAAATGGATATTAGAGGGGCAGATGATGAGGAGTCTTCGGCTCCTGAGATCCAGGTTGTAGAATACAAGTTTCAAGATGTTCAAGAAGGTGATGTCGGTAATAAGTTTCGGTCCAAGGCTGACCTCTGTGAAAAATATGATCAAAACAAGTGAGCCTCGGCCCAAAAGTTATTTGATTCACTGCCTATCGCCAGAGGTTTGTCTAAGACTTCCTTGATGACTAGTAGAAGTATAAATGATAACATCTTAAACTTAGCAGTATTAAGGGAGGATGGAGTGACCAAAACAAGGATCAATTGGCAAAAGATACCAGTACCAGACAAAATCCAATTTCACAAACAGGTTACTGACCTTGTGTATGATGATTTTGTGAAAGCTACCTTGAAGAGTGATAACTTATTGGTTACTGTGAAAAAACTGGAAAACCAATTCAAGCTAGAGATAAGTGAAAACTGGGGAGTTCAACAGCAGGTCAAAAAGGTACAATCTGACCTAGTCATAAGTGACAGCGGAGGAAAAAGCATGAGCAAGATGTTAGCGGAGAAAGACAAGCTGATTTAGAAGCTACAGAAGTAGGAAAAAGTTTGAAATATCTGATTGATTGAAGCTCCCGAAGAGACAGACTTCGAAGAGAAAAAAGAAGACTTGTCTAAGGAGATAAGTGATTGCAAAGCAGAATTGCTAAAGTTTGCAGAGAAGGAAGATAGCTAGAAAAAAGAGAGAATAAGCTTAGAAAGGCAGCTTGATGATCTGAAAACTAAGTTGTCCAATTTGGACATGTGGCCTACCAATTCGAACCAAAATGGGGAAAGCAATAGTACCGACAGTCTGGTGCAGTCTATGTCTCACATTAGCCTGAAAGATGTGGAAATGAAGGAGCTGAAAGAAAAAGTCCACAGGTTGGAAGAACAGGGTAGTAAAAAGGAAGAAGATCTGAAGCTCCTCCAAAAGAAGCACAGGGAATTGATTGAGATGAATAAAAAGCTCACTCATCAGGTTACCGAGCAGGAAGCTTTGCAAGGATGTAACTACTTGGTATGGAACAAGATCATTAAGGAAGTTGAGAACTTTAGACCCTACCTTGAGTTTATAAGGATTAAAGAGAAGACCATTAGTGACGTTCTAGAAGGTTGTGAAGTTGCAAAGCAGACCTTGATCCAAAGGCCTAAACAAACGGCACTAAGTGCCATCACTTTACTGAATGATCTATCCGAAGAAGAAAGGATTAAGCCGAATATTGGGAACTAGATCGCAACACTTGCAGCAGCATGAAGCATCCTGGGGAAATATGCACATATCGAGAGTGTGGGAGCCAAAGTCAAAGAAATGAAGGGACAAGTGGAAGAGTTCAAAGGACTGTTTGATAAGCTGGTCGAAATGGGGTTACCTTCATTCTGGAAAGATGACCAAGAGCTAATCTCCCCTAAGGCTTATAAAAACCTACTGTGGACGATAAGAATGGATCATACAAAGTTCAAACATCTGAACCAGCTGCCTGTAGACAAGGCTCTGATGGAGTTGGTTGAAGAGGACTTTGAAATCTTGAATAGGTTGATTTCCATTAGCGAAAGGCTTCCCCCATTTTCCTACAGAGAGCATATCGAGATACGAGTGATGGTAAAGAAAATGGTGTACTATGAACTTCCACCTATAGACCAATGGGCTAATGTAGAAAAGTATAGCAGATCGCTATGTTTTGTCCATCTTCCACAGTGATACTTGTATTTTATAGTTGTCGATGTTTGCTTGGAATAAGAGACTTCTTACAAGACTTTCCTATTTTTGATAATTTGTAATATTCTTTGAGGCGGCTATATAAATAGCCAGCTGGAACTATTATTTAATATCTTTAATTTTTTACTTGAAGTAAATGTTACTTAGTAAGAACACCGATGGCTTGTAAGAAAGCAGTTAGGGCAATTTCTACCTGTTTTCTATTTTATTGTGATAGTGGCAAAACAACCTGAAGGAGGTGTCACTCGGATATAAATGTTTTTTGTTTAGATGAGTTGAGCAAGAGGACTCTCGGCATATATATATGTGATGCAATAGAATGATAAAGGGTTGAAGATTATTGTTGAAAACCTTTATGGGAATTTTGTGTATCGTTCTGTAAGACATTTTGAGCTATATTTTGAGTAAAGGTTTGCAGAGCTGAGCCAATGTTTTCTCAGGGATTCTTGTGTAACTGGTCTTGTAGTCCGTTCCTTATTTTTCCATGTGAATTGTGTATCTCTCATTGTTAATTCCAGTCTGTTACATTCTTTCATACTTGGTGTAGTGTGATAGCTAAGTAGAATTCATAGAAATTATGCTCTACTTATCTTTTTCCAAGTATTCCACCATTACTTTTCTGCTAAAATTGATATAGGATTCATCATTGTATACCTTATGTCAATGGATTGTTTCTTTCTCTTTTGTTACACCAATTAAAATCACTTTGACTACGAGCTGTTTACTACCTCGCCCCTGTGTTAATGCATTTGTGAAGCATTTGTAAATGAATTTTCAGAGTTTGTTTGAATGTGACTCCATTTCCCAAGTAAAGATTCATATGTTTCAGCCAAGCTACATTTAAACCATTTTGTTTTCCAACAAAAATCTGATCTTCTGTATTGTTGTAATTGAATATCTTGAAGAATGAATGCTGGTGCATGTTTTCATTGTTGACATCTTTGATTATTCCAGTCTTTCATAGAGTTGTAGAGAGAGCCCTCTCAGACTAAGCTAGGTTAGTAGCTTAAGTCTAAATATTGGTTAGTGGTTACCCCAATTTTCCCTCTCCCACAACCTATGGGGTCATTTTGGGTGTCAACAAATTGCCGCCGTTGCCGGGGACATGATTGTTTTATTATCCCTAGAATAACGACAAAGAATTCTAAATATTCGACAAAAAGAGAGATCCCTGCTGGCGAACAGAGATTTCCAAATTTCTAGAGGGTTGTGCAATTTTTCCCTAGCGACTCCACTCGTAAAGATCCACATTCAAGAAAGACTCCACTGGGGAAGATCGACGTGCCAAGTTCATTTCTGAAGAGATCTCAAGACATGCATCCTGGCCTCAAGAAGGATCCATACGAGAGGTAATCGTGTTTCCAAAATTTTGTTAAGTGTGGAAAATCCATAAATAATACTTAGATATAAGACCGGAAAGGACAAGGCTAATACTTCCAATCTTAAAAGAATTGGGTCTAAAGAGGAGTTACCTATTTTACAAGAATTGGATATAGAGATAGATATCGGGAAACCTTTGGCAAGATCAAGATCTGAATCTTATCTAAGTCTGGGTGAAGAAGGTCTGAATGCCCCTGAATCCTATTTGTTAGATCCTGTCTGGCTTCAGTTACGAAATATTATCAAAGCAGAAAGAGCTATAGCCATTTCTCAGATCCCTCAATCTCATACCACAATTCCTACAGGTAATTCTACCCTAAATATTCATCCCTAAGCTCAGAATCCACCTAGACCCATGGTTGCTAGATTCGCACCATTGTCCCTGCTAGCCGCTTTGCATGACCTCCCTCAGAACTATGCCCAGAGAATTGTCTCTTATGATGGAGAAGGGGATTTTGCTGCCAAGCAACATGTAGATAGATTTGAATATTTCATTGATTTGGAGGAAGTAGACGATGATGATGCTAAGATGAGGTTGTTTCCTCAAAGTATGTTTGGAGAACCCAAGAAATGGTTCAGATAGTTGCTGAGTGCTTCTATAAATGATTTTGCAGCCTTTAAGACCCTGTTCTTAGAGAGATGGGAAACAATAGGGAGCCCCACCCTAGTCTTGCCCCAGTATAACCACCTGAAGAAAGGAGGTTTTGAATCTGTTTATGAGTTTTATGCCAGGTTTATGAAAGCCTATAATTCTATTCTAGATGACCTAAGACCCTCAGTAGGCACTGCAAAGCTCCACTACGTAGATGCTTTTGATGGATACTTCTCATGCACATTAAGAGAGAGGAAATATACCACCCCACTCGCTATGCTGAAAGATGCAGTAGAGGTGGAAGCCAACATGATGGCTTCGGGGAAAATGAAGGGGAAAACAGAAGCAGATAAAAAGAAGCAAGAAAACCAAACCCCTGCCTCCTCCTCCTCTAGTGATGCCAAGTTTGATACTATGATGAAAACCATGGAAAAACTGATGGATATGTTAGCCATGGAAAATAAACCTCCTCCTAGAGAACAACCTGAAAATCAGATAAGGAATCCTAACTTTAGAAGGCCACCCCCTCCAAGAAATACAAGAAATAAGGAAGATCACCAGATGAGGCCTCCTTTACCTGAGAATTTGGTGGATGAGGAAGGATCTGAAGAGCTTGCTGGAGACCAAATCCATCTCTTTGACACTCTGGACCATGAAATACATTTAACCCAAAGGGAGCATTACTTTTTCAACATGGGGAATGGTAAGGTTGCTGAATTCGATTCTGAGCAGTACCAAATGGGTTACATGAATGTTGTGGATGATATTTAAAGGAAGATGAAGTTAAGGAGAAGGGAGATACCGATTAGTGAAGGGAAGGCCGCCCATGTTCAGTCTTCCAAGACTAAGCAGAATATGGAGAAATTAAAGAAAAACAACCAGAGGTTACTACACAGAAAACCTCGAAAGATAAGGGACAACATTCTAAAGAAGGTAGGAAGCCAGAAGTCACTGAAGTAGGGAAGCCAGCTTCAACATTTAGCTTGAACGCTGAACTGTCTAAGGTAAAGATCTCTATCCCTTTAAATGAGCTGTTAAGAAAGGATGAATATAGGGAAGAGATAAATAGCCTGGTGAAGGGGCAGGCAAAAAGTACACAGGACATGTTGGAAATGACAGATGATGCCCCCACTATAATCTTTGGTTCCAAGATGGAGGAGCCAGATGAAGAAGAAGTCCCTCCTTTTTATTTGAGTTTGAATATCCATGATAAGTTATTACACAATGCCCTGATATATTCTGGGGCTTCAGACAACTTGATGCCAGATTCAGTGGTGGACTAGTTGGGGTTAGAAGTCACCAGACCCTACAAAGACCTATATTCTTTCGATTCCAGAAAGGTACCATGTTTGGGTCTAACTAAATATGTGGTAGTAACCCTTACCCAAATCCCAGCGAAGAGCATCATGATGGACATAGTAGTGGCTGATTTTCCTGCTAAGTTTGGGATGTTGTTATCAAGATCCTGGGTAAAAATGTTGAAAGGGACCATGTAGATGGACTTATCTTACGCCACTATACCACTTTTTGGAAGCAATAGGAAGCTATACAGAGAGAAAAGAATGGCTTATGTGGTCAGCAGTGACAACAAACCTGAAAATCACCCCATATTTTATGTAGACACAGACGTAGGTTCCTCTATCATTTTCAATGATGGTCCACATACTGATCCTGTACCCCCATTTTTCCACGAAGTCGAGGAAGACAAGGAGTTTGCAGCAATGCATGAGGCATCAGAGGCAAAAAAATGAAGAAGGACTGTGGAAGATGTACTTTGATGGATCACTGAGCAACAATGGTGTTGTGCCGGAGTTTGGATTATACCTCCCGATCAAGAGTCTAGAGCTTTGTCATACAAGCTAACTTTTGAGTGTACTAATAATGTGGCTGAGTATGAAGCTTTACTCTTGGGACTAAGAGCTTTGAAAGACTTGGGGGCAAAAAGGATACACGTTTTTGGAGATTCAGAATTGGTGGTTAATCAAGTAAATTACAGCTATCAGGTAAAACACCCTAGGATGAGGGCCTATAGGAATGAAGCTTGGGATATGTTTGGGAAATTTTTCACCGAACACAAGATCTTGGTGATCCGGAGATTTGAAAATCGGGTGGCGGACTCTTTGGCCACCACTGCCGGCGGTTTTAAGACTCCTATTTTCTCTCAAGAAAAATACGAGGTAGAAGTGGTGAATAGGCCATCTATCCCAGACAATGCTAAATACTGGAAAGTATTTGAAGATGATTTACAAATCAAAAGATTTTTGGAATTGTTTGACAAGTTTGCTAATGTTCAGATTGATAGACCAAGAGCCATCAGAGGGAGAGGACAGAGAAAGAAAAAAATGGAAAAACATGCTAGGTGGGAAAGATATCATTCAATTGAAATCTAATTATATCCCCAAAGGATTGATACGCTTGGAGAGGTTGTTTGACCAGAATGATGTGGCAAAAAACGTGAATTTTGAACCACCCAAAGAGGTTGTACAAGACCAAAACTTGGGCACTAAAGAAAAGCCTCGGATGGTAAACTTATCTAAGAAATTACCTGCTAAAAAGAAGGAGCAGTATGTAGAGTTGACGAAGAAATGCATTGCTGCATTTGCATGGAGTTATGAAGAACTAAAGGAATATGATACCTCAATAATACAACATTCTATTCCAATCATACCAGGAGAGAAACCCTTCAAGCAAAAGTTAAGGAGGATAAACACTAAGCTGGTGCCTGTGATAGAAAAAGAGATTAGAAGATTATTTAATGCAAAAATCATTGTCACCTTGAGATTATCTCAATGGATAGAAAACCTGGTTCCTATAAGGAAGAAGAATGGAGAAATTAGAATTTGTATAGATTTCAGGAACCTGAACAGAGCTTCATTAAAGGATAATTACCCCTTACCCAAAATGGAGCATATCTTACAAAAGTTACTAGGGGTAGAAAGGATCTCTACTATGGATGGTTTCTTCGGGTACAATCAAATCAAGGTCTGTCCTGAAGATCAAGAGAAGACCACTTTCGCCACCCCTTGGAGTACATTCATGTATGCTAAGATGTCCTTTGGGATGATGAATGCAGGAGCTACTTTCCAGTGGGAAATGGACATAGCATTCGCTGAAGAAAAAGATAAGTTCATGGTTGTATACATGGACGACATAATGGTGTACTCAAAATATGATGAAGAACACCTAAAGAATTCAGAACAAGTTTTTAAGAAATGTATAAAATACAGTATCTCTCATAATCCTAAGAAATCACACTTTGCATTAGAAGAAGCTAAACTCTTGGGTCATATCATTTCCAAGGGAGGTTTCAAGATTGAGGGCCTGAAAGGGTTAGTGCTATCAAGAAAGTTGGAGAGCCAAGGAACAAAAAAGAAGTGTAGTCTTTCATCGAGCAAGTGGGCTTTCTGAGAAGATTCATTCCCAGTTTTGCCGAAATCATGATGAGTATCACAAATATGTTGAGGAAGGAAAATCAGGTTACGTGGACTACGGAAGCAAAAGATTCATTTAAGGGAATTAAGAATGCTATCACCGAAGCCCCGATATTAGCCAGTCCTGATTTTTCTAAAGATTTTTTTATTTTTTCCTACGTTTCTGAGCACACCGTGGCAGGGGTACTATTACAGAAAAATGCCTAGGACGTTGACCAACCAATTACCTTTTTCAGCAGAGTACTAAGAGATGTAGAATTAAAATATGATATCATAGAAAAGCAAGCCTACGCCCTAATTAAGTCACTGAAAGATTTCAGGGTTTATATCCTACATTCACACATCATTGCTCATGTCCCAAATAGTATTGTGAAGGGTATCCTTACCCAAGAAAACCCAGAAGGAAGAAGAGCTAAATGGATTGTTGTATTGCTAGAATATGATCTGGACATAAAACCCACCAAACTGATAAAGGGGCAAGGGTTAGCAAAGTTAATGACCAAGGCCAACTATGATTCTCTGCAACTAAACTTCTTACAAGGGTATTCAAACCAGATGGATGTGGGAGTGCAAGTGAGACCAGAATTCTCTACATCCTCTTGGTATGTTGACATTGTGTATGTATTACAAAACTTTCAAGCTCCTTCGGGATTGAGAAAAAGCAGGGCTATAGCTATGAAACTAAAAGCTGCAAAATACTCTAATATAAATCAATTCCTATATTGGAAGTACCCTGGAGGTGTGCTGCTAAATTGCTTACTTGAGGAAGAAGCTAAACACACAAAGGAGGAATTTCACAAGGGTGATTGTGGAGGCCACCATTCATGGAAGGTGACAGTCAACAAAATCCCGAGAACTGGTTTCTACTAGCCTACCATGTTTTCAGATGTATACAAAGAAACGGTTGTTTGTCACCAATGGCAGATCTTTGAAGGAAAAAGAAAGGTCGTTTCGCTACCCCTTCACCTTGTCATAGTAGAAGCACCCTTCCAGCAGTGGGGTTTAGACTTCATTGGAGAAATAAACCCTCACTCCTCAGGGCAGCACAGATGGATATTGACCGCCACTGACTATTTCACTAAGTGGATAGAAGCCATACCAACTAGGAGAGCAACTGAAGGTGTTATCATGGATTTCCTGGAGGACAACATCCTGTCAAGATTCGGGTGTCCCAAAAGAATAATGACAGATAACGCACCAGCATTTTGTTCTAAGAAAATGATAAATTTTTTCCATAAATACCATATCAGTCTGAATCATTCAATGGCATGCTACCCTCAGGGAAATGGACTAGCAGAATCATCCAACAAAAGTCTAGTAAGAATCATAAAGAAGTTGTTGGAGGATAATAAGAGAGCTTGGCACATGAACCTGAAATATGCCCTATGGGCCGATAGAATAAGTAAAAAGAGGGCCATTGGGATGTCCCATTTCCATTTGGTATATGGAGCCGAGGTGGTTTTTCCAGTTTCTCTGGGTTTGCCGATTATGAGGTTGCTTCAAGGGATAGAAGAAGAACCAAACCAGATAGAAGGGTAAACCAGATAGTCGAATTGAATGAGTTAAGAAGTAGCGCCTATGACAAAGTATAGGGGCATCAAGAAAAGATAAAGAATGCCTTTGACAGAAAAGAAAAAGAAGACCAATTTCAGTTAAATGACCTGGTCCTGAAGTAGGACGCTCCGAGGGAAGATAAACATGGAAAAATTTGACCACATGTGGATGGGACCCTATATTATTGCAGCAAACCGAGGAGAAAATTCTTTTATCCTAGAGCACCAAGATGGGTCCGCCTGGTTGGGGAGTCTAGTCAACGGAAGGTTTTGGAAGCACTACCTGTACTAAGAGAAAGCAGGTAACCTATGTATCATAGCCCATATATACGTATGTATATGTTTTAAATTTTTCACATTTGTTTTAGGGTTTTTAACGGAAAAAACTAGAAGGACTTGAAGCCCGAAGTGAAGGCTCTAAGGTCTGGAAGGGGAAGGCATGTTTCATGTTTGAATTTTCAGCCTGGCTAAGAAAACAAGCACAGTCTCACTTTCTAGAAAAAAATTTCAATCTAGGGTTTGTAGAACCTGCCCAATGGATCAGGCACTTAATCTACGGAGTTCTTTGCTACCTCACTAGGAGGATAGCATCCCTAGTTGGAGCCAGTTGTTAGCACCTATATATTTTTTCTCTTTTACAGCATAAAGACCTGTATATGAAAGATGGAATTTCAGACAGCTACCTGAGAAAAAAGCTTGAAGTGATCTCCATCGGCAATGGCCAGGTGCTAAGGCAGGAGACAGAATGGTCTAGAAGGGGTCCAATGTAATGAAGGGCTAATGTCAAGGGCTAAGTATTAATAGGGGAAAAGAATGAATTAAGATAAACAAAGAAATACCCTAAAAACCTATAGTCCTTGGGAAAATTTATGAAAGAGTAAATGTCGCGCAGATCAGCACCGTTGATCAAGGGTGGAAGCAAGATCTATGGTTTTAAAAGGACCGTCGCATGGGCAAGTCACGAGGAAGAAAGGGAATATGAGTATGCGATGGGTCGGAGCCCACTGGATAGGTGTTGGCCTATGATCGCGTCGCAAAGAGGAAAGAACCGTGAACGATGCCCGGTTAGGTGCATGCGATGGCGGGGACATATGGAAGGATCTACGATGGAGATGATCTTTTTGAGATCCAAGGGTTCAAGTCTATTTACCGGAAAAAGAGCCTGAGTCTCCGACAGATCTACGGTTCGAGTGGAAAGAAGAGCTAGATCAACGGCTGGTGGGGGTCGAAAATGCACAAAGTATAACAAGGGGGACCCCACTTGCAGATGAACGACCTAAAGGCTAAGACGAGTCTGGAGACTCACCATGGATATACATCTGAGAAGAAGCGGATGGTCCTCATACATCATCGCACCAAGAAGTAGCGCAAGCAATAGTGGCAGGATAGATGCGATGGTCTGGGTCCCACTGGATAGGTGTCAGCTCCATAGCTTGTCGCATGGAGCGAGGATGATATAGGAGAAGCTTTTTGGGTGCATGCGATGCTGCCCCTTAGATGCATTCAAATGAGATCAACCACCCAGATAAACACTAGCGGATATGATCCGACGGTAGAGATGGGTAGGTTGTCGAACCAGCAGTTAAAGGGGCAGTCAGATTTGACGATGGAAAGTAAACACGTGAGAGTTCAAACAACTGAGATCAAAGGACATCAGGTCAAAGAGGGAGGAAGTTATGGAAACCCGGTTATATATACAAGAAGTTCCCACGAAGGTTGACATTTGTTTCGAAATCCTGTCGAATTCAAGGAGCCTCTCAGCGGGTGGCAGACGATGAAGGTGAAAGAACCTTCGACAGGATGCATGCAGGGCTTCCAAAGGTGACAAGTAAGGTCTGTAACTGCCATTCTCTGAAAAATATAAGTCTTTTACAGTCATAAGATGGCAGAAGAAGAAGCTTCTACTAGTTCTAGGGTTAAGATAGCCCTGGAAGATAGATGCGCAGATGTATTTGACACATGCCTTCAGCTCCCAGTTCCAAAAATTAAGAAGAGACTGGAAACCTTCCATGAACAGGGACTGGATATCCATGGAGTCTTTAGATCATCGTTTATTTTCTTTTTCCTTGACCAGGTGTTCTCTTTTCCTGAGTTTGTAGCATGGTGTTCTTCTAATTACTCGGAACCTCAAAGAGTAATTATGGATGCCTGTAGGTCCAAAGTCATCTGTAATATAGATGAGTCAGTCGTTAGGGATTCCTTTTTCATTCTAGAGTCTCAGTACCAGGATTCGGAAGCTTTTTCTGAAGAGTCGGTGGTTTCTTTGTACTGCCAAATCAGCCCCGAAAGCCATCAACCCTTCTTAGCCACATGCTTGAAACCCGACTCCAAAATCTCTGAGGAACCGTACACCCTAAATATCATCCTTTTTTATGACAATTCCCAATTGGTTCTTTCTTTGTTAGCTCAATTTCTAGGGTTGGATACTAATTTGTGGGTGACTGAAGTCCAATTATGGTTACTCTTTAGGATTAGCATCAGTTTGGCCAGGTCTGAAAGCGAGCTTGTCTCACCCCTGAAGTTTGATGAATTTTTTACGCAAAAGATACATGTACAGTTAAGCAATTTCCCGAGTACTAGGGTTTTTAGATATCAAACACAGTTGATGAAAGTGATTATGTACAGCAGCACCGAAAGCCCACATTTCTTTGCACTGCTTGAGACCGATGTTTTGGTAGACAATGTTTTCAATTATTTGAACTATGTTTTGTCCCTATTTATAGAATCATTTTTGGGGAAGAATTGTGTAGAGTGCTACCTGAAATGAAAACAATGATGCAGTTGAAGGACGAACTGGTAGTCAGTGATTGGTTTTTGTTAAAGGAGGCTACAGTTATTAGGTTGTACGATTTTGTGCAGGACCCTTATGTTCTACCCACTTTTTTGACTTTGCGTATCTTTGCTCTTGAATTTATCAGACATAAATTAGCCCTGGAAGAGTTGCAATTCCTGAAACATAAGAAGAGCACAGATGTGAAATGTCCTTGGAAAGTAGGGCCTTTCATTGTGAAGAATAAAGAAGATTTGTCAGATGATGAAGAGTTATTGAAGTCACTAGGGTTCAGGAAGGATGTAGCCATCAAATATGACCCCTTGCATATAATTTCCAAGAGAAGGAAGGAATGTAACCTCAGTGCTTTTGAGCATGCAGAACCAGAAGGGGTGCCGAAGGGGCAAAATTTGTTCTGTTGGGAACCCGAGGCAGAGGAAGCAGTGGAGACTCATGGAGTAGAGCTCATGATTTCCGATTTAATAATGGATTTAGATCAAGTGTCGGACACCATGGAGGTGGTTCGAAACAGAGACTTAGAAGAAGTCATGGATATGGATACTGAAGAAGGTGATATATACAAGTGGCGTAAGTTAGAAGTACAGGATGAGTTAGTTGTTGCGGCTATTCAAGCCAAGTCAAATTCTTCCCCAACTAAAGAGGCGCTGGTTGTTGCAGCAACTCAAGAAAAATTGACTGTCCAAATGGATATTGGAGGGGAAGATGATGAGGAGACTTCGGCTCCTGAGATCCAGGTTGTAGAATACAAGTTTCAAGATGTTCAAGAGGGAGATTTCGGTAATAAGTTTCGGTCCAAGGCCAACCTCTGTGAACAATATGATCAAAACAAGCGAGCCTCGGCCCAAAAGCTATTTGATTCAATGCCTATCGCCAGAGGTTTATCTAAGACTTCCTTGATGACTAGCAGAAGTATAAATGATAACATCTTAAACTTAACACTATTAACGGAGGATGGAGTGACTGAAACAAGGATCAATTGGCAAAAAATACCAGTACTAGACAAAATTCAGTTTCACAAACAGGTTACTGAGCTTGTCTATGATGATTTTGTGAAAGCTGCCTTGAAGAGTGATAACTTGCTGGTTACAGTGAAAAAACTCGAAAACCAATTGAAGGTAGAGAAAAGTGAAAATCGAGCACATCAACAGTAGGTCAAAAAGGTACAATTTGACCTGGTCATAAGTGACAGTGGAGGAAAACGCATGAGCAAGATGTTAGCGGAGAAAGACAAGCTGATTCAGAAGCTATAGAAGAAGGAAAAAGTTCCAAATATCCGGCTGATCAAAGCTCCCGAAGAGACAGAATTCGAAGAGAAAAAAGAAGACTTGTCTAAGGAGATAAGTGATTGCAAAGGAAAATTGCTGAAGTTTGCAGAGAAGGAAGATAGCTGGAAAAAAGAGAGAATAAGCTTAAAAAGGAAGTTTGATGATCTGAAAACTAACTTGTCCAATTTGGACATGCGACCTACCAATTCAAACCAAAATGGGGAAAGCAATAGTACCGACAATCTTGTGCAGGCTATGTCTCACATTAGCCTGAAAGACGTGGAAATCAAGGAGCTGAAAGAAAAAGCTCACATGTTGGAAGAAGAGGGTAGTAAAAAGGAAGAAGATCTGAAGGTCCTCCAAAAGAAGCACAAAGAATTGATTGAGATGAATAAAAAGCTCACTCATCAGGATACAGGGCAGGGAGCTTTGCAAGGATGTAAACACTTGGTATGGGACAAGATCATTAAGGAAGCTGAGAACTTTAGACCCTACCTTGAGTTTGTAAGGATTAAAGAGAAGACTATTAGTGACATTATAGAAGGTTGTGAAGTTGCAAAGCAGACCTTGATCCAAAGGCCTAAAGAAACGACACTAAGTGCCATCACTTTCCTGAATGATCTACCCGAAGAAGAAAGGATTAAGATGGATATTGGGAACCGGATCGCAACACTTGCAGCATCACGAAGTGTCCTAGGGAAATATGGACAAATTGAAAGTGTGGAAGCCAAAGTCGAGGAAATGAAGGGACAAGTGGCAGAGTTCAAAGGATTGTTTGATAAGCTGGTCGAAATGGGGTTACCTTCATTTTGGAAAGATGACCAAGAGCTAATATCCCCTAAGGCTTATAAAAACCTACTGTGGACGATAAGAATGGATCATGCAAAGTTTAAACATATGTGCCAGCTGCATATAGGCAAAGCTTTGATGGAGTTGGTCGAAGAGGACTTTGAAATCTTGAATAGGTTGATCGCCATTGGCGAAAGGCTTCCCCCATTTTCTTATGCAAAGCATATCGAGATACGAGTGATGGTAAAAGAAATGGTGGACTATGACCTTCCACCTGTAGACCAATGGGCTAATGTAGAAAAGTATAGCAGATCGCTATATTTTTTCCGTCTTCCACAGTGATACTTGTCCTTTTATAGTTGTTGATGTTTGCTTGGAATCAGAGACTTCTTACAAGACTGTCCTATTTTTGATAATTTGTAATATTCTTTGAGGCGGCTATATAAATAGCCAGCTGGAACTATTATTTTTCTATCTTTACTTTTTACTTGAAGTAAATGTTACTTAGTAAGAACACCGATGGCTTATAAGAAAGCAGTTACGGCAGTTTCTACCTATTTTCTGTTCTATTGTGATAGTGGAAAAATAACCTGAATGAGGTGTCACTCTGATATAACTGTTTTTTGTTTAGATGAGTCGAGTAAGAGGACTCCTGGCATATATATATGCGATGTAATAGAATGATAAAGGGTTGAAAATTATTGTTGAAAACCTTTATGGGAATTTTGTGTATCGTTTTGTAAGACATTTTGAGCTATATTTTGAATAAAGGTTTGCAGAGCTGAGCCAATGTTTTCTCAGGGATTCTTGTGTAACTGGTCTTGTAGTCTGTTCCTTCTTTTTCTATGTGAATTGTGTATCTCTCATTGTTAATTTCAGTCTGTAACATTCTTTCATACTTGGTGCAGTGTGATAGCCAAGTAGAATTCATAGAAATTATGCTCTACTTATCTTTTTCCAAGTATTCCACCATTACTTTTTTGCTAAAGTTGATATAGGATTCATCATTGTATGCCTTATGTCAATGGATTGTTTCTTTCTCTTATGTTTCACCAATTAAAATCACTTTGACTACGAGCTGTTTACTACCTCGCCCCTATGTTAATGCATTTGTGAAGCATTTGTAAATGAATTTTTAGAGTTTGTTTGAATGTGACTCCATTGCCCAAGTAAAGATTCATATGTTTCAGCCAAGCTACATTTAAACCATTTTATTTTCCAAGAGAAATATGATCTTCTGTATTGTTGTAATTGAATATCTTGAATAATGAATGCTGGTGCATGTTTTCATTGTTGACAACTTTGATTATTCCAGTATTTCATAGAGCTATAGAGAGAGCCCTCTCAGACTAAGCTGGGTCAGTAGCTTAAGTCTAAAGATTGGTTAGTGGTTATCCCACTTTGCCCTCTCCCACAACCTAGGGGGTCATTTTGGGTGTTAACACATAAGATAATGCATTTGTTTTCATATTTCTCTGGGATGGTCCAAGAACTTGTTCTTCTTCTGCTACGTGTAACAACAATAGTAGCATAATTCGGTTGTATTAATATTTCTCGTTCGGAAATTCGGAGCGATTCGAATTAATCTAATATTCGGTATAGATATGATACGAATATAGATTCTTATTAATGAAAAACTAAATTTTAGAAACTAAATTTTAATTATTTAATAACTATAAAATATAAATAACATTCAATTTATTACTTTCTTATAAAAAGTAACTATTAATAACTAGTTGTTATCTCTCAGGTTGACTTGACCTTATTCCAGTTCATTGACATTTTCTATTTTTGTTTTTAAATAGTAACTTTGGTTGTTTGTAAATAATATGTCTAAAAATAAACCAATGGTTTTAAATGCACATTTATGCTATATTGGTTTATATATTTGATTAAAAGTATTATATATTAGAAGTCTACTTTCAAATTTTATCCGTATTGGATTTTTTTGTTATGTATTTTTTCCGTATCGAATCGTATTCGTACTCGAATTATGCTACTATGGTAACAACTCCTTCCCAAGACCACTTATTTTTATTTATGAAAAACTTAGACAAAGCCATAAGATAAAACACTCTTATGCTAACTCCACTCGAGCATCAATCAAGTTTCAGTGCAGATTTCTGGAAAATATCCAATATGGTCTGCAATGTGAGGCACCCAAGCCTCATAGATCGCTATCTCAGGAAATGAAAAGGAAGCATCAACCAGAAAAATATTTGGGAGTAAGTAGAAGGCCTTGGGATTGCTACGTCGTGGGAATTCAGAATCCCTTTATGAAACAAAGGCACTAGCTTGAAATCTTTGACACAATCGAGGAAGCAACTGTGGCTTACAACCAAACCTCCTTATCCATGAGCGGCTGTAGAGCGCGTACCAACTTCATCTGTAAATATTAGTGATTCACGGTCGGAATTTGACGGGAAAAATGCCTGTCATGAGGCATTTTTCCCGTCAAATACAGTTTTAAAATTTAACAAGGGAATGGACAAATGATTCTTTCTAACGTATTTTTGACGTTGCAATATTTTTTCAAGCCGTCATTAATTTTTATTTATTAGCCAATTAAGATATGTTTACACCTACATCAGTAGCCTGGGCGAGTAAGGAAAGTCTTTGCTCGAGTCCAAGCTACGTAGTCTAGTAAGCAAGGAAGATACGGGAATCGGGAACCGGATTTGGATAGATACGTGGTTCTCTCTGGTTGGCACTTGTTTTTAGGCCGGTTATGGGGGAAGTTAGGTGTCCTCTCTAGCTAGAATGTATACACATCTAACATCGTCGAAAACAAACAAGAATCGTGGGAATAACTGATTGTTGATTAGCAGAAGTACTCTACAGCGCCGACATCTATCGAAGGACTGCCTTGGACTCGTTTCTCCGCCCGACTCACTACGAAACCAAAAATCCTTCACAAATTTCAATCCCATATACAGGCCCTTCCTTACAACCTGTAATATACCGTAACAAAGATGAAATAAAGGAAATAAGGAGGGTTTAGTCACCTGATGTGATGGTCCTGCATCGAGCCAGACAAATATTATTACCCTGGAGGTAGGTAAAGGTGGTGTTAATGAATCTTTTGCGTATTATTATGTGAGATGTTTTTTTCAATATCCTTTTATAAATTTGATAATAATTTAAAATAAATTTTAATAAAACTATTTTGTTTTTTTTCAAATATGGAATTTTTTTGTTATTTTAATATTGCATTGGGTTAAAATTTGCAATAGGACAAAGCTTATAATTGATATAGGAACCTTTACCTCGTCTTTATTTTGGCCATCTCCACAAAACCACATTGAGAATAAAATTGAATCCCATGGTTGTTAATTTCAATGGAAATTTTTTTGTTACATATCTCCTTACCTAAATTTCACAAGCTCTATATTTACTACCAAAATATCAAATGTAATTTAAGCACATGTTCATTATCATAATCTAGTAATACCAAAAAACTTGTGCCAAAAAATAGTTTTTACAATAGGGAGATGAGCTATTAGAAATGTTTATATATTCAAATTACTATGTCATTTTATATAAGTTTGCACCATTTCATTTGTATAAAAATAAAATAGAAATATTTGTGTTACATTTTTTTGGACATTTTGTGTAACTATTTTTGAGTTTTCTGTTCTGCCAAGGACATTATATGTCTGATTTTGGCTTTGTCTGTATATTTTGTTCTTACTGAAAATACTCTCATATGTGGGAGGTGGAATTTGGACAGTAGAAATACTGAGATCATGTACTATTTGATTCAAGTTTGAATATCAATGGTATGTTTTTTTTCGCGCGAAAAAAAAATAGAATGAATTAGCTATATTAGAAAACTAGGTGCATTCAATTATGAATGAAGAAAAACACAAATAATATTATTCTATCAACTTCTAATCAAAGTACATCATGGATGATACCATCAAATGCACATGTAATAATAATTAAGGAATCCAAAACAATACATACTTAGTAAAAATCACCTTATTAACTTTCTTTTGATAAAGAAAGAAGATAACCTTATAATACAATTTCATTCCATTACAATTTGTGTTTTTAAAGCCTCTACAAAGAACATATTGTATAAATGAACTATTCCTATGAAATAAAAGGTCACAATATTGATCATTTTCAAATGAAAAAACAAAAAATGTTCAATGATCATCTTCAAATTAAATGATTACTAAGAAGACATAAATGATCAATGAATAAACATAGGTAAACGACTCTATTATTTTTTAAATTGGAAACAAAATTTTAATAAAAAAATCAAGTATTTTTTAATTGTAAATTAAACTTAAACATTATTATTGATGGATAGTTTTTTTATAACTTAATTGTTGAAGAGTTATATTTTCACCAAAAAGTTGTATGACGGGAAGATAAATATTCAAAAAATAAAATGAAATTCCAACACTGGTTGTGCTTGCATTTATAGTTCTTTCTTTTGAATTTGAAGGGGATTTGGTAGAGCCTATGAACCATAAATTTAATGCACCCCTATTTGTAAAACCCCGTGGGCCGCGACATTTTTGTTGTGGCCAGCAAAGTAGGGCTGGATGTTATTACGTAAATGCGGATAAATAAGGACAGGCTATATGTCAAGATAAATATGTGAACGTCAACGTCACAATATTTAAATCTTGAGAGAAATATCAATGTAAATATGTCAACGTCAACGTAAATAAGGACAGGCTAATATCATCGTAAATATGTCA
The DNA here is from genome assembly GCA_027924585.1 of Larix kaempferi. Lineage (NCBI taxonomy): Eukaryota > Viridiplantae > Streptophyta > Pinopsida > Pinales > Pinaceae > Larix > Larix kaempferi. Next base: position 22,543,790 of record BSBM01001022.1, read on the forward strand.
AAGTAAATAAGGACAGGCTATATATCAACGTAAATATGTTAACGTCAACGTCACAATATATCAACGTCAACATCACAATAAGGACGACGTCTGAGCTTGAGAGGAACTGCTCCTTTAAAGAACGCCTTCGGCGTAAATATGTAAATGTCACAATCACGCCTGGAATTTGACCTTCTATAGAACGTTTTTTCATTTTTTAGACGTATTTGATAAGAAATTTAAAACATAGAAGTTGATGTTCATGTATATTGATAGCCCGTCAAAAACATTTATAGCTGTCCAACTTGCTTTGTATTGACATATGTTATTTAAAAAATGAAAATTTCTTAACAGATTTTTGTTTGTTAGTGAAGTTGGCTTATTGTTAAACAATTTATTTAGGTTTTATTACTATAATAAACTATCTACCCAGATCTTGTGGTAAAAAACAAAGCCAGATTCAAAAATCAATCCTCTATGAATCTGCATGAAATGTAAAATGAAAGGCACTCTGAAAATCTAACCATCATCAAATTTTTTTTGACAGACTGGTAAAATTTAAAATTCCAAGCCTGGTCACAATATTTAAATCTTGTATATCACTTGTTACGTTGAGTAAGTCGAGGATCATAATAAAAAGAGAAAGTCGTAATTTTGTTTTCTTTGCAATGGCGTGACATCAGGAAAGACGTCAATGGCGTGACGTCAGGAAAGACGTCACACGATGTAACATCATTCGCCACGTCAGAGAGGTTATCCAAATAACATCACCGCGCGGCAATAACATTTTGGTATTTGAAGAGTTTATAAGTTATTAAAGGTTAAACTATTTTATCTTAGGCAGCCATCGCGTTCAACTATTTTATAAAATGTGTTTTCATTATGGAATTTTGTAAGAATCGTGGCACGTTTGTTTTTCGTCTCATCCACTCCAACCAGGACAGGTGGCCGAAATGAAAGGAACTGCTAACCAAAACGTTCACCAAAATTTGGTAAAACAATTTTTTTTGGGTCAAAATCACAATTTGAAGTGCTTAGATCATAATTTTAACGAAATACAAAAATTACAAAATTACAAAAATAGCAATTTTCAGCTTAAAGTTTAACGTTTGTTTCTTTGCAATGGCATGACGTCAGGAAAGACGTCACACGAAAGACGTCACGCGAGGGAATGAGAGGGTTTGTTTGTTTCTTTGCAATGGCATGACGTCAGGAAAGACGTCACGCGTTGTAACATCATGAACGAGGTCAGAGAGGTTATCCCACCCACGTAATCATCACCGCGCGTTCTATAAAATGGAGGCGCCCCCGCATGTTCAGAAGCATTCCAATGACATTTGGCATTTGAAGAGTTTATAGAGGTGAAACTATTTCAATAATATTTGGCATTCATTTGGCATTCGAAGAGTTTATTAGAGGTGAAACTATTCCAATAATATTTGGCATTCGAAGAGTTTATTAGAGGTGAAACGATCTCATCTGAGGAAGCCATGGCCAGCACCTCATTTGGCTCTGCATTAGCGGTAGTGGTACTAGCCGTGGCGGTGGGCAGTGTTGCAGGTGATCCGAATACCGCAGCCGTTGTACAGTTGCTTTGTAACACGCAGAAAATCGCAAGCGGAGACCCATTCTTTGGGACTCTGGGAAGCCTGCTCACAGATCTCTGGCAAAATCCTCAATACTCACTATAAGATATAATTACCTATAGATAGAACACTCTAGATTCTCTAGCTCAAAGAATCCGCGTATTTTATTTAAATAGAGATATTAGAAGGATTATTGCATTGCAGTACCGCAGTTGATGCTAAAAAAGTTGTACTGTTCGTAGCGGAGATAACAGTTATCGAGCATATGTTGAGCACCAATGGCGTTGCTGCACATTCCCAAAATGTGCAGCAACGCCATTGGTGCTCAACATATGCTCGATAACTGTTACCTCCGCTACGAACAGTACAACTATTTTTAGCATCACCTGCGGTACTGCAATGCAATAATCTTTCTTATATATCTATTTAAATAAAACACGCGGATTCTTTGAGCTAGAGAATCTAAAGTGTTCTATCTATAGGTATTTATATTTTATAATATAGGTATTTATATTTTATACAGTTTGGAGTGGAGTGGATTAGGAACTGTCAAAATTATTGAAGGTCTATATATTATAAGACTCTTTACCATTTATGCATTCTAATGCATTATTTATTGTTTGGATAAGACGATTGGAATGACTAAGCGTAGCGTTTAGGGTTTTGTTCTATTTGCATATATGTAAAGTCTTTAATTTCCTCTTTGTTTTGTTTTGGATATTTTCTTTGCATCTTTAAAAAGATTTGGGTTGAAAGTGTCAGTTTTCCCCTGAAGGAGGAAGTTGCAAATCAATATCGTTTATTTTCGGAAGGATTGAAGGAGGAAGTTGCAAATCAATATCGTTTATTTTTGGAAGGATTATCTATTTTTATCAAATCTCAATGAAACAAAAAGTTTAAACCTATCTTCATCAATTCTAGTGTCATGAAAGATGTACATACATGTGAGCTTGTTTGGCATATATGCCATGTGTGATCGGGTGCCATCCGGTTGGCAGTAGCGCAGCTTCTCTAGGCCAGCAAGTAGGAAAGGGGACTCTGTAGTATTATGCTAAGCTGATGTATTTGATGGCACATTAACAGAATCTGTTTGAACTCCACAAACTAGCTCTATATTAACTGGATAATGAAAGGGACACTAGGCAAGGTAATAGCTTTTGAATAAGCTCTCAAGGGAGGGTCAAGGGAGGCTGTTATAGGAAAAATCAGGTCATAGTTATAGTCATAGTTATAGTAATAGGTGTTTATATTTTAGAATGTGGAGTGGAGTAATTGTAAGGATGAAATAAGGGTACTGTCTAAATTGATTTTATGGTACTCATTCCAAATTCAGAATAAACAATCATAAAAATATATATATATAATAACATGTAGCTATGCATGGATAACTAATAACTAGCTGATGCACCAGTAACTCTAGGTAATGCATGGATAACGAGGGATGCACTTAACTTGTAACTTAATTAGTAAATGTCGAGTGGGTTTGAACTTATGACTTTCTATTTACAATTTCTTATCTCAATTACTTATTACAAACACATTCATAAAAATTGATTGCTAAGAGTCCCTACATAGGAAAGGTAAGGACTAATAAACTAACTATTACACAATCTTGTATTTTCTGTTTGTATGTACTACCAAATAATTTGATTTTCATGGCGTTATTGCTTTCCTTTTAATAACATGTCAAAATTCCTCTCGAGAAAGCTGCAATGACTCTAACAATGAATATTCATTTTATTTTACAAGCATATATTATTAGTTACCTAGCCTTCAACATATTAATTCATACTATAATTAGAGTGTCTAATATTGCTATTTATAGATTTTTATTTTTGTGACTTTGTTTCATGGAGATGTAACTGGTTTTATTTTTTAGCAATAAGATCTGAATGTCCTTAAACTCCCTACAATAACTTTCAGATTGATGTATTCATTTGCTTTCTTTACATGTCATCTCCATTTAATGTTTACATTCATAGTTCGTCATTCATATTAGATCCATTCCGATATATTTTAGTGGGTATTGTGGCATGTTCGGAAGTCATCGGCTCATCGTAGATACCTTTTTATATAGTTGTACCCTTGTGACATGTAACGTCCCCATTTTGACCTCATTATATTAAAATGTAAATGATGTAATATTGTTATAAAATTGTGGTGAGGAGCTCAAGGCCAAGGCCTCGCCATCGATTTATTGATGCATATTGTTTACGTGCTAGCCAAGCACATTGGAATTTGCAAGTATCATGTAAATATGCATTTTAATAAAATACCCACAACTAAATATGCAATGCTACAAGAGATGGGGGCATGATTTTACAAGGAATTGGAAGAGAAACATTCAAATCCTTGAACCAATCAAGTCAAACCAAGTGTTAATGAGAGAACCCATAAAACCCTCAACTACCCATGTTGACTTTTGTACCCAATCATTCATTTCTCCCAAGAGTTGGGTGAAGTAGTTAATGCCTTGGGGAAAGGGAGGTATGGCTATCCAAATTCGAGTATGGGCAAGCTACCCTTCATGGAAAATCGTGTTTGGCATCCTTGGCAAAAAAAAGAGCCATGAATTGCTCCCTAAGCCATTACCCATCAACCAGTTTTGTCTCTCTCATGTTTTTGGAGCTGCCTGGGTGTTTTACCTCCACGTTTTTCTTATGGGAGAAATCGGTTTTGCTTCTTGTGTTTGAATTCCCCCTTCCACAGTTTGTTTTGGTGTGCCTATGATTTGGGGAAAACCCATGGCCATCCTATTTGTAAATCAAATTGATGGAAATGTGTATCCATGCCCAATTTTGAGTTTGCCGTGTGTAAGAGAATGTTGGGGTTGAGATGGGTATCCGTTGCTTTGGCTTGAGCTTGAAGTGCAAGCATCCATAAATGTAGAGGGTTCATATTTAGCCTGATAAACTCAGCGGTGGAATGGCTTGGCTTAGATGAAATGATTATTTGGCTGTGTATGAGTATGAATGTCTCTTTTTCCTGGTAGAAATCATGCCTAGCTCAGTGGTGGTCTCTAAGTGCTGAAATAATACAGGTTGGGCAGAGACCTATTGTTGGGTGGAACGTTGCAGCGATATAGCTAGTTGCTTAGTACCATTTAATCATAAAGATAAGTGTTTCCCTATCTATGTGTTTTACTTCTGCAATGTTATAATTTGATGGTTGTTTTTAATATGTTGAATGCATATGAAAGGTGTGTGGATGATGCTTTTATTCTGCTGTCCATGTTTACTTGATTGCATCTGCACACATTTGTTTTATTGCTGTGAATCTAGTAAATCGGGTTGAGTTATGTAAAAGCCCTAGAGTTTGGCATCATGTTCCCTTCCTCAAATTGGGTCCGTGGGAGGGGACGTGACATGACATATGTTCTGGATCCGACGCAAACTGATGTGGGCATCTGGTTCAACTTTAAGAACAGATCTATTCCATTCTTAGTAGAACTAAAGTCCTTTATTTTTAAATCTCTCGATTTCTCCATTTAAAGCAATATTCTATCGAAGAACAATGGAGGGTAAACTATTGAGCTATTGAAAAAAATAAGAGTCTCGTTTGACGTTGAAGACATAGGTTGCGGAATTGATCGCTGCAAATGGGAATTGGTTTTTGAAAGCTGTGTCCAACACTCGCACATATGGTGGAACAGGTCTTGCCTTTGCATTGTCCATTCCTTGGTTCAGATAATGGGGGGATAGATCAATATCCAACAAAAGGAAGGTCTAGAACATTGATGCAGTTATGGTTAGTATTTAGCATTCCTTTCAAGAACTCAGGGAGATTTTCTCAGCACTTTCAGAAGAAACTGGGAAAAAAATTTCAATGGTACTTTTGGCTCTAATAGATGACATTGGTCGATTGAAAATGACCCAATCTTATATGCAAATGGTATCCAATCATATGAAGCATAAAGCTAGAATGAAATACTGGGAATACTTTATAGGGAAGTAGATTGTCATTATCATCCTGATTTACAAACAAAGACTATGTTCAATTGGAGTGTTCTAAATCACGAGGTTTCAGTGAATAAAGTTGGGTTCTCAATTGGAGATTGTTCTAAGTCACGAGGTTTCAGTCAATAAAGTTGGGTTTGTAAATATGAAAGAATATTCAATGCCTACTGATGAAACATGAGTTCTCGATCATTCTTTTGTGAACCAATTACCGAAATAATGACGTCTTTGTAGTTATAGATACAAGGTTTTTCAACATGGACATAAATGGATGGAAGGATCAGGTATCTCATCTTGATAAATACCAAGAAAGAGTAAAATTTGCATGGATGTTGAATCATGATACCTCTACCACCACAAAGTTGAAATTGAGGAGAATGGGACATTATACCATGGTACATTGTAAATATGGGCCATGGCTTTGTAAATATACTTGAACGATATCTCACATCAAAAAAAGATAGATTGTTATTCCACGCATGGGTTCTTTGTTTTTTTCGCAATCTATCTGCTATATAGATATGTGTTTATTAATCATTTTATGAAAAAAATCCTAGGAGGAATCAATATTATAGTATATTAGGAATTTAAGCATTATTGATTGAGCTTAATTGTGCTTGTGTGGAATAGTAAAATTCTTTAGCAATAATTTGATTTCTAAGCTTTGCATATTTAATGCACTTCATTCCACTACCTTGACTGAGATATTTAGGCCCGAACATGGGTTGGATACTGTGGGAGGTTTTATACTAGTGCTTCTGTGCAAATATACCAATCAACACAATATTCCATAAGTGATATCTAACATAATTGGAGATGACCCAATTATATAGTTTAATATGCGAAAGAGTTGTGTCCTTTTAGTCATATTCAAGTTTATAATAATGATCATTATTTTATGAGTATGGGAGAGATGTTGTCACTTAAGGTGACATAAGGTAACACTAGCACCAACCACATTTTTAAAAGTGCTTGATATACGTCGATCGACATATCTCAGCCATGGCCACACATTTAAAAGTGGTTCATATATGTCGATCGGCTTATATCAACCCCCAACAAGAAAATCCATCTTTTAGCACCACAAGTTAGCACCACTTATGTTTTGTGGTGTTAAGGTGGTGGTATTAGCACCACTTACATTTTTATGGTGTTAAGTTGGTGCTATTAGCACCATTTACATTTTCTGGCGTTAAGGTGGTGGTATTAGCACCACTTATATTTTGTGGTGTTAATATGGTGTTATATTTGTTAATATTATTGGTAATTGAGTTCTTCCTCATCCATGTTAAGAGAAATGCCACCTTGGAAACTACCATAAAGTGGTGCTATGCTATTACTTGTCACATATACATGTACAAGTAGGATTTAATTATGAGGATTTGCACCATATACATAAATAATTCTATTATAAATAAATTAATTCAATATTTTTTTGTTATATTAATTTGAATAATTAATCAAATATTAATTTATGAGCTTTTGCACCACAATCACAAGTTCAATTATTTATTTCTCTAATACTTAAAAAAATAAATTCACATGATTTATTTATGAGGCTTTGCACCACAAGCACAACAAGTTCACAATTTTTTTTTTGTAAATATATCAATTCAATTATTCATTTTCAATACTATTTAAACAAATATAAATACAATTGACAAAACAAATAAAAGCAACCATTTTTAATTTATTACTATTATAAAGTAGTAATAAAAAATATTTGAATTGAAATTTGTTTATTCAAATAAAAATATTTATTTTTATTAAATTTCTTGAGGGAAATTAGTATCATTATTAGTTTTTTAGCAAAACGCATGGATCTTAGTTCCATGGACATGGTCAATAAAGAAAACCTCTACCTAGGGTCCTAAAATAAGCTTTTAAAATTCTAGGACCAAGAGAGACACATTAAAGCTAATTAATGCACATCTTCCTAAGAGTATTCTTAGCTTCTATGTATACACTATTACAAGGATTTAATTACTAGGGATAGGTCCACTGGTCATCAACATTGTTGAGAGAAAAATCCTAGGCCTCAGGCTAAAGGAATCCTAAGCGTAGAGAAATGTCATGTTGGCAAGTACCATATAGTGGTGCTAAGAGCATATTGTCACATGGACATGTACAAATTGGATTTAATTATGATAATTTGCACCATAAATACAACAACTTCACAAATAATTTTGTAATTAACTTAATTCAATTTTTTTTTCATTCAAATTTATGCTCATGATTAATTTATGAGGTTTTACACCACAATCACAACAAATTCAATTATTATTTTTATACTATTTGTAAACAAATAAACCCACATGATTCATTTATGAGGTTTTGCACCACAAACATAACAAGTTCACAAAGAATTATTTTGTAAATAACTTAATTCAATTATTCATTTTTAATATTATTCAAGCAAATAAATATCTATAATTCGTCATATTGACAAATAATTAAAGACAATCATTTTTTATTTATTACTATTATAAAATATTAATAAAAGTAATTTGAATTGAAATTTGATTCTTCAATAGGGTACATTTTTTATTGATCTTATTAAATTTATGCATGGATATTAGTATTATTATTAGTCTCCAAGTGTCTCAAATCCTTGGACACGTTCAAGGGAGGAAGCCTCTACCTTGGGCCCTAAAAAAAGATTTTAGGAATCCAAGACCAAGAAAGATGATCAAACCTGGATGTCTTTCTAAGAGTATTCTTAACATTTATGTGTGGACGTTGATACTATTATAAGGTTTTGATTACTAGTGATAGGTCTACTGGCCGTTAACCTAATTAAGAGAAGAAACTTGGACCTTAGTCTAAATGAATCTTCTAGGCATGTAGGGATAATAATGATTTGTTTAGCCAATACAAATGAATTTTTGAAAATATATATGCAAGGATAATTTTAGGGGCGAAATTTAGCCCATGGGCTATTTTTCCATTTTTTTTCCAAAAAATGATTCGCCAATTTGCATTTTTTGAAGCCCCGTTTCACCCAATTTTGATGGGATAAACTTTTTTCACTCTAAAAATTGCAAAATTATTATATAAACTATATAAAATTCTTATAAATTGAAATAATTTTAGAAAAATATCGCCAAATATTTTATAGTTCACATTTTAGGAATTGGTAAGATTCGCCAAGGTTTATACACTTTTAAATAAGTATGGGTCCCTAAAATTATCCTTGTATATATGGCCTTATAATAGGGATAGTGTGGGGAACTAGAGGAAATAAAACTAGGTATAAGTCTTCAAGCCATAAACATGATTAAGGGAGGAAACTTTGGCCTTGGACCTTGCAGGAAACCTCTGGACATAGAAGATTAACAAGTATATCTCAAACCACAACATAAGAACTCCTAAGGGTATCGTTGACCAAATATTAGGGGTATTAATGTAACTAAGAGGTTTTAAGCACTATATATGGGAGTTTAGGCCCTCAAAATTTTTGTGGGAGGAAACCTAGGCCTTAGTCCCAAATAAAATATTTTATGCATCCAAGGCCAAATACAATAGCTCGAACCACTACACATGACTTGTTGGAGGTATTCTTACCTTTGATTGAGGAAATCAACACCATTATGAGGTTTTTGCTGGTATATGTGGGTCTTAGGTTTTTGTATATTATCATAGGAGGAAGCTTGGTACTTAGACCCTAAGGGAAGCTTCAAAAATCACCCATGAAATCCCAACACTATCCTTGGAATCTTAGTGTTCATATAAGTAACACTAAGTATGAGAACGTTTTACATAGCCATGGGAGGAATCACATGAATTAGGCCCTAAAGGAATGTTTTAGGCATCTCAGGCTAAGAGCAATGACTCAAACTATCACATATGAGAACATGAACTATATAGGATATCATTAATCTTAAAGTGGGATATGGGAAGAAATATGTGGTTTTGAGCACTAGGGATGGGTATTAGAAAATGGTTGGGGAAAAAATTGAAAGAAGTATACCCTAACATAATATTATTAAGGCAATGCACAATTACCAAGGCCATGAACCATAACCCTAACATAGTATTATTGAGGTAATGGTCAATTATCAAGGATATGAACCATAACATACACCCTTTAAAGTTGATATTGGGCATAAAAGTCAGATATGGGCACAATCAAGAGGTTTTGCATAGTGGGAAAGATCTAAAGGCCTTGGCATGAGTCATGTAGGGGGAAATCAAGATCCTTTTTTAGGTGTCCCGAGGCCTTGGTAATGATGTTCTACGGAATAAGACCATGAATTTATCCCTAAAGAAACCAATAAGCCATCCAGATCCATTGAGGCAATATGTATCTAGGTTTATATCCTTAGACGAGACCTAAATCTCAATCCATAAAGGAATACTCTATACATCCAGGGACAAGAAGGTTGCCTCCACCAACCAAATGTGGCTTCTTAAGAGTGTCATTAGTATATTATTGAGGATGTGGTTTTATTAGGTGATTTTGAGTATTGTGTATATATTGTGATGTTCTAGGGATGAATACCATACCTTTATCCCTAAAGAAATCATTGATGCATCCAAAGCCATGAATACTGTCTCAAAGCACCATGCACAACTTCGTAGCGGTATCCATTGTACTATGTTTCTATGACTTGTCTCTTGAGGGTATGATTGGAATATGATTGAGGATATTAATTCCATTATGTAGTTTTGATAAGTATGTAGGTTTATCAAGGCCTTAGGAATGATTCTCTAGAGACGAATACCATGCATTTTGTTAGTTTTTCATCATTTAATTCAATATCATCTAGGATCTTAACTGAGAGAAAAACATGTATGGCATATCAAACATAGGAGACAAGAGACAAGAGACACAAAGTATTTCACTGGGGAAAACCAAGAAGGTGAAAAACCCCACAACTTCCTCAGAGATAGAATAAGCACCAATACAAAGATCACCAAGATGAATCCCCAAAAGATAAATGTCTGCAGTAGCTACTCCTCCTCCACTTGTGCGCACTCCTCCTCTCTCTCACTAATGTGAAGTGAGTGAATGAGTGAATGTGTAAAATGAGAGAGACACACTCTCTATTGATACAATGACTTGACCTACCTTTTAACTCTAACTAGGTCAGCCCTAACATAACCACTTAACATAATGCTAACTGGGATGACCCCACTAGGGTGGTCTAATAACCCTTTAACCCACATAACTCATACAGGGCCGACCCCACCAAGGTGTTCTAATAACCCATAAGATATAAGTTACGACACTTACAATATAACTTGCGACACTTGCAAATACAAATGACGACACTTCCAATCAGAGGAATAATACATCTTCGTTGGGGATACAATAAAGTACAAATGTAATACATACAATATACAAGTGAATATCTTCTAAAGTTACAAATACATCAACAATACCTCTTAAATAGGAAGGTATTCTCTTGACATAGGTCATCAATACATATCGGCACAAGTCTTCAATTTTGGAGCTGGATCATCGTCACTTGATCACAGAGCATCATCATCACTACTGGTGTATGCGTCATCTCGATCACTGGTGCTATCTCTCAGTTATTCTCGTCATAGGAAGTTCTACAGAGACAACCCTTTTTCATGCTAGATGTAGGCCTAGCCTCCTGTAGGTCTTCATCATCTCTGTGAGTTGGCCATCCTGTGGAATCCTTAGGACTGATTACGTACGTAATCAAAACCTCGAAAGAGAATCCCATGACTTTTACGAGCACACAGCTCAACCTATCGGATCTCCCATGATCTTTTCTATGCTACCTGTAGCAAAACCTCGAAAGAGTATCCCAGGACTTTTATGAGCACACAGCTCAACCTGTCAGATCTCCCAAGATATTTTCTATGCTACTTGCACAACCTGTCCACAACCATGGAGTATCAACCTGATACTCATGATCTACTTTATCATCCTCACACGGAGCATCCTCCTGATTATCATGATCGTACTGATCATAATCATACAAAGCATCACCTTGATGCAAATGATCCAACTGATCATCATCACACCATCGTCCTGATGCATATCATCTGGAGCATCATCCTGATGCTCATCACACATGATCGAACTGATCATACAAAGCATCCACCTAATGCATATCATCACACATGATCATCCTGATCATCATCATACAGAACATCATCTGGAGCATCGTCTTGATGTTCATCACACGACACTTACATCCACAGCCATGGGAAGGATCCTCTACCACCATGCTTGGAATGGCTCCTGCAAATGTGTCCCATCACTTCCTCCTCGAAGTATCTTCTATCTGAAGAACACCAAGCCTCTCTCTAAAGTACTCGAACTTCACTCTAGCTAGTGGTTTGGTCAACACATCTGCAATCTGCTCATCTGTTGCAACATACTAGAGCTTCACTGCTGGTCTCTGCACCATATTCCTGATATAGTGATATTTGATCTCGATCTGCTTCGACCTGTCATGGAACACCTAGTTCTCAGACAAATTCACACAACTCTAGTTTCCACAGAAGATACAGGTAGAATCCAACTAGAGATCAAATAAATCAGACAGTAGCTTCCTTAGCCATACTACCTCACAACTAGCCAAACAAGCTGTGACATACCCTGCTTCAGCTATAATCAGTGCTAGATAGGATTGCTTCCTGCTAAACCAAGAGATCACACCTGATCCCATACTGAAGCAGCACCTCGAAGTGCTCTTCCAATCTGTAGCACTGCCTGCCCAATCTGAATCAACATAATCCTCCAGGTTAAACTTTTGATTCACATCATACTTGAGCCCATAATCAATTGTACCCTTCAGGTACCTCAGAATATGCTTTACAGCAATCAGGTGAACATGTCTAGGATCTATCAGAAACAGGCTCAAGGTGTTCACCGCAAAGCAAATATCTAGTCTCGTGTTCGTTAGGTACATCAAGGACCCAATCATCTAATGGTACATCGTGGCATCAACCGATTATGATGAAGCATCAGTCAATAGATTCAGGTTTGATTCCATAGGTGTGGCCATGGCCTTGCAGTCCATCATCCCAAATCGCTTCAGGATCTCTACTGCATACTTCTCTTGTCCAAGGAATATTCCATATGCACTCTACCACACTTCCATACCTAGAAAGTAATGCATCATACCCAATTCCTTCATCTCGAACTTGGAAGCAAGCTTCCTCTTCGTATCGGCAATCAACCTATCTTCTCATGTAAAAAATAGGTCATCCACATATAATAGGAGTATCACTAGATTGCCTTCCTCAACCTTGTAGTAAAGGTTGGAATCCTCTTTAGTCTTGGTAAATCCCAAACTGGATAGGAAGTTGTCTATCCTTCCGTACCATGTCCTAGGTGTTTGCTTCAAGCCATACAAGGATTTCTTCAATCTGCACACATATGACTCCCTGTCATGTGTCTCAAAATCGAGTGGCTGCTCCACATACACTTCCTCTTCGACTACACCATTTAGGACATCTATCTTGAAATCCATTTGGTGTATCTTCCACTTCATCACTGCAGCCATATCAAGTACTGTTCTGATGGAAGTGTATCGGGCTACAGGTGCAAAATTTTCTTCATAATCTATCCCTTCTTTCCGGGAGAAGCCACGAGCCACAAACCTTGCCTTGTCTTTCTCTATGCTACCATCTGCAACATGCTTGATCTTGTATATCCACTTGGAAGTCACAATAGACTTCCCTTCTGGTCTTGGGACCACATCCCAAACATCATTCTCCATGATTGACTGTACTCCTTGATCATGGCATCCTTTCATTACTGCATCCCTGATCCTGGGAACTTCAAATTCTTCAATATCTTCATTTTTCTTGAACTTCATTGCTGGAATAAATTTCGTTGTCCTTCTTTTGTAGGTGATTATACATGATATTTCCTACAAGTCAAATTCAATTGCATGATTAAAAATAAATTCTTACACATAAAGAAATATGTCATACAATCATGAAATTATCTTAGCCAATGCTTCAATACAACATTTATCCATATCCTGTAACTTTCTAGATGCCTTCCATCTCCACTAGAACATTGTTAAGAGTTTGCACAACTCCTAGCATGTCAACAAAGAGGTTTTATTCTAGATAAGTATCAATGAAATGTTGTACAGTACCATAGTCCACTTACCCATTACTTGCATATTAGTAGTATCTTGTTCATTTAATGCAACTTTTCTAATATGCATAATATACATCCTAAATCTAGGAACATAAGTATGTACATGACCTGACAACATCATTTAAGTAATCAAATATAATAAATGACAATTCAAATACTTATCTTTGTTTGGTTGTTGGGTGGACTCCATCTCAATATTTGCTTCCTTGCAGGAACTACTGGAGTGTGCTCCCTCTTGATCTTTGCTTCGTGGAGCGTTCTCCCTCTTGATATTTGCTTCCTGGATTATCTACCCTTGAACCTATATCCATCCTTGATCACTATGCATGCTTAAGTGTGCACTAGTGTCATCATTCTGTCATCCTCAAGATCTCATACATAATCATACATTCATTAGTATAATATCAATACTATCAAAACATTATGATTCTAAATAATCTTAAACATGTATGGTCATGACCATTTCATACACAGGTAATTTATCACAAGCGTTAGTATTCAATATTTCAGTGAGGGCTTCTTTTATTCATGCATATTATTATTTGACCATGGGACTCTTCTAGTTTGTCATATCATTAATCAGACTAACAAGCATAATATGCATAAACCCATGATTTCCCAAACTTGTAACTTCATGAATAATCATTATCAATCATACCAAGTATACTTATATAAGATCCTAACACAAGGTAGGATTCTAACTTGATATAGGAAAAACATACCTGAATTACCATGCTTGCTAGTTAAGTCTAACATACCCACATAATGTCTTCTTGTTCTCTTCAATGACTTGTGCTAGTAACCTGCATATCTCATAAGTTAACCATTGTAGAACCAAAATTGTACATACCTCGTAAGTAGAGCTTCTAGGTGATCCATGACTATGGATGATTCTTTGTCTTCATGTCACCATGGTCATATGTTCTTGATCTAGTACTTGATTTGTCTTTCTTGATGTACCTTTCATGTTAGCGGACAACATCATCCTCATACAACACCACAGTGCATTAGTACAATCATAAGTGTCATAACCCTAATCAATGAATGTCTTCTATCATTCACATGCATTCATACTTTTACTAGGGTGATAAGACAAGTCTAAAATTAATCAATATTGTTACTAACCTCAATAATATGAAGACAAACATATCTTAAACTTAGTCATGAACAAATTTCAAAACATACCTGTATCTCCTCAAGTCATGCATGTCGAGATTGCTTGTAGTCTTCTTATGTAAGGCCTTAGCCTCATATCCCTATGAAACTGGAACTTCTTCACTTATGCAGGTGTCCAATTCATCCTCTTCTAGGGTTAACCCAATCCACTTTGATTTGCTGAAACTCGATCTTGGAGCTGGATTAGGGTTTGTCAGAGAAACCCTAAAATTCAAACTTTGAATTTCAAACTTCTGAATGGATGGAAAGATGCGCCTTGCTGAGCTGATAAAGCTGGTATACTTCAATTTTGAAAACTGCAAAATTTGACCCCTCAAAATTGCCTTAGAAACTTTCGGATCTGCAATTTCTGGTTTTCTGGTCAAAATCTTCAACTAGGGTTTGATAATGCCCTGGGTTCTTCCCAGCCAAAAAGTTTGATCTTGGTCTCTAAACTTCTATTTTTTTGAGGAGCATCTAGCCGTGGTCTCATATTTAAAAAATTCCAAGTTTTGCAGAAACACTTATTTTCCACCTTTCCGATCAAAATCCTGAACTAAGGTTTGATGGAGCCCAGGGTTCTGCCCAACCAAAAGGTTCGATCTTGGTCTCTAAATTTCAATTTACTTGAGGAGCATTCATCCGTGGTCTTAGATTCTAGAAATTCCAACTTTCTCTGAAACGCTAATTTCCCGCAGCAGTGACAAGCCAAGGATGAAAGTGCTCAGAATCCAATTATGTTTTGGCATAAATATATGCCATATTGTTTCTGATGCAACTCTAAAATTTTGGATCCTCAAGTCTGAAACCTTGGCCTGTGGTAGAATGACTTGTCATCTTTCCAACCCCACAGATCTGACCTCAAATAGATTCTCCATGAGAGAGATATGCCAAGTGTTGCAACATGACCTGTTTATGGGAAGAAACAACATAGCGAACTTGTGCGGAGTGCCATGTGTCACTATTTCAAATTTGGACACTAAAAAGAGGACCTATGAAACTATAGTCCATGCCCCAACTGAAACATTTTACGGAATTCCATTTGGAGCTTCCTAGCCCAAGATATAACCTCTGTGGATAGGTCACCTATTTAGGGCTTCAATATGGAAGAGGCAGAAACCCTAAATTGTACGGATCATATCTCACAAAGTACAATGAATCTGAGCTGAGCTTCTGACAAATGGTACATGAATATTTCATCTTTGTCCTACAAAAGTTTTATATCCTTAACCTTCTCCAAAACTGATTTATACCGAAAGTGCCACGATGACTAGTTTTTACTATATCAAGCCCTAGCTTCCAATTTGTCGCAAGTGCAACAAATGTCATAAATTCCATACAATGCATTCCTTCAGGATAGCTCTGATCCCATGTTATGTTTTCATCATTTAATTCAATATGATTTAGGATCTTAAATGAGAGAACAACATGTACAACATATCAAACATAAGAGACAAGAGACAAGAGACACAAAGCATTTCACCGAGGAAAACCAAGAAGGTGAAAAACCCCGCAACTTCCTCAGAGATAGAATAAGCACCAATACAAAGATCACCAAGATGAATCCCCAAAAGATAAATGTCTGCAGTAGCTGCTCCTCCTCCACTTGTGCGCACTCCTCCTCTCTCTCACTAATGTAAAGTGAGTGAGTGAGTGAATGTGTAAAATGAGAGAGACACGCTCTCTATTTCTACAATGACTTGACCTGCCTTTTAACTCTAACTAGGACGGCCCCAACTTAACCACTTAACATAATGCTGACTGGGACAAACCCACTAGTGTGGTCTAATAACTATTTAACCCACATAACTCATACAGGGCTGACCCCACCAAGGTGGTCTAATAACCCATGAGATATAAGTTATGACACTTACAATATAATTTGTGACACTTGCAAATACAAATGACGACACTTCCAATCGGAGGAATAATACATCTCCGTTGGGGATACAATAAAGTACAAATGTAATACATACAATATAGAAGTGAATATCTTTTGAACTTACAAATACATCAACACATTTGGCCCTAAAATAACCATTGAGGAATCTAGATCCATCAACAATTTCTCAAAGAACAACGCATGATTTTGCATGGGTGTCCATGGGGATTTGTATCTAGGTATTGGGGCCTTGAGGAATTAGACATGGTTAGTTGCAGATACTTGAACCTTGCACGCTAAAGAAATATTTTATCCATCCAATGCTAAGAAGGTTTCCTTCACCAACCACGCATGGCCTCTTGAGGGTAGCATTAGCTTATGATTAATGATGATGATTATATTAGGTGGGTTTGAGAAATATGTATGTGTATCGATGCATTGGGAATGACATTCTATGGGAAATTCCATGTATTTGGCCCTAAACAAACCACTAAGGAATCCAAAACCATCAACAATTCCTTAAGGTACCATGCGTGACTTAACTCATGGCACTATGTATCCAAGTCTTGGGGACTTGGGGGCTTGGACATGGTCATGGGAGGAGGCATGAAGTTCAAGACCTTAAGGAATATTCTAGCCATCTATGGCTAAGAAATTTGTCTCCACCAAACACACATGGCCTTCTGAGGGTATCATTGACCTATGATTGAGGATGCTAGTGCAATTAGGTGTTTTTGGGAAGTATGTGCATGTATCAAGGTGTTGGGAATGGATTTCAAGGAGAACGACCATGCCTTTGGTCCTAAATAAATAATTGATGGATATGGAGCCATGAACAATGCCTCAAATTACCATACATGAAGTTTTGGGGTTATCCAGGGCACGATATATCTAGGTATTATGGCCTTAGTTATTTCGACAATGTCAGTGGAAGAGACCTAAACATAGTACCCTAAAGGAAGCTTCTATCCATCCATGGCTAAGAATTTTTCCTCAACCAACCACATATGGCCTCCTAATGGTATCATTGGCCTATGATTGGGTATGTTGGTTCCATTAGGGTGTTTTGAGCAATACACACATGTCTCGGGGCCTTGGGGATGAAATTCTATAGAAGAGGATCATTTATTTGTCCATAAAGAAAATGTTTAGGCATCCAAATCCATTAGTAATTCCATAAAGAACCATAGATGGATTTGTAACGTATCAATGTGACTATGCATCCAAGTCATGGGGACTTGGGGCATTGGACATGGTCAAGGGAGGATACCTCAACATTAGGTACTAAATGGAACTTTTAACCATATAGGGATAAGAGGGATACCTAAACCAACAACAAATGGAATCCTTAGGGTATTATTGTCTTATGATTGAGGATGCTAGTGCAATTATATGGTTTTTAGTAATATCTACGTGTGTCAATGCCTTGGGAATGATATTCTAGGAAAGGAAACTATGTGTTTGTCCCTAAATTAATTATTGGGTCATTTAGTGTGATGAAGAATGCATACAGGAATCATTCATGATTTCATAGGTGTATCCATGGCACTATATATCTAGGCTATTGGCCCCAGGTCCTTAGAAATGATCATTAAAGGACACATAATACTCAAGTACTAAAGGAATATTCTAGCCATCTAAGGATAAGGAGGTGGTATCCACCAACTACACATTTCCTCTTAACTATATCATTAGCACCAAGTTTAGCACCAAGTTTTGCATCTACAATAATGTCTAATATAGCATCTAGTTTTGCTCCCAAAGTACCACCATGTTTTTGCTCCTAGTATTCCACCTAAATTTGCTCCCAAAATAGCACCTAGTTTTCCTCCTAGAATTGAGCATAGTTCAACATATGAGTTACTTAATTGATGGGATAGAGGCTATTGGTTATTGGAGTTTAGGGTTAGATTTTGGAGGGTTGTGTTAGACATTGATATTGATGTCTATGATGATAATGATGATGATAAGGACGACGATGGTGATGATGACGATGTCGATGATAATGATGATGATGAGGACGATGCATGTTATTGGATTATTTTACCCTGAGTGACCCTAATGGAACCTAAGTGGCCCTTTTGGAAAGTAAGAGACCATAATTAATCATAAATGACCTTGATGGCATTTGAGTGTCCCTATTACATTTGAGTGACTCTAAAGACATGTTGATGATGATGTTGTTGCATCCTGAAAATGCTAAATATTATCATTGATGATACGTACTATGTTGATGAGGATGTTGATGATGACGATGATGTCAATGCTAATAACGATGATGTAGGAAATTATAGAACTATTTGATCTTGACTAATCCTATTGGAACCTAAATGACCCTAATTGCATCTAAGTGACCCTAATAGCACCTAAATGACCCTAATGGCATCTGATTGTCCCTAACAACATCTGAGTGACCCTAATGGAACTTGAGTGACTGTAATATCCCTCTTAGGTACCCCTATTAATTTGTAAAAATAAATAATTATTGAACTTAGTTTTTGGTGAGGAGCTCAAGGCCAAGGCCCCACCAGTAAACCTTGTAAGCTATCTGGTTGAAATATAGACTTAAGATATTATGGACGTGACATGACTTTATGATAGGGGCATGAGCCCACTAAGGGAAGAGAGGTTCAAGGGATAATGAAACCATGGGAATTACTTGGTTGATAAGGACTCAATGTCATCATGACTTGTAAAGATAATTTAGTTACAAATAACTAAGCATTAAGAACAGTAGGATTAAGTGGAAGTAGGCTTGCATCTACTAAAGTCGATGCTAAAACACATGAAGTTAACATACATAGGTATGTATTAATTATATATATATATATATCTATATATCTATATATCTATATCTGTATATATATATATATATATATATATATATATATATATATATATATATATATATATATATATATATATATATAAGTATATATATAATACTTTATGTTGAACACATAAAATAATTATTTTATATGTATACAAATATAAGATATTAAGAGAAGACTAAATGTATAAGACATTAAGAGAAGACTAAAATGTATATCCTAAGAAGATCTAGAGAACTCCCTATTCGTAAACTTGATGCAAATCAAATAAAAGGTGAGATCAAGGGAGTTAGGCGCTCCAAAACTGCCACTTGCCGAGTGGTAAAGAAGGCTAATCCTCTTGTCACCATCTGTCACATGAATCCTTGACCATGCCGAGCATTGGAACCTTTAAACAAGACTGTTTTCGATTGGGAAAAGGGGGGACAGTCTCTCTTATTTTTTGGTACTTCTATTTGGGAGGGAAGCGATGGCTGAATAAAAGAAGCTTGATGCCAATTATCGAAGAGTTTATGTTTTCTTATATTTTTAAACTTGTTTTGCATTTATAAACTTAGTATAGTGTAAGTGATTTTGAAGTTGTAAACTCGGTATAAGTTTATGCATTCTCTACATATTCAATGGTAGAATTGTAAACCCCATACAAGAAGGTTAGAGATGGATATTTGCATCCTTGTGAACTCTGGATAATGTGTGATGTATATCTCTGCATTCTTGTGAACTTTGTATAATGTGTGAGGTAGATATTTGCATTTTGTGCCAGTGTCGATGAATCTTTGTGGAAACAGGGGTCAGGGGTATCATTTCTGTGTATTTTTATATTTGTCATATTTCCATTTAACATGCTAAATGTATGGCTGATCACTAGTAGTCATTCGCTTTGGATTTACGTTAGCAGTCGAAGAAGTCTTATTTTATTCCACTTTCTATTGTAAAAACATTGATCCCTATGATGTTCCCTTGTATACATATATTTTATATATTGAAATAACTTTGCTTTGTTTCTGCAGGATGTAGGCTTGATCCCTGCGATGTCGCCTTGTATACATATATTTTATTATTCAAATAACTCTGCTTTGTTTCTACAGGATGCAGGATTGATCTCTGCAATGTTCCCTCGTTTATATATATTTTATATATTTGCTTGTTTCTGTAGGATGTAGGCTCGATCCCTGCAATGTTTTCCTTTGTTACATATTTGTTATATTTTGAAATAACTCTGCTTTGTTTCTGTAGGATGCAGGCTCGATCCCTACAATGTTTTCCTTTGTTACATATTTGTTATATTTTGAAATAACTCTGCTTTGTTTCTATAGGACGCAGGATTGATACCTGCGATGTTCCCTTATCTATATATATATATATATAAATATACATACAGAGAGAGAGAGAGAGAGAGAGAGAGAGAGAGAGAGAGAGAGAGAGAGAGAGAGAGAGAGAGAGCTCACTGCTTGTTTCTGTAGGACGCAGTCTCGATCCCTACAATGTTTCCTTTTTTACGTATATGTTATATTTTGAAATAACTATGCTTGTTTTTGTAGGATGCAGGCTAGACCCCTGCAATGTTTTCCTTTGTATATATATATTTTATTTATTGAAATAGCCCCGTATAAGTTGAGTTGGGATATATTTCGTATAGATCATGGATCTATGTAAAGGAATTATCTCATGGTATACTCCAGGAAGGAAATATCTGAAACTCTTATAACTTATCTTAGATACTACAGTAAATGTATGTGGTGAGTCAATAAGGGAATAGCCTTATATAGGGGTTAGAGGTAGTTAACACACGCTGATAATTAAATATGTACACAATGAAGGAGTCGCAAATGGCACCACCTTTAGTTATTGTCCAAGTTTTCGTTTGAATGTTAGGCTTTGGGATGAAGCCAAAAAGAAGGTAACCTTTGGTTTGAGGGACCTTGAGAAGGTGGAAAGTAAACCGCAACAATTGTGTTGCAATGTGTAACCCTTTATTTGATAATTAATGCGACATTATTTGTGGATGTATCCCATAGAATTGGGTGAACCACGTATATGTTGGGTCTCTCTCATTTTTCTGTGTGTTTGTTTTACTTGGTGTATTTGGACTAAAATGTTGAGTAATTCTCGTGAAATTTTTTAAAGTAAAGTTAGGAAATACAAATATGTGTATTTAAAGTAATTTTTTTCAATTACCTATAAAGTACCCTATGCGAAATAATAGAAATTGTTTAGACATTATTAAAACATGTTTTTATGTGATGTGGGATTATAGACTAAGATCTTTGTGCAAGAAAGCAAGTGTTACAAAAGCATTAATGATCTTCACTATAAGTTGTGAAAATCTTAATTGCATAGAATGTTCGTATAATAACCTGCTCTTGTTCATGCATGGATTTGTGAAAAGATTATTGCTTTTCAAAATACACTAAAATACTGATTGTTCTTAAAGTGGGTATGTTACATATGGTATCAGACCACATGTTACAAACACTCGGACTTATTTGGGCTCAGCTTGAGGAAGCAGACATAATTTGGTTGAACTAGCAAACGGACTCCACCTATAAGACACAACGGAAAAATTTCATTTCCAAGCTTCGACAAGAGGTAGCCAACAAGCCGTCTTTAAGTTGCACGTAAGTAAGTTCCATTTTCTTAAGCATTATGTTTTAAAATTAGCAAATGGAATACAGGTGCAAAGGATATTACACAAAGAAGTGCAACCTTGTTAAACTAAGATAGGTTAAATATGATGAGTAGAATATCTATAATGAGTGGACAATATTTTGCAGAATACAATTATTGGAAGATGCTCATTTATAAACTTTAGGAATCTAACATGTTTAGTTGATTAGATAACAAAGGAAGTAAAAGAAGTAGTTACCTTTCTGTAAAGTAACAAAGTTGAGTTTAGGACTAGACTTGTAAGACGTAAGAGGGAAGAGAGTACTTGATAAGAAAAGTGATTGTAATACTAATGTGTGAAATTGGAGCATGCTTGTACCCTTGCTTGTAAAGTTTAGCAAAAGGATAATGGTTATGATTACCTTAATATATATATATATATATATATATATATATATATATATATATATATATATATATTCTAAACTCATTGATAGGATGCATAGGATGAAAATGTATTATTTGACATTATATATTTCTTATTCTGGTGATCTTTACTAAGGATGTTGGGATACTATGAATTGGCTATTATAAAAGTTATACTTTTATGCGATAGAGGTATACATTATATGTATGGATACCTAAGTGATAATCTATTTCATTGTGGTATATTGATCTCATTTGATATTGAGTGTAATACTAAGATGTGTTAATACAAGAAAACTTGTGCCTTGGCATATGAGCATCATATGAATATGCGGTTACCCTTATAAAGGTATGTGGTTATATTTATAAAGGTATGCAAGTATATATATAGAAAGTTTGTTGTTAGTTACATGATGTTAGTGTGTACAAAGAAAAGTTGTATAACAAAAAAAGAAATTGTGTTGGAAATAATGAAAGCTAAGATTTGAGGTACTAAGTGATCATAATGTCCATGGGTCATCATATGAAGAATGTTATTTCTATGTGTCATCTATAAATTTGACATTCCATTGATTTTACAATATGATTAGCATTGATCATAGGGTACCATGTTTACATAGGTTATAAATATGTGTTGATTTTGCTTGGTTATAATTTCCAAACATATGTTCATCAAAGATTAAAGGTGATTAACACCTTAGGAAATCATGTATCCTTATGAGTAACGAAAACTGATGTGTTGAGTCATAATACATCCCATCATGATAGTTAAAGTTATGAGGATGGACTAATACAGCATTAATTCCCTCATGACATGATATTGAGATATTAGCTAATGTTGTGCAACAACCACAATAGATATATTTTATCTTACTGATCACTGTAGTACATAGAAGTCTATTTTACACCATGTTAACAAATTCAAAATATTTTACATTTCGTTAGTAGATGATATTTAGAATAGGTCATCATTACAAATGAGTAATGTTGGATATCATCGCTAATGTCTTTTTGAGTACAGGTAATAAGAGGCTCAGATAAAGTCAACCATCATCTGAAACAACATTCTGAGGAGGGAAGATAGTTTGTGTTTGTAAATTTATTTCAAATTTTTACATACATAAGATCAAGAATGTTTATGCAGTGCTTGTAAATGCAAAAGAAAATAGTATGAAAGTTACAAGACATAGTTCAACATTAAATAGTCTGCAAACTAGAATTTGATGAATGCAATCGTGGTTGGGTTTTAAGGATGACTAAAATAATTATTCTCCTGTTATGTGCTAGGGATGGCATAATGCAAACGACCTTACATTCAAAGAAAGAGTAGTGATTGCTAATAATCAACCTGATCGGAGAACGGTAAGACTGCTTGGATGGAGTATGGTGTTGACGAGGTAAATGTCCTGTACTACATATCAATTGATTTGATTATTGTTAAACCTTTTATGTAGTAAAATTTTTATGCTGACAAGATAGTCAAAGCAAGATGTATATGCACATTGTAATTGCTAGTGTGCAGTGGTATGAGAACCAGAACGAGTAAATTAGAAATTGGTATGTGAACCAAAAGAATATTCAATAAAATGATTTATTTTACTATGGATTGATGATGTGCCTTGAAAAAGAGGACAATCAATAAGAATAAGATGTATAATTAGCAGCAAGGGAAAGAACAAATGGTACTTTGGTTCTTTAAGTCAAATAAAACAACAAGATCCTCTTTGAAAGGGATCGGATTTATGAATTGAAAATTTGACTTCGATGGCACAAGACTTGGGCAAACATTATAACACCAAGGAAGCATAGGACATTGTGCGGTGTTGAGAAAAAGATATTAGATTGCTTGATGTTGGAAGCAAGTCTAAAAATTCTCTCCATTTATAAGTCCATCACTTGATTTGTTGTAGTACTTGGTGTAATCTTAGCACTTAATGTGTTGATAACTAACACTTAAATGTGTTTTCAATAAAAACCCTGAATAACACCGGTAGGAGATACACTTTAGATCTATGGAAATCCAATGATGGGTATCATCCTCGTGTTGGTTAGATCATGCATGTTATGAATACTACGTGTCTTATAGTAATAGAAGCTGTTTGAGAAAAGAAGAAGACACCAACAATTGAAATTTCGGAGGTACTCCAAAAGAACACACTGTAAGTGTATGTTTGAGTATATCTTTGATTACGATCAAATGGCATGATGAATTTGTTTACTTAGTAAGAAGATGATGATTTGAAAATACAAATATTGATGTATGAGGAATACTAAAGTATTTATCATGAATATGACATGCATATACTTTATGATGATAGCAAATGTTGCAGGTGCAAAGGGGCTACTCATAGTAAGAGGTAGTGATACCTTGAGGTTGACACAAAAGTACTTGTGGAAAGTGAACTTGTTTTGATCAGGAGATTGGTATATTTACGATGAATAAAACTAACCAGGATGAAGCATGGAGAAAGAGAACAAAGCGATGAATTTGTCCAAACTACGAAAGGGCGTGAACACTGGGGACATTGTTATTCTTAGGGGGGAAGATGTAATATCCCTCTTAGGTACCCCTATTAATTTGTAAGAATAAATAATTATTGAAATTAGTTTCTGGTGAGGAGCTCAAGGCCAAGACCCCACCAGTAAACCTTGTAAGCTATGTGGGTGAAATATAGACTTAAGAGACTACGGACATGACACAGATTTATGATAGGGACATGAGTCCACTAAGGGAAGAGAGGTGCGATAATGAAACCATGGGAACTTGGTTGATGAGGACGCAATGTCGTCATGACTTCTAAAGATAATTTAGTTACAAATAACTAAGCATTAAGAATGTAGGATTGCATCTACTTGAAAGCCGATGCTAAAACACATGAAGTTAACATACATAGGTATGTATTAATTATACATATAGATATATATCTATATATATATAAATAAATAAGTATATATATAATACTTTATGATGAACACGGAAAATAATTATTTTATATGTATACATATATAAGATATTAAGAGAAGACTAAATGTATAAGACATTAAGAGAAGACTAAAATGTATATCCTAAGAATATCTAGAGAACTTCCTATTCGTAAACTTGATGCAAATCAAATAAAAGGTGAGATCAAGGGAGTCAGGCGCTCCAAAACTATCGCTTGTCAAGTGGTAAAGCAGTCTAATCCTCTTGTCGCCATCTGTCACACGAATCCCTTACCACACCGAGCGTTGGAACCTTTAAACAAGATTGTTTTCGATTGGGAAAAGGGGGAACAGTCTCTCTTCTTTGTTGGGAGGAAAGGGATGGTTGAATAAAAGAATCATGATCCCAATTATCCAAGAGTTTATGTTTGCTTATATGTTTAAACTTGTTATGCATTTATAAACTTAGTATAGTGTAAGTGATTTTGAAGTTGTAAACTCGGTATAAGTTTATGCGTTCTCTACATCTTCAATGGGAGAATTGTAAACCCTGTATCGACAGGTTAGAGATACATATCTGCATCCTTGTGAACTCTGGATAATGACTGATGCATATCTCTGCATTCTTGTGAACTTTGTATAATGCGTGAGGTAGATAGTTTCATTTTGTGCTAGTATATATGAATCTCTGTGGAAACATGGGTCAGGGGTATCATTTCTGTGTATTTTTATATTTGTCATATTTTGATTTAATATGCTAATTGTATGGTTGAATAGTGGTCATTCACTTTGGATTTGCATTAGCAGTCAAAGAGGTACCATTTTATTCGACTTTCTGTTGTAAAAACCTTGATCCCTGTGACGTTCCCTGTATACATATATTTTATATATTGAAATAACTCTGCTTTGTTTCTACAAGACGCAGGCTTGATCCCTGCGATGTCCCCTTGTATACATATATTTTATATATTGAAATAACTCTACTTTGTTTCTGCAGGACGCAGGCTTGATCCCTGCGATGTTCTCTTGTTTATATATATTTTCTATATTTGCTTGTTTCTGTAGGATGCATGCTCAATCCCTGCAATGTTTTCCTTTGTTACATCTTTGTTATATTTTGATATAAATTTGCTTTGTTTCTATAGGACGCAGTCTTGATCCCTGTGATCTTCCATTATATCTATATATCTATATCTATATATAGATATAGATATATATATATATTGAGATAACACTCTGCTTGTTTCTGTAGGATGCAGGCTTGATACCTACGATGTTCCCTTATGTATGTATATATATATATATATATATATATATATATATATATATATATATATATATATATATATATATATAACTCTCTACTTGTTTATGTAGGATGTAGGCTCAATCCCTACAATGTTTTCCTTTGTTACATATATGTTATATTTTGAAATAACTTTGCTTGTTTCTGTAGGATGCGGGTTCGATCCCTGCAATGTTTTCCTTTGTATATATATATTTTATTTATTGAAATAGCCCTTTATAAGTTTAGTTAGGATATATTTCGTATAGATCATGGATCTATGTAAAGGAATTATCTCATGGTATAATCCATGAGGGAAATATCCAAAACTCTTATAACTTATCTTACATACTACAGTAAATGTATGTGGTGAGTCAATAAGGGCATAGCCTTATATAGGGGTTAGAGGCAGTTAACACACGCTGATAATTAAATATGTACAAAATGAATGAGTCGCAAATGGTGCAACCTTTAGTTACTTCCCAAGTTGTAATTTGAATGTTATGCTTTGGGAGGAATCCAAGAAGAAGGTAACCTCTGGTTTGAGGGACCTTGAGAAGATGGAAAGTAAGCTGCAATGATTGTGTTGCAAAGTGTAACCATTTATTTGATAATTAATGTGACATTCTTTGTGGACGTAGCCCATAGAATTGGGTGAACCACGTATATGTTGGGTCTCTCTCATTTTTCTGTGTGTTTGTTTCACTTGGTATATGTGGACAAAAATGGTGAGTAATTCTCATGAAATTGTTTAAAGTAAAGTTAGGAAATACAAATATGTGTATTTAAAGTAATGTTTTTCAATTACCTATAAAGTACGCTATGTGAAATAATATAAATTGTTTAGACGTTGTTAAAACATGTTTTTATGTGATGTGGGATTATAGACTAAGATCTTTGTGCAAGAAATAAAGTGTTACAAAATCATTAATGATCTTCATTATAAGTTGTGAAAATATTAACTGTATAGAATGTCTGTATGATAACCTACTCTTGTTCATGCATGGATTTGTGAAAAGATTATTGTTTTTCAAAATACACTAAAATAATGACTGTTCTTAAAGTGGGTATGTTACAGTGACCCTAACAACATGAGGAGGATGTTGATGATGCATGATGACAATGATGATGGCATTTATGATGATTTGATTACAAGATGATAACAATGACAATTATTATCACTACATTGATAATGATAATGCCGATGACCATGAATATGGTGATAATGTTGATCTCTATGATGATGGAAATTATGATAACGATGACAATTGATGCCTACACTCCCAATCAGAAGCAAAATCTCTTGTTTGAAACTCATTTGATTAATAGGTGGTTGGATATCTTTTTCATCATCATAATGATCATGACGACTATAATCATGACATTTACTGTAACCATATATGATGATGACACTGGTTATGAATTTGGTGGTAATTTCGTTGTCTAGGACAATGGAAATGATGATAGTGAGGATAATGTCAATTACTAATTATTAAGACCCATCAACCAGTTAGGCAAGGGAAAATGTCCTTTACGAACTTCTTGAAAGGTAGTAAGATGTCATCATCACAATGTGTTTGACATGAATGACTATGATCACAATGATATATTATGATGAAAGTGATGATGATGATATTGATGTAATGTATGATGTTCACGATGATGATTAGGACGATGATGGTGATGACAATGTCGATGCCAATGTTCATGATGCATGTGATAGCACTTATGGATCTTGATTGATCCTAATGGAACCTAAATGACCCTAATGTCACCAAAACAGATCTAATGGCATTTGAGTGTACCTAACAACATTTGAGATGCCCTAATGGCATTTGATTAACCCTAACAACATGGCAATTATGGATTATGACAATTATGATGGGCCTGATGATGATTTGATAATTATAAGATGGTATCTATCAAAATTGATGCTTACATTCCCAGTTAGAGCTGAAATCTCTTTTATGAAACTCATTTGATTAGGTGGTTTGATGTAGTTATCCTTATCACAATGATGATCATCATATTGACTATGATGATCATATATGATGATGACAATGAGGATGATTATGGTGTTAATGTTGATTTCTATGACGATGACAATGATGCTATCGACAATGATGGCGATGAAGACAAGCATAATGAAAACTAATAATTACTAAGACCCATCAAACTAGTTAGGTGAGACAAAAAAACCTTTAAGGAATTCTTGTAAGGTATTTGTTATAACATGATTTACCACATTTACGTAACATGCATTTTTTGTTAGCTTATTTACATCATTGCAGACTCCCTTATCCTATTATGGTTCAATTCACATATCCATTCTCAATTAAAACTTCAAAAAATCCCATTTTTATACACGGACATGACCTATACATGGCTAGCCCATTTCCATGTGACTCTGTAGTGTCTAGCCCACGTCCCTGCTATTTTGAAGGTAAAAAATAAAAATAAATTTCTGGAAATGTGAAAGCAGTTTCATGGTTATTCAATCATCATTTTCCAATAAAAAACTAATGGAACTTCCCTAAATTCCTCCCCAAAAGTATAAAAGAGGCAAGAGGAAGCATGACAGGGGAGAGAAGAATGAAAAACACCCTTATTCTGCTCCTTTTCATATTGAAACCATAAACCATTATGTTGTTAATGATGTACTTGATGATGATGATGATGACAATGGGGGAAATGATGGTGATGATGTTGATGTACCATATGATGTTTACAATGATGACGACGTCGATGTCCACAATGATGATGCATGTGATATCACTTCTGGATCCTGATTAATCTTGATGGAACCTAAATGACTGTAACGGTGTCTGAGTGACCCTAATGTCACCTAAATGATTCTAATGGCATTCAAGTGTCCCCAACAACATTTCAGCGACCCTAATGGCATATGAGTGTCCCTAACATTATGACGGCAATAATGATGATGTATGATGACAAAGACGATGGTGTTTATGATTATTTGATTATAAGATGGTAGCGAAGACAATTGATGCCTTTATTCTCAGTCGTACGCTAAACCTCTTTTAAGAAATCCATTTAATTAATATGCGGTTGGATTCCTTTTTCATCATCACAATGATCATGACGATTATAATCATGACATTGATTGCGATGATGAACTATGATGACAATGACGATGACTATGGCGATAATGTCGATGTCTAGGATGATGACGATAATGATAACGATGATGGTGATGATGACAACGAGGATCATGGAAGTGGGATATGGTTCTAATTTTAAATTTTAGAACATTATACATGGTCCTTGGTAACCATGATGTGGTTCAAAGCAAAACTGTAGGGTATTATACCATAATATTTGTCTATAGCATTCATGAGACATCCTTGTGTCCCTTGGACACCACAAAGGTCCTATAAAGGGAATCTTTATAATGTGATCCAAGATATTATGGCCATTTTGAGCTTGGAACATTGAGGATGGTGATCATGAATTTAGACATAGACCAAGTTCAAAATATAGGTTTTAGAGCCATAAAATTTTCATCTAGGACGCATGGACTATGTGTGGGTTTCAAACCATCATAAAATTATTTGCATAGGGAAATCTTGGCCTACAAGAATTATATGGTGTCCATTTCAAGATTTGTGATACCTCTTCCTCTTAAGTTAGGTTCAACTATTCCATCCTTACATGACCCTTCAAGTATATAACCTATAGAAAGGAAGAGACTAAGAACGATGGTGATATGGAGACCAAAGAGACCTAAATACAAACTATGTGATGCCATCATTTATGGTATGTTAAACCTCAACATGGCCAAGATATATTACTTGTATACTAAATGTTCCTCATTTATTGCTCTTGTAGAGGAATTGGGCACCACATATGACCCATAAATCCCATAGACAAAATGTATTTTTTAAGACCCCAACTTTTGGCCCTATAACAAGGAATGGACCTCAAGAATCATGTACATCCCATGAATCCATTAGGTCATTAGTATCACCTTAGAATCTAAGTTTTGGCCCTAAATATTTGCATATACTATGCAAACAATCCATAGTGTACTTAAAAATATTAAAATGGAAATCATTTCCTACTTGCAAGCTAAACATCCCCTATATCCTAACTTGATGCCATACATATATACCATATATAAGAACTATAGGAAAATGTTATTGACTAAAACTCCGATCTTTTTACCTTGGACTGATCTGTAAGAACAATTTATTATGTGCTAAACTTGAAATGGGCAACATATCCCATTCACATGAGAAAGATTCATTTTTAGGGCCAATGCAAATGTTACAGTATAATACCCTCAATTTTTAACATCAAACTATGCCATATTCATTGATAGCTGAAACCTAAAAACATCAACCATATCCCACTCATGGGTTGAATATTCCCTATGCAGGCAGGGTGTGTGTGGTTATTTGAGGATTGCACATGGACAATGTCTTGCATGCAGAAAAAATATTCCCTATATGGGGACTATCTAATGCCCTAATACCTTGTGCATAAATCATGAGTTATATGAAATTTTTATGGTGTAAGAATCTATATTTTAAAGTTGTACAATGGCTTAGGCCACCATAACCATGTTTGGAGTGCCAAACCATGGAGTTAGCACCATACTCCTTTTACATGGAATGGATTCTAGGAACTAGCCCTAGTGTCTCAATCCTTGAAATTGATAGGACATATAATTAGTATGCTAAATATACCCTATGTTAGGCATATATGGTGCTTTATAACATCATGCATGGCCCATTATCCATAAATACCATGGCCTAGGAATTAGTATCTATCTACGAATTGTTATAACTTAAAAAATATCTCCCTTACATGATAAATATTATGTATGCAAGGAATAGTTGTGGGTTTTGGCCTTATGCATGGCCTTCAACCTCACAACTAATTATGTTGTGATCTAAGACCCAAAATTTTGACCATGTACCATGGCCTATGTTTAAAGAACCATCCCTGGTATACTAAACCTCAAAATGGACATGATATCCCATTGTTAGGGGATTTAGTGCTTAGGAGGATGAATGATATTTCAAGGGAAAAAATGTATAGAAAAATTATAAAATTGTTAAATAATAAGGTATAATAATAAGGAAAGGAGTAAATATTGACTAGATTAATACATTAAGGAGTAAAACTAAATTGAGAGAATTTAATAAAGTTAGAATTATTTAGTACTTATAAATGACCATTAAGATAGAAATGAAAATTTTATAATAATGATTTGATAACATAAAAAATGGGCAGCTAATATAACTAAAAAGAAGAAAAATGAGAACAAAATAATTAATTATAAATAAATAAAGTTAACATTTTATAAAGGAGAATAATACGAACAAAATAATTAATTATAAATAAATAAAGTTACCATTTTATTTAAGACTAATTAGAATAATGAAAAACAACGAGCTTTTTTTAGAAAGTAGGAATAATTTTAATAAATGACATAAGGCATAAAATATAATAACAAAGCGAGGTTAAAACAAGGATCACCAAGAATTTAAAAGCAGGAGAATTGAAAACATAGGAATAAAAAATAATAAACCAAGATGACTAAGAAAGATAGAGCGGGAAAATTTAAAACATAGAAATTAAAATGAAAGAAGAAACTGAAAGGGGAGCTAAAAATCAAGTGTGGTACTAATAACCACTGAAAAGCTCAGAATTGGGAGATTATGTACCTACCTAGTTCATCTACTAAGGTTCTGAATACACCAAACTAAATTTGAGGCCCATAAATTATATCCCACAAGGGCATAATGAAGTGGAGGAAGAATGGCTTCCACAGATTTGTTGAGAATAGGGTTGGTTGGATTTTGTGTATTCAATTGTAATATCCCATATTGACCCCTTAGGGTTTATTGGTATTAATGTAAATATTGTGTTAATGTAGTGTGTGTTTTCCCTAGTGTGGATCCCAAGGCCAAGGCACTACTACTGGATGCTTATGGTTTAATTGCATAGGAAAGTAATTGACAGTTTGACTATTCATGTGCTATTAAGCCATGAAATATTGTAAATGATGTAAACATTTAAATATTTCAATGAAACACCAAGATGTTGGATAAGGGAGGAAACTAATGAGAAGGGGCCATGTGTATCCACTAGGGAGAGGTGAGGGGGTTATGGGATGGGATTCCAAGCTGCCACTTGTCCATTTATTAACCCATTTGACTCCCCATGATGACATTTATTTCTACTACAGAAGGTGGTTGAGAAATCAGCTTATGAAGTTGATGGAGTGTGGGAGACCTTGCAAATCCATAGGACAAGGTATGGCCTGTCTTATTTTGTCCCCCAATACATTAAACCACTTGGGAATTTGGTCGTCCTATGACTAATCCATTGCTGACCATGAAACCTCATTGATTCAGCCATTCAACACAAATTGCAGAGCTAAGAACCATGAGAAGAGAAGGAAAAATCATGATTTATGTGTAAGCCAAATATTACAAAGTCAAATGCCATGGAAACACTAGTTGTAAACCTTCTCTGTTTGGAAAGACCATGAAAAAAAAAACCTGAGATGAATTACAGAGCCGTGAGAATACCTCGAATTCGCTTGCAAGGAGTTGATTTGCAGCACAGATCTTAGTCTACAACCCTGAGAAGAGCCAGCTTTATTAACAGAGGTAGAAGGTCAAATTTAGGGTTGGGTTGCTTAGCAAACCCAGTGAGGGATGAAATCTCATAGAACTAGCAGTTGGACCTTTTTATGCCCACCCTGAATAACACCGGAAGGGAAGAGGCCCTGAGGGACTATGCAATAAAGAAGGGGGTCTTCCTTGTGTTGGGTGAGGTAGGTATTGTGGGTTCCATGTTTGTTGAGTGTTGAGATGCTTGCAGCTATGTGGCTGAGCTGAATATCTTAGAACATCCTCCCTGCTTCCCTTGTATGCTTGATAAACCCACTGTAGGTTGGCTTAGCTCCCTGTTCTCTGGTATGCTTGATAAACCCAACTGCAGATTGGCTTAGCATGGGGATGACACCTTGAATGTGAGAGAGCCATTAGCCCTCCTTAGTGGATACATGACCTAGCTCAGGGGTGGTCTCTCAGTTGAAAGAGTAAAGTCTAGACAAAGACCTAAGGTTGGGTGGAACATTTCTCTCACTTAGTCGGTTTCTTGGGCAACTTCAAGATTCAAAGATAAGTGTTTATGTGGTGTTAAATGATGACATTTCATGTGTTTTTTGATGTTGTTTATGTTCAAGTTATTGAATGAATTTTTATATGAATTTGATAAGTAAGTAGACTATGTATAAGGCTGAGTAGTAGGCTGAGTGCATATTAAATACTTCATTCATTTGCATGAGTTTAATGCATTACAAATCTTGCATGTGGTGGATATATTGGTTCGGCCTAGTTTCATGCACCTTATGTGTTTGTTATGCATTGAGTGTCCTTATGGATGGATCGTATGGCTTCACCTGTACATGGGGAAGAATTTAGAAGGCCTCGTGGTGCTTCATGGCCTCTCTGTGGGTCAGGGGAAGAGATGAAGTCATGGAAGAAGACATGCATAGTTCTTGAAGAAGGTTAAGGTACCTAGGGGAGGTTATGGAAAAAAATTTAGTTGGAAAATTAGAAAGGTTAGAACCCTCAGATGGAGAAGAGATTTATACCTGTGGATAGGTCTCCCCAGGAGCTTTCCAATGGTACTGGACTTTCCTTATTTGGCTTAAGGATGAGGGAGATATAAACCTTGGAAGTTTGTCATTGCAGGAAGTGTGGTTCTGCATTCCCGCATCTGCAATGCGGATTGCGCGGATGCCATGGATCAACTTTGGATTTGTAGGTTTAGACTTCCGAATTAATGCGTAATTGAGGATTGAGGAAGAGGAAATTTTTTGGAAGGATGAATTTGGATCTCCACATTTCCGAATTCTGCAATACGGAATTCCGGATTGCGGAGGGAGAAATTTCTCCGGGACGATGATTTGGACTTCCACAGTTCAAAGTTCCGCAATGCAAAATTTCAAAATGCGGAAGGGAATTTTCACCATAGTTGTGCATTGGGTTTCCTCATTTATGCATCCCGCAATGCGGATTGCATACTTGCGGAAGGGAAATTTGCTCTTGGCGGTGAAGGGAGGCTTCCAACTTCCGAGTTCCGCATGCGGATTGCAGATCACTGAAGTTGGTCGTGTAACTTCGAGGTCGTGAAGTTGGATTCCGACATACCACTTCCGCATTGTGGGTCGCGGAAGTCGAGAGCAGGAATTCTTCAAAGCTGTAGATTGGGAAATCCAACTTCTGAATTCTGTAGTGCGGATTGTGGATTGCGGAAGGTGGATTCCGGATCAAAATCCATTGCGGCTATGTGTGGAAATGGATGAATTTGGTGAAAAAAAATGTATCAGGGTCTCCCAACACCTCTGAAGGACACGAAGGGGCTTGGGGAATGTGACAGATTGGTATTAGAGCTCGTTACAGCACTGGGGCTACTAGGGCCGAGCCGTGAAGGAAATTGCAAGCAGAAAAGCACCCATGGTGTTGTTTTAACCTAAAAAAAAATCTTATGGAATAGTTTCCCAATGAATGGTTTCCATATTGCATGGATGTTTTAAGTTTTTATGTATTTTTATGTTTTCTAATAAACGTTCTATAATGCACAATGACTGCAGCAAAAACAATTGAATCATACAGCAGAGGCCGCATGCAGGAAAGGAAGAATGGTGACCATTAACAATGGAGAGGACCCTTATGAGCATGAGGAATATGTGTTTGGTGAGAATGTGCAGGAAGCACATAATGAAACCGAGTCTAATGGAAGAAGAGAGCAGGTAACTCCCCAGAACTTGGTGGAGACAATGGTAAGTTTTAATGAGAAAATGATGAATGCACAGGAAGAGCAACACTAGCTCAATGCTTCCATTTTGAAAATCCTTACAGAAATGCACCAGAGGATGAATCTTGGGTCTAACCCAAACAATGGGGGAAAATAAGAGAGGGATGTAGGTAGTCACTCTAGAGACCATTCTAGGAAGAGGAATCCAAGCCCTAGGAGTTATGTGAGTAGGAAGCACATAACACATTCTTACATATCACTTTCTAGCAGGTCAGATGACTATAGGGATTGGGAATCCCTAGGTACGCTTCCAACATGGTTGAGAGAGGAAATAAGTTCAGAGGAGTTCCACAAGGATAATTTAGGTTGGAAAGACCTCCCACCTTTGAGGGAGAACGTAAAACAGGTCAAGAGGCTGGGTATAACTTCTTGGAATGAAGAAGTACTTCCGAATGCACGACTACTCAGGGAATGAAAAGGATAGAGTTTCTATTTACAATATGAATGGAAGAGATTCCCTTTGGTGGAAACACCTTATGCAAGTGAAGAGAGTTAGTGAAAGAAGGATCAGCTGGGAACTGTTTCAAAGATATTTCAATGAGAAATACCTATCAGCTAGGTATTATGACAGTAAGAGAAAAGAGTTCAGTGAAATCGGGTTGGGGAAGAAAACTATGGAGGAGCATATCCATAATTTCATGGAATTGTTGAGGTATGTAGATTACATCAAGGATGAAAGAGTGAAGATTCAATGTTCCTTGGTAGCCTACCTAGGAATTTTAGGGATAGGATTGAATTTGTCAATCCAACAAGCCTTGATGAATCCATTAGAATGGCCATGCATTTCTATGAGTAGAGAAAAGGTAAATATGAAGTTCATCCATCATGGAAAGGGAATCCAACAAGAAATTTTGAACCAAGGAAAAGTGGCTTCAAGACACCACCCAGAAATCATCCCAGAACCTTTCCATAGGGACAACAAGCAAGGAGTGGATTCAATCCAGCAGTAGCAGCAGATAAAGCATCAAAAGGACCACTTTAGTGTTGGGGTTGTGGAGGAAACCACATGCTTAGAGATTGTCCAACTAGAAGGGAGAACCCTAGGAGCTTGCACAACCTTGAAGAGGAAACCACAGTGGAAGATGTGGCAAGAGTATCACCTAGAATCTATGCTGCATTGGATGATCAACAAATAGACCACCAATCAGCAGTGGTAGAAGTTGAAGGTAAGATTGCTAAGAAATCTATTTCTGTTTTAATTTATCCAGGATCTAGTCATAGTTATGTGTCTCCTAAGATAGTTGAAGGTTGCTCTCTTGGTAAATTAAAGCATAGTAAGCCTTGGTTAGTTCAATTAGCAACATGTACCAAGAGAAAGGTGAGTCAAGTAGTGAAGGAATGCTCCATAGAGTTGAATGGACACTTCACAAACGCAAATTTAAATGTTCTACCATTAGACTCCTATGATTCCCTAATAGGTATGAAATGGTTGGAAATACATAGAGAATAGATTGACTGCTATGAGAAGGTACTTGAATGCGTTGATGAAGAAGGAAGACCATGGTTGGTTAGAGGATTTCCAAAGCAAGTTTCAGTAAGGCATATTTTAGCTCTGCAGTTGAAGAAGTTTTATAGAAATGGATGCCAATTGTATGCACTCCACATATCAGACTCATCATAGGATAAGGGACCAAGGATAGAAGACCTTCTGATGTTGCAGGAATTCCAAGATGTATTCCCTGATGAAGTTCTAGGATTGCCACCCAAGAGAGACATTGATTTCTCCATTAACATTGTTCCAAGGGAAGCACCCATCTCCAAAGCTCCTTACAGAATGAGCACACTAGAGCTAATAGAATTGAAGATGCAGCTGCAAGAATTAATGGATAAAGAATATATTAGACTGAGTGTATCTCCTTGGGGTGCACCTGTGTTGTTTGTTTGAGACTATGTATAGATTACAAGCAGTTAAATAAAGTGATAGTAAAGAACAAGTATCCATTACCCATAATTGATGGCTTGTTTGATTAGATGAAGCAAGCTAAGGTTTTTTCCAAGATTGAATTGAGGTATGGATACCATGAAGTGAGAATAAAGGAAGAAGACATTCATAAGACAACTTTCAGAACTAGATATGGCCATTATGAGTTCACAGTGGTGCCATTTGATCTTACCAATGCACCTGCAACATTCATGTGTCTCATGAATAGTGTCTTTAGTAAATACTTGGATAAGTTTGTGATTATATTCTTGGATGACATTCTTGTCTATTCAAGGAATGAAGACGAGCATGAAGAGCATCTAAGGATGGTGTTGCATGTCCTTATAGAACACCATTTGTATGCCAAGTTAAGCAAGTGTGAATTCTACCAAAGGAAGGTGCAGTACCTAGGTCATGTCATTTCAGAAGAAGCTATTGCAGTTGATCCAAAGAATATTGACGCCATAATGGATTGGCCCACTCCAAAGAATGTTGCAGATGTAATATCTTTTATGGGTCTTGTTGGTTACTATAGAAGGTTTATTGAAGGCTTCTCCAAGATATCCCATCCAATCACTTCATTGCGAAGGAAGGACATTAAATTTATATGGTCTGAAAAATGTGAGAGACATTTCCAGTAGTTAAAGGAGTTACTTACTAGTGCACTTGTTTTGAAGATTCCAGATCCAAATAAAGATTTTGTAGTGTGCACAGATGCTTACATTGAAGGGCTCGATGGAGTGCTAATGCAAGAAGGGTTTGTAATTTGTTATGAGTCAAGGAAGTTAAAGGAGAATGAAAGGAAATATTCTACACATGACGTAGAGCTAGAAGCCATAATTCATGCAATCAAGAGGTGGAGACATTATCTCTTTGGAAGAAGATTTGAGCTTAGGAAGGATCATATGAATTTAAAATATTTGCTTGACCAGCCAAATCTGAATGCTAGGCAAACTAGGTGGATGGAGTTTCTTTGTGAGTTTGACTTGGAAATTAAACATGTCAAAGGTAAGGAGAATAAGGTTGCAGATGCACTTACTAGGAGATTCCATAGTGTAGTAGTGAGTAAATGTGAATCATATTTCAAGGCAAGGATCCTTGAAGCTCAAGCCAGTGATGAAGTTTACCTTCAGGTCAAAGATAAATTGCAGCAAGGAAATGTGGATGACAAGTGTCCAGGATATCATATTGGTGAAGATGA
This sequence comes from Larix kaempferi, assembly GCA_027924585.1. Lineage (NCBI taxonomy): Eukaryota > Viridiplantae > Streptophyta > Pinopsida > Pinales > Pinaceae > Larix > Larix kaempferi. The sequence goes on from BSBM01001022.1 coordinate 22,582,501, forward strand.
TTTTCTCATTTATCAGGGTACCAGACTGTACATTCCAAATTATGCATATTTGAAGAAGTTGGTGATGGATGAGATACATCAAATGCCATATTCAAGACACCCAGGATATCAGAAGACTACAACAACAACAATGAAGTAGTACGTTTGGCCTGGGATGAAGAAGGATATACAAGAGTATACTGCTAGGTGTCAAAAGTACTAGTAGGTGAAGGAAGAGCATCAACATCCAACAGGATTGTTGCATCCCTTACCCATTCCAGAGTGGAATTGGGATGTGATTTCTATGGATTTTATAACAGGTTTTGCAATGACAGTGAAGAAACATGGGGCAATAATGGTAGTACCAGACAAGCTATCCAAGGTAGCTCACTTTATTCCAGTTAATTCCACTCACAAAACCAATAACATTGCAAATATCTTCATGAAGGAGGTGTTCAAGTTGCATGGATTTCCTAAGGAAATAATCTCAGTCCGTGACACAAAATTCACTTCCAATTTTTGCAAAGGGTACTTTCAGGAATTGGGAACTAAGTTGAATTTCAGCACAGCATGTCATCCTCAAACAAATGGTCAGATTGAGAGAGTAAATCAGACTATTGAGGACATGCTGAGGATGTATGTGATGGATAAACCATCTAATTGGGAAGACTACCTACACTTAATGGAATTTGCATACAACAATGGACATCAGACATCATTGAAGATGAGTCCTTTTGAGGTGTTTTATGGAAGAGAATGCAGAACTCCAGTGAGTTGGGATAGTCCAGTGAATAGGATAGTGATTGGACCTGAAATGATCAAGGAGATGGAAGAGGAAATTGTTAAAATCAGGAAGAATTTGAAGGAAAATCACAACATGCAAAAGCATTATACAGATTTGAAGAGAGTGCACAAGGGAATTTCAGATTGTGGTTCATGTTTACTTGAGAGTGAGACCAAGGAAGAGTTCCATGAAATTGGGAAATTGTGACAATTTGGAACCCAGATATTGTGGGACATTTGAAGTCCTTGATAGGATAGGGCTAGTTGCATATAAGATTGCTTTGCCATCTAAAATGAAATCTCATATTTTTTCCATGTCTCTTTGCTTAAGAAATATGTACATGATCCTAATCATATAATTGGTTGGAATGTGATACAGGTGGAACCCGAGGGAGAGTTCCAAGTGGAGCCTCTGTGCATACTCGACAAGAAGGTTACCTTGCTCCGGAACAAGTCCATCAGGCAGGTGAAGGTGCAATGGAAGCACCTTAGTCCCAAAGAGGCTACATGGGAGCTGGAGGATGCCATGCGAGAGGCATTCCCATTTTTGTTCAGTTTTGAGAACACGGAGGACGGTGTTTTTCTAAGGGGGAGTGAGTTGTAATACCCCATTTTTACCCCTTAGGTTTTATTGGTATTAATGTAAATATTGTATTTATGTAGTGTGTGTTTTCCCTAGTGTGGAGCCCAAGGCCATGCCCCACTAGTGGATGATTAAGGTGTAATTGCATAGGCAAGTAATTGACATTTTGATTATTCATGTGCTATTAACCCATGAAATATTGTAAATGATGTAAACATTTAAATATTGCAATGAAACACCAAGAAGCTGGCTAAGGGAGGTAACTAATGAGAAGGGACCAAGTGTATCCACTAGGGAGAGGTGAGGGGTTTATGGGATGGGAGTCCATGCTGCCACTTGCCAATTTATGAACCTATTTGACTCCCCATGCTAACATTTATTTTTGTTACAGAAGATGGTTGAAAAATCGGCTCATGAAGTAGATGGAGTGTGGGCGACGTTGCAAATCTGTAGGATAGGTTATGGCCTGTATTATTTTGTCCCTCAAGCCTTTAAACCACCTAGGAATTCAGTTGTCTTGTGACTAATCCATTCCTGACCACGAAACCTCATTTATTCAGTCATTCAACACACGTTCCAGAGACAAGAACCGTGAGTAGAGAAGGAAAAATCACGATTTCTGTGTAAGTTGAAAATTACAGAGTCAAATGCCATGGAAACCTTGTTTGTAAACCATAACCATGAGAATACCTGGAATTTGCTTGCAGGGAGTTGAGTTGCGGGACAAATCTTAGTCCACAACCTTGAGAAGAGCCAGCTTGATTAACAAAGGTAGAAGGTCAAATTTAGGGTTGGGTTGCTTGACAAACCCAGTGAAGGATGAAATCTCATAGAACTAGCAGCTAGACCTTTCTATGCCCACCTTGAATAACATTGGAATGGAAGAGGCCCTGAGGGACTGTGCATCAGAGAAGGGGGTCTTCCTTGTGTTGGGTGAGATAGATATTATGGGGGGCATGTCTTCTGAGTGTTGAGATGCCTACATCTGTCTGGTTGAGCTCACTGGCTTAGCACATCCTCCCTATTGCCCTTGTATGTTTGATAAACCCACTGTAGGTTGGTTTAGCATCCCTGTTCTCTGGTATGCTTGATAAACCCAACTGCAGATTGGATTAGCATGGTGATGAGAACTTGAACGTGAGAGAGACATTAGCCCTCCTTAGTGGGTAGACAACCCATCTCGGGGGTGGTCTCTCAACTGAAAGAGTATAGGATGGACAAAGACCTAAGTTTGAGTGGAACTTTTCTCTCACTTAGCCAGTTGCATGGGCAAATTCAAGATTCAAAGATAAGTGTTTATGTGGTGTTAAATGATGGCATTTCATGTGTTTTTTGATGTTGTTTATGTTCAAGTTATTGAATGAATGTTTATATGAATTTGATAAATAAGTAGACTATGTATAAGCCTCAGTAGAAGGATGAGTGCATATTGAATACTTCATTCATTTGCATGATTTTAATGAATTGCAAATATTGCATGTGGTAGATGTATTCGTTAGACCTGGTTTCATGCACCTTATGTGTTTCTTATGCATTGCTTATCCTTGTGGATGGATTGTATGGATTCACCTATACATGGGGAAGAATTTAGAAGCCCCTGTGGTGCTTCATGACCTCTCTATGGGTCACGGGAAGAGATGAAGTCATGTCAGAAGGAAGACATAGTTCTTGAAGAAGTTTAAGGTACCTAGGGGAGGTTATGGAAAAAGCTTCAGTTGGAAAATTAACAAGGTTAGAACCCTCAGATGGAGAAGAGATTTAAACCAGTGGATAGAGTTCTTCAAGAGATTTCCAATAGTACCATACTTGTCTTATTTGGACTAAGGATGAGGGATATATAAACCTTGGAAGTTTGATATTGCAGTAGGTTTGGTTCCGCATTCCTGCATCTCAAATGCGGATTTCAAATTCCAGGGATCAACTTTTGATTCGCATGTTTAGACTTTCGGATTTCTGAGTTCCGCAATATGGAAGTACGGATTGCGGAAGCAAAAATTTTCTAGAAGGATGAATTTGGATCTCCACATTTCCGAGTTTTGCAATGCAGAATTGTGGATTACAGAGGGGGAAATTTATCTGGGACGATGATTTGGACTTCCGCAATTCTGAGTTCCTAAATGCAGAATTGCGGAATGCGGAAGAGAATTTTCTCCAAAGTTGTGCATTGGGTTTTCGCATTTTCACGTCCCGCAACGCGGATTGTGGATTTGCGAAAGGGAAATTTGCTGGGGGCGGTGAAAGGAGGATTCCAAATTTTGAGTTCCGCATGTGGATTTCGGATCCCAAAATTCGAGCGTGTAGCTTTGTGTTCGTGAAGTTGGCTTCCGACTTCTGAATTCCGCATTGCCGGTTGCGGAAGTTGGGAGCGGGAATTCTTCGGAGAGGTAGATTGGGCAATCCAACTTCTGAATTTCGTAGTACGGATTGCGTATTACGGAAGGGAGGATTGCAGATTGAAATCCATTGTGGCTGTGTGTAGAAATGGATGAATTTGGGGAAAATAAATGTATCAGGGTCTCCCAGCACCTCTGAAGGACACTGAGGGGCTTGGGGAACGTGACATCAATCCAGAAGTCAAGAGTTATAATCATGCTTGTAAAACAAGGACCCCCTGTGGGAAAAACAATATAAACCCTATCTACTCACATGAAGGAAGGGAACTGCATTATGGATGGTGGGATTTGAAACTGGGAGAGATCACTCGGATCTGGAAGGGTGGTTTCATCATTCACGCAGTTTTCCTCAAGCAAATCAAGAAGGCCTATGATAGGAATCCAGATCTGGCTAGTCTGTTGGTTGATCCTTAATTTGCAAAGCATATGGTTGAAATGTACTCTACGTGGTGGCAAGTTGTGACTCTCTCAATCAATTCCGGTACCAACATTCCACGTATGTCTTGGAAGTTTGGGGTATTTTGATTATTATAGAAGAGCGAGTTTTCCTGCAAACTTGGTTCAGGTGTAGTGAGATTATTTCGGTGCTCACACCTATGATAGGATTGATATGCTTGGATTCTTCCATACTGAGTGGTTTCTTCCATACTAGTTTCTCACATTTGCTATCATTTTGGGAACATTCATAACATACCCTTCAAACTACCCATTTGCTCTTTCTACTCAAAACCATCTAGTGCTTTAAAATACAACAATGACATAGATGTGTTTCTCTGTTGCTCTCACAGTCATCCCCTCAACCTGCCACATCTAAAAGAGACCTTGAAAAGTTGTTTAACAAATAATATTTTATGTTGCATAGCTTTCCTACAGATGATATCACCATAATCTCACTCCCCCAGTTACTAAGAACTATGTCACAAATGCCAAAAGAAATCAAATTTCTCAGAGATAAGCTATATGTATAACTTAGTTCTGGTGACATCTGAAACCCATCCCTAAGAGCCAGAAGTTCATTGTTTTCTGCTCGGGCTATTTCGATAAGAAGAAGGCAAGTTAGACTGCGAACCCATGTCCCCACAGCCTTAGATTCCAAGCCCTATAGATCAACCGAACCCCGGATATCCATGGTTCAAATATTTTTACATCAATTCATATCTCTGTATTCTAGAAATATTTACCTTTTTCCTTATCCCGCTCTTGAATAAGAGTTCTCAAGGCATTCTTGCAGGCATCCTCGTTACATTTTTTATTAGTTCCTTTGGTGCTTAATATTGCATTGAAAAAAACACATCCTTCTTATCTTCACCGAAGAGGACTGGTTGCAAACTTGTCAAAACTATGGTATATATACTCGAGTGGGGGACAAGATCCATAAATTCTTCTTTCTTGAGGCACTTGAGCTAAAAAAAAATTCGTGCATAGTATTTCTTGCAGTCGTACAATTTATTTTGATAAAACGATTTTCGAGATGTGGAAATAAATGTTATGAGGAACTGATGCAATAAAGAAAACAAGATGACTCTGTGATCCAAAATTCACAATCTTCACTTCCAAATCTCTGATACTTTTGTTCAAGCGAATGGTCCTCAAGTGGCTCATGACATCAGCCAAGACATATATCTCCCCTGCGGCAGAAAATTCAATGGCTTCTCCATCCACCTTCATCATGGCCCTTCTAGCTTCTACCACTTCATGATTATTGAAGTAACCACTTAATGGAAACTCTAACGTGCACAAGATACACGTACAACAGAATTTGGTGAGGCAGGAGTAGAGCAGTCATACCTTCCAGGTCGAGTGTTAGATTTGGATTTTCCATATTGAGAGCCCGACCTTAGTTATAGAGATGAAGAGCTTGCATTTCATAAGCAATATCCTTATATAGAACAAGACCCGCACCTGTCGATGTTGTCAAGGACTCAGCTGTATATGAAGCTCGTGATCTAGGTGTAGTGTGTCAAGAGCCATATTATGATGCTCATGATAGGGATAAATATTCCGAGTCTAGGGATCAATAACCGCCAGCATAGTTGGAAGGAGTAGAGTCAGTTGAAGTAGTATATTAAGCATAAGTATACTAAGAATAAGCAGTTCACTAAGAACTAGTTGTTGAACCATTTGTTTAGCTTGAACCATAAGCACCGACACCATTAGCGTAGACTGTTGTTTTATATCCTCCATATACATATTCAGTTCTAGGAAGATATTAGTATGTACAGTACAAGGTCCATACCTTCATTACTGAGAAACATATCTACCCGCAACATCCGTTCTTTTGGAGCTCGTTCTACAGCCTATTCCATTTGTAACTGATCCAATTGATTGAGTCTCACCAACTACGTCGCTGGTAGAAAGGTTTCCTTTATTGCTTATGGTGGGCGATATACTACCATTGATTCCAATTCATTCTTCTATGATAGCACCCACGCCAGGATTCTCCTTCAATTGGTTATGGTTCAAAGAGGGATATTGACTCTCGATCAGAAGGGTTGCTGCTTCTCTATCTGCCTATTGTTGTATGACTTGTGGAAGACAAATAAAAATGATCCATCCACAGAAACAAGAGATACTGTAACAGGTGAAGGAAGAATTGGTAGCCTGGGTTTCATCATCGGATTTTGATGTAGTTCCACCACACTGACCCAGATTGTATGATCAATCAAGATCAATTCCCTTTTACCCGGTAACAAATGCATCCAGGTTAGTATTCCAATGCCTAAAAATTTATGGAGATCCACATCCACCCTTGTCCAATCTAGGTTGCTGAAAGATTCATCAAACTTGTGTACTGCAACCTTAAAGGTTAGCTTATCATATAAGGCTAAAAATTGAGTACCTTCATCAATAGACAATAAATCACAACCTCTCCTGAATATTTGTATTGGATTTATGCAATCTAGCCTTGAACCCATGTGCAAACAACTATAAACATACAGGCATGGATCAACGAAATTCTGAATGAATGCCAACTAGTGACTAGATTTGAGAACCACCAATTTTAGTACTAAATCAAATTGATATGTCCATGTAGGCGTAATTCGATACTCAACGTTTTTCCTTAACTCCTCCAAATCATTTTTCAAAGGCATCAACTCAAAAATATTCCATGCAATGCTCAGTTTCTCAAGTCTTTCAATTAAAACCTTGAGAAAAACCTGCTCGAAGTAATTAGACCACCTGCATAAAGGTTTGACTGTGATCACTGACATGTCCCGCTTCATTGCTGAAAGGATTTTGTCTTTTTTTCTATGCAATTTTTCATGTTACATTTTTACGGTTTCTTTTCCTTCGGATTCAAACTTCTTTTGAAGAGTAATCCACAACTCTTTCCTTACGAATTCCTCTTTGGATGTCTTATATCTTATAAAGATTTGAAATTACCGTTTCGGCATGTTTATGCGATAGGAGTGTGGCACATGCCGCTTGATCAAGAGTATATGCACCTGCTGACTCGAATTGTTTGAAAATATTGCAAATCTCATCTGGTAGGTCTTGCTCAACACTTTTTAATTTCTCTATTGCCGAAATGTTGTCAATGGCCTTTCAACTGAAGGCATTTCTTTGTCAATACCTTCTTTGGTATCGAGGAATGCTACAAAACCAAATTTTCTACCCAAACAATCCAATTTCCTGGGCATCAGAGAATTCACCCTATTTTAAACAGCGATGGAACTGCTATTGACAACTTCAAAGGTTCTTTCTGCGTTCCCTTTAGTACCTTTAATACTGAATTTTACCCGCTCACCTGAAAATGAAATGGTGCTACATATGTTTCTTTATTGAATTGCAGTAGCATGTCATTCAAGGTCTCCTTTGCATATCAACATTTCAAAATTTAGTTCTCTTCCATATCTAACAGGCCCACGTTCAGTCTGGGGTCCTTCAATACTGTAAATAACATGACCAAGATGCTAATCACTAGTAAATTTGACCTCTGATCCGAAAAAGATGAGCTTCTTATCACAATCTGTGCCTGCTAAGATCTTACTCAATTCTAGTCTTTGTGTAGTTGATCAAACCTGTTAATAGAACCAAAGCAACATAATTCTTCATGATGTTGTGAGGACGAAACCCCATGGGAGGCCTCATCAAAAAATTGCGCTCCATTAAATTTTCCTCTCTTTGAACCTCACGAACTGTAATATATTTAATTCAAGGAATTTTTCTATAAAGGTTGAGGAATAGATTTAATAAGTCATTTCACTACCATAGTGTTTGGCTACTCTTGAAAACTGTTCTATCTAAGATTGTCTCCTCAATTTGGTTTTCTCAGATTTTTTTTTTCCAGGTAATGAAAGGTATCAAGTAGCCTCCTCCACAGTGTTCATCTCTGTTAGTTCAATGCAGAAAATGTAGTCATTAATGGATCAAGTCATACTTGTAGAAATTTTATGAATTTTAAAAATAAGAAAGCCCCATATAATAGTGGTGGATTTGGAAATTTGAATATTTATTTAGATATCAATTATGATGTAAGTGACCATTTATTATAAATGAAAGTTTTTTTTGCCCCACACAAAAAAGAATGATGTATTACTTAAAAAAGATAATTACATTATATTTTGTAATTATCCCTATAGCACAATACCTTACCGATGACCATCAAGTCATATTTCTACCAACGAAGACACCTTATCATCATCCTAAACTCAAAAAATACTGCCAACATAGGCTGATACGGATTGGTGTGTTGGCCATTACAAATACTATTGTCGATCATAATATCATTACATTGGATATATACAAGGATACCCATCCAGGTCAGAACATTACATCACTAGAGGTATGAAGTTATATATCTTCTCTTGTTCTTTCCAGGTTTGGGTTTCTTATTTGATCTACCCCAGCTTTTATGAGTTTGTGTATCCGAATTTTATAAGAGATAGTAGAATAGATTAAGGCCATTAGAGGCTATATTTTGTATATTTGATTGTGTAACCAAGAAGAGGGATGTTAAGAAAGAACACTTAGTATTGATGGAAATTCTTTCATGAGAAAGAAACCGGCGTGACGCATCAAAGAAAACATTGTGAAAGTTACAATGTATGTTGAGCTACTTAAAACTGCTGTGAGAACTTAAAAACAAGACTCATTATTCAGTGAGTGCGAGAGGAACAATAGTGGGTTTCTAAAGAAGTACAAACATAAGAAAATGCTGCTGAAAGATGCCATGAATGCCTAAAACTATTATTTTTTGAGCTCATCCTTATCCTACATATTACTAGTCATTCGAAGACTGATATGAACTCCTACAAGTATTACCACACCTCACAAATGACACTGAAAATAATTCCTTACAACAGAAAATCCTCAAGTTGACTCAAAAATTGCAACTTGTGAATTACATACAGAAATGCACAAAAAGAGATAATGGAAATGTTTCAGAAATGAACTAATTTAATAAAATAGGAATCTTAAAGAGGAGATGAAACCTAAATCTTTCTATTCTATACATCCTAGAGTACCATAGTACCTGATATTGGGGGATATAGCTCTCCAATGGATTGACATCCTTGCTGAAGCACACATGGACCGGAAAGGGAAGGAGAACCTATGAGAAGATCCTTATTTTCTATACTTCCTTGTATGACTCCCAAAACATATATTCATGTGCATTCATAGTAATCCAAACCATTATACACAAATATGCAAATTTTCTCATGTATATAGCAAGTAAGGGTGCATATAACCAAACTGCCAGAATTCCCACCAAGGGATGTGTTTGATGTCGATTTTTTCCCAACATGCCTATTCTGTTTGTTGATGTTACCAAGCACATATTGGTAAGGCTTCCCATAGAACCACCTGTTGATGCTAGTTGTGGTTGATAACATAAACAAACTGCTAGAATTTCCAAGGGATGTATTTCATCTCCCTTTTTTTCCTTTCAAAATGCCTAGTCTGTTTGTTGATGTTAGAGGTCAAGAAAGAAAGGAAGTAGGAAAATCATTACTTCAGCTGATATATAGAGTGAGCATGGTTGAAAAGGAAACTATGGAAATAATTTTTTTACACACCAGGGACAAGTTGGTATTGTTGCCTGTAGAACCAGCTATTGTTGCACTATTATTTTTGGTTGATAAGTTAACAAAACTACCATAATTACGTAATTAATGAGTTTAGTGGTATCTTTAGATTCTATAAGGATCAATCAGTAGAGCATAAGGAGGTCATTAGATAATGAGCAAGAAAGGTTGACATCGATCAATATTCAGATTTGTGTTGAAGTGTCCTCAACATGATCACTACCATGGTTAATTTTATGGAGCTGGTTTATTGGAAGTTCACCCTGTTTTTACCGTTTTGATTTTACTGTTTTATTAACCAAAAAAGTCTTTCCCCTTAGAATATTAGTTGGAACACCAATGATACACAATTTTGATACAAAACTAGGGCTTCACTTAAGCCTCACTATAGACCTTTTGACCAATGGACTATATCTTAGACACTGTCAATACTTCCATTGTTTCTAAATCATTCCTATGTACCAGAATGCCAATATACACTTTCCCTATAACCTCTCAGTCTCTCCATGAAAATGTATTTAGTCATATCTGCATCCATGCCTTCCAATCCAATGCAAATATGCATTATTTTTCACATAGTTTTGTCATCATATTTAATGTGCAGAAAAATCCCTAAGCCATACATTCATCAAAATCAAAGGTGTATTTTGTTGAACTGCAGATTCTCAGTTTCAGGCAAATAAAATGGTAGCTTCTAGTTATGGTATCTCAATGTCACGATGCTTCTTGCAAATTTATCCTTTAAGCAGACTAGTCGATAGCTTCTGAGATTCTTTCTTTGTTCATAAAAAGAGTGTAGGGAAAACTCATGTGATGTTCTTTAGAGTGTCAGCCCTTCAAAACAGTAATCTACAAGTTGCAAAACCTTCAACTAACATTTTGTAATTGTGTGATCAGAAACTGTGATAGGGAACCAGATATAAGGAGATCCACCATTAATGAAAATCTAGAAGTCCATCTATGATCAAAACGTTGCAATTCAGGAAACCTAGTCATCATTTCTCCCTTGGATTGAGAGACATTTTATCTTGTTTATATATGTTGGGAAGACAACGCATTTCCTCAGTTTTTGCATGGGTGAAACATGATTAATATGCCATCAGAGTCAAACAATTATTGTGAAGTCACTCTCTAGTATTTCAATGTGAATATGATCTGCCATCTTCAGCGTGAGTGAACTCAACGATCATCTGAATGTTAAAGTGTCAGCTAAGACTTTGCCTTCAACTTCATTCTTTCCAGGTGTTTCACACACCGAGGATTTATCATTGCATATAAAAATGAAATCTGTCACTCCTTTCGTTCTTATATCCTTTCTTGCATTTACATAATCATTGACAACATTGAGATTTTCCAAGACAAAGCATGACTCCACAAAAACAATTTCATTATTTCCAAATCCATCATGATAATTTTCCATAAATTCTGAGAACAATGAGTTTGCCAAAATATCATTGTCTTCAGAGAATGTCGCAATATGGAAATTCCTTTGAAAATCTTGATACTTTAAAAGATGCCTTGAGAAACTCAATTAGTATGCTACCTTGTACTGTGCCAAACTTGGCACAAGACCCAGCATTGTCAGTTTTACATTCTGTAAATGGATTACCAATAACAAACATGAAGTCAAACTATGAATAAACCCCAAAGGCTCGATTTAATTTATCCATTTCATATTCTTGTTGTGCTTGGGATAAGATCCTCTTGCGTGCCTCTCCAATTGATGTGTTTCCAACAGAAGTATTTATATTATTTACAATGCTCACCACTTCTGGAATATTATTAATAATTTTCCGCACAATATGAGGAAGTAACTCTAGCTTGTAGGATGATGTTACAAAATTTTACCATCAACGTTGGTAATCCCATTTGATATCTTCCGACTCTTAATGTAAGATGTTTGAGGAATCCATGGTAAGTATAAACATCATAAACTGAAGCAGTTGATGTTGGATGCTATCAACACTCATGCACGATTGCTAGTACCTTATTTGCAATTTTACGTTGCAATAAACAGTTTTTAATGGAAAGGATCTTATAAAAACAACCTGGCACATATAGTCCCAAAGTAGATTTGCTTGCATATAGACTATATTATCCTTCTACAACCTCTCCAGGTCTCCAACTCCTTGTTCCAAATGTAAAATGCATCTTTTTCCTTTGTCTTCTTTCCTTCGCTCTCTTGACACTCGGGCGCTCAGGTGATAGACGCTTTATTTATGTTGTAGGATATATAGACAAGAGTGTGGATGGACTCTTAACGCGTTGTGCACTATGGAACTGTGGGCTCTCCTCTTGGTGCTTTCATGAGCATGCTTTGGCACTTGGAAACATTAAATTTGGACTTGACATCTTCAACATGTGGTTGGACTTTGAGACTCGGCGTTTATGACTATGACTTGACTTCGACTCAAGGTTTGTGGTTCGATGGGCCCAATTTGTGAGAAATGACATGTAATTTTGACTTGGGGTTAACACTTGTGTGATATGATATGGCAACAGAGTGGAAGCTATGCTGGCTTTAGACTTTAAAGCTTGGACTTGAATATGAAACAAAACATGGATTTCAACTTCGAGATTGGCCTTAAAGACTTAATTTTTATTAGCCCAAACTTTGCATATTAAAAAGGTAGGTTTTTATTTTAATAAAAATTATTAAAATAAATCTCACCTTAAACTATTAATGTTTGACCTTGGATAAAGTGAGGAGTAGAATAAAAGCTCATGTGTATAAAGTAAAAGGTTTATGCATTAGTTGGGTGAAGAAATAATGGCTTCACATTTTTAATAAAAAATATTATTTTATAAAAATATAATATTTTTTTCATAAAATAATAATAATTATTAAAAATTTAATAGGACAGGGATATGACCAAAAGGTAACTTTCTCATCAAAAAGAAAACTCACTTGATGAAATTTTGATAATAGAGAACTTGAACAAAAATGAAAAATTTTGATAGGAAGGTTTTAGTACTAATACTAACTAGAAAATAATTAATAGATTCTATATCATACCCATTGTCCTTTTTCTTAACACCATATTTTAGGCATGTTGTCCTCCGAAATGGCATGCGTGTCGTTTTAAAAGCCCAAAATGCAACACACCGGTCGAAATGACAACTCTCTTAGGAGAGAGGCCAATGTCACCACACTCCTCTCCTCTTCGCTTTAGGTTGGCTCTTCTCCAACACTAGGGGGGTATCCCTAAACTAGGATCTCTAAGGCAGGTACAGTAATGGGCAAGGTGAATGGAAAGGGCTGCCTTAGGGAAACGGAAGTAACAAAGATAGTTTTTCAAAATGGGTGATGGAAAAGGAAGGGAAGATCAATCCTCAGGGAAAGACCAGTGCCAGTATCAGAAGGGGAAATGGAGTCAAAAGAGGGCTCATAGAGGCTTTATGCTTCATAACAAGTGAGACAAATCTAGAATGCATAAACAATCAAATCTTAATCGACATTTTGTATAACCGAATACTGATGTCCATTGAGAAAATAATTGTTCAAGCATAATTAACCAACTTAATCCTAAATGGCTAATCTATTGTGCTTAATAAAGCCCTCACAAGCTAGATTCATTCTACAATTTGAAATACATCACACAAGCATATGAGGATTGCTCAATCTGTCCACAAAACCAGCTGATTTTTTCATTAATGCTCAACAAAGATAAAAATCCAGAAATTTTTCCATCGTTTACAATGAGGAAGATGGTCTCTTATGTAGACCAAAAAACTCACCTACCTCTGAAATAAAATAACAATAAAATAAAGGTGAAAAAAGGAAAGCTTCTGTCTCAAAAAACCTCGAACTATCTAAAAGTGAACTTCCCAACAGTTCCTAACTCCACGACCAAAACAATCGGCCGACAGCTCGTCAAAAATGAAAAATTTTATGTGACATCTTGCATTTACTGAGAACTGGTGTCATCTCCTGATAGCTCAGAAAATTTAGCGAATCCACCCCGCGTTACAACACCATGTTTGTGATAAATAACTGCCCGATAAATTTGTGCTCATTGGGTGCCACGAAATTACAGGAAATCTCAGCGTAGTTTAATGTATGAACACGTCTTCAACGTAGTATCTTCCCGATCAAAAAGGAAAGGAGGGTTCGCTTAAGAGATGTTCACGCAGCTACCAACAACCAATTTTTCGAACTTGCTGTTTAAACTTCCAATCGGTGAGCTGTAAGACCACGATATCAATGTGGAACTCCATGAAATTGGCGAGAGGGCCAAATTTCACCAAATTTTCATGATTCGGATGCTAATCGTGACCAGGTGTGTGACCTCCGATCAAAACTTTAAAGACTGCCGCGTGCTGATTATCTCACTGAAGCCTGAGTTTCCGCGTTTCATGTGGGTCGATTTCAACAGTGATGGCGCCCTTTGATAATTGCTGAATGGATCGTGGCCATCAAAGAAGTGAGACCCCATCTGCGTGAATGGCGTGAACTTCGAGCTCTGTTTTAAATGTAAATTAATTGTAAACACGGCTGTCATTTGTATTGAACACCGAGTGTCGAGTCCGCCTAAAACGCCTGGCTGCGAATACAGGCAGGTTCGAGCTTTTGTGAAAAGCAAATGGTGACCACGATCTCCCCTTGTCAAGCTGTCACGGGATGGGACAATCACTGAAACGGCTGCTGAATATCTGCGCGTGATTTAGATCTTGTGAAAACCCGATCTTGCATTAGGTGTAACTCTGCGGAAAATCGCGGCCTCTGCTGCGTGGATAAAACTAAATCTTTTATGTGTTCCGGCGCTTACTTGGAATGAGTTATGCCCGTGCTGGCTGCCACGAAAACGGGAAAGATCACACTAACCGGCAGCTAATAAACGCGTGGACAGTGCACACACGATTGGAGACCCACGACCATTGCCGTTAATTGTGCAAAATCAACCGGGACTCGGCCAATATAAACCCTGCGATTTTGAACATTCTGATGCAGCCGACAGATTGTAGCCCTGCTTCATGTTTCCTGGCCTAGATTTGTTGCTATGATTCAGAAAATGGTGGTATCACACAGCTTCTTTCAGGTTTGGCAAATCAGCCAAAGACAGAGGTGAGGTTCCACTCAAATGGTTATGTTCAAGGTAGATTCTCTTTAAGTCGACTAAAGCACCAAAATCAGGTAACGAACCATTAAAAAAAAATTGTGATCAAGCCACAAATCAGCCAACGCTGTCAACTTAAATATTCGTGGAGGTATATGCCTTGTCAAATTTTTTCCTGACTTCTTTTGGTCCTCGTATCTCATCTATCACCTGCTCTGTTGCGGAGATTTAGAAGTAGTTGCCGAATGACAATGGGTGTGGCCGGCTCAGCATCAAAATATTTTCTTTCAACCCAATAAGACTTACAAACATGAGAGGAATCGGACTGGTATACTTAAATATGAGCAATGTCACAAAGATCACAAGCATCGAGCTTCCAACCCTGAGCAGCGACGCTGTTTTATGCATTTCCCTCGTATTATGTGTTCCCTTCTCAAATTTTTATCTGTCTTGACAGTAATTCCAGTATCTCCAACATCTGCTAAGCTGGTATCCAGCAACTAAGAACTCACAGAACCATAAATATTCTGATTTTTTGTTTGTTTGTTTTTGTTTTCCTGGGCTGCTGCAGTACATTGTATCATCTTTGAAATCAAGGAGCTCCCCTGAGTTTCTGAGATTTTTATGAGACCTTGGATGAAAAGCAAGTCTTCATTATAGAAACCATCTGTCTCCGAATCTTCAAAACCCCGAACTCTTCCTGAAAATTCATCAGTATCTTTATAGCTTTCAGTCTCTGTTACAAGTTTCCTTCGGGCATGGAATTAATGGACATGTTCCACCATTTATTTGTCGTGAGAGGTCCCATATCTTTGACTGCATGGAAAAGCAGAAATTAAAATTTTCTCCAAAAAGTCCACCCTGTCATTATCTTCCCCTGCTGCCGTGATGTTTACTGTCTGATAAGTTCACTGCCAGAGGACAGGGGAGAGTGCAGCAGCCATAGGAGCAGGAGGTGCAGATGGGGCTTGAAGTCCCTGTGAACAATTCCTGTAGAATGCAGTTCGTCAAGAGTAAAATGGAAAATTTGTAACATGATAGATTGAATTATTCTATTTTCCCTTTCTATTCCTTTTGGCAACTTTTCGACTTCTCCAAGAATCATCCTCTGAACAGGATCAATCCTTCTGCACTGTAGTGTCCTGCTGCAATTCTTCATTAGTGATCATAATTACGAGAACATGAGCACATTTTGACCATTGGTTTGCAAAAATGTCTTCCTGCTGCGCCTGCGGACACCCCTTGCAAAATGAGGGGATAACATCTGGCTCCAACTGCGGGACGTGTGCTCGCCATCGGTGAGTGCATGAGAACCCCAGCTTCTCTCGGTTATCGCAGACCAAATTTTGAAAAAACAGAGAGATGATGTGGTGGGGATGGCTCAATTCATATCCCACGATCACCACTTATTACAAAACAAATTTTGAAAAAAGAACAAAATAAATAGCAGCAGCAAATGCTCATTTGAGAGCTTTATTCATCTACCTACACTAACCTAACACAAGACAAGAGGATGTTAAGTGTAATGGTACACCCAATGGAGCCATTCAAGCATCTTATCCCTGCCACCTTCCTATTTTCTTTGCTTATTCAGAGACAAAGGTAGGGATATATAACAGGGATGCCCTAAAATCTGCTCACAAGTAAAGCTGAACTGTAACATCAATCTGTTAGGACACAAGAAATCATCACAGTTCTGGTAAAAAGGTTTGGAATATGCACAAGAATCCTCTACCCACTGACTGACTGGGCTCAAATACAAACCTCCACCATAAAGCTGCTTAAGCTGATCTGCAGAACAGGTGTTGTTATCTTCAACAATGAAATGAACTTGAGGCAAATCAGAACCTTCATCATGGAGCTGTTCAGAAATATGGGGCAGCTTCACACTGTTTTCTGCTATAACAATATTAAGAGGCTCTTTAACAACATCTTCACACAAAGACCCTTTTGATGCTTCTTCATGGATCTGCTCTTTAAACTCATGATGGACCCTAGGGATGAGGGCATCATATTTTATAGCAAGTTGCTCAATTTCCTGTACAGTTCCATCATGCCAGCGGAGGAGAAATCTCTCAAAGAATCCTACCAATGAATCTATGGATCCATCCAAAAGGCCATAGAACCAAAAAACTGCATTCCCTTCCAAAGTTAAATTAAAGATGATCATAAGGTCATCCTCACAATAAACATTGAAATCGACCATTAACTTGCAGTAAGAAGCAATGTGATAGATGGCTGGAACATCATTATTTCCATGAAATTCTGGAAGAATGTCATGCACTCTTTCATAGTCATATCACTCATTAGGAAATCCATGGATTTTTGAGAAATCCAATGGGGCGAAACCTTCGTGCCAAAAAGCAAGATCTTGTGCTTTTTTATCGTCCATAAGTCAAATAATGAAGTACTAAATCTGAAACACGTATTCATACCTCATACCAAACTGTGGAGTCGCCAAGGTGAGCTTGAAAGCATTCCAATGAGTGTGCTCACCTCTACACCCAATAGGATCTTCAAATCTGCAAAAGGACAAGGGCTCTGTCCCTTCGTGGAGTCGCCATGTGAGAAGAAGAATCCCACAAATGTCGTTTTAATGAAGCATAGTCTTCAAATTTCGGGAACTGGACTTTGTCCCCGGCAACGGCGCCAAAATGTTGTCCTCCGAAATGGCATGCGTGTCGTTTTAAAAGCCCAAAATGCAACACACCAGCCGAAATGACAACTCTCTTAGGAGAGAGGCCAATGTCACCACACTCCTCTCCTCTTCGCTTTAGGTTGGCTCTTCTCCAACACTAGGGGGGTATCCCTAAACTAGGATCTCTAAGGCAGGTACAGTAATGGGAAAGGTGAATGGAAAGGGCTGCCTTAGGGAAACGGAAGTAACAAAGATAGTTTTTCAAAATGGGTGATGGAAAAGGAAGGGAAGATCAATCCTCAGGGAAAGACCAGTGCCAGTATCAGAAGGGGAAATGGAGTCAAAAGAGGGCTCATAGAGGCTTTATGCTTCATAAAAAGTGAGACAAATCTAGAATGCATAAATAATCAAATCTTAATCGACATTTTGTACAACCGAATACTGATGTCCATTGAGAAAATAATTGTTCAAGCATAATTAACCAACTTAATCCTAAATGGCTAATCTATTGTGCTTAATAAAGCCCTCACAAGCTAGATTCATTCTACAATTTGAAATACATCACACAAGCATATGAGGATTGCTCAATCTGTCCACAAAACCAGCTGATTTTTTCATTAATGCTCAACAAGGATAAAAATACAGAAATTTTTCCATCGTTTACAATGAGGAAGATGGTCTCTTATGTAGACCAAAAAACTCACCTACCTCTGAAATAAAATAACAATAAAATAAAGGTGAAAAAAGGAAAGCTTCTGTCTCAAAAAACCTCGAACTATCTAAAAGTGAACTTCCCAACAGTTCCTAACTCCACGACCAAAACAATCGGCCGACAGCTCGTCAAAAATGAAAATTTTTATGTGACATCTTGCGTTTACTGAGAACTGGTGTCATCTCCTGATAGCTCAGAAAATTTAGCGAATCCACCCCGTGTTACAACACCGTGTTTGTGATAAATAACTGGCCGATAAATTTGTGCTCGTTGGGTGCCACGAAATTACAGGAAATCTCAGCGTAGTTTAATGTATGAACACGTCTTCAACGTAGTATCTTCCCGATCAAAAAGGAAAGGAGGGTTCGCTTAAGAGATGTTCACGCAGCTACCAACAACCAATTTTTTGAACTTGCTGTTTAAACTTCCAATCGGTGAGCTGTAAGACCACGATATCAATGTGGAACTCCATGAAATTGGCGAGAGGGCCAAATTTCACCAAATTTTCATGATTCGGATGCTAATCGTGACCAGGTGTGTGACCTCCGATAAAAAATTTAAAGACTGCCGCGTGCTGATTATCTCACTGAAGCCCGAGTTTCCGCGTTTCATGTGGGTCGATTTAAACAGTGATGGCGCCCTTTGATAATTGCTGAATGGATCTTGGCCATCAAAGAAGTGAGACCCCATCTGCGTGAATGGCGTGAACTTCGAGCTCTGTTTTAAATGTAAATTAATTGTAAACAAGGCTGTCATTTGTATTGAACACCGATTGTCGAGTCCGCCTAAAACGCCTGGCTGCGAATACAGGCAGGTTCGAGCTTTTGTGAAAAGCAAATGGTGACCACGATCTCCCCTTGTCAAGCTGTCACGGGATGGGACAATCACTGAAACGGCTGCTGAATATCTGCGCGTGATTTAGATCTTGTGAAAACCCGATCTTGCATTAGGTGTAACTCTGCGGAAAATCGCGGCCTCTGCTGCGTGGATAAAACTAAATCTTTTATGTGTTTCGGCGCTTACTTGGAATGAGTTATGCCCGTGCTGGCTACCACGAAAACGGGAAAGATCACACTAACCGGCAGCTAATAAACGCGTGGACAGTGCACACACGATTGGAGAACCACGGCCATTGCCGTTAATTGTGCAAAATCAACCGAGACTCGGCCAATATAAACCCTGCGATTTTGAACATTCTGATGCAGCCGGCAGATTGTAGCCCTGCTTCATGTTTCCTGTCCTAGATTTGTTGCTATGATTCAGAAAATGGTGGTATCACACAGCTTCTTTCAGGTTTGGCAAATCAGCCAAAGACAGAGGTGAGGTTCCACTCAAATGGTTATGTTCAAGGTAGATTCTCTTTAAGTCGACTAAAGCACCAAAATCAGGTAACGAACCATTAAAAAAAAATTGTGATCAAGCCACAAATCAGCCAACGCTGTCAACTTAAATATTCGTGGAGGTATATGCCTTGTCATATTTTTTCCTGACTTCTTTTGGTCCTCGTATCTCATCTATCACCTGCTCTGCTGCGGAGATTTAGAAGTAGTTTCCGAATGACAATGGGTGTGGCCGGCTCAGCATCAAAATATTTTCTTTCAACCCAATAAGACTTACAAACATGAGAGGAATCGGACTGGTATACTGAAATATGAGCAATGTCACAAAGATCACAAGCATCGAGCTTCCAACCCTGAGCAGCGACGCTGTTTTATGCATTTCCCTCGTATTATGTGTTCCCTTCTCAAATTTTTATCTGTCTTGACAGTAATTCCAGTATCTCCAACATCTGCTAAGCTGGTATCCAGCAACTAAGAACTCACAGGACCATAAATATTCTGATTTTTTTTTGTTTGTTTTTGTTTTCCTGGGCTGCTGCAGTACATTGTATCATCTTTGAAATCAAGGAGCTCCCCTGAGTTTCTGAAATTTTTATGAGACCTTGGATGAAAAGCAAATCTTCATTATAGAAACCATCTGTCTCTGAATATTCAAAACCCCGAACTCTTCCTGAAAATTCATCAGTATCTTTGTAGCTTTCAGTCTCTGTTACAAGTTTCCTTCGAGCATGGAATTAATGGACATGTTCCACCATTTATTTGTCGTGAGAGGTCCCATATCTTTGACTGCATGGAAAAGCAGAAATTAAAATTTTCTCCAAAAAGTCCACCCTGTCATTATCTTCCCCTGCTGCCCTGATGTTTACTGTCTGATAAGTTCACTGCCAGAGGACAGGGGAGAGTGCAGCAGCCATAGGAGCAGGAGGTGCAGATGGGGCTTGAAGTCCCTGTGAACAATTCCTGTAGAATGCAGTTCGTCAAGAGTAAAATGGAAAATTTGTAACATGATAGATTGAATTATTCTATTTTCCCTTTCTATTCCTTTTGGCAACTTTTCGACTTCTCCAAGAATCATCCTCTGAACAGGATCAATCCTTCTGCACTGTAGTGTCCTGCTGCAATTCTTCATTAGTGATCATAATTACGAGAACATGAGCACATTTTGACCATTGGTTTGCAAAAATGTCTTCCTGCTGCGCCTGCGGACACCCCTTGCAAAATGAGGGGATAACAAGGCACAAGTCAATTTGCTCATATGTGGTTTGGTTTTTAGGAGAACATGGGAATAACACAGGCAAGATTGGCATTTTGTGCTCTTATTACTATAGAACATTAGTTCAAGTGATTTTTTAGAGATGCGAGTTTGGAAAGAATTGTGTTGTTTGCTTGAGCCATATCATTAGTACTGGAGAAATGAAAATATATCCTACTGGTTAATATGCTCTTAAATATATAAGTTGAATAACATGTTATATATAAATATTTAATGATACAACTTTAGGAAAACAAATGGTTCGAAGTGAATAGTATATGTGATATCATATTTTTCTTCACTTTATATATAATCACTGTGATGCCTATTTTTCCTTGCCTCGATGTCTTGTTTTGTTGTGGTATGAAAATTTATGGTGTACATGTGTGTATTTGTGTGAGTGTGTGCACGGTTGTGGATACAATTTATATGTGTGGTTACTATCTGTTGATGAGATGATGTTTATATTCATGGTTGGAAAACTCATGAGAATGCATAAATTATCACACTAATATTTGCAATATCACACAAAATATGCATTATGTAATGAAATTAATACTAATGTTTTAAATTGATTATTTTTTGTTGTGTGCAAAAAAATGGTGAAGATGACTCCTTAGATGATCTAGATTATGTTGTCACCAATGTACTGGAGAAAGATATTGCCGATAATGATGCAAATGGATTAGATGAAAATGTTGATGAATATGAAGTTGGGATAGATGAGGATGAGGAGGATGAGGAGGAGGATGATGATGATGATAATGGATGTGATGATGATGATGATGGTAGCCATTGATTCTACTATTGAGATTGTGGATATTTATTTCTTTCTCAATGCTACTAGACATGTATTGTTATTTTGTGATGATCCAAGTTCATATTAAATTCCGGGTCATTTTGATTTGTATGGCGGATTTATGCTGACATATAAACTTTGATTACCTTGGATCATTTTGACATTTCTATATATGGATATTAAGAAAGATGTTTCTTGTGATATTGGTATTTTCACTATATATATCGTTCACTTGTTCTTTTAACCTTAATATGATGATCTGTATGATAGGTTATTGATGTGATGATGTTTTATAATTTCACTTCTTTTGATGAAATATAATGGTGATGTTATTGTTATTATATTGTAAATGCATCTGTATTGGAAGTTGTCGATAATCTTTTCATGGAAAATTAATATCTATAATGATGTTACTACTTTGGATAAATGTTGTCTATTTGTGTCAAATTTCTTCATAAATGCTATGCAATTAATTTCAAAAATAGTATCTACAATTAATTTGAATGTTTCATTATGTTATTTTGGATCTATGAAGTAAATGATATATGAGAATGATTGAAATTAATGAAATAATTATAATAATTTGATTTAATAAATATATTAGCACACAATTGGATATATTTGTAGGTGTTAAATAGCAATCCTAATGTGGTGCTAATAAGGAAGAAAAATAGGAAGAGAAACTAGGAACTAAAATGGAAGCCACTATGTTATAGATCTAGAAGCAACATTGGATGCAATACTTAGAGCTAAGTTGGAAGTCAATTCTGATGTTATTTTGGACGTCAAAGTAGAAGCCAAACCATAAGCTAAACTAGTGGCCAGCAAAGAAAAAAAATTAGATGCTTAATGGGAAGCTAAATGCGACATTCATGAGGAAGAAAGACAAGAAGAAATTCAAGGAGCTAAACGGGAAGCAAAATGTGATGATAGTGTGGAAGTAAAAATGGACATTAAATTGGGCGCTAAAGTGGTAGAAAAACATGGTGCTAATGTTGACATCAATAGAGATGCAAAACTAGGCATTAAAAAGGATGCAACACTTGACACTAATGCGGAATCCAAACATGGCGTTGATATGGTAGAAAAATAATATGTTACTTTGGATGCAAAACATAGCACTATATAGGAAGCAAAATATGGTGCAACAATAGAAGAAAAATTTGGTGCCATTTTGGTAGCAAAACACGATGCACAAAAGGAAGCAAAAATTGGTGCAAAATTAGAAGCAAAAATTGGTGCTTATTGGAAGTAAAACATGGTGCAAAATGGGATGTTAAAGTGGTAGCACATATGGATGCAATATTGGATACTAATTTGGATGCAAATATGGCACGAATGTAGATGCAACCATAAATGCTAACATGGCGATTTTAAGGATGCAAATAGGGTGCTAATGGGGACGTCATTTAGGAAGAAAAAGAGGACGATCTCTAGGAAGAAAAATAGGATGTTATTTAGGAAGGAAACCTCGACGACGTTTAAGAAAAAAATTTGGATGCTATTCTAGAAGCAAAAAATGGGCGTTATTTTAGACATCGGAAAGGATGCTATCTAGGAAGCAAAAAAGACGCTATTTTAGACTCTTTACATTTTGTATATGACACTTCCCATTTAGTGTCTACTTCAACCACTCAATGAAAAAAAAATTACATTAAAAAGGGACGCTAATTCTGGGATTTGTTGTAGTGATTAGTCCCTAAAGGAAGCTTATAGGCATCCAAGGTCATGATTAACACCTAAAAGCATCATACATGTCTTCGCTATGATATGTGTATCTTAGAGTGCTAATATGTGTGCCATTAGGGTTTTTTTAGGATCTTAGGGTCCTCGACATGGTTGGAGGAGAATACTCGAGGTGCAAGCTATAAAAGAAACTTCTAGGAATCAAAGGCCATGAATGATGACTTAAAGCACGAGACATGATCTATCCATAGTATTCATGATTTCTAAGTGGGGATATTGATGCCATTAAAAGGTTGGTAGCACAAGGTATGGGTCTTTAGGATTTGCACATGGTTTAAGGAAGGTCCCATCTATAAGAATTTCATAGGATTGTAACATAAGAAAAATCCAAAATTCATCGAATTTAAATACAAATTCATTAAATTTTCCTAGAAATAAATTTGTAGCCAATGTTACAAGAAAAAAGTAAAATTTTGACTCTAAGATGATATTTTCAATTCAAATCTCCATCTGCACTCTTAGGAATTTGTGATGAGAGTATTTTCAGACAACTCTAATAGTATATTAAGTATATTACTAGCATCCAAAATGGAAATATGAATCAATTTAAGGTAAGGTCATCATAGAGAATTGGAAATAATGCATTTGATGTTCATGGTGGTGGTAGAGGAGGAGGAAAAATCAACCATTGGTGTCACCATTCTTTCAAGGTGAGTTATCTTATGTACATAGTCCACAAAATTCATTTTAAAAGCTAAAAAAAGGGGGACTCTCCTTGATTTTAATGGCACCTCCTTAATAATTCCAAGTGAATTCTATGGGGGTATTCGAATTTTTTATAATTATAAGCACACTATGAATTGATTATGAATGATGATAGTTGTATGTCATTCTCACGAGACTATGGAAACGTGTGTTTAGGATACACGCTTCACCCCATAGTATTATCTTACTTAAGCATGTCAGGAATACATGTTTGAACTCACCAGTGGTTCATTTCCATGGATATACAACTCTATTATAAAAGTAACCAACCACTACTTTTGGGTAGAATCCTTATTGACATAGACACTCATATGTGAAGTAGTTCCACGTAACTAGCACATAACTACTCAAGTAAACAAACAACGTTTTGTAATAAAATGTGGTAGTTTATATAATGATCAATAAAGCGTACCATATGTGCAATATAACCACCATGTATGCATATAATTTTTTTTATGTTTCAGTACTTCCTAGCAATAAAAATAATACTATATGGTAACAAAATAAATTAACTTAGATCCCTTCTAATTTTGATATTTTTATCATTGATACATTTGTACTTTAATTTTGTTTTGATGCCTCTAGGTGCTCAATAGATCCATAGTTTCAAAAAACCAAAGTAAATCCTTCTTAACTCTAGATCTATCACGCTTAGGGAGGGACGAAATCACCTAAGGTGCAACCATATTTTATATTGCAAAAACTTGATGACACCATTGTACCTTAAGAAAATTGATCATTTACTAAATATATTAGATCCATAGCTAAGATGTTATAATTATGATAACTTAATTAATTTTTAAAATACAAATTATTTTCACTTAAATACAATTTTTAAATATATTAATAAAAAAATATTTTGGTTTTTTAAATAAATCATATCAAATTCTTTTATTGCCAAGCATACTTAATTTATAATCTTAATATTTATTTTAATTGAAAAAAATCATACTAAATCATTTATTTAGTTTATTTTATTGTACATGATCTTAAAATTAAGTACTCTATAATATGTTAATGAGTACATTGTTTAAGTATTGAAAGTGACTAAGAAGAATTATTATTTCTGTTTTTTTTATAGGCATTTGTCATCCCTTTCATTATTTGATTGGTTAAATAGATTTTATAATTATATTTGTTGTCATTTTTCTTGTTATACACATTAATATTTTTACCATTAAATTATTCAATATTTTTGTTTTATTCATTTTTGGGATTTTTGTTTAGCTTTTTAAAATTTCTAAAATGGTTTATGAATGTTTTGGAAACTTCAAAAAATGCTTTTGAGAATCTAAAGGAGAGTTTCATTTTCCCTCTATCTTAAAATAGAAAAGTTACACTGATAACTTAAATTGTTGATATTAGATTGGAAATTTCGAAACTTGCTAAATAAAACTCATTTTCAGGCCATCTCATAAAAGAAAAATTGCTTTAATCACTAAATTATTGATACATAATTGGAAACTTTCAAAATACATTTTCCGATTTATATGCAGGAATGTTTGGTTGCATTCAAAAAATACTACTACAAAGCTATTTCTTGCTCATTCAATGTCAAATTTGTTTTTATTTCTTGCTGAGTTAGTGGTGGTTTTCTGTGTTTTTTTTAACGTGAATCGAATTTTGTGTTATAGCTAGAAGAGAATGAAGCTTTTCCTTACGTTGAAGCAAGGATTAATCATCTCCATGGCCAGCTAAAGGTGAAAAATGTGAATTTTTCTTATTAGTTTTGAACTAAAATTGTCATGGGTTGTTCAGATTTTGTGGTTTCAACAAATATGAGGGAAAATGTATTCAATTATTGTGAATGATTTTTTAGCAATCTCTTTGGTTTGAGAAGGTTTTATATTTTAATTGGAGTTAACAATGTAATTTTTTTTAATGTATGTGTTTTTTCTCTTATGATTTTGCTATACACGTTACTGAGGGTATGAAAACTAATTTTTCATCTTATAAACCATACAAAATAAATAAATTAGTTTATTTTCGATCTTTTCTAATTAAAAAAACAAATAAAATCCTAAGGATAAATATTGAGTAATTTATCAATATATTAATAATCTTGTTATATAATTAATATGAACAATAAATTCATCTAGTAAATACTATAAACCATTATTTTGATAATTATTTATTTGTGGTTATTAATTATTAATAATAAATGAATTGGAAAAAAATTATGAATTTTCTTCACTATATATTATAATGAATTGTTATTTTTTTATCATGTATTAATGTTAAATACATTAAAATCACCAAGTTAATGTACACTATTATTAATATAAATAAATATTTTGCTAATTATTTTTGGGTTTTTTTATTAAGTAAAAAAAATATGTTATGATAAATAGTGAAATTTCTAATCATGAAACTTTGTTAGTATAATTATTTTATTTCTTTCACTTCTTTTAGAAGACAAGTGACATTCTTTTTAAACTTTATATGGCATATATAATAAACTCCTATACAAACACAACCTTTTTATATAGATTTGCTTTTTTTTTACACTATCTATTATTTTATGTTACTTTACTCCATATATATAACTATATAATAATAATGATAATAATAATTAAAAAAAAAAATCCACAATGACACAAAATATATATATATGATTTAATATTTTTTGCACCATTTATTATTTTATGGTGTTTGGTACCACTTGTTATTTTATGGTGCTTTGCACCATATACAAGTTTTTGTATAGTAATAATATTGGTGTTTTGCAAAGTTTCAATCCACATTGAATTAGTTTTGGTGTTTTGCACCACAAAATTTCAATCCACCTAGGATTGGTTTTGATGGTTTGCACCATACATAGTCAAATGCCACATATTCATTTAACACTATAATCAACTTTTTTACAAGCCACTTTTGCACATTAAGTCTTAGCACCACTTGTGTATCTCCACATTATCACCACTTTTGCACCACTATTTGAAAATTTGAGGATTTCTCAAATCCTTTACAAATAATGGTGCTAATGTGAGGCTTAAATGCCTCTTTCCTTGTAGTGACCACATTTTAAAAAGTGGTTGTTACTAGTTATCAATAGATACACGGAGAAAGAATAGTGAATTGATATTAAATTAATATTATTTTATTTTATTTATTAATTTTATACTCATTAATTTTGCACATTAAGTCTTAGTATCACTTGTGTATCTCCACATTATCACCACTTTTGCACCACTATTTGAAAATTTGAGGATTTCCCAAATCCTTTACAAATAATGGTGCTAATGTGAGGCTTAAATGCCTCTTTCCTTGTAGTGACCACTTTTTAAAAAGTGGTTGTTACTAGTTATCAACAGATACACAAGAAAGAATAGTGAATTGATATTAAATTAATATTATTTTATTTTATTTATTAATTTTATACTCATTATTATGAAATAATAATATTTATTAATATTAGTAGATAAGATATGTTATTATTAATAAAAACATTTCTTTATATGATATTTATTTATTACAAATATTAAAAGTTATTTATTATATATAAATACTTATTTAATACTAATTTTTATTAAAAAATAACAACATTATTATTATTATTTAGTAAAATAGATAAATAAATAAAAGTTTCAATAAATTAAATTTAAATAATTAAAATTAAATAAGGAAAAAATTAGTAAATAAGATATGTTAATATTAATTAAAAATATTTATTTATATAATATTTGTTTGTATTAAAAATTATGGCTAACTTAAAACTTTACTTGGAATCATGGTAGACTTCAATTGACAACCACATTTTTAAAAGTGGTTGATCAATGCTTGACTTCATTCCATAGTTGACTTGTAAACAAGTGGGTGTGTGCAAGAAGATGAGGGTCACTTTAGATGCAATGCTACTTTTTTCAAAACTCGTTCCTGATACATAAAACATAACGCGTTTCTGATATTTAGCACCTGCCATGGTAAGCCCCGAGCCTAACATGTCATTGGACATGTAGGATAGGTAACCATAACGCGTACGCATTATGTAGTTACAAAATGCGTACGCGTTATGTAGTTACAAAATGCGTACGCGTTATGTAAATCTAAAAATGAATTTAAATACACAGTCCCGACGATTGACGACCACCCGCGGCACTCACACATCAGAAACGCGAAATAGAGGCGAAATAGACCCTGGACGAGGACGGTTTGTGGCCCACTCATCGATTTAGCTGGAGGGGAGACAAATTCATCGGTGGATTGTCATCTAAGCAGGTAATTCATTCACCCATACCATTTTTTTGTCATTTCTTAACCTAAATTACTATTTTTTTATTGTTTAAAACAATCTAGTTTTGTGATATTGATAAAATTGGGAATAACCCAATCTCTAATTAAATTCACATCTCCCCCAACCAAGATGAGTGAATAATTAAAATGAATCCCTTTTCAAAAACTCAAAAATTCATAATCCAACCAAAAATTGAAAAAAATAAAACTTCCCCCTTTCTACAGTGTATTCATCTAAGTCACCCGACACGAGGACACGGGACATGAGTGTCCCCACCAGGCTTCAAATTTGAAGCCTTCAGGCCACTTCAAATTTTACCCACACCTCATAGAAGGCCACTTGAAATTTTACCATGCAAAAAAAATTTAATTTCAGGGTAAGCCCTTCAATAATTAAATTAACCACTACTGTTTAAAATTGCAACAGAAGGGTAGCTTCAAATTTCACCCATCAACAATTTTTAGTGGGAAATTGGGAATGCGGCTACTAGCTAGGTGACTTGGGAGTGGGACTCGGTTACTCTCCAATATCCACGTGTTCGATCATCCATGGATCATGGACCATTGGGCCTCTAATAATATCATTGAGCAACTTACGTGGACGGGCTTACACTGAGTAGCCCATGGCTTGAACGCTTCGAAGTTCTCGTGTTTGTAGCGAGCGCTTACGTGTTTAACACATTTAATGGCATCAACAAAATTATTAAACCTGGTAGGTGGCTCATACATGTTGTTGCTAGTGGGCTTACCAAGTTACAAGTTATCACATACCAATTCGTGAATGCTGACTCCGTGAGTTAATTGAGTATTCAATGTATGATATATTATGTTAATGTGCCCCCGCGAATTTGGCATTTCAGACAAAATCCACAATCCATAAACTTCTTGTAATGTTGCAGGTTGTTGCTCCTGCCCATGGCCCCTACCTATAGCCCTGTGTTTTCTTTGTTGTATCAAGTTAATCCAACCGTATACGGCTCCCAGCCTCACACCCTGTGTTTTCTTTGTTGTATCAAGTCAATCCTGCAGCTCCCGAGTTCCACCTTTTGTTTTCTTTGTTGTATCAAGTCAATGCTCGAATTCCATGCTTCCATGGCTCCGACCATCAATATATAATATTGCATGAATAGAAACAAGCTTTTTCTTATACCCCTATTCCACTGTGGTTGAGATACTTCCAAGTTCCACCTACCCTATCTCCTCCAGTCCTCCAGGAGAGTTTGCGAAATATGGTTGTGTTATATGACATATATAATGTTCAGTGCTACTATATCCACTGAAAAATAAAGCCTCTCAACTTTACTACGTCAGTTGATGGTGATGAAGATGATGATGATGATGATGATGATGAAGATGATGATGATGATGAATATGATGATGATGGAGATGTTGATGTTGATGGGGAACCTAGAGATGACAATGGTGATGAATATGGTGATGGTGATGGTGATGGTGATGACGATGAAGATTTTGATGATGATGGTGATGGTGATGATGATGAAGATGTTGATGATGATGGTGATGGTGATGTTTAGATGATGATCATGATGATGTTCAGAAGATGATGATAATGATGATGGAGATGTTGATTTGATGAGGAATATGATGATGGTGATGATGATGAAGATGTTGATGATGACGATGATGGTCATGAAGATGATGATGATGAAGAATATGATGCTGATGGAGAATATGATGCTCACAACTCCCTCTAGTCTCTCTCTCCCCAACCATCAATCTCTCACTCTCTCTCTCTCAAACACACACACATACACACACATTATGTCACTTTCCATTCTCAAACCCATCCCCCCTCCATCCATATCTATCTCCAACTTTCTCCCTCCATCCCTCACCCTACCTTCTCTCCCTCCCTCTCTCATTGCCTGTCTCTCACCTTCTATCCCTCCCTCATGTTATCTTTCCCTCAACCTATCCCAATCTCTCCATCACTTCCTCTCTCTCACACACTTTATGTCCCTTCCCCCTCCTCTCATATTCTCTCTCTCTGTCCATCACCACCACTCCCTGCATGTCTCCCACCAACACTTTCTGTCCCTCCCTTCCTATCTCTTATTTCGTTCTATCCCCATATATCTCTCACTCCCTCCAAATCCATTCCTCCCCATTGTCCCTCTCCCTCCCTCGCTCTATGTCTCTCCCCTCCTTGTATTCTTTACTTCTCTCTCACATCCCCCTTGCCTCCATCCATTCCCCCTTGTCACTCAAGTCTCACTTTCAACTTCTAACCCTATACCTCTTCAGAACCTATTCTACTCCTAATAGTGCTCTCAAGCTCCACTTCCCTTCACCCCCTGTAGCCCATCATGTTCTCATTCCCTTCATCTCTCCCCACTCAAGCTTCCAACATCCTTCTAAGCCCTTGACCCTTTCCCACCCCTATTAAATATTAACCATAGATTCTCTTGACCCTTCCCCACCCCTTCTCAAATATTAAACAAAAATTCCTTTAAGTCTTCCACACCCCCTCTTTCTCAAGTATTAAACATGTATTTTATGATTTGAATAACGCGAGCACGTTTTGTAACTATATAACGCGTACGTGTTATGTAGTTATATAATGCGTACGCGCTAATTAGTTATATAACGCGCACGCATTATGTAGTTATAAAATGCGTACGCGTTATTTATATCTAAAAGCACGACAATATTTTTGAATTTAAACAGGCTGAGTCACATGCACACATGTCAACAATAATCCTATGTGTATGCTTTGGAGTTTGCTTCGGTAATTCCAAACCTGTGCTATGTTAATGAAAAACCAAAGCTAATTGGGTATTTCTTCCAGTTTCTGGATAAGCCTGTGCTTAGCCACTCGTTACAATATGCTACACAGAGTCATTTTTGATGAAATCTTAGACACAAATAGCATTTTTTCTGCAGATTCCAAATATGTAACTTTTATTTTGAAATATTAATTTTTCCTATTTTCTTTCAATTTCTTTTCTGTCCTACCTCCTTAACTCGTGAAACACACTGTTAGTGTTTCTTCCATAACTTTTTCAATTCTCAATCACTTCAAAAAAAAATTGTATGGTGCACAAGAGGACACTAACCTCCACGTTCTATGAAAAACCCATTTCAAGATTTTGCATTAAGACCTTCAAAGGCTCTACCCACAAAAGAGGTACTGTTTTCGAGGTTTGATCACTTAGACAATTATAAAAAAAATTATAAAATTACTAATTTAATTTTCGAAAAATAATGGCACACAAGTGCTATGTGTTCTCTACATGCATGCCGATTTTTGTAGCTTGATTCCATCATTTAGGCCCTCAAAGGCTCTACCCACAAAAACATATACCTTATCATTTGCCTGAAAAATAAAAAGTGTCTGTTAGGAAAAATTAAACTTGACATAGCTATGCAAATTTTCAATACATAAAAGTTATATATTCTGAAACGTGATTCAATTTCCTACATTTCATCTTTTTTACTCAATGCAAGATATTTTGCGTAAGTAGATCAAAAAATCCAAGTAAGTTGAGGGATGCCTGCTTTTTCCGTTTTCTATTGCATTTAACGCGCCAAAAGTGACCCTCATTAGCTTGCACTGACCCAAGTTTGACTTCAATCCATAGTTGAATTTGAAGCAAGGTTGACTTTACTCCAAGGTTGACTTTGAATCATGGTTGACATGAATCCACAACCACATTTTTAAAAGTGGTTGATTAAATTTGAACAATTGTTGACATCAATCCATAGTTGTCTTTTAAGCAAGGTTGAATTCAATCCATAGTTGAATTTTAAGCAAGGTTGACTTCAATTCAAGGTTGACGTCAAAGCATAGTTGACTTCAATTGACAATTTATTTTTAAGCAACGTTGACTTTAATCCAAGGTTGAATAGAATCAATTATTGACTTCAATCCATGGTTGACTTCAATCCATATTTGAATTCAATCCATAGTTGAATTTTAAGCAAGGTTGACTTCAATCCAATGTTGACTTCAATTAAGGATTAACTTCAATCCATGGTTCACTTCAATCAAAAGGGAACTTCAATCCATAGTTGACTTTTAAATAAGGATGACTTCAATTCATAACTGGATTTTAAGCAAGGTTGACTTTAACTCAACATTGGCTTCAATCAAAGATTGACTTCAATCCATCGTTAACTTACATGCATGGTTGAATTCAATCCATAGTTGACTTCAACCCATTGTTGACTTCAATCATTAGTTGACTTCAATTCATAGTTGAATTTCAAGTAAGGTTCACTTCAATTCAAGGGTGGCTTCAATCCATAGTTGAATTTTAAGCAAGGTTGACTTTAATCCATAGTTGACTTTTAAGCAAGGATGAATTTAATATAAGGTTGGCTTTAATCTAAGGTTGACTTCAATCCATGGTTGAATTCAATAAATAGTTGAATTTTAAGTAAGGTTGACTTCAACCCAAGATTAACTTCAATCCATGGTTAAATTCAATCCCTAGTTGACTTTTAATCACAGTTGAATTGAATAAATGGTTGACTTCAACCCAATGGTCATTTCAATCCATAGTTGACTTTTAAGCAACATTCACTTCAATCCAAGGTTGGCTTCAATCCAAGGTTTACTTCAATCCATGGTTGACATCAATCCATAGTTGACTTTAAAGCAAGGTTGACTTCAATCCAATGTTGACATTAATCCATAGTTGACTTCAATCCATAGTGACTTTTAAGCAAGGTTAACTTCAATCCATGTTTAACTTCAATCAATAGTTGACTACAATCCAAGGTTGACTTCATTCCATAAGTGAATTCAATCCCTATTTGAATTTTAAGCAAGGTTGAGTTCTATCCAAGGTTGACTTTAATCCATAATTGAGGTTAAAGAAATGTTGACTTCAATTCATAGTTGAATTTTAAGCAAGGTTGGATTCAATCCAAGTTTGACTTCAATCAATGGTTGAATTAAATCCATAGTTGAATTAAATCCATAGTTAACTCCAAGGGTGACTTCAATCCATAGTGGAATTTTAAACAAGGTTGACTACAATCCAAGGTTGTGTTCAATCCAAGGTTTACTTCAATCCATGGTTGACTAAAATCCGCGGTTGAAATCTATCCATAGTTGACTTTTAAGAAAGGTTGAATTCAACCCAATGTTCACTTCAATCCTAAGTTAACATCAATCCATAGTTGACTGCAATCCAAGGTTGCTTCAATCTAATGTTGCTTCAATATGACGTTCACTTCAATACATAGTTGACATTAAATTAAGGTTGACTTCAATTCATAGTCGACGTTTAAGTAAGGTTGACTTCAGTCCAATTTTTGCTTTAATCGAAGGTTGACTTCAATCCATGTTTGAATTTGATCCAAGGGTGACTTCAATCAATGTTTGACTTCAATCCAAGGATGACTTCAATCCATAGTTGACATTTAAGCAATGTTTAATTTAAACCATAGTTGAATTTTAAGTAAGGTTGACTTCAACCCATGGTTGTCTTCAATCCATAATTTACTTTTAATCAAGGGTGGATTCATTCCATCGTTGAATTCTATCCATAGCTGAATTTTAAGCAAGGGTGACTTCAATGCATAATGAAATTTTAAGTAAGGTTGACTTCAATCCAAGGTTTGCTTCAATCCAAGCTTTACTTCAAACCATGGTTGAATTCAACCCATAGTTGAATTTTAAGCAAGTTCAACTTAAATCCAAGGTTAAATTCAATCAAGGTTGACTTCAATCCATGGTTGAATTCAATAAATAGTTGAATTCTAAGCAATGTTAACTTTAAAACCAAGTTTGAATTCGATCCATAGTTTAATTTTACTCATGATTGACTTCAATCAATTGTTTACTTCAATCCAATGGTGACTTCAATCCATAGCTGAATTTTAAGCAAGGTTGACTTCAATCCAATGTTGGCTTCAATCCAAGGTTTAATTCTATTTATGGTTGACATCAATCCATAGTTGAATTTAAAGCAAGGTTGAATTCAATCCAAGGTTGACTTCAATCCATGGTTGGCATCAATCCATAGTTGAATTTTAAGCAAGATTTACTTCAATACATAGTTGACTGCAATCCAAGGTTGACTTCATTCCATATTTGACTTCAATCCATATTTGACTTTTAAGCAAGGTTGACATCAAACTAAGGTTGGCTTAAATACAAGGTTTACTTCAATCGACAGTTTAGGTTAAAGAGAGGTTGACTTCAAAGTTTTATAGTTGACTTTTAAACAAGCTTTACTTTAATCCAAGGTTGGAGTCAATCCATGGTTGACTTCAATCCATAGTTGAATTCAATCCATAGTTGAATTTTAAAATGGTTGACTTTAATCCAATATTGGCTTTAATCCAAGGTTTACTTCAATCCATGGTTGACTTACATCCATGGTTGAATTCTATCCATAGTTGACTTTTAAGCAAGGTTGAATTGAACTCAATGTTGACTTGAATCTTAGGTTGACTTCAATCAATAGTAACTTCATTCCATAATTGAATTTTAAGCATGGTTGACTTCAATCCATGGTTAAATTTAATCCATAGCTGACTGCAATCTAAGGTTGACTTCAATCCATATGACTTCAATCCACAATTGACTTTTAAGCACATTTGGCTTCAATCTAATGTTTCCTTGATCTAGGGTTGGCTTCAAGACATAATTGACATTAAAGTAAGGTTGTTTTCAATTCATAGTTGAATTTTAATCTAAGGTTTGCTTAAATCCAAGGTTGAATTCAATCCACGAGTGTATTCAATCCATGGTTGGCTTCAATCCAAAGTTCACTTCAATCCAAAGTTCACTTCAATCCCTAACTGACTTTTAAGATAGGTTGACTTCAACTTAAGGTTGACTTCAACCTAAGTTTGACATCAATCCATGTTTGACTTAAATCAAGATGACTTTTAAGCAAGGTTGACTTTAATCCATGTTTCACTTCCATCCAAGGGTAACTTCAATCCATCTTTGAATTTGATATAAGGGTGACTACAATCCATAGTTGACTTTTAAGCAAGGCTTACTTCAAACCATAAGTTACTTTTAAGTAAGGTTGACTTCAATCTAAGGTTGGATTCAATTGAAGATTGACTTCAATCCATGGTTGAATTCAATACATAGTTCACTTCTGAATCCATAATTAACTTGTAAGAAAGGTTGAGTTCAGTCCATGGTTGACTTATATCCATAGTTGAATTTTAAGCAAGATGACTTCAATCCATGGTTGAGTTCAATCGAAGGGTGACTTCAATCCATAGCTGAAATTTAAGCAAGGTTGACTTCAATCCAAGATTGGTTTCAATCAAAATTTTACTTCAAACCATGGTTGACTTCAATCCATAATTGACCTTTAAGCAAGGTGGACTTAAATCCAAGGTTAGATTCAATCCAATGTTGAATTCAATCCATGATTGGCTTCAATCCATAGTTGAAGGAAATCCAAGGCTGAGTTCAATCTATATTTGACTTCAATCCATAGCTAACTTTTAAGTAATGTTGACTTCAATCCAAGGTTGACTTTAGTGCATCGTGCTTGAGTTTAGTGCAACATAGATGGCTTCAATCCAAGGTTGAATTTAAAGTGCATCATGCTTGACTTTAGTGCAACATAAATGGCTTTAATCCAAGGTTGACTTCATCAAAGGTTAACTTCAATCCAAGGTTGTATTCAATCCATACTTCACTTCAATCCAAGGTTGAATTCAATCCATAGTTTACTTTTCAGCAAGGTTGACTTGAATCCAAGGTTGACTTCACTCCTTGGTTGACTTCAATCCATAGGTGACTTTTAAGGAAGGTTGGTTTCAATCCATAGTTGACTTTTAAGTAAGGATGACTTCAATACAAGGTTGGTTTAAATCAAAGGTTGAATTCAATCCATGGTTGACTTCAATCCGTGGTTGACATTAGGGTAGCCTAGTTTACTATGGTTGACTTTGGTTACGCATGGTTTGCTATGTTTAATGATGGTTGACCATGACTCATCATTGAACATGGTTGATGTAATGTACCCAAAATTGGGATAAACAAGCTATGCTACTATAGTTTTAAATAAGCATTAATACAAACAAACAATAAAAACATAATTGAAAAGCATGGGAAAATACCCTTGGAGATTCAGTTCCTCCCAACCATAGATTATGACAGCAAATATGCTATCCCAACTCCACCCCCAAGCTGGATATTACCACCATGAACAATTGAACTAGCAAATCAAATCTGAACACAGCACTGTCTCTTTGAGATTTTGTAGTAAATCTAATGATGGAATTACAATTAGAGGGAGAAATACTCAACAACTCGCTCTCATAAAAAAAATCTCTCCATGCACAACAAATCATCATGTGCTATCTCAGTGAACCAATTTATAGTTCTTGCCTAGGTCTTGCTCCATCTCAATCAAATCTCAATCAATCGCTTGATTCCTATAATTTAGGATCTTGTCCAATGGTTGAGATTTTAGATTGGATTTAATTGACATAATATCTCTTGCTTGCTCTACACTTTTTCCTTGTCTCATGGTGGTGTCCCCTATTTCAACTAATTGCTCCAAGCATTTTTCCTTTTTATTAACAATAATAATAATTTTTGTGCAAAATATCCACTCACACCAGAGGTGAGTATTTTGAGGTTTATAACTCTTTTACAAATAATAATTGTTTTGAAAAAAATTAAAAAATATTTAATAAAAATAAATCAAATTGTCTTGGTGTATTACATTTCTTCCCCCCTTATTTTTAATATCATCCACGGTGTTCTTTATTCAGATCCTTCTTGCTTATTCTAGAACATGGAAGGATATGCTTCTCACATTCGATCCTCCATTTCCCATGTTGCCTCCTCATGGCTGAAGTGCTTCCATTGCACTTTTATTTGAGCGATGGCTTGATTCCATAGCATAAGTTGATTCATGTCTAGGATGCACAAATGTTCTGTCTGGAACTCGCCCTTGGGTTCTACCCTAGCCACACCCCAATCAATAATATGAGTAGCATCATGTACATATATTTTTAATAAATAAAAATGAAAGACATTATGAAATTTTATAGAAGGGGAAAGTTCACGTTGATAGGCTACCGACCCTATCCTGGCTAACACTTCAAAAGGTCTGCAATACCTGGGTGCTAACTTGGAACACCTTCCCAAGCTTAATGAATTCTTTTAGGCTTTACCATTAGGTACACATGATCCCTGACATTGAACTCTTTTGGAGTTCTCGTAAGATTTGCATAACTTTTTTGTTGATCTTGAGCAACTTTTAAATTATGTTGTACTTGTTTAATAGTTTGTTCTATCTCGTATACCCAATACCCTCACTAGGTATACAGGGTATAAAATTTTCTCTTTACTATCGTTCAACAAGCACAAATTTATTAGTCTGATTAATCACTTAACATCATAATATCAATTATGCATATTATGCTACAAGGATATTATAGTATGATCACATAAACAGGTTTGAAGTATTTTCACTACCAAATTTATTATCACATATATGGGAAGTATGTAAATAGAGTTTACTAGTTTCTGACGCTTAACGGTTCAGTACTTTTAACCAAAAGGTAGAGACCCTGCACTTTCATTATATCTCCTGTGCATTTGCGACCAATGAAATCTTTAATCATTAATAGCCATAACTTCAACCTCGTCTTTAATCATTAACTAGAAATTCAACATTATAAAGTAAATCCAATAACTTAAAAAAATCTAAAAATCAATCTATGGTATTAATTCCTATTAAGAAAAAGACATAATGTCCAATAACTATATAAGATACATCACCCTTCTATAAAACTTAGATCATTGCTTCTTTTGTAACAACCTCAGTCTTTTATCAAATCACCACAACCACATATATACAAGAATTATATTAATGTTTTCCATGCCTCTATATATATAATTTTCCTTATTCCTGCATATTTTCTAACATTTCACCTACAATGGTTAGTGTTTATTTAGGTATATGTCTCTTAATCATTAGTCAAGCTACTCTGTTTCTGACCTTTAACCTAAACCTTAAAGAACTCAATTCACATGGTAATGATATATAGTCCTTAGTATTTCCTTGCACATGTAAACCTACTTTCTTAATGAAGTAGATCACCTAAGGATTATGGTTTATACTTATACTCATAACTAAGAGACATGCAATGTGCTTTGTGAATTGATTATCCATTGAATTCTATGTAATGATATCATGTAAAGGAATATCCCAAGTTGACATACATTAACACTTTAATTGTGATCAACATTCATGGTGTTACCCAATCTATTTTTCAATAATGAACTAATAATAAAATAAATCAACATTTACTTTTTCACTAATTATAATATGAAGTATATTTTAAAGATATACATTAACACTTTAATTGTGATCAACATTCATGGTGTTACCCAATCTATCTTTCGATAATGAACTAATACTAAAATAAATCAACATTTAATTTTTCACTAATTATAATATAAAGTATATTTTAAAAATAATAAAAAGTAATAAAATTAAAAGGAAAAGGAAAAAAGACACTAAATATAATAAAAAAATAAATGTAAAGACAACCATTCATCGAAAAGGCACAAATCCCTCTTCGAATGTATTTATATTAAGGGGCATTTGAATGTAAAGCCATCATCATTTCTTCTTCTTATTATCTTATCATTTATATTTCAGGTACATATGCCAATTTTTTTTTAAAGGTATATGCTTCACTTATCAAACTTTTCAAATACTTTAACCAACGATGTCTTGCCTTGTACATTGGGAATTAATTTACTCTTATGTGATCTTACTCAATATCTTTTTATGTGAAAGCTACACAAATCACCTCCTTTCAGCAGGTCGAACTCGTTGGAGGTAAAGCGCCTTGTAACCAGTCGATTATAGGGCACGCTGGCATTGTTCCCACCTACATCATCCATGGTCTATACCATGCCATGTCGAGGACACTTAGGAGAATCATATCTACTAAGGAGTGTCACAACTATAGGACACCTACGCAGATATGCATTGCTAGCTTCTTAATTGACAAGTGTGAATTTCTTATCAAATGGAACCAACTTCCCGTTGAAAATGCTGCCTAGAGAACAAAATATTTTACCAGCAAGCACTCTTTGCACTTCCCATGCTTCAAAAGCAAGCATGTTGGGGGCAACTTATCATGATCCCTCATAGCCCTTTTTCTATAAGTCCCAAGTATCAATAAGTGCCATAGTGAATCTAGTTGAGTTATTGAATATAGTCCTACTAAAGCAATGTTCCAAAGGCCCGCCCTTGGTTAATTGTAAATATCATGGGGAATTTGAGCTTGAATTGAGAAATATTCCTTAAGAATTTCAATCTTGTCATATCTATGATAATTTGTCTTGTTCAAGTTCCTTGTGCTAAATGATATTAAAACTTCTAATCATCTTGGATATTCCGCAGACAAATTGTAGCTAGATCACTACGTAAAATATACCTAATTGGGGTCAATGCATCCATTCTTTGTCTACTTTAAAAAAAGCTGTAAAATATTAGGTTCATTCTTCAGCTGTTCAAACGTAAAAGAGAGGTAGTTCCCGGAGAGATAGCCAGCGGCGTTGCCAGAATTAAGCAGTCAAATGTATTATATAAATTTCTTCATTTTCTCTTCAAAGTAATGATATAATCAAATAAGTAAAACACATTCCTACATTTTGTTCAAATATATAACATGTATATTCTCAAAGTATCTAGAAATGTAATTCTTTTAAAACAAATATATATATATATATGAAAATACAATTCTTTTATTTATTGGTGCATACATCGTGACACCATTATACAATTGCACGAGTCACTATTACTAACAATAAACTCCAGTAGCAACATTAGTTCATTGTACAGTCTAAATAGAAAGATACTGCCCGTGAGTTTCGTTGGCTACATCCCCTTGAATGCAAGCAATGCATTAGTCACTACGTTAGCTAAACTGCCAATCTATCTTCTCGATAGTGAATTATAATTAATTATATCAAGGAATTAACCACTGCATAACTTAGTGTGATAGTTAACTAAATTGGATATCTGTAGAAGCGCATGAGGGTGTCGAAGGCTATATCAGATGGGAAGCATTTCATGAGAATCATCTTTTTGATTTGGAGCAGGTGTTCTTGTCTTGTCTGTAGTCGCTAGGAATATCTTTTTGTTATTTTGCTCTTCTGAACTGTGTCTTGACATTATCATGGAACTTACTATGGAACTTTCAGCAATTGGGGTTTGTATTTTTGGTTATTATAATGTCTTCCTACTGCATAAGTCTTGATTATATATAGACTTATGATTTTGTACTATTTGATTCTCATCAATGAATACCAATAGTACGGATTTTTCTGCTGAAAAAAACTTAGTGTGATCAGGTAACTAAATTGGATATCTGTTCATCCAAGAGAATAGGACAATCACAATAAATTTCAAGGACTGAGAGTCACCCTTTCAACTTTTCCACCAACAGTCACCCTTTCAACTTCTGCACCAACAGTTGGGTGGATTGACATTTAGGTTGATCGCCGAAGTGTGTGGTAGTAGATGCCACAGCGGTGAGCTCAAGATTTGCGCTCCCACTCAAGGTCCTCACAGCACTTCCTTAACGGCTGGGTAACTCGAAGCAGAAAGGTACGCTAGAGCTGCTAAGTATGAAAACATTCTCAAGATAAGAGTTGAAGGAAGACTGTCCTATCTCAGCTCTACCCTCAATTGTTCCACTCAGATTTCGCCGATACTTAACTGATTTCTTTCATTGTTATGTAGGTGCAATGGGGCGGTAAGCTATCAATACTCAGGAAAAATAGAGGGGTCACTCTCCATGCAACTAATAATGAAATGAAATATATATATCAATTCACTGACTTCATAAAACACAAACTCTGCGCGCCACAGTAGTAAAGGCAGAAACACCATCTCTCTTTGGAGATATAATGAATTAATAGTGCAAATGCTACAACAGAAGTCAAGACA
Source organism: Larix kaempferi (assembly GCA_027924585.1). Classification (NCBI taxonomy): domain Eukaryota; kingdom Viridiplantae; phylum Streptophyta; class Pinopsida; order Pinales; family Pinaceae; genus Larix; species Larix kaempferi. The sequence continues at coordinate 22,623,682 of BSBM01001022.1, forward strand.
GGAATGCCCTCTTCCTTTGTAGATCGAATAAAGTAATACGCAATTGATGCAACAAAACCTAGCTGGGAACACTCTTCCTTTTCTCGTCAGATACATAAACAAACATTGCAAACAATGCCATCGGTGCCCCTTTCCCTTGACTCTTCATAACAACCACACTAAGCAAGAAAGGAAATGAAAGCTATGCAATCTTTCCATGGATGAAATGCCCTCAGTTTCTAAGAAAAATAAAATAAAATAAAATAACAAAGGCAATATGTCCAATATGGGAAGAGAATGCTCCTCTGTCAGCTACAACAAAATACTTAAACTTTTAAAGGAGTAATAGGCAGAGAACACCTCTCCCACTGCTACAACCTAGACTTATCAAAGCTTGTAAAAGAATTCAAAAGGGCAAAGAAGGACCAGTCTCGGTGCAGTAATGAAATTATATATATAAATAAATTTTGTTTCAGCAGTTTTTCATAATTCGAACAGTATAGGGATGAACTAAACCGCTTCGACAATATATTCAATCACGACCGTGCAGACATACAATACCAAACTAAGGTCGCATTCGATGAATCGTCTGATTCGTATATCGGCTTGGACCCTTAATTACTGATCTATTTCATTATAGAATCCCCACCATAAATCTATAAACTGTTCATCCACTGCCCCAAATTTAATTCATTACATCTATCTAACATATAATTACACTAGGGTACATTATATTCATAAAAATCCATAATATAAAAAGCATAGTGTTATATTAGTTAATATTATTGGAAATTGAGTTTTACCTTTATTAATCATGTTGGAAAGTACCACAAAGTGGTGGTAAGATATTATTTTCCACATGGACATATACACCTAGGATTTAATTATGTGAATTTGCACCATAAACAAATCACAAATAATTAGTTTGTAAATGACTCAATTCAATATTTATTTATTTTATGATCAATTAAAATAAATGATAAAAAATTAATTTATGAGTTTTTGCACCATACTTACAAGAAGTTCAAATATTTATATTTAGAATATTTAAGCAAATAAATTCAAGTGATTCATTTCTGAGGTTTACCAAAAGCACAACAAGTTCAAAAATAATATTTGGAAAATAGCTCAATTCATTTATTAATTTTTTATATTATTTAAACATATAAATACAATCGGCAAATCATTTATGAAGTTTACACCACAAGCACAACAAGTTCAAAAAAAAAATTGGAAAATAGTTCAATTCATTTATTCATTTTTTATATTATTTAAACATATAAATACAATTGACAAATAAATAAAAATAACTATTTTTAATTTATTACTATTATAAAGTAGTAATAAAATTATTTGAATTTAAATTTGATTATTCATTTGAGATATTTTTATCTTCTTAATTTTTTTCTGTGAATTTTAGTATTATTTTTAGGTTTTTAACACAAGACATGGGTCTGAGATCCATCTATATGATCAACGGAGAAAACCTCTAGCTAAGGCCCTAAAAGAAGTTTTTAAGAACCTAGGACCAAGAAAGATGCCATAAAGGTCCCCACACATATTCATAAGAGTATTGTTAGCCTCTAAGTATGGAAATTCACACTATTATAAGTTTTTAATCACTAGGGATAGGTCCAAAGGCCCTCAACATTGTTCAAAGAAAAATCATAGGCCTTAGCCTAAAGGAATCCTAAGCATAAATAAATGTCATGTTGTAAGTACCATATAGTGAGGTAAGCTCATATTTGCCACATTGACTTGTACAAAAAGGATTTAATTATGATGATTTGCACCATAAACACAACAACATCATAAATGATTATTTTGTGATAGCTTAATTGAATTTTTTTCATTCAAATAAATACTCATGATTAATTTATGAGGTTTAAACCACAATCACAACAATTTCAATTATTTGTTTTTATCACTATTTAAACCAACAAGCTCACACGATTGATTTATGAGGTGTTACACAACAAACACAACAAGTTCACAAATAATTATTTTCTAAATAGCTCAAGTCAACTATTCATTTTCAATATTATTCAAGCAAATAAATACCCATGATTCTTAAATTTGACAAATAATTAAATACAACCATTTTTAATTTATTACTATTATAAAACATTAATAAAAATGATTTGAATTGAGATTTCATTATTTGATAGGGCATATTTTTATTGATATTATTAAATTTTCTAATGGATATTAATGTCATTACGAGGCTTTGTGCACAAGGCGTGGGTCTCAAATCCTTGGAGATGTTCAAGGGAGGAAACTTCTTCTTTGGACCCTAAATGAATCTTTTAGGAATCTAGGACCAAGAAACAGGGTCAACACACATATATTCCTAAGAATATTCTTAACATCTATGTGTGGATATTGATTGCATTATAAGGTTTTGATCACTAGTGATAGGTCTATTGGCCCTCGACCTAGTTAAGAGAAGAAACCTAGGACTTAGCCTAAATTAAACTTCCAGGCATGTAGGGATAATAATGATTTGTCACACTAACACAAATGAATTTTTGAGAATATCTATGGCCTTATAATAGCGATAATAGGGGTAGTTGGAGGAACTAAAACTAGGTATAAGTCTTTAGGGCATAAAGATGATTAAGGAAGGAACCCCATGCCTTGGACCTTAGAGGAAATCTCTAGGCATATAATATTAACAAGTATACCTTGAAACACCACATAAGGCCTCCAAAGGGTATCATTGTGTAATAACCCCAAAATTTCACAAAAATTAAATTTTTTTTGACATAGCATTAAATACTAAAATTATCATTTGCGGAAGCAAGATGTTCACTGACTACTAGACTAATTTCAATTAAAATAATTGACAACTTGTAATTTAATATAATGAAGTGATAGGTTAATTGAAACAACTTAAAATTCTATAATCAATGTTAAGCTTTCACCATGTGATGCAGTTCTTTTGATGAATTACTAACAGTTATGTTTTAATGTTGATGAAGGGGTTCCTACGGGTTGCCCTGAGGTTTACTTACCTTAAGTGCTAAAGCATTGAACCTGTTTCTTTTCGCAGATCTACAGGTAAGGCATTTTCGACAAACAAGTAATTCAAAATGAGTCGATAAATGTTTCAGCTAGCCGTCAATGCATTAAAAAAAAATGCTTACTTCTGTGTATGAAAGATAATTGTGGTATGGTTCTTTGGTCTTTAATTCAATATCTCTTTTACCTATCTAAAGGTACAAACTGTTGAAGTCAATATTTTGTTGTCAGTTTAGATGAATTAGCGTCCCGTCATTTATATTGAGTTGCGTCCTGGATGCATCTGTTACTATTTAAATCAGTGCCTGCAAGGGTTAGATAAGATCCTATAAATTGAATGCCTGAGTTACTGTAACCAGTTGTGACTTGTGTTTTTCTAATAATTATTGAATGACGCTTAAAGTGTTAATGGTGATATTTATGGAAGATTCTAAGTGATTTATAAGATGTAATAAAAGGGATTGTCGAACTAGATTGACTCCTCGAATTGCATTTATATTTAGTGTACTAATGCATCATTAAGACGGCATTAGATGTCTTGCAATTATTCATACCCTTCATGTTTTTTGTTTGATATAAATCAATATAGCTATATGGTAAAATCGTGGGGTTTAGAACCAATACAAAGAAATGATGTGATGAATGTTTTTGGAATAAAACTAGTCCTAAGTTGTGAACCATATGTTACCATAAAATGTAATGTGTTCATTGTATGCATGAACTATATGCATGTGACAACAATGGTTCGATAATTATTGTTAAACATATGAAATGTACTAAGGTGCATTACTTGGGTTTCGGACTATGCAATCGTTTGATCAATGTAATACTATGTGAATTTGAAGTATTTCTTGTAATCCTATGTAGTTTGCGCCAATGGTTTGATAGCTGGTGAATTAAATGTGGTGCTGCTCATTCCCATGCGGTGTAAGAGATAGTGACTGGTATTAAATGCTTTTGCAGTCCTTTGAAAGTTGGAGGTCGACATGTCTGCGCTAGAATTTAATGCACTTCCTTAGTGGATTGCTCCGTTGGCCATCCCGTGGCTGTCTTCACATGAATATTATGTACAGGATCAGCCATTGATCTGAGCTGTAAGGTAGTAATTCGTTGTGTAACTCCGAGCTAGATTATATGGTGGTTGGGTTATTGATTATGCTAGTTTCATGATCCCCAATGGTTTGATCCTCGCCGTTGATCTCGCATTTACCTCATTTAAGGGTTTTAACCTAATCGTCATCATGTAGAAACTCTCTTGTAAATTCTCCAACATTGATTTGGAGGGTTTTGGTTACTAGGAAGAGGCCGACAGGCCGCGGAACTGTAGGTCTGAACCTGGTCGTGGTTTTTATCTTCGCTTAGCAGGTTTCGATAGTGGAACCTCTATTGAATGCTGTTGATAGTTTACAGTTCAATAATGGATTTTAGTGTGGATTTCTGAGCATCTTTCCGTCGTGCAATAGTAGAGATTTTTAGGGTTTAGTTTCATAGTTTTTTCTGCGAATGGTTTGTTGAGAAAGAGAGGTCTGAAACCTTCTCTACTGTGGCTATCAGGTAGATTCACAACGTTTCTACTAAATGGTGTCTCGGCTTCGCGTTCCTATATCAAGGGTAATTTTTCATCGAATGGTTTAGCGTTTTGTAATTTCTTGTGTTTTGAAGTCATCATGTGGTTATTACTATGTGAATACATTTTAACCTCGCTGTAAAATGTTTTGGCAGGTAAAGTCACTGTTTGGGAACTGTATTATTTAACCAGTTCGAAAGGATGCTGCTAGCTCGCTACCGTGGTAACTCTCGGTGGTTTAAACCCTTCGTACGTTCTCCTGACATTTGTTTAGATGATGACGCTGCTTCGTCAAACCTGCTGCTGTTTCCTAGCAATGTTTCGGTCAAAGGTAGTGATTCAATGCGTTGTTTTTAGAGAACAGAGGGTGAACCCTCGTTCTGTTGACGACCGGCCCAGCCGTGTAATGATTTTGCATAATACTTTGAATGTAAGGTGTTTAGGGTTAAACCCTTAGTGTTTTAATGGAAAAAACCACCTAAGCGAGTCTTCGTCCAGTGTTAATGGGATTTTATTTTTGAAATACAATATGAAAGATTTGGTCCTGCAAACCTGTGTTTGATCCTCAAAATTTTCTACTGTGTTGATGTGATTCATCGATTTCTTATGTTTAAAAGATTTCTACGGAAGTCTCGTGTATAATGTAACTTGTCTCTCCTACCATATCATATTTGTTGCGTTGAGAATTTGGACTCTGTCTTCTAAATAATTGATGTTTTTTAAGTGCTATCATTAAAGCGTTTAGAATAAACTCAATGGCTAAAGTGTTATAGGGTTTTGTCCACTGTTAAGGCATTCGTATGTTGTAGTTTCGTAGGGTTTACTATTTACTGGTTTTGAATGAAAAGAATGATTAAGTGGAAAACGTGCTAGTGTTGGGTTGACTTCTTATTTCCAGTTTTTAAGAAATGAAATTGATAAACATTTTGTAAATGGAGTATGTAGTTGTGTGCTTCTTCTTGCTAACCTTTCTGTTTGTTTTTGTGAGGGCCGTGAATCCTAACGTTTTTTCTGAAATACTACATAACTGAAACATGATTTCTAAACTATAATAAAAATAAAAAGAAGAATGTTGTATAGGTTGAATAGTTTTCGAATAACCCTAAGTAGCATGCTTTCGAAAAGAGATCTTTATTTCAGTTGATATTACTGGTTAGCATTATTGTGTGTTCGGAAAACATTTATTTGACTGTGCAGCTATGATTATATGATGATAACTAAAAATGAAAGTACATTGATATTCATTTATTTATAGACTGTCTAATAATTTAATTACTCTAAAATACATCTTCTGCACTGGAGTACGATGCAACATTAGTTGCATGAGGAAAAATACAGAAGGTTATTTAATTCACATCATTCTACAGAATCATTATTTAACCGATACTAACTTAAAAACAGAAATAAAATGATTACAACAGTACATTAATACATTCAGAAAATAAAACATAAAAGAAATAATTGTAGATAACAGCTACAAACGTGAAATAGATGATAGGGCCGACAAACACCCAAGGAGGCATGTTCCTCCCAACCTTTTTCCAAAAGAAGCAGCAAACTCCTGCTTCTAGTGGACCCCCAAGCCTGCTTCCTGAACCACTATGTAGATGGAATTTGTGTAGAACCAAGGCACTCAAACATGCCTACTGCACTCAGCATCAAACTCCTTAACTCAGACTATGCCTTCTGCACTCAGCAACAAACTCCTTCAGTCTCTAGAGTTTGGCAGACTCACAACATGATCAACAACTTAGCATATCCCCTCATCATATCTCTTGGGTGCAAACACAGCAAAACCCCAAGGTAAATTTCCTCGTTATGAAAAGTGATGAACCTCAGTTCATAATTTGATGGCTCTTATATAGACTTCCTAGGTATTTAGTGGTCAGTTTGTGAATAAATGAGCGTCAAGCTCCAGTCCCACTTTCCAGGGCACTATGAGCACGTTTCAAGGGATTTGTCCCATACCAACAGCTAGTTAGTTGCATCATGATGTTGCCACTTGTCCATTTCCTTCTACCCTAGATTCCATTCCACCTAGTGGATCAGTAACCACTCTTTCAACAATCCCCTTAGGTGTTTGTCTCCTATTTTATTTATTAAATAATAAAATATTGTGCAAATTACAGTCATCCTTGGACACTTGTCCAATATAAAACTTTATAATAAAAGTTAACATAATGTTTTTAGCAGAAAATTTTTTTTCAGCAAAAAGGGTATGTCACAAAAACCCCTACTTAAGTTCAACATCGTCCTCGATGTTGCTTATTCATCATCAGGTTCCTCATGGAATAGAACTGGATATGCCTCTTGCATTTTACTTTCCAGTTCCCAAGTAGCCTCATCAGGGCTAAGGTGTTTCCATTGCACCTTTACCTACCCTATGCTGCAATTCTGAAGCATAATTTCCCTCCTTTCGAGAATACAGTCCAGTTCCACCAGAAAATCTCTTTCGAGTTCCACCTGTATATCATTCCAGTTCAGCACATGAGTAGCATTGTGTACATACTTCTTTAAAATAGAAACGTGAAAAACATTATGGATTTTTAATTTATATGGCATTGCCAATTGATATGCAACAGGTCCTATCCTTGATAGGATTTTGAATTGTCCACAATAGCTTGGTGCTAGTTTAGCACAACTCCCAAGTTTCAAAGAAATTTTCTTGGGTTTTACCTTTATAAAAACATGGTCTCCTACCCGAAATTCTCTTTCAGTGTGTTTCAAATCAGCATAGCTTTTTTGCCGATCTTGGGCAACCTTTAAGTTACCTTGAACCTGTTTCATGGTTAGCTCCATTTCTTTCAATAAATCTGGTCCTAACATTAATCTGTCTATAGGGTTATCCCAAGAAATAGGAGTACAACATTTTCTTCCATACAAAATCTCAAATGGGCTTAACTTAGCAGATGCTTGATAATTATTATTGTAGGCAAATTCTATTGAATGTAAGAAATCTTCCCACTTAGATGGTTGATCTTTAACATACAATCTTAACATGTTTTCTAAAATCTTATTTACCCTTTTTGTTTGACCATCAGTTTGTGGGTGGAAAGAAGTGTTGAAATTTAATTTAGTATTTAATCCTTTAAACAGTGCTATCCAAAAAATTTCGGTGAACTTAGAGACCCGGTCTGAAATAATTACCTTTGGAATTCCGTGTAAGTGAAAAATTTGCTTCATGAAAATATCTACAATGTTAGAATCCTTGAAAGTATTTTTAACAGGAATAAAATGAGCAACTTTACTAAGTTTATCAACAACAACCATGATTGAGTCATTTTGCTTCTGATTTCTAGGAAAACCTGTAATAAAGTCAATGCTTATAATTTCCCATTTCCATTCTCGAATTGGTAAGGGCTACAATAGTCCAGTTGGATGTTGATGTTCAGCTTTAATAGTCTGACATTCAAAATATCTAGCTATATATTCAACAACTTCATTCTTCATGTTGGGTCAAAAATAATCTTTTCTTAACATAGTTATCTTTTTCTAATAACCAGGATGTCCTGAATAAGGACTCTTATGAACTTCATCCAAAATCAACAACTTAACTTTCAACATATTAGGCACATAAATTCTGTTTTTATAAGTTAAAAATCCTTTTTCATTAATACTGTAATATGTTATTAAATTTTCAGATGAATTTTCAGCCACTTTATCTTGTAATTTCTGGTAATTTTTGTCTTGCTTAATTCCTTCCTCGATTTGATTTTTCAGATCTGTCTTAAACATGCTGATCGTTGCCACAAAGTTTAATTTAGCATTTCTGCTCAAGGCATCAGGAACTTTGTTTTCCTTTCCCTTGATGTGTTGAATCTTTAAATCATACTCGCTAAGGAAAACTAGCCATCTAGCTTGCCTTGCATTAAGATTCGTTTGATCCAATAAATACTTTAGGCCTTTATTATCTGTCATTAGAATAAATTTTCTTCCAATCAAGTGATGGCGCCACATTTTCAATGCATGTATCACGGCTGCCAACTTAAGATCATAAGTCGCTTAATTCTTTTCATGAATTTTTAATTTTCTTGACTCAAAAGCAATGGCATGACCTTCCTGACTTAAGACCCCTCCAAGTCCATCGTTCCATGCATCCATGCATATGAAGAAATCCTTATTGGGATCTGCAATTTTTAAGATGGGTGAAGCAGTTAATAATTCTTTTAACTTATTAAAGCTTTCTTGACACTTTTGGTCCCATACGAATTTCTTCCCTTTCTTCTGCAAAGAAGTGATGGGGTTAGCAATTTTAGAGAACCCTTCAATAAAATTTCTATAATATCTTGTTATTCCCATGAATGACCGTACATCAGTTACGTCTTTGGGAACATGCCATTTTTTAATTGCTTTTATCTTATCAGGGTCAATGGAGATTCTGTCCTTAGAAATTATATGACCTAAATACTGTATTTTATCAGGGACTGATGTTCTAGCATATGCCAACAAGACTGGGTAAGGGTTAAAGGTGTTTAGGATAGATATATATCAGTCATGCAATTCATAAAATAGGCTGGAATGAAGACTAGGTGAACTTGGAAAAGTTTGGAGTGATTTGGGGCTTGATTGCACTCTGTGGACTACTGAACTAGTCAGATTCCAAGCTTTCCAAAAAAAAGTTAAAAGCATTCAAATTATTATTACAGGGACTAATATGGATATAATATTTAACTAAAAACCTCCTCCAACTGACAGAATGCAAAATGGATCCTCAGAAAAGATTCAGCAACAAATATGGTGAAACTAGTCTAGATTAAGCACCAAACTAGCTAGTCTTGCATTTTAATCTCTTAAACTGTTCCAATAAATGATAAACTCTGCTATGACATTAAATAATGATCTGATATAACATACTGAACATATGCAGGTCGAAAATAATTTATCACAATCCTTCTTTTATTGATTTAACTATCTCCCAAAACAACAGTGCCTCACAGGCTAAATATTCATTACATTTGATGGATTATGAAGAGAAGAAATAGAATATTATTGTGGTTCTACTATCAAGATAGGATCAGGTAATCTACAGGTCATATTACTGTAAATGGCTACGTACTGAGCTTCTGAACTTGTCTGGAGCGCATTCACTAAGTCATCCCTCTCCTTCAGGGAAAACTCCTCTAGATTTAGCTGTGAATGGATAACGAGTGAGACGAGAAGTATGGATCTGATCTGAAGCTAGTTACTGATATTGTACACCTCTGATGTCTGCAACAATGGCTGCACCAACTCTGCTTCATCCCCTGGGCGCACTCCCAAGTTCTATCTTCTTCAATGGATGGATCTTCACCAAAACTAGCTGGAGAATCGCTGCTGGAGGAACCTATTCTCCCGAATGACTGTAGATCTTCAATGGAGGCTGGAAGCATGTGTTACTGGCTGCAATATCTTGACATAGACCTACACAAAACTCTCTGGAAACTAAGGGCCTTGGGGCACATCACCCAAGAAGCACAGCTGAGGCACATCACTCAACTAGAGAAGCATTAGAGCTCCCATGAGAAAACATAAATGATCAAAAGTCATTAAATGGAGTTGGTTGGATTCTTTTATAAACTTCATGATGACCTGCTGAACAAGTTCTTGGCTTGGTGATCTGTGAGAGAAGGTTACCCACTTGCCCATTCTACTTTAAAGCCATGAGGGTGCCTTTCTTGAGGAGAATAGCAACTTATGAGCTTTCAAAGCTTTCTTTCCTTCACCTCCTTCACTAAATTTGGGCAAGTGCACTTTAGGTAGCTTTTCTGGTTGTTGCTATTTTCTTTCTAAAAGCTTTTATGAATATTTCCACTTTCTTTACTTTCCTCTTTCCTGCTTTTGTCTGATTTTTCCAGCTTTTGTCAGTTTTCTTTCTGCGTTCATCTTGCCAACTTGTCTCCACTACATTCCTTAGCTTTTCTGAGACTTTACCAGTTAGGAAGGTTTTACTCACTTACCAATTCGAATTTCCTAGGAATATCATCACCACTTGCTAATATTTATTAGCAATATTTATTATTAAAATATTATAATTGTCAGAATTAATTCAGACTTCAGAATTTAATTAATTAATTCAGAATTAATTAACCACTATAGTAATTGCCTCAAACCTTCCCCATGAATTAAATTCTCATTTAATTAATCACTTAGACTTAGTCATGGGGTTAATAACTACATGGGGGGCCCACCTTGTCCATTTAATTCCCAAATACAACCTTAGGCATCTTTCATGAGGTAGTTTCCATACTTGCTCATTAATTAAATAATGATTGCCTAGGTGACCTAGGCCAAAATTACCCCATGGACCATAGAAAAATATGGGGACATGACAATAACGCGTTCTGAATGCAGTTTTGAATATATCTTCGTCTTTTACTTTGACCTAATGATACCCCAACCTTAAATCAATTTTAGTGAATATCTCTGCTCTGCGCACTTGATCAAATATATCATCTATGCGGGGTAAGGGATATCGGTTCTTGATTTTCATTTTATTAAGCTGACGGTAATCGATGCACAATCGCATGGTACCATATTTATTTTTAACAAAAATTACTGGTGCTCTCCAAGGAGACACATTTGGCCGTATGTAGTTTTTATCTATTAATTCTTTCAGCTAAGATTTTAGTTCGTTTAACTCCAGAATATTCATTCTGTAAGGCACCTTTGAGTTTGGTACCGCACCTGGTACTAACTCAATGGTGAAATCAAGTTCCCTTTAGGAGGTAAACTTCGAATTTCTTCCGAGAATACATCAGAAAAGTCCTCAAGAACAGGTATATCCTCCAGTTTTGCTTTATCTTCTTTAGATGAACATTCATCATTAATAACATTCACAGCATATAATTTACAACCTTTTCTTGCAGCTCTTTTTACTTGTAAAGCAGAAATTTGTCTTACAGAAGTCTTCATAGAAATGCCTTTTATAGTTTCAATATTCCCTTCATTATTCAAACAAACAAAAGACTTCTCATAAAAATTTAGTAAGACTCTATGATGTTCTAGCCAGTCCATACCAATCAACAAGTCATATGACCCTAAGGGTAAAACATTAAGATTAACTTGAGTTTTCAGCTGACTCAAACATACATCACAATTTTTAACAAAATATGTAACCTTTATTTTAATGCCTGTTGCAAGTTGAACTAACCATGGATTATCAAATCTTTCTGTTTTCAACTTGCAATCTTTCACCAAGTTAGGTGAAATATAACTTAGATTTGTACATGGATCTATTAAAATGGAAATAGATTTGTTTTGTATCATAACTTCGATTTCGACCATGGATGTTTGATGGTCTGCTTAACGATTTTCCAGTGCTGCATATATTCTGGGCATTTCTCTTGCTACATCCCCAACTATAGGATCTGCCTGTACAATATGAACGTTGTTGACTGTCTTTCTATTGCATGGGCAATTTGCTTTCTTATGTCGTCTGCCGCAGTCATAACACTTTACAGGTCCTTTCTGTTCAGCATACCTATTGTTGTTATTGTAATTGCTGTGATTATTATTGTTAGGTACATTCCTTGCAGCAGTAAAAGACTGAGATGCATTATTCCTGTAATTATTATGATTAGGAAAATTTATGTTATTAAAACTTTTCTTAAAACCTCCAGAATTATGATTAAAATTCTTCTTTTTATAGTCAAATTGATTAGTCTTAGTGTTCTTCCAGCCAGTTGTTCCTTCTCTTTCTCTGTTTTGATCAAAACAAAAATTGTCCTTTCTCATGGCCTCTTCCAAAGTGGAAGGATTATCATACTCGATATGGTCCTTTATATTGAAAGGTAGACAGCTGAGAAACCTTTGCACTTTAGGCTTTTCCTCGACCATGTAAGGCACATACCTCAGCAAGCTAAGGAACTTGCTGCACAATTCTTTCATGTTCATTGTACCCAACTTCAAATCGTAAAACTCCTTTGACTTATCTTCAAAATATTGTTCCGAAAAAAACTTCTTTTTAAACAAACTTTTAAACATATTCCAAGTTACTTCTTTTTCTTTTATACTCTTAATTCTTTTAAGATCCTGCCACCAAATATCTGTCTTTCCGGTCAGATTGTAAATAGCCATCTTGGATTTTAGTTGAGAAGAGTAGTCGTAAATATTAAAGTACTTCTTCATCCTTGATAGCCAAGCTTCTGCTATATCACCTTTCTAACTTTCGCCAGTAAAAGTTGGTGGCTTAATCTTTTTAAACTCACTGGAAATCTGTTCATGGTACTTATGCTTTCTCTTTGTTAAACAGTAATCATTGTCACTGCTATCTTGATCAAAATCATAGTTACTTTGACTTGATTCAGAAGAAGATTAATTAATACTTTTATCATTCTTTGATTTCTTATGCTTATGTTTGTGGGACATTCTAACAGAATCAGATTTCACCTCTGATTTTTTGCCTCTTTCCTCATTATGGTACTTCTCCAACAAAATATGATTTAACTCTTCTTGTGCTCTCAAAATACGTTCATTTTCTTCTTTAACTATTTTTATTTCAGATTTTAAATCTTTAACAGTACGCAACAATTCAGAAGAATTATTATTTAATTCAACATATAATCCTTCATGATTATTATTATTACTATGTTCATTATGAGGAGATCTGTCCTCTGCTGACTCCTCCGGTACTTCCATACCTACAAGTCAATTGTCAAACTGTTATGTACATAAACAAATTTTAAAATAAAAGTCAGTAAAACAATTTTCTGATTTCTTTTTCCGTGCTGCACGAGTGAGCCTATTCAGGCCTAGAATTTAAACCGTGCTCTGATACCACATGTAATAACCCCAAAATTTCACAAAAAATTAAAAAATTTTGACATAGCATTAAATACTAAAATTATCATTTGCAGAAGCAAGATGTTTACTAACTACTAGACTAATGTCAATTAAAATAATTGACAACTTGTAATTTAATATTTTGAAGTGACAGGTTAATTGAAACAACTTAAAATTCTGTAATCAGTGTTAAGCTTTCACCATGTGATGCAGTTCTTTTGATGAATTACTAATAGTTATGTTTTAATGTTGATGAAGGGGTTCCTATGGGTTGCCCTGAGGTTTACTTACCTTAAGTGCTAAAGCATTGAACCTGTTTCTTTTCACAAATCTACAGGTAAGGTATTTTCAACAAACAAGTAATTCAAAATGAGTCGATAAATGTTTCAGCTAGCCATCAATGCATTAAAAAAAAATGCTTACTTCTGTGTATGAAAGATCACTGTGGTATGGTTCTTTGGTCTTTAATTCAATATCTGTTTTACCTATCTAAAGGTACAAATTACTGAAGTCAAGATTTTGCTGTCAGTTTAGATGAATTAGTGTCCCGTCATTTATATTGAGTTGTGTCCTAGATGCATCTGTTACTATCTAAATCAGTGCCTGCAAGGGTTAGATAAGATCCTATAAATCAAATGCCTGAGTTATTGTAACCAGTTGTGACTTGTGTTTTTCCAATAATTATTGAATGACGCTTAAAGTGTTAATGGTGATATTTATGGAAGATTCTAAGTGATTTATAAGATGTAATAAAAGGGATCGTCGAACTAGATTGACTCCTGGAATTGCATTTATATTTAGTGTACTAATGCATCATTTAGACGACATTAGATGTCTTGCAATTATTCATACCCTTCATGTTTTGTGTTCGATATAAATCAATATAGCTATATGCTAAAATCGTGGGGTTTAGAACCAATACCAAGAAATGATGCGATGAATGTTTTTGGAATAAAACTAATCCTAAGTTGTGAACTATATGTTACCATAAAATGTAATGTGTTCATTGTATGCATGAACTATATGCATGTGAAAACAATGGTTCGATAATTATTGTTAAACATATGAAATGTACTAAGGTGCATTACTTGGGTTTCGGACTAAGCAATCATTTGATCGATATAATACTATGTGAACTTGAAGTATTTATTGTAATCCTATGTAGTTTGTGCCAATGGTTTGATAGCTAGTGAATTAAATATGGTGCTGCTCGTTCCAATGCGGTGTAAGAGATAGTGACTGGTATTAAATGCTTCCGCAGTCCTTTGAAGGTTGGAGGTCGACATGTCTGTGCTAGAATCTAATGCACTTCCTTAGTGGATTGCTTTGTTGGCCATCCCATGGCTGTCTTCACATGAATCTTATGTACAGGATCTGCCATTGATCTGAGCTGTAAGGTATTAATTCGTTGTGTAACTCCGAGCTGGATTATTTGGTGGTTGGGTTATTTATTATGCTGGTTTCGAGATCCCCAATGGTTTGATCCTCACCATTGATCTCGCATTTACCTCATTTTAGGGTTTTGACCTAACCGATGTCATGTAAAAACTCTCTTGTAAATCCTCCAACATTCATTTGGAGGGTTTTGGTTACTCGGAAGAGGCCGATAGGTCGTGGAACTGCAGGGTTGAAGTTGGTCGTGGTTTTTATCTTCGCTTAGCAGGTTTCGATAGTGGAACCTCTACTGAATGTTATTGATAGTTTACAGTTCAATAATGGATTTTAGTGTGGATTTCTGAGCGTCTTTCCATCGTGCAACGGTAGAGATTTTTAGGGTTTAGTTTCAGAGTTTTGCCTGCTAATAGTTTGTTGAGAAAGAGAGGTCTGAAACCTTCTCTGCTGCGGCTATTAGGTAGATTCACAACATTACTGCTAGATGGTGTCTCGGCTTCGCGTTCCTATATCAAGGGTAAGTTTTCATCGGAGGGTTTAACGTTTTGTAAGTTCTTGTGTTTTGAAATCATCGTGTGGTTATTACAATGTGAATACATTTTAACCTCACTGTAAAATATTTTGGTAGGTAAAGTCACTGTATTGTTTAACCAATTCGAAACGATGCTGCCAGCTCGCTACCCCGGTAAGCCTCGATGGTTTAAACCCTTCGTAGTTTCTCCTGACATTTGTTTAGATGATGACGTTGCTTCGTCAAACCTGCTACTGTTTCCTGGAAATGTTTTGGTGAAATGTAGTGATTCAATGTGTTGTTTTTAGAGAACAGAGGGTGAACCCTCGTTCTATTGATGACCGACCCAGCCGTGTAATGATTTTGCATAATACTTTGAATGTAAGGTGTTTAGGGTTAAACCCTTAGTGTTTTAATGGCAAAAACTGCCTAAGCGAGTCTTCATCTAGTGTTAATGGGATTTTATTTTTGAAATACAATATGAAAGATTTGGTCCTGCAAACCTGTGTTTGATCCTCGAAATTTTCTACTATGTTGATGTGATTCGTGCATTTCTTGTGTTTAAAAGATTTCTATGGAAGTCTTGTGTATAATGTAACTTGTCTCTCCTACCATATCGTATTTGTTGCGTTGAGAATCTGGACTCTGTCTTGTAAATAATTGGCGTTTTTAAAGTGCTGTCATTAAAGCGTTTAGAATAAACTCAATGGCTAAAGTGTTCTAGGGTTTTGTCCACTGTTAAGGCATTCGTATGTTGTAGTTTCGTAGGGTTTACTATTTACTAGTTTTGAATGAAAAGAATGATTAAGTTGAAAACATGCTAGTGTTGAGATGACTTCTTATTACCAGTTTTTAAGAAATGAAATAGATAAACTTTTTGTAAATGGAGTATGTGGTTGTGTGCTTCTTCTTGCTAACCTTTCTGTTTGTTTTTGTGAGTACTGTGAGTCCTAACATTTTTCTGAAATACTACATAACTGAAACATGATTTCTAAACTGTAATAAAAATAAAAAGAAGAAATGTTTATAGGTTGAATAGTTTTTGAATAACCCTAAGTAGCATGCTTTTGAAAAGAGATCTTTATTTCAGCTGATATTACTGGTTAGCATTATTGTGTGCTCAGAAAACATTTATTTGACTGTGCAGCTATGATTATATGATGATAACTAAAAAGGAAAGTACAATGATATTCATTTATTTACAGACTGTCTAATAATTTAATTACTCTAAAGTACATCTTTTGCACTAGAGTACATGCAACATTAGTTGCATGAGGAAAAATACAGAAGGTTAATTTATTCACATTATTCTACAGAATCATTATTTAACAGATACTAACTTAAAAAAAGAAATAAAATGATTACAACGGTATAGTAGTACATTCAGAAAATAAAATGTAAAAGAAATAATTGTAGATAACAGCTTGGAACCAGCAATAGATGATAGGGCCGACAAACACCCAACGAGGCCTGTTCCTCCCAACCTTTTTCCAAAAGAAGCAACAAATTCCTGCTTCTGGTGGACCCCCGAGCCTGCTTACTAACCCACTATGTAGATGGAATCTATGTAGAAGCAAGGCACTCAAACATGCCTTCTACACTCAACATCAAACTCCTTAACTCAGATTATTCCTTCTGCACTCAGCAACGAACTCCTTCAGTCTCTAGAGTTTGGCAGACTCACAACATGATCAACAACTTAGCATATCCCCTCATCAAATCTCTTGGGTGCAAACATAGCAAAACCCTAAGGTAAATTTCCTCGTCAGGAAAAGTGATGAACCTCGGTTCATAATTTGATGGCTATTATATAGACTGCCTAGGTCTTTAGTGGTTAGTTTGTGAATAAATGAGCCTCAAGCTCCAGTCCCACTTTCCAGGGCACTATGAGCACATTTCAAGGGAGTTGTCCCATACCAATAGCTAGTTAGTTGCATCACGATGTTGCCACTTTTCTATTTCCTTCTACCCCAGATTCCATTCCACCTAGTGGATTAGTAACCACTCTTTCAACAATCCCTTTAGGTGTTTGTCTCCTATTTTATTTATTAAATAATATAATACTGTGCAAATTACAGTCATCCTTGGACACTTGTCCAACATAAAACTTTATAATAAAAGTTAACATAATGTTTTCAACATAAAATGTCTTTCAGCAAAAAGGGTATGTCACATGTTGGCTTGATATTGGGGGTATTAATGTAAGTAAGAGGTTTTTTTTAAGCACTATATATGGGTGTTTAGGCCCTTAACATGTTTGAGAGAGGAAAACTAGGTCTTATTCCCTATAAAAATATTTTGTGCATCCAAGGAAAAATACAACATCTCAAAGCACTACACATGTCATATTGGGGTTATTATTTACCTCTAAGGAAATCAACACCATTATGAATTTTTTGCTAGTATGCATGAGTGTTAGATTTTGTATAATATCATAGGAGGAAACTTGGGCCTTAAACCTTAATGGAAGCTTTAAACCGCACCCATAAACTCCGAACATTATCCTTAGCATCTGAGCATTCATATTTAAGTGACACTAGGTATGGAAACCTTAGACATAGTCATGAGAGGATTACAGGAACTAGGCCCTAAAGGATGGTTTTAGGCATATCGAGCTAATAGAAATTACTCAAACTATCACTTAGCAAATCATGCAATGTATAAGATATCATTATTCTCAAAGTGGGATATGGGTGGAAATATGTGGTTTTGCGTACCAACGATGGGTCTAAGTAAATAGTTGGGGAATAAATTGAAAGAATTATACCCTAACATAATATTATTGAGGTAATGGGCAATGATCAAGACCACGAACCATAACACACACCATTCAAGTTGACATTCGACATAATAGTTGGATATGAGCATAATCAAGAGTTTTTGCATAGAGGGATGGATCTCAAGTCCTTTATTGGAGTCATAAAAGTAAAGCAAGAGCCTTATGTAGGTGTCCCAAGGCCTTCGTAATGATATTACATAGAAGATGACTATGACTTTATCCCTAAAGAAACAATTAAGGCGTCCAAATCCATTGAGACACTATGTATCTAGGTCTTATGGCCTTTTATCCTTAGATAAGTTCAATGGAGGAGACCTAAATATTGACCACTAAAGGAATATTCTAGCCATCCAAGGCTAAGAAGGTTTCCTCCACCAAGAAGGTTTCATCCAACAACAACACATGCTTAGTGGAGGATACCTTAACCTTTGCCCCTAAAGGAAGCTTGTAACTATCTAGGGGTAAGATGTTTGCCTCCACCAAGCATACACAACCTCCTAGTTGTATAATTAGCCTATGATTGAGGATGTTGTTATAGTTAGGTGTTGTTAAGTAGAAAGCACATGTCTTAATCCCTTAGGAATTATGTTCCACGGAAGAAGACCATTTTTTTGGCCCTAAAGAAATAATTGATGCATCTAGATCCATGAATACTACCTAAAAGCAGCATTGATTACTTCAGAGGCGTATCTATGGCACTATGTATCTATGCATTGTGGCATTGGGGCATTACACATGGTTATTTGAGGAGACCTAAATCTCAAGCTCTAAATGATTCCTCCATCCATCTAAGGCTAAGAATATTTCCTCCACTAAAAGAACATGGTCTATTGAGGGTATCATTGGCCTATGATTGATTATGTCGTTGCCATTAGGTGGTTTTGAGTAGTATCTACATGTCTCAGGGCCTTGGGAATGATGTTATAGGGAAAAAAACCATTCCTTTGGCCTTAAAGAAACAATTGGGGCATCTAGAGTGATGAACAATTCCTAGAGCACCATGCATGACCTTCCATGGATATCCGTGCCACTATGTATCCATTTCTTGGGGCCTTAGGGACTTAGACATGGCCAGGGGACGAGACTTTAACCTCTAGCCATAATGGAATCTCATAGCCATCCAAGGCTAAGAAGATCGCCTCAACCAACCGCACATGACCTCTTGAGGGTATCATTGTCATATGATTGAGGATATTAACACCATTATGTGATTTTGAGAAGTATGTAGGTGTCTTAGGACCTTAGGAATGATTATATAGAGAAGAATACCATGCCTTTGGCCCTAAATAGAGCACTAAACAATGTAGAGCCCTGAACAATGCCTCAAAGAACCATGCAAGAATTTGCAAGGGTATCCATTGAGCTTTGTATCTAGGTCTTAGGGACTTGAGGTCTTGGACATGGTTAGTGGAAGAAATTTGAACCTTGGGCCTTAAAGAAATATTTTATCCCTGAAGGCTAAGAAGTTTTCCTCCACTAACCAAACATGGACTCCTGAGGGTATCATTGGCCTATGATTAAGGATGACAATTCCTACACGATGGGTTTGAAAATATGTATCTGTCTGAATGCCTTGGGAATGACATTCAAGGGGAAAGATCATTCATTTGGTCCTAAAGAAACCATTAAGGAATCGAAAACCATGAACAATTCCTTAAAGCACCGTGCATGACTTTGCAAGGGTATCCATGGAACTATGTATCCAAGTCTTGGGGACTTGGGGGATTGGGAATGGTCATGGGAGGAGGCATGAATCTCAAGCTCTAATGGAATCTTTTATCCATATAGAGATAACAAGGTTCTATCTACCAACAACACATCGCCTTTCAAGGGTCATTGTCCTATGAATGTCGAGGATGTTAATGACATTAGGGTGTTTTGAGGAGTATGTGCATGTCTTAAGGTGTTGGGAATGAAGTTCTAGGGAGAAATAACATGCTTGTAGAACTAAAGAAATAATTGAGGATTCCACAGCCATGAACAATGCCTTGAAGAACCACACATGACTTTGTAGGGATATCGATGGAATTATGTATCTACGTCTTGTGGCCTTAGGGAATTCGACATGGTCAATGAAAGAGACTTAAAAATAAGGCCCTAAATGAAACTTCTATCCATCCGTTTCAAAGAAGGATGCCTTCACCAACCACAGATGGCCTCTTGAGGGTATAATTGGTCTATGATTAGTGATTTTAATGCCAATAGTTGGTTCTGAGCATTAGACACATGTCTTGGGGCCTTGGGAATGACACTCTATAGAATAGGGCCATGCCTTTGGCCCTAAAGAAACCATTTAGGCATACAAAGCCATAAATTATGCCAGAAAGCACCACACATGGCTTCATAAGGTATCCATGTCACTAGGCATCTAGGTCATTCGGACTTGGGGCATTGGACATGGTCAAGGGAGGGGACCTGAACGTCAGGCTCTGAAGGAATCTTCTATCCATCCAAGGATAAGAAGGATACCTCAACCAACCACACATAGCCTCTTAAAGGTAGCATTGGATTATGATTGACGATCTTAGTGCAATTAGATATTTTGAGTAATATCTACTTGTTTCAAGGACTTGGGAATGATATTCTAAGGAAGAAGACTATGTGTTTAACCCTAAATTTATTCTTATGGCATTTAGATCCATGAACAATGTGTTAAGTCATCATGCATAACTTCGTAGGGGTATCCATGGCACTATATATCTAGGTTTTTTTTCCTTTGGGCATTGGACATGGTCAGTAGAGGACACTTGATCCTCAATCCCTAAAGGAATTTTTTAGCCATCTAAGGTTAAGGAGGTGGTATCCACCAACCACACATGGCCACTTGAGTATATTATTAGCCTAGGATTTACGATGCTGGTGACAACAAGTTGTTTTGAGTAGTATATAGTGTGTTAGGGCCTTGGGAATGATGTTCTAGGGAAGAATAGCATGTCTTTGTCCATAAAGAAAATTTTGACGCATTCCACTAGTACAAAATGAGAGATAAGTGACCAAAAAAATGACTGAAATCCACATATAAATGACCACTTTTGAGTTGGTGACCACTGGTAGAAAATTAGCGGTCATATATCACGCGACCAAAAATGTGGTCATAATTAGCTTGGTCATTTATAGATTATAGTGGTCATATATTTGGTTGTATATTTGGTCATTAATTTGGTCATTAATTGTCTACATTTTTTGTCACGTGATAAAAGGCCGCTAATTTGCTACCAATGATCGCCAACTCAAAAGTGGTCTTTTATATGCATATTTTGGTCATTTTTTGTCACTTATCTCTCATGTTGTACTAGTGGTCATTTATATGCGAATTTTAGTCTTTTTTTTAGTCATTTATCTCTTTTTAGTGGTTTCAGAATATAAATAGGGCACAGAGGAATCGAACCACCAACCTCCTGCCTATAAGGTAGGTGCTCTACTAGTGAGCTAGCACCCTTAAATAGAATTCCTTATGGATTAATATGAGAATAAAATTTCCAATAGTTAACACCATTATGCCAAATTTTGGAAAAGGGTCACATACCTGGGTAAGAAACAAAGATTACCCAATAGTCACCAAAAATGGTCATGTTAATGATAATCGTCTTTATAGGAATGGCGGTATTACCTAGGGCTGCAGAATTATATAGATCATGCAAAGGCAAAGGCCTCTTTTCGCTACCTTAATTAGTGTTCATAAGCCCTGATCCCATTGACATACTTAGGGAAACTCCTGCATGTTGGTCTGTGGCCACACATGCTTTTGGCATTTCACTCAACTCATAAGCACATGAACAACTGTATGTAAATCAAGGGGCATGATGTTTTTCTGACACAATACACTCTCGCGTCCTATCTTTGAAGTAATATTGCTATATTTCATACATTTTCCTTGTGAACTCTCAAAATGGCTTCCAAATTTTGTGCAATATGAATTATAAATGTCATGGCAGTAGAATGAACCTCTTTCACCTTCATGATCATAACTTGTCTTGGCACCTGCAAACAACTTGAAGATTAAATACTGCACTCTAATTTTGGTTCTCTCAACAAATTAAAACAATATGGAGATTATATGGGAAGTAATTCTTCAGATTCATCAGAATTGAACACACGCCTGACATACAGCTTGAGATTTTCCTTGGCATTGTAGTAATTTTCATAAAGGTCCCGGGGAGCCTTTAGGGGAGTGAATAGAATGAACTTGAACTCAACATCACCTTCTGCATTAAAGTGGATCCATGCTAATGGTTTTTCCTCACTAAAATCCTGGGCACAAATTGCAACATTAGGATATGAACTTCAAATTATTGTCTATGACTCTATACATCATCATAAACCTATGAAACCACAAGAATTTAATTCTTTAGGTTTTTGCATACCTATCTCACTGGAAGATTGCAATCTATTTAATAACTCAAGCCATGTACTAGAACGTTAAATACACGAATAATGATTTATGTTGTCAATGCCACTCACAATGACCTCCACATGTAGCAACATTATATACTCAGACCTTGCTAGATTATCTTAGTTTTCCACATGTAGCAATATTCCCTTTGCAGGATATTTGTAGTGGTATATAACATCATGATGTCCCATGATCCCCATAGGCAATTGGTATGGCCTTAGCCCCCAAATTTTAAACCCAAACCATGGTGTGGGCCAAGAAATCCATCCATAGTGTTACAAATCTCAAAGCTTACACCATACCCCACTTGTACGCCAAAGATTCTCTCTTTAGGGCCAATATGATGGCTCAAAACCTTGTGCATCACTCACTATCCAGAGATGCAAATGTTGTGGCCTAATACTTTGTCTTTTGATCGTGGACCATGGTGTGGGATGTGAGAACCATACTTGTTGTGCCAAACCTTGAAATGAGGACCATATTTTGATCACATGCCGAATATTTCCTTTGCAGGGCTTGTGTGGTGGCCTAAGGAATACAACTCCAAGATGGTTCTATGCACATAATAATCATCCAATTGCAAATAGCACTAACCATACAGAATAAATTACCAATTTGAGCACCATTAGCAAGGCAAGAGACTGGATATGAGCAATCACAAAGGGAAATAAATGAAATAGGAGAAAGGATTCTCGGTATAAGCCCTCATGATTTTGTATGACCTCTACCAACAACTCAGAATGTACATTGATAGAGGACATACTTGACAACAACCAAGTGGAAATTTTGTAAACAAATAAGGTCATGATTCAAGCTTGATGGCCCATGGAAAAACTAGTTGCGTTTACTGACTGCAAAGCAATTTATGCCAACATCAAATGTATCCAAATATATTTTTAAACTGTACTCCGTTCTAACAGAGGTCATATATTCTGCAAGATATTATCTATACTGATATGGGAAGCTAACCAAACAATACAGATCTAAAATCTAGTTCTAAGAACAGTTACAATTGCATTCGAAATGTGTAGCATCTACACATGCCGAGTTCTATCACAATGCAACGAGTGAACTACCGTATAAACCAATTTTGACCAAAATTACAACTGAAAGGACATATTTTGTGAGCAAACTGTAAATGCAAGCAACACAAGCAATAACAATTCTGTGAGCAAACTATAAATGTACACATTGAGTACATTGCACATCAGTTACATCAAGCAAATATACCATAAGTAAAAATTAAACTCATTTGAAGTGTAAGAAAAATTATGTTTGTAAAACCAAATTTGGCTTGGGTTGAATAGAGCTTTCAGTGAGTAGGTGCAATACTAGCCAACTTCTTCAGAACCAATGCCACCTTTGTAGTTGACAATCCTTCATTTTCCCAAAAAACCTCAGTTGTATATCACTGGATATGTCTTCCAATTTTGGTCATATTTTCCCCATCCCGTTTTGTGACCAGGAAATTAAAAGCTGCTCCCTTGCAACCGAAACATCCACTTTGACCAAGTCTGTGCAAATAGATTTCATGATCAATTTCACTTGTAGAATAAACGATCACAGAGAGGTCAAAATTGGTCAAAACCTCACACAATGACATCAATTGATATAAGAATCCTTCTTATCCCTGATCTAAATCCCCAATTATGCAAGCCATGTCCTCCAGGTTGAGACAACCTTGCATGGATATGCAATTGTATCTTCTATGATTTGCAATTGGAATTGTTCTGGTTATGAACATCATGGCATTGTCATTGAAGGTGGTTGAAATAACAATATCTGACGAATTTATCTATTTTTTTGTATGTCCCTCGTTATTCTCATTGAATCATCTTGAAAATCGCCTATTGCTATTTTTAATGGTAGTTCTGATGCTCAGTAGTATTATGCTTTCATCCACCGAGTCTTCTATCTTTACTCTAGCATTGATCCCTTCTTCCATGAAAAGATGTCAAAAGGACTGACCTTTGCACCAAAGTCTGAAAGGATTGAAATGGTGTTAGAATGAAGACTGCTTGCAAATTCTAATTATCTATAAATTTCTTCATGATTCTCAAAAGAAATACCAGAATATACTTGTTTCAAGATCACACATAGATATTTGAGATCTGGAGTCCAGAGCCTCTGAAAGGATAGTAGCATAGGCCCTTAATCTCAAAATAGACAGCACATCACATATATGACAAATTGTTCTGAATCACTTAAATAGAGGGAGTCCACAAATCCTGTGACCGAATGTTGAAAAAATAGGACTCTGGACTAACTCAACGAGGATCGATAAATCAGAAAAGTTGAAAAAGTTGGGAAAAAAAGAATGACTAGGAAAAATATTGGCAAGCAAGGGAATGGGTGAATTTTGAAAACTTTAAAAAATAAAAAATACAAATCACCAGGGGAATTAAATAAGAAAATCACCAATTTCTCGAAGATTTTTCCACACATCCTTTCTTCTCAAGAATCTTGGTGTTCTCCATCTATTCTGAGATGAATCTAGAGAACCTGAAACTGATTCGTGGGAAATCTCAACCAATGTCACATTAGAAGGGACAAGTATCCAGGGGGGTAATAATATTATCAAGCAAATGCAAGCAATGCCTCCAATATAAGTCAAGCTTAATGTCAATTCTCTTTGAGGCTTGACCAACGAGCGATGCACATGTGCCCTATATAAATCTTCTCTAATAACAACATTTGTCATACATGTAGGGGTTGAGAGCCTGAGACTGTACATTCTAGGAAAATCAATGGGGACTGTAAAGAACATAAAGTTTATTGCAAATAGTAGAACATGGGCTAGAATAAGCACATTTATATAATTCTAGGCTCAATTCTCAAGCATGGCAATGATTCCCCTACATTCCACATTGCTAATCTGACAAATAATGTAGGAAACTCAGGTTTTCCCTCTTGATGGTCACAAAGTACAACTCATCATCCACGCCATTTTTGAATCAGGAAACAATTGTGAGATGTATAACTATGAGATTATTATGATTGTTCACACCTTTTCCAAGCTCTATGCTATGGTAATGAACATGTGGTTTTCAGAACATTGAGAGAGAAACAAACTCAAAGCCAAGGGGTAAGCAAGTTTTAGAAGACACGACCAAAAGATTGACCACATATTACACTTTGTGCTATATTGAGAAGGCTAGAAATTGTTCATCCAAAGTCTTGTTTCTTTCTGGATAGTGGGAAGGATTTGATTATGTTCCAAGGGAGTTGTTTGAGGGATTGTGCAATATTGGCATATCTGTGTCCTTCATCATTTGTATAATGAGGCTTTGTGAGACAATTATCAGTTGGCTTTGTATGTCCCAAGGACTTTTGACTTCATAAGGAGCACCACTGGAGTCAAACATGGGTCCCTCCTCTCACAAACCTTATTTGGGATTTGTATTAATGATTTGGAGGCACATACATACTCACAATGACTGCCTTTACATAGTGTCTTGATTCCACCACTATTATTTCCATATGATCTGGTTAATTGCCCTCCTGTCCAAAGGACCTACAAATGCAACATGACACCCTTGCCATGTTTTGTGATCATGGGAAGATGGTGATACAGTTATAGTTAAACCTTAGCACAAATATAGATATGATATTTAATACTTGTAAGAACACTCGGCTAAACTTCCACCTCTTCTTTAGTGGGGTCAAGCATCACTACAAACTATACTTACCTTTGGGTCCAATTCATAGGTCCTAAATTTTACCTAACAACTTGCTTCCCAAAACCAACTCAACAAGGCACCAAGAAGTATGGGTCTCTCTCCGTACTTGAGAACTAGTGTTCCTATATGAACTTTCAAGAAATCCACTCAAAGATGCATCTCTTTGACATGATCATCAAAAATACTAATCTTTATGGCATGATGATTTGGGTAACTAATCTGCTCCAAATTGATTGGGCTCACATAGAGAGAAGCTAAGATATCATCCTCTAACGTAAACAGATTCTCTAGCAAACCATTGTCCTGGCCATTTTTGGTGCACAACTCATGCCTTAAGAGCATTTTCAAGATTGACCTTTTTATTCACACAATACATAACTTGGGTGATATAGTGACAGCATAATCCACAAAATATAGCAGGATATAATAGAAAGAGGATAGTGAGGAAATGAGGGAGATAAGATAAGATAATTTATTAATGTCCAACATATGACAACAAAACTAGGTCAATGGGACTATGTGGTACCATGATGCCAATACAAGGTGGGAGCACTAAGGTGTCTCCTATAAAAAACAAGAAGTATGACCCTTGCCTAATAACAAAAGAGAGCTAATGCTAGATATGGAGAGCCGTTCCACGAGAGAACTATACAAACAGAGTGAATCCATAAACTATGATGCCAATGTGGTAGATCTCTCATGGTGTGCAAGAAGTGTCTCTCCTAAGTCCTAACATCTGAAGTCGAATGAAGGAAACTCAAAATAGTGCTTTGTCTAGAAGAGGAGATAATAGTATTGCATCATTCCTTAGAGAGAGGGGGCTGCTACGATATACTGGATGAAGCCGTTCTACTACTGGGATAGGGTCGTTAGAGTCCAGTGGAAGTGGAGATGGTCCTCCATGTCCTAACTGATCGATGATTAAAAGCAATACCATCGTTCAACTATCTCTCGGTGCCCCTAAATGAAGGGATAAGTAGAAACAAGGAAATAATCTACTAAGTAGAGGTAGGCCCAGACTGCAAATGTCTGGATTCTGGACATTCTAAAAGCATCTTTTGTAACATATCCTGTGCAACAGAAATGATCCTCTATCTCGGTTGAAATGTTGGAATTAAGACACATGACTAGGACCATATTCTTCAAGACTTAAAAACAATCGTCTTCACTGCTCACTGGTGCCCACAAGCTAGATTATGGATACTTCAACTCACAAATCTTGTCCAGAAATGCTGAAAAATCCTCATGAAAATCACCCATTCACTGTCATGACTCCCCAGAACTTCATCATATTGTTGCTGGCGTGAAACTGGCCTCAAATCTTTACACCCTGTAATTTATGCAAAAAGGAGGGTAACAGTTGGGACTTCTACATTTAAGTGCAAACCTAGGAGGTAACAATGCTGATTGTAATATTGACGCAGATAAGATAAGATAAGATAATTTTATTAATGACCAACAAATGACCACAAAAGTAGGTCAATGAGACTAAAAGATACGTCCAGTATGAGCACATAATTGAATTCTTCAGAACAAGGGTTTGTGGATGTACCCAATGAATACCCATATTCCTAATGTTCAAGGTACGACTTCATCGCTATTTCATTTCAACATGCTTGGATCAAGACTTCAAGTACATAGGCCCATCTTCCAAGATATTGTCCATATGATCTTTCTACTAATGAGGTGATTCAAAGCGCAAGTATTAGTTTTGATGAAGTCCTTATCAGTCCCACCAAATTTTGAGATGTTCTTTATGTTCTAGGGTTTGTGGAGTAAAACTAAAAGCCTTGGTTTATGATGATTTTCAACCATTGATTCAAAGTGAGGTTTGTGGATCAATGACCACTAGTTCTTCTGGGGGAGCTAAGTACTTCTTCACCTTATTCGATGTTGTCTCTACTCGCAGGAACTCATCATCTTCTACATTGATCTATGGATTATTCTTCCACAAATGAGTCTCAACCTATTACATTAGATCTCTTCTTTCCACATTATGATCTTGGTCCTTTTTGGATATACTACATTCAACAGCTCCATTTTCAGGGACAACTTGAGACACTCTTTGTACCTTCAACCAATCACCTTGCTTCTGTGGATCTTTCTTCTAGACTTCTACCAAAGGTCACCTTCACCAAGTTGTGCAACTGTGTTGGTGTGGAAAATATGCCATTCAGGGGGGGATTTTATGTATTTGTAATATCTTCATTATATGGCCCATGTTCAACATTAAAGGAGGGAAGTTGTGATGTAATGCTCTCTCTCCAAGACCTCAATGTTCAAATTAATGGTGGATGTTGTGCTCAGGGTCGACCCTGTATTTGAGTTGGGTTGTCTATAAACCCAGTTTCTCATATGTACTCATCATTCTTCTACATATCCTATTGCTCAACTTAAGGGGGGATGTTGAAATAATAAATATGCTTTACTTGAGGCCAAGGCTGACCTCACTTTGTAATCAATATTATTGTGTATAATTTTGTGCTTCTAGGTTTGGCTTAAAGCTGACCTTGTCAACACTTTTCTTTTTATTCCTAGGTGGCTAAGGTCAACCTAGTCATCATAGTGGGCCCATAACCCCTCTTACAAGGATATCAATTATGACTATATAGGAATTCCAAATACAAAACTGAATATCACAAAACTAGTAAAGAAATAATTTGATGCACTTCATTTTTATTGAAATCAAAATATAAATCAATTACCATTTGCTGGGAGTCACTTCTTTGAGATGAGCTTCTCTTCATTACTTAGAGTCTGTGGTCCCATTGCTAATTCAATATTTTTCTAATCATTTTCTTTAAGCTTGTTTTGCATTTCCTTCTAAGAGAAGTCGATTAATCCGAACTGGACACTCATCTAATTA
This sequence comes from Larix kaempferi, assembly GCA_027924585.1. NCBI lineage: Eukaryota > Viridiplantae > Streptophyta > Pinopsida > Pinales > Pinaceae > Larix > Larix kaempferi. Next base: position 22,652,630 of record BSBM01001022.1, read on the forward strand.
GCAATATCATCAATCATAATTCAATATGATCCAACTGAGATGGGATATTGGGCTTGGAAAAGGAACTTCTATTTGTACTACTACAACTTATAATTGAAAACTCAAAGGAAACAAACTGTAGATTAGGAAGACAATCGAAATTGTGTAGGAATATGATATCACTCAAAGGCTATAGCTCAAACTAATTATTCATATTATTGTTGATGAAATGGAGTGATCAACTTGCTTATGATGGATTGGAGGATATGGCCTTGTGCCTACCATAAGCGTTGTCTACAGTACCATTGATCATCTGCTCCATAATGTCCTATAATCTCGCATGTGGAGAACTCCCTTTCTCATTTAAGGATATAGAGCAAGCAAATCAATTCATGCAAACTCTGGACTACTAATTCGAGGTAGGAATTTCTTTCTAAATTCTTCTAGAAATCTTTTGTCCCCCTCTTTTCTTTAATCATCTCACTACCCTACTGTTCCTCATCTTTCTCTGATTTTTTTTATTTTCAATATCCTTGTAAAAGCTTATGGTTTTGAATGTGTGTGCTTCCTTTGGGGTTCTCATTTTTGTGAGTGTTCTGTAGTACTCAATAGTCCTTGGACTAGGAATATATATGTTATTACAAAGGGTCATCTTACTTTTAAATAATGCATGTTGTTCCCATGGAACAAAACCTTGCAATTAAACATCTTCTAGAAGATATCCTAATGTATTTTAATTGTTCCTATTATTTTTCTGCAAATTCTTAGAGCATTGAGTCTTGTAACTTTTTGCATAATTCATTTAAGGCACAACATATTGCATGGATGTCAGTCTAGTAAGGCTCTAACTTAAGTGATGAGTAGTTATATAAATAATTATATCTACTCCACATAAATCAAATAAACCAATTTTATAAACAAATGGGAACAATCTAGATATCAAACAGTTATTGCATCACTAAACATAAATACTATAAAACCAACACAACAAAGTAGAACACACTGAGCTTGAGTGTAATTCATATGAAATAATGAATAGTATCAATGCAATGAGATAAGATACGATAGGATAATTTTCTTAATGTCCAACAAATGACCACAATAGTGTGGCAATGTAATCCTTCATCCATATCCTAGAGTGTATACAAGAAGCAACAAAGTCATATTGAGGAAAGGCATGATGCCATTTTCAAAATTGGTTGAACAATTATAGATAAAAATGATAAAAATACATTGAGAATACAATTGAAATGCCACGACTCAAGCAAATGGAAAATTGACAATTTCTCAGATTAAGACGTCAATCAAAGATCTTCATACTAATGCCCGTTCACAGGACTATAGAGATTATGCAACATAAGTTTACTAAATAACAGAGTTACTTAATACCTGCGATTTACAAATGAGCTTTTAATGAGCTTTTTTAACTTTAAGTGGCCAAGGGCCAATTTTTGGTCAAAGACCTAGGGAACCCTCAAGTAACCCTCCAACTTGTATAAATATATATAGAATGTTAATGAAGTTAGTTTTCCCCTTTGGTGTTCATTGTCTTTTTCTCGGCTCTTAATGTGCATACCTACCATTTAAAAATTCACATATACATTTATTTCATCATTGTCACCAATCTTCTGCACCGATTTAGAAAGCAGAGCTTTGGCCTTTCTTGCTTACAGTGCAAGACATTAGTCATTTGAGTGACTGAATTTATTATAATATGTGCAATATTTCCTATTGCCCTTATTTAGTTTTTAGTTATTTTTCTTCCTTACATGCCCACATCTAAAAAATTTTGGCCTTTTTTAGTGAAGTTTACAAGGGAAAGAATTTACTGCCCATAAATCATTTGAAAATCGCAGGAATTAACTAACTTATGCTGTAGGGATTCTAGTTGTGGAAGAGGATTGTCATCATTTGTTGGGCTTCCAAGTATTCTGTACTTGTCTCATGGCCATACTCACTACACTTTCCAAGTATGTTGAGTATGGAAACACAGAAACTATGGAATTTACCTCACAGGAATATCCAGTGTGAAATAATAACGACTAATGTGGAGGCTGGGCATATGAAGCTCGACCCTCTATAAGGGTTGCAAGTTCACCATTACTACAGACTAGTAAATCATCAAGTACGATAACCCATTCCAAGCAAATAGCGGTTGGGGGAACATGTTATAAATAACCAGCTTGGCATTGGTTCAAATCAATGTGGTGGAAAAAGGGCAGTCTCATAATTTTCTCAGGTGCATGACAACATTTGATTTTAATTTCCCAAACAAAGGTTTCACCACGAAGAGAAACAACGCATAGAATTTCAATTTTTTTTTACCTGAACGAAGATTTAATGGTATACGCTAGCATAATTCGAGACTAGTTTCAACTCAGTGGACGTGACAACAGTGTTTAATGAACCATACATATTGGGGGTTATTAAATTCAGTAAAATCTTGGTGCCAATAGTTCTAGGGAAGGTCATGGGTTCGAACCCACCAACGCATAAAGAAAAATTGAATTCAAAATAGCATGTCTAGAGAGTTGAGAAGAGCATACATACCATTTGAAGCATTGAACATAGCTAAATAGGACTGTTCTAGGTCTGACATGAGACAAGAATATTTTTGAGAGAGGCAGAACTTAATCCTCCTATAACAATTGTAGAGATGGCCTATTTTCTTCTTTTTTTATTCTCTTGTGCGCCTTCTCATCCTCCGACAGCATGGCCTGCTGATGCTGCACTTCCACAGTGGGATAATCCACAACAGCCTCCAGATCTGGGACATCATAATGCTTGCTTTTCCTGATCAGTTGATCTAACACTACCATCATAGAAATACCAATTCATAACAAATACAACTACCATAGAAATTGCTTATCCCTCGAGCCTATTAACTTGACATTTGAACTCAACAACATAAGCAACTTCATCTTCATTTTGCTTCTGGTTGTGATGGCTTTTTGCTTGGATGGATTAAAAATTTCTAAGGTATTCGGGAAAATTCCTTCCTCTAACAAACAGAGGCACATGGTATGTTGACCTAAGCTATCAAAACCCATGTGGTCCCGTACAGATTATTGTATAATTTCTCAAGATTTTTCAGGGCACCAATAAACAAGGGAGCATATAGGAGAAACTGTTTGGGCACAGAGCTTTGCATCTACAATAAATGCATTGGATCCTCAAATTAAACCAAACCAATGAAACAGTTACTCCATTTGATTTAAAGAGGGATAAATTAATTATAAGTACTGAGGAAGACCGATTGATAATTTAAATGGCTTTTGGAAGGGGCGTACAATGCTCCATTGATGACATGTTGGGTATTTTGATATATATATTTTTAATTTGTACACATTATATTATATTGTATTACAAATAGCATCTAATATATTATATTATAATTACAAATAACATCTAAAATTAAAATTATAACATTATGCCCTATTATAATATATATATATATATATATATATATATATAATTCAATTATGTTATCTTTAATTACTAATATAATTATGTTTTGTAAGACAATGTAGAGATGAACAAGCAGTCGACAACAATACATTAGATTTTACTTGAAAACTTTATTGTTATAATGAGTCTAATATTGATAAACATCATCAAGGTCATGATTCAATGCCATCATCTTCATTATCAACGAATTGGGTCTCTAAATCCATCTAAAGTGATACAGTTTACTAAATTTTAACACTATATATGGATTTAGAGACCGCTACATTGCACATGGATTCAAAGACCTGCAGATAGTTCATGTCCATAATTATAATGGTGTCAGTCGTGGACGTATCATCATGAATAATTTGATCTCTCGCTAGGACATCGTCATGATTGTGTCTCGCTACGACGTCGTCATGATCAGACATCGCAACACTAATATTTTGGTGTCAATTAAATTGCTAAGTTGTGACACATGATGAGGTCTGCAATTTACTAAATTTTAACATTGTAGATGGATTCAGAGGCCCCATATAAAGGGGATCTAGGGTCTTTGAATCCATCTGAAGTGTTAAAATTTAGTAAATTGTACAAATTCATTATCAAAATTGTAATTAATTTCCATTCTCGTAGTGACACAACTAAAAATGACCAAATAAATGACCATTTGTTATGTGGTCATTTTTAGTTTAATTCTTATCCCATGACAAAATTGGTCATTTATCTTCGTCATTTTTAGTTTAGTTCTTATCCCATGACCAGATTGGTCATTTTTAGTTAGCTCACTTAAAAATTTTAAATTTTGGTCATTTATCCCTTGAAAAAACTTTTGGTGACCAAATTGTTTGGTCGCATGGTCACTTATCTCTCATTTTGTACTAGTGTTCAAAGTCATGAACATTGCCTCAAACCACCATGGAAAACTTTGGAGTGGTATCTATAGTGCTATGTATTTGGATCTTGTGGCCTTAGGGCCTTGGACATGGTTAGTGGAGGAGACCTAAACCTTAGGCTCTAAAGGAATTTTCTAGGAATATAGAACTAAGTAGGTTTCCACCACCATCCACACATGGCTTATTGAAGGTATCATTGGCCTGTGATTTAGGATATTGGTTCCATTAGGTTGTTTAAGAATTATAAAGGTTTCTTAGAGCCTTTGGAATGGAATTATAGGGATGAAAACCATACCTTTGGCTCTAAAGAAACCATTGAGGCATATAAATCCATGCACAATGCCTCAAATAACTACACATGACTTTGCATGGGTATCCATTGTGATATGTATCTAGGTCTTGTGGTCTTACGACGATGGACATGATAATAGAGGAGACCTGCAACTCAAGCCCTAAAGGAATCTTCTAACCATATAGGGATAAGAAGGTTTCATCCACCAATAACAAGTTGTCTCATGAGGTATTGTATCCATGGAGCGATGCCTATAAACTCCATGCATGGCTTCATAGAGATATTCGTGGCACAATCTACATACATGCCTTGGGGCCTTGGACATGGTAGGGGGAGGAGACTTGAATATTTTTCCCAAAAATAATCTGTTAGCCATATAAGACTAGGAATATTTCCTCCACCAACCACACATGGCCTCTTGAGGTATGATTGTCCCATGATTGAGAATATTAATGATTTCAGGTGGTTTTGAGCAGAATGTATGTGTCTCAGGGATTTGGGAATGATTGTATAGGAAATAAGACCATGAATGTTTCCCTAAAAAAACCATTGAGGCATCTAGATCCATGAAGAATGTCTCAAATCACCATGCATAACTTTGCAACCATATGTATGGTGCTATGTATCTATGTCCTGGGACCTTGGTGTCTTGGACATGATCAATGGAAGAGACCTAAACCTTGGGCCTTAAAGAAATTTTCTATCTATCCAAGGCTAAGAATGTTTCCTACACCAACCACACATGGTCTCCTTAGTGTTTCATTGACATATGGATGATTATATCCATGCCATTAGGTGGTTTTCAAAAATGTGTATGTGTCTCAAGGCCTTGGGAATGACATTCTAGGGAAAAATACCATGCCATGGGCCCTAAAGAAACCATTGAGGCATTAAGAGCCATGAAACAATATTCAAATCACCATGCATGAATTTGTAGGGGTAACCACAACACCATGTATCCAACTATTGGGGACATGGGAGCATCAACATGGTCATGGGATGAGACCTAAATATCAAGCCATAAAGGAAATTTTTAGCCATCTAGGGCTAAGAAGGTTTGCCATAACAACCATACATGGCCTTCTTAGAGTATCATTAACCTATGATTGAGGATGTTGATGCTATTAGTTGGTTTTGAGAAGTATGTATGTATGTTGGGGCCTTCAAAATGGTGCTATAGGGAAAAAGACCATGCCTTTAGCCCTAAATAAATCATTTAGGAATCTAGAGTCATGAACAATGCCATAAATATTTGTGGGGGTGTCCAAGGAACTATGTATCTAGGTCCTGTGGCCTTGGAAACTTCAAGATGGTCAATGGAGGAAACCTGAACTTAGGGACCTAAAGGAAGAACATGGTTAGTAGAGCACACCTAAACCTCAATCCCTAAAGGAATCTTCTAACCATCCAAGGATAAGGAAGTTGCTTTGACTAACCACACATGGCATTTTGAGTGTATCATTGGCCTATGATTGAGGATTTCAGTTACATTAGGTGCTTTGGAGAAGCATGTAACTATCTCAAGGCCTTGGCAATGGTATATCAAGGAAGAAGACCATGCCTTTGGCCCTAAAGAAATTGTTGAGGCATCCAGAGCCATGAACACTTGCTTGAAGCACTATGCATGAATTTATAGTAGTATTTATGGAACTATGTACCTAGGTCTTGTGGCCCTTGGTCCTTGGACATAGTCATTGGAGGAGACTTGAACCTCCGGCTCTAAAAGAATTTTATAGCCATCTAGGGTTAAGTAGGTTTCCTCCACAAACCACACATGGAACCAGGGTATCATTGGCCAATGATACAGAATATTGGCACCATTAGGTGGTTTTTAGAATCATGTAGGTGTCTGGGGACCTTGGGAATGACATTCTATGATATAATGCCATGCATTTGGCCCTAGAGAAACCATTGAGGCATCTAGATCCTTGAACAATGCCTCAAAGAACCATGCATGGTATCCATGGTTATATATATATAGGTTTTATAGTCTTGAGGCATTGGTCATGGTCAATGGAGGAGACCTAAACCTCAAGCCCTAAAGGAATATTCCAACCAACCATTCAAGGCTAAGAAGGTATCCACCAACAACACATGGGATCCTAGGGGTATCATTGGCCTATGATTGATTATATACGTGCCATTAGGTGGCTTTGAGCAATATGTACCTATCCTAGGGCCTTGGGAATGACTCCCTAGGGAAGAAGACCATGCATTTGGCCCTAATGAAATCATTGAGGCATCTAAATCCATAAAAAATGCCTCAAATCCCCATGCATGACTTCAGAAGGGTATCCAAATAGACTAAAAATGAGAAATGTCTAATATTTTTACTACCTAAGCCTCCCCAACCCAATTGTTTCTCTAGGTATCATTTAGCACCAACTGGGCTATGTCGATCAAGCCCACCTATTCTTTTTTCACAATATCTACCAACAAGGGTTTTCTCACCCATCTGTAATACTTTTTTTAATTTAACCTCAACCATACATGAATTCTCATGGGTATCCATTATACTATGTATCTAGAAGGTCTTGTGGACTTGGGGCCTTCGACATGGTTAGTGGAAGACTTGAACATTGACCCTTAAAGGAAGCTTCTAGTCATCGAGGGATACAAATTTTTCTACCAACAACTACACACAACCTCCCAATGGTATAATTAGTTACTATTGAATATGTTGTTACCATTAGGTGGTTTTGATTAGTATGTACATGTCTCGGGTTCTTAGGAATGATTTTCCACAGAAGAAGACCATGCCTTTGGACATCCAGAAATCATTAAGGCATATAGAGACATGAACACTACCTAAAAGTACCATGCATGAATTTGGAGAAGTATCTATGGAACTTTGTATCTAGGTCTTGTGGCCTTGGGGACTTGGACATAGCCAGTGGAGGAGACTTGAATCTTGATCTCTAAAGGAATATTCTATCCATATACAGATAAGAAGATTGCCTCCACCAACCACGCATTCCCTCTTCAGGGTATCATTGGCCTATGATTGATTATGTCATTTCCATTAGGTAGTTTCGAGTAGTATTTACATGTCTTAGGGAATTTTGAATGATGTTTCAAGGAAAATGACCATGCCTTTGGCCCTAAATAAACCATTGAGGCATATAAAGCAATGGACAATCCCTGAAGCACCATGCATGACCTTGCATTAATATTTGTGCCACTATGTATCTATGTCTTGGTGGATTTGGGTATTCGGGCCTTGGAGATGCTCAAGGGAGGAGACATAAACCTATGGCCCTAACTGAATCTTCTAGCCATCCAAGGCTAAGAAGATCACCTCAACCAACCATACATGGCCTCTTTATGGTATCATTGGCCAATGATTGAGGATATTAATGTTATTATGTTGTTGGTGGAGGAAAATATCTTTTCCACTGACCATGTTGAAATCCCTAAGGCCACAAGACCTAGATACATAATTCCATGGATACCCCAAAAGAGTCATTTGTATGGTGCTTCGAGACATTGTTCATGTCTATGTATGTCTCAATTATTTCGTAAGGTCCAAAGACATGGTATTCCTCCCTATAACTTCATTCCCAATGCCTTGATGCATGTACATACTACTCAAAATCACCTAGCGGCATTGAAATCCTCAATCATAGGCCAATGATACCCTCTGAAGGCCATGTGTGGTTGGTGGAGACACCTATCTTACCCCTAGAGGGCTAGAATATTCCTTTAAGTCTTGAGCTTCATGAGGGTATCATTGTCTAAGAATGTTTTCTCCACCAACCACACATGGTCTCTTAAGGGTATAATTGGCCTATGATTGGAGATGTTGGTGCAATTAGGTGGTTTTAAGAAATACACATGTGCCTTGTGGTCTTGGGAATGACATTCTATAGAATAGGGTCATTCCTTTGGCCATAAAGAAACTATTTAGGAATCCAAAGCCATTAATAATGCCATAAAGCACCACACATGGCTTCATAGTGTGTCAATGGAACTATGCATCCAAGTCATGGGGACTTGTGGCATTAGACATGGTCAAGGGAGGATTCATCAACCTTAGTCTCTAAATGAAACTTCTATCCATGCAGGGATAAGAGGGATACTTAAACAAACAATGCATGGAATACTTAGGCTATTATCAGCTTATGATAGAGGTTGTTAGTGCAATATATGGTTTTTAGTAATATCTATGTGTGTCAGGGCCTTGGGAATGATATTCTACGAAATTGAACTATGTGTTTGGCCCTAAATTAATTCTTTGGGAATTTAGAGAAATGAAGAATGCATCAAGGAATCATGCATGAGTTCATAGGGGTATCATGGCACTATATATCTAGGTTATTGGCCTTGGGGCATTGTACATGGTCATCAGAGCACACATGATCCTTAATCCCTAAAGGAATATTCTAGCCATCTAAGGCTGAGGATGTGGTATCCACTAATCACACATTGCCTCTTCACTGTATCATTAGCCTATGATTGAGAATTTCAGTGTCATTAGTTTTTTTTTAGTAGTATGTAGTTGTCTCAAGGCCTTGAAAATGGTGTTCTAGTGAAGAAAACCATTCCTTTATCCCTAAATAATTCATTGAAGCATTCAAAGCCATGGACACTACCTAAAGCGCCATGCATGACATTGGAGTGGTAACTATGGCACTAGGTATATAGGTATTGGGACCTTGGGGCCTTAGACATGTTTAGGGGAGGAGACTTAAACCTCAAGCTCTAAAGGAATCTTTGGCTATGTATAGCTAAGTAGGATTAATCCACCAAACACAAATTGTGTGTTGAGAGTAGCACTGGCCCATGGCCGAGGATGTTGGTGCCATTAGGTGGCTTTGATAATTATGAAGGTGTCCTAGGGATTTGGAATGGAATTATAGGGATGAAGATCATGCCTTTGGCTCTAAAGAAACCATTGAGGCATTTAGAGCCATGCACAATGCCTCAAAGAACCACACATGACTTTGCATGGGTATCCATGGTACTATATATGTAGGTCACGTGGTCTTTGAGCCTTAGACATGGTAATGGAGGAGACCTACAACTCAAGCACTAAAGGAATATTCTAACCATCTAGGGCTAAGAAGTTTTCCTCCACCAACAAAAGGGGGTTTCTAGAGGGTATCATTGATATATGATTGATGATATTTGTTCTACTCTATGGTTTTGAAAAATATGCATATGCTGTAGGGTATTGGTAATGGATTTCCAAGGAGGAAGGCCATGACTTTGGCCTCGAAGAAACCATTGAAACATACTGAGCCATGAACAATTCCTTGAAGCACAATTTTCCTTTAAGTGGGGATATTCACATCATCAAGGGTTTTTAAACACTAAAAATGGGATTGAAGGCCCTAGACATGGTTAATAAACCAAACCCTTATTCCCTAAATGAGTATTCTAATCATCTACATTCAAGAACAATGCCTTAACTAACTACCACGCATGAGCTATTGATGGATTCATTTGCATTTCAATGGTGATATGGATTCAATTAGCACTTTTTGAGCTCTAGGCATGGATCTTGAGATGCTTGACATGGTTTGGGTAGGAAAATCGAGCCTTAATCCCTGAAGAAAGATCCTAGGAATCTAAGGAAATGAATGACACCTCAAACTAGCACGCATGGCCTTTGTCTGGGTATATGTATGGCATTAGGTGGTTTTTAGTAGTAGGCATAATTCTCGGGGCCCTAGAGATGATCAAGGAATGAGTCCCATGTCATATATCATAAATGATGTTTTTAGGCATTTAATTACTAGAGGATGCATTGAAGCACCAAACTTGACGTCCAATGGAGTCCTTTCCGTCCAAGTGGGGATGTTAGTTCCTTTAGAATCTTCACATAATTTGGTATGGATCTTGGGGCCTTGCCATGTTTAGGGGTGGAAACCAAATCCATGGCCACTAAAAGAAGCTTCTAGGTATCCAAGTCTAAATGACACCTCGAACCAACAGTCATGATCTCCAAAGAGTGTCCTTAGCCTACAAGCTATGCAGATACCATTGTCATTATGAGGTTTAACACAAGGCATAAGCTTTAGGGCTTTATACATTCTTAAAGGAGGAAATGCTGATTTCTTCCCTAAAGGAATACTTTAGCTGTCAAAGGCTAAGAAAAATACCTTGAAGAACCACTCATGACCTCCTATGATATATCTATTTTTAAGTGGGGAAACGTGTTCCATTAGGAATTTTTAAGAACTATGTATGGATGTAAGCACCCTAGACATGGCTAGCGGAGAAAAATTAAGATTTCGGTTGGAATGGAATTTCCCAAGAATCCAAGGCTATGATCGGTGCCTTAAGGAACCACAGTTGACCTCTTGAGTGTATCCTTTTTCTTTGGATATGGATCTCCATGCCATTAGTAAGCTATGAGCACTAGGTGGGGCTAGGGGCATCGACATAGTAAAGGGAGGAATCCTAGGGCTCATGCCCTAAACAAAGATTCTATGCATCTAGGACAAACATCCTATAGCTTTTGTCGAGGACATTGCCACCTTCTGGCTCTTGTCTTATAAAAATTATTATGTCCAAATATATAAAGAAAACATATAAATCTAACCGAAATATTATTCAACACAACTATGACAGAAATCATTACATAAAATTTAAAGATACAAATTATTTGCAATTTAACATCACCTTTACCACAATACAATATCAATTATATATATATTTTTTTTAAATATAAAATTCAAAGGAATATAAATTTATGATAAAACCAAAATCTACACCAATATACTCCACAAAAATATAATTACATTTTAGAAAATACAACTTTACGCTTTTTTTGGATGAAAAAAAATACTCCACAAAAATAATTAATTTGGTTTAAAAATTCATAAGTTGATAATTACACAGCATTTTCTTATATGAAGGCGGGTTTTAGAAACACTTTCAAATTTATTATTACTAATATACTCCACAAAACTAATATTATTACGCCCGCCCCCAAATGCTACAATATAAATTATATATATATATTTTTTTGAAATATAAAATTCAAAGGAATATAAATTTATGATAAAACCAAAGTCGATACAAATATACTCCACAAAAATAATTAATTTGGTTTAAAAAATAATAAGTTGATAATTACAGGGCATTTTCTTATATGAAGGCGGGTTTTAGAAACACTTTCAAATTTAATATTACTAATATACTCCACAAAAATAATATTATTATGCCCGCCCTCAAATGCAATGGCGCTCGCGGATCGAAATCCAGGAAGAAAAAAAAGAAGGCGGGAAAAACAACGTCGAGAAGAAGATACCCAAACTTGGTACGCCAAAAATGTGATGACCTTTTTCAATGCGCTTCTCACCTGTGTAGGAGGAGGAGGGAAACTGAACATGGATGCATTGTACGAACAATCGAAGGAGGCCCTTGGAATCAATCTCAGCAAGAACACTAAGATCTATGACAAAATGAAGAGCATGAGGTCCAGATTCTGGAGCATACACTCCAAGGTCAATGAGGGGAACATTCCCGAGGACCAGTTTCGTACAGGAGCCAGCACGGGTCTTCCTTGCTCAAGGTGTGGAAGTAGATTTGGGGAAATTATGTTGAATACCACCACGAGGAAGTGGATGCCCATAATACAGGCTAGATCCCATCCCAGAACAATGGGAACTTTTGTAGGGATAAGGACCATAGACCGAAATAAAACTGGGTTCCGGTTGTGGAGTACGCAATGGACGGGGTTAAATCAAAGATGAAAGGAGGCAGGGGAAGCAATCACCTTCAAACCCAATGGAAGTTCACTCATACATATTCAGACAGAATCAGAAATTCATGGCATTCACCACAAGGATTTTTCAGCAGCGTACAATTTATCAGAACTCTGTTTTTTATATATAACAAAATGGCGGATTCATCCAGAGAGAGATTTTTAGAAACTTCTGGAGCATAGCTCAACAAAACGAGCGATTCTGGAAAGTTCTTGACTACTGCAAAAAACCAAAAAATCAGTAGTTTATCTACCGCATTAAACTCAAGTTAAGAGGTGGAGTCGGATACATCAATCGCATTCAATGCGGTGGTTGAATTTACATGATGTGTCACAACATTCTCCCCTTTAATTTCAACCACCTACACATTTATAGCATAAATAGCGTCACAGATGCCCAGACTTTGTCTTTGAAATTCAAAAATATATTTTCCCAATGCCTGAGTGAAAATGTCAGCGAGTTGTTCCTTTGAATTGCAAAAACAGATTTTAATTTCTTTATCATTTACCAATTCTCTAATGTAATGATACTGTGTGTCAATATGCTTGGTTCTCTTGTGGAATACATGGTTCTTTGACAGTGCGATAGCTGACTTATTATCACAGAAGATAGTTGTTGGCGCTCCTTGTTCATGCAAAAGATCGAACAAAACTCTTCTCATCCAGATGGCCTGACATGCTGCTGACGTGGCAGCAACATACTCTACTTCTGCTGATGAAATAGTGACTATGGGTTGTTTCTTTGATGCCCATGAGACAACTCCTGAGCCAAAAAAGAATGCATATCCAGACATACTTTTTCTATCATCAACATTTCCAGCAAAATCACTATCTGTGTACCCTATCAAACTGAAATATGAACCCGTTGAATATAAAATTCCACAATTCACTGTGCCTACAACATATCTCAAAATTCTTTTACCTGCGAGCCAATGAGTACTCTTCAGAGACTCCATGAATCTTGAGATTAGACTCACAGCATACATGATGTTTGGTCTAGTTGCGGTTAGATACATTAAACTGCCAACTAGCCTTTTAAATAACCTAGGATTTACTTGACCTCCAACATCTTGCTTGCTTAACTTAGTGCCTGTAGCTACTGGTGTTGAGACTGGCTTGCAATTTAACATTCTAAATCTTTTCAGTACATCGTTTGCATATTTGGATTGTGAGATAAAGATCCCACTTTCAGATTGCAAGACTTCAATTCCCAGAAAAAACTTCATTAGGCCAAGGTCAGTCATCTCAAACTCACTCCTCATTGCTGTTTTGAATTCTTCTAACATCAAATTGCCAGTATAAATAATATCATCAACATAAATGCACACAATTAATACCTCACCATGCTGATTTTTCTTGGTGTACAGAGTAGGTTCATTGATACTCCTCCAAAAGCCATTGCTTATGAGATAGGAATCAATTCTGCTGTACCAAGCTCGAGGAGCTTGCTTCAGCCCATACAAAGCTTTCTTCAATTTATAAACCTTTTCTTCATGTCCACTTATCTCATAACCTGGAGGTTGTTTTACATATACCTCGTCTTCTAGAATTCCATTTAAAAACGCAGATTTTACATCCAACTGGTATACTTTCCAACTATTATGAGCTGCAATAGCTAAAACAGTTCTAATTGTATCTAATCTGACAACAGGTGAAAAAGTTTCATTATAGTCTATTCCAGGTTGTTGAGAAAAACCTTGAGCAACAAGTCTTGCCTTGTGCTTCTCAACTTCACCATCTGCATTGAACTTTGTTTTATAAACCCATTTCACACCAATGCAATCCTTTCCTTTAGTTAGATTCATTAATTCCCAAGTATCATTCCTTTCTATTGTATCTATCTCATCATTCATAGCATCCACCCAAAATTTATCTTTGATAGCATCCTCATAACTAACAGGTTGATATGCTAACAATGCAAAATTTGAATTTAAATCTAATTGGTCTTCATGCTGATCATATATCTCCATAAGACTTCTAGTCTTCCTTCCTTTAAATCTAGATCTTAGTGTAGCTAAAGTAGGATCAGATTCATCACTTACCTGCGAACTTGGAGTAGGTTGATTTCTTTGCGTTGAGACCTCTCCTTGTGCAAGACTTCTTGGTGTTCTGACTGCAGTGGATGCATTTGTTGTTGGTGTAATGGTAACAGGTGCTTGTACTAGTTGTCCTCCTTGAGATTCATGCTCTTCTTCTTCATCATGTTCATGAGATAATACAGCTCCTCCTGTAATAGACTATCTACACTTCCATCCCATGCTTCTTCCTCTTTGAACTCAACATCTCTACTTATAACAAGCTTTTTGGTAATGGGATTGTACAATCTATATGCTTTAGATTGCTCACTATAACCGATGAATATACATTTCTCACTATGATCATCCAACTTTCTCCTTAATTCAACTGGTACATGTGCATATGCTATGCACCCAAAAACTTGTAAATGTGAAATTGAACATTTTCTACCAGTCCATGCCTCTTGAGGTACTTTACTAATCAAGCTACTTGTAGGACTCCTATTTAGAATGTATATTGAACACTAAACAACTTCTGCCCAATAGTCATTCGGTAAGTGCTTTGTCTTCAACATGCTCCGAGCCATGTTCATTATGGTCCTATTCTTTCTTTTAGCCACACCATTCTGTTGTGGTGTATATTTGGCAGTAAATTGTCTCTTAATTCCATGAACCTTGCATAAATCTAAAAAGTCATTTGAACTATACTCACCGCCTCTATCAGATCTTAGCACTCTAATGTACTTGCCACTTTGCTTTTCAACCAAAGCCTTGAAGTTCTTGAAGACTCCGAAAGTTTCAGACTTTTGTTTTAAGAAATATACCCAAGTCTTCCTGCTATAATCATCAATAAATGTCAAGAAATAGTAAGCTCCAACCAATGAAGGGGTTTGCATTGGCCCACATAAATCTGTATGTATGATTTCCAGAGGTACTTTTGCTCTATAGGAAACACCTGCAGGAAAGCTTTCTCTATGTTGTTTTGCCAAGATACATGTCTCACATGAGCTTGCTGGTTGTTCTATGATTGGCAGCCCTTTCACCATTTCCTTCTTCTGCAATGACCTCAAACCATCAAAATGTAAGTGACCAAACCTCAAGTGCCAAAGCCAAGATTGATCAACACTCTTAGCTTTGTATGCATTAACAGAATTTTGAGTATCACTACTCATTGTAAGCGGGAACATCCTGTTCTTGGTCATCTCAACCCTTGCAATCAACCTATTACAATGAGCTCTATCTCGAATTGTGCAAGCTTTGTCATACAAATTTATCTCATACCCATTCTCCATTAGTTGTCCAATACTCATCAAATTACATTTCATTCCAGGAACAAGATAGACATCTTTCACAATCTTCTTCTCACCATTCTTTGTCAGAACATCTATTATTCCTTTTCCTTTGACAGAAACTCTACTATCTGTTCCAAGCTTTACTTCTGATTGAACAAAACTATCCAAACAGCTAAACAACTCTTGATCTCCAGTCATGTGGTTGCTACAACCACTGTCCAAAAACCATACATCTTTTGGACTCTCCTGAGCAATATTATAAGTGATAAACATAGACTCTGTTTTAGTCTCAGATACCTCAGATAAATTAGCTGATTGCTTGCTTTCATTTGCTTGTCTTTTTCTGCAGTCCCGAATTACATGCCCAAATTTCTTACAGTAAAAACACTGAACCTTCGATTTATCATACCTTCTAGACTGCTGCTGATTAAGATTACTCCTTGAACCTCTGAAATTTCCTGAATTGGGGCTCTGGACTGATTTACTGGTTTCATCTGAAATTGTTCTTTCATCACTTTGATTTTGGAATCTTCCTCTACCTCTATGACTAAATTTGCCTCTGCCTCTACTAACTGAAACCTGAGTCTTGAATGCAGATTCTAATGAGGGATTTGAGTTCCTACTCAGTCTAAATTCATGAGACAATAGAGATCTCATCAATTCAACAACAAATAGCTGTGATAGATCCTTTGATTCCTCAATTGCCACTACAATTGCATCATATTTGTTGGGTAGGCTACGCAGAATTTTCTCCACGATTTTCTAGTCATTTAATTCCTCCCCATGTGTTTTTATCTGGTTCACCACATTCATGGTTCTATTGAAAAACTGGTCAATTGATTCTGAATCCTTCATCTGAAGGGTTTCAAATTCTCTTCTAAGGGTTTGCAGCTTGATTGTCTTAACCTTAGAAGAGCCCTTATAGGCCGTCTCTAAAATGTCCCATGCTCTTTTTGAGTTATCTTCGGAAGCAATCTTTGGAAAGATTGATTCATCCAGACTTTGTTGGATGAAGAGTAGGGCTTTAGCATTCTTCTTTCTATTATTATTGAGAATAACTATTTCTGCCTGAGACAAAGCCAAAAACGCTGCCTCATCTTGAGGTTCAGGATACCCATTTTCAACTAAATCCCAAATATCCTGAGAACGAAACAGAGTTTTCATTTTTCTTGCCCAAAAATCATAACTTTTACCTGAGAACGAGGGAACCTGTGGCTGCACAGAGCTGCTAGTGGTGGCCATGGTTAAAATTTGACTGTCTATGAATCCTCTGTCTGGTTGTTCACAAACCCAGCTCCCCTTTGCTCTTTGAATGAAACAGTCCTGGCTTTTCTGGTGCTTGCAAATTTTTATTATCATAAACCAGCTAACACAAGTTTCTTTTGCTACGGATCTCTTTAAGAAAGAGCTTCACGAGTTCCAGCTTCTACGTGGGGAACGAACGGTGGAGAAAAAACTCAACACCTTCACACAGCAAACCTCACACAACTTCCGGCTCCTTCGTTTAGGATGGCGGCTTCAGAAATGGCGGAGACTAAGCTCTACGCATTGGTATTGGCTCAAGAATGGTAGAACATCAATACAACTCCATGATTTGTAATGCACCCACACAGCTCCACCGCATCACTATTCGGCAGGTCACAGGTATTCACTTCCAAGCTCCACAATATCCAAAAAGGCGGACTCCAAGTCACATCGGTAGTGAGAGAATATCATAGCAATAGATAGTATAAAATTCCACAGTTTTCAGGCTGACACATGTCATAATCACATGCACAGGCCATAGAATGCACAATGGCTCTGATACCAAAATGAAAGGAGGTAGGGGAAGCAATCACCTTCAAACCCAACAGAAGTTCACTCATACATATTAAGATAGAATCAGAAATTCATGGCATTCACCACAAGGATTTTTCAGCAACGTACAATTTATCAGAACTCTATTTTTTATATATAACAAAATGGCGGATTCGTCCAGACAGAGATTTTTAGAAACTTCTGGAGCACAGCTCAACAGAACGAGCGATTCTGGAAAGTTCTTGACTACTACAAAAAACTAAAAAATCAGCAGTTTATCTACCGCATTAAACTCAAGTTAAGAGGTGGAGTCGGATACATCAATCGCATTCAATGCGGTGGTTGAATTTACATGATGTGTCACAACAAAAGATGGAAACCCTAATTGATAGCTTGATTCGACCTATCAACGCTACTACCAATCTTCAACCATTCAGCCCTGGATTCAAGGCCAAGAATGGAACTAGGAATTGTCTATGCTCAAACTTGTCTGGAAGAATGAAAGAGTTGATTAAGGTTCCAATCCTAGAAGAATGGGAACTTTGTTAGGGCTGAGGATCATAGACCGGAATAAAACTGGGTTCCGGTTGTGGAGTACTTCGATGGAAGGAGTTCACTCAAAGATGGAAACTCTAATCAATAGCTTGATTCGGCCAATCAATGCTACTACCAATATTCAACCATTTAGTCCTGGATTCAGGGCCAAGAATGGAACCGAGGGTTGGCTGTGCTCAAACTTGTCTGGAAGAATGAAAGAGTTGTTTAAGGTTTTGGAACGGGCATTGCAGTAGAAATACCGCAACCAACAGAAATTGCTCTTGGGGCACAATTCAGGTCTGAGAACTGCTATTTGTGTTGCCAAGTTTATGAATTTTTCAACACTTCCATTCTGCCACCAGCAACAGCTCTGACGCCAGCACCGTCAATCGGAGCGAGTCGTGTATCTGGTATCTTCCTTCACATAATTTATAGTTCAAGGTGTGTAAAGTATCTCCTTGCAGAAAGTGCGGAGAATGTTACAGTAGAAGGCGTGTAAAGTATCTCCTTGCTCAAAAAATTTATCATTTAAATTCATGTGAAGTGTTGCATTGCATTTCATTGGTTTTCTCCCACTTTCTGCAGTAGCACCTTCCTGAACATTTTATCATTTAAATCCATGTACATTGTTGCATTGCAGTTCATTGTTTTTCTCCCATTTTCTATAGAGATAGGCAATGTTCAGGTTTGTGGAGCTTTTCGTTATTTGGAAACTTCCCCTACGAAAGTATGGTCTTGTTCCAGATCATAGTTTTCTTTAGGAGTTATCTTTGTGACAAATTTCATCAGTTCCAGATAGTTTGTTTCCAAACGCAGAGGAAGGTTGCATACGCTTTCGAAAATGTTCAAATTCGAGTTTTTCCAGTAAGGGGATTGTACTAGATGATCAAACAGTGGTGGAAGATGATCTTGTGGTGTTTTCTACTGGTTATGAGAGTGAGAAAAAACTCAAGAGCCTAATTCCAAAAACTTTTGCAGGTGTTCTCGAAAAATCATCTGTGCTTCCTCTATACAGGTCAGTTATTCATTACAACCCCGCGCTCTTTCTTTTACATTTTTCAATTTAATGTCATTGTTAATTCAAGTGCTTCATTTGAGGTGAAAAAATGCATATTGATGAAGTTCAGATCCCTAACCCTAACGCCTAAATCACTTTTCTAATGAGAATAAACAGGGGCCTCATCCATCCACACATTACTCATATGTCAATTATTGGTTATCCAGAATGTTTATCGAATCTCCATTCCACAGGAATACGTAGTCAGTGGATGGCCCATTTTCTTTTGGGAAAATTTTTCCCTTCCAAGTATTAAATAAATGGAGGCAGATGCAGACAATCACTCCGACCATATGAAGAAATTTACACCCTTCTATTTGAAAACCTGTCTTGACACTTCTCAGATATATGGGACAACGATACCATTTGCAGGGACATGGGATGGAATCCAATGAGAAACAAGAATTGGTTTTGCAAACTTTTCTCTCCATACAGTAATCTTGATTATCAAGAGTTATAGATAGTTGTGTGTCACACAAGGAATATAGAAAGCCTTATGCAGAAAGTATTTGTGTAATCTAAACGTTGGAATACGTTTGCTTAACTTTCTTTTTGCTTGTTTTCAGTTGTAGAAAAAAAAAACTACATACCCTTTATCATATTTAATTCATAATTATTCAAATTTGATTGATTCCATTTCTGTTGAACTGATTGAATGATATCACGAAAATAAGCATTGTAGACACATCCAAAAATACCCAATTTTTCAACTTAACACTGGCAGAATCCTTGTTGAATAAAATTCTTCATGTCAGTCGCTGTTCGGAGCATGCCTGAGACGCAATAATTGCATATATGTATAGAAAATTCCAAAGGCATGCATGGTGTTGAGCTTAATTTAATCTTTGTTACTTTTCTCTGGCAGGGAAAAACTAGACGGAAATGAAAGGCTACTAGAATTTACAGAGAAGCTGGAAGTTGCTTGTGAATTCAACTTGCTTTAAGATGTATACATTGTAAAATATGAAGCCTTTGGTACAAATTCTAAATGTTTCATCTTTCTTGTAAGTATTTTATGCAGGATTTCTAGAGAGCACTACGTAAACACCGAAGAATTGATTGATACAGTTGTAGAGGATCTGAAAATGAGGCTTTCCGCCAAACCAAAGTTGTAACCCTGTAACCCTTCTGCATCCTTTCGTTGGCGTGGCATTGGACGATATTTTCATAAATATTTTTGGCACAATTCATTAAATATTTATTGAAATATGTTGGGCATGACTTTAAGAGATGTCTAACGTGTGTAGCATCTAACAATCTTGTCGGTTCAGTAGAGTTATGTAGCCTTCATGGTTAATAGAATTCAGTGCGAGATGGAAAAATTGATTCTGAGTTCACGTTATTTTGTGCAAAGTTTCTGGAACAAAATATCAATTTTTAATCCCAAGCAAATCTTGAAATAGGCATAAACCAAATGAAAGTTTTGTTATTTTTATCCGTAGTATTATTTTGTATGAATTGTTGTTTCTGCATAAATTCTAACTAGAATTTCACCGACCCTGCAGGAGTCCTCCATTGTTCCATCTGATCTTCATTGAGTCTAATCAGATCAACAGTAAACCAATATGAATGCCAAAGTGTTATAGAATCCTCATTCTATACATCAGCTAGGAATCTATAATTATGTGAGTTAATAAAAGTTACTAGCTCTCGAGGTAGGAGATTAACGTCTGTAATTTTAATGATAGGGTCCAACCCCAGAAGGATGCTTTTCCGTTACCATAGTTCCAAGCAATATATCTGTTGATTATAGGAAATTTGCATATCAGTGCTCACCAACATAGTGATCCTCTTTGTTTTGATGGTGGGTTAGACCTTAAAAAAATGTGGTGGTGGAGAGTGTCACGATATACTTCCTTGAGGTGCAGTCCTGTCAAAAACCCTTCAATGTGACCAGCCTCCTAAGGCTTCTGGCTATAAGGGCCTAAGATAAAATATGCATATATTTTCCCTCCCTTCAGATGCTTTTGGCTTGCAAAGGAGTTCCCATCTGCATAAAGGAATGCTCTTTGCTTTTTTTGTCCCTGACCAAATAAATGTAGGGCAGATATTCTTGATTGTGTTAAAGATTTTTGGGATGTAAGTATTAATGTATAACATCTTTCCCAACTCTTATTCCATTGATGTATAACATCTTTCCCACTCTTATTCCATTGATGATGTTATGAATTCTCACCTTAATTTATATATTAATATATGGTAACTTATTTCATCCAATGGTCAATCCAGGATAGGAAGATGGTGTGTGTATCCGCTACAAATTGATTTCACGGTGGCAAGTTTGAATTGATTAAACACGATACCATTTGCATATTCTAGTCATTTGCATATTCTAGTCAGACGATCCATTTGAAGCATATTGTGGTATAGGAAGGGGTAGATTTGTGAGTGAAATATGTTTCTTAATCAAGTAGGAATAGGAATTCAATATTTTGTTTTGTTTAATATGGTTGTTTGGTCATGGTTAATATAGCCTTATTTGTTGTACTGTTGGTCACAGAGAAAAGGTTTTCATTGGAAAAGTCAAGACAAACATCACCTTACGTGGAGATGGTGCTGAGTTTACACACATTTCAAGGAATGACACAACTTCTACTGCTGGGAGCACCAGGCACGGTACATTAGTCAAAGTAGATGGCTCAGACTTCACTGCAAAAGACATCAGCTTCCATGTAAAGTCCACATGGAACTCTTGGCCTCTCATATCCGTTGATTTATTAAGTATAGTAAAATAAAGTTCATGTAAGACCTATAAAAGTGGAATTTATAAGACCATATAAAGAATACAAAAATTTACATTTTAGTTTTTAGTTTTGATATTTTATGTTCTTGGCTTATTTGTTTACTTTTTTAAGAGAATGTAACATCACATTCATGCATCTGATCATTCTCAATTTTTATGATCAATTTTTAGTCTGATAATTTTCATCAACCCCTACCAAGTCTACTCGGATAATTGGTCAATCCAACTAGGTATACATGTATAAGATATCTAGGAGACGCGGGTGGGTGCCGGAATCAGTGGATCTCCTAGGTTAATATGTTGATGCTAAAGTGATAAGGAAATCCTCTGTATGTTTTTTATTGTTAAGTGATAAGGAAATTAACACAAATTATATGTTTTTTCAATATATATAATTTTTTTCCTTATAGATTTTTTTTTTTTTTTTCAAAAAAGTCACATTTTATCTAATACTTTCTTTCATAATTACCTAGTTATGAAGGAGTTAATTCTTTCTTACCTAGTTATGAAGGGAAATTAACACAGATTATATGTTTTTTCTATATATAATTGTTTCCCCTTACAAATTTTTTTTGTCAAAAAAGTCACATTTTATCTCATATTTTCTTTCATAATTACCTAGTTACAAAGGAGTTAATTCTTTCTTACATAGATATGAAGAAATTAAAATGATTTGTACATACTTTGAGGTGTTTTTTCCAGCCAAAATTTTGTTGAAATAGTTGGAATTGCAATTTTAGGTTGCTGGAATTGCATAATTAGGATGCCCAAGGGTATTTAAAAGTGTTGAATCCATTTATACAATCAAAATTGAAATTTGAACAATAAAAATGGCCATTTCAATAAAAGTAGCATAACATGATTCTAACAAAAACACAGAAAAAATACAAATCTTCTAACATTTAGCTTATTCCTATCATCATTTCTCCATCTTTAAATTCATTTCATTTTTAATAAAAATACTAACCCTTATCTTGAATTAAGCTTTAAGCTTTAAAATTTGATCAATAAAAGTTTGTATTTTGTATAATAAAAACCTCAATCAACTTTCTTCCAAAATTTTTCCAATTAAAGTTTGTATTTTGTATAATAAAAAACTGAATTAACTTTCTTCCAAAAAGCTTGAACTCTAAACTGAAACTAAACAACAATATTCTGAAAACAACATCCTCAATTTTCAATTAAACAACCAAATTTATTTACATAAAACAATCCACAGACAAGTTCTATTACTTTTCTAACATTGTAAACTCATATTCGTATTGTACTGGGCACCTTATATTCTTAGGTAGTCCTTGAAATTCAGTTTCATTTCCTGATCATAATTTTGCTGATCCACCCGTGGGGAGCATTGGAGCCCAAGTAGTAGCAGTCACAGTATCTAGGGACAGAGCTGCATTTTACAGGTGCAAATTTTATGGGCATCAAGGCACTTTGTTAGACGACTATGGGCCCCACTATTTCAAGTAATGTTTTATCCAAGGATCATTGGACTTCATTTTTGGATTCGGGCAATCTCTCTATGAGGTATTCAACAAATTGAATAATGATTTCTCATGATGAGTTTCTATAAATCAATAACTCACTCCAAAAAAATATTTGTGACAATCCATACAACAATGCCAGCTCCATTCGGTTGCACACTGTAGTATTAAGGCCGTGACGGGTTCCATTACAGCACACAGCCGCTAGTCTGCAGACCAAGCCTGTTTCACTGTGGCAAGTTTCAACTCGATACCATTTTCATATTCTAATCAAGCCATCCATTTGAAGCATATTGCAGTGATATTTGCATATTCTAATCAGGCAGTCCATTTGAAGGATATCTGTGGTGATATTACCTTATACACCTATTCAAGGGAACTCTCAGTGGCGGGAAATCTATTTAAGTAACCTCTTGAAGCTAATTTTCTGCAAATTTTATTGAAGTAATTAATTTTTTTTGCAGAGAGAGGAATGGAAACTGCCAAATTCAATATTTTTTTCTTTCTTTCGGTTCTTCGAATCCAAAAGCCAAAGGGATGTGACGGTTTCTTCTGGTTCTTCAAATCCAAAATCCAAAGGGATGTGATGGTTTCTGAAGGATTATTAACTTCAAAATAAGGTTTTAAATGTGGGAATTATATCCTTCCCTTACGTACAAGCTTTAACAAAGCTCTAAATTACTTTATTTTCCTTTTACTTGAGTTGTCTGCAACCATAAAAGTTGTCTTTAACTGAGTGCTTTGTGACATGTTTCCATTTAATTAATTTATACGTTTTACTGTATTATTGATTTTGTTAATAATGGATTAAAATAAATAAGTTTTAAGAAAATGTTTTAATATACATTTTTTAACCTTGTTAAGAAGTATATATGTGTGTGGTGCAAAAAAAATATAAATCACATATTATATATTTATATATAATATGTGATTTATATTTTTCTGCACCATTTATTATTTTATGGTGCTTTGCACCACTTGTTATTTTATGGTGCTTTGCACCATATACAAGTCTGTGTATATTAAATAATAATAATAATAATAATTTTGGTGTTTTGCAACACAAAACTTCAATCCACCTAATATTGGTTTTGGTGGTTTGCAACATACACCATGGAATGCCACATACTTATTTAACACCAAAAACAACTTTTTTACCAACACCACAATTGCACCATAAATATTAGCACCACTCGCATATCCCCACATTATCACCACTTTTGCACTACTATTTGAAAATTGAGGATTTCCCAGATCCATTACAAATAGTGGTGCTAATATGAGGCTAAAAGGCCCCTTTTCTTGTAGTGCTTGCTTGCTTTACACTTATTCTTTGTCTCATTGTGGTGTCCACTCTTTCAACTGATTGCTCCAGGTGTTTTTCTTTTTTATTAATAATAAAAATAATAATTGTTCTGCAAAATATCAAGAGACCATTTTGATTTTTATAACTCTTTTACAAATAATAATTGTTTTGAAAAAATTTCAAAAATACTTGATAAAAAATAAATGAAATTGTCTTGGGGTATTACAATTGGCTTAAGCTAACTATGGTTAACTATGTGAAATTTCGTAAACCATGAGCAAGGTTGACATCAACCCAATGTTCACTTCAATCAAAGGTTGACTTCATTCCATAATTCACTTTAATCAAAGGTTCACTTCAATTCATAGTTGACTTTTAAGCAAGGTTGGCTTTAATCCATAGTTGATAAATGCCTAGCTTGATATCAACCATATTATTAATAGTCTTATTATTTTTGACAAATACTTAACCATGATTGACCATACTTAATGTTTTTAGAATATTAATAATAATGTTATTAGTATTATTAATAATTTATTAATGTTAATATCTAATGGTTTAGTGTTACTAAATATTAATATTATTATTATTATTATTATATTTGATCTTTATTTATCTGTTTGATTTTATTAATAATATTATAAATATGAGTAAATTTATTTATTATTGTTATTATTAATGTTACTTTAAATATTTTGAATAATTTATTGATATTAATGTTAATGTTAATATTAATATCAATGTTAATATTACAATGATAATAACATAATGCATTGATAATGTTACGGCATTAATATTAATATAATATCAACATTATTAAAATTAAGTTTAAGTATTAACATTAATGTTGTTAATATTTTATTAATGATAATGTTTTATAGGTAGTTTTATTAATATTAATATTATTTTTTAAAACATAATATTGATATTTTTAATATTATTTTTTAAAAAACAATATTAATATTTTTAATATTCTTAAATTTTACCGAATCTTAATCTTAATATTAATATTAAATTACAATAATATTAATATAATGTAACCTTAACTTAATTTTATAATATGATGTAACCTTAATTTTATAATATAATATAACTTTAAATTTCTACCATTAATGCTAGAATATTATTGTTATTAAATTTAGTAATAATATTATCTAAACAAACTTCTTCATATATCAAAATGAACAAATATTAATGTATTGAATGCTGTTAATATTTTATTAACATTATTACATATATTATTAATATTATCAATTTAACTAATCCTAAATAATTATATCTTTCCATTTTTAATATTTATAAAAAAATACATGTTAGTCAATTAATCATAAATAATTATATATTTCTCTTTTAAAATATTTATCTAAAAATAAAACATTTTAATTAATTTCATATAGTATATTTTTGGTTAATTATGATTGAATATATTAACAATTTTAATAATGATTGAATATATTAATAATTTTAATGAAATCAAGTATATCTTAAATTATAGGAAGAAATTTGTTTAATTTTAATATTATATTTTTTTAATTTTTTTTTACAAATATTATTTTATTCAAAATATTAATATACATTGAAAAAAATGCTTAAACTTTTTATTTCCCTTCATATAAACCTTAGATTTAAAAAATATCATATTTTAATTCACAAATTGAATAAATTCTTATATTATATTATTTTAAAATAATATTACTTTTGTAAGCAAATAGCATTTCTACAAAAGTTAGCATATATTTATATTATTTTATTTTAAAATGATATCACTTTGGTAAGCAAAGAGGATTTCTACATGAGTTAACATTCTCTCATGCATTGTGGCAGCATTGTTTTAATTATCAACGTTCCGCGCAACAGGTTTATATGTCTGCATTGAGAATTATTATTTTTTGTCTCGAGAAGAGAAGTTGTACCCAACCTTTGCTGTCACCAGTTCAGAATTATTATTATTTTTTTATCTAGAAAAGACCCATTATAGTGCCCAGCTTTTGGTGTAAAGAAATGATTTATGATATCAATTTCACAAGGATTTAAAATTTTATGATCTTCTAAATAAATTTCAACCTTACAAATTGCATTTTTCAAAAAAAAAACATAGATGTATTGCTTATAATTTAATGTTGGTAATACATCCTATGAGGTATAAATCTTGATCATGCTTATGGGCCAAAACCTAGTTTTTTTTTGGAACATTTAATAATTTAAAAACAGATCAAAAGAGAAGAAGCTACAATTTGTGCCAATCTATCTTAAGAATTTGATTAAATTGTGGAATCTTAGAAAATAAATCAATTTGATTATTGACATTTGGATTGAGGCTTGGCTCAGATGCATGATATAAATACCAGCATGGGCATCTCTATGGTCATCATTTCAGGATAGGTTTATTTGTTAACGTAGTTAATGGTTTGAATGAGGTCTACAGTCAATACAAAGTTACGTTTCAATTGAGACATCATTTTCAAATTTGATAATTCTTGAGCTTATTTACATATTCTCGCATCGGATATGACACTGGAGATGAAATTATCAAATTTAATAAAGAGATTAATCATATTTTAATTCTTTAAAACTGCTTAATGAATAATTGGTATCTAATTAGTATCGATAGGATATGTAACTCAATTCTAAGATGTGTACAACCATTGAAAGATATGTAAAGCAACATCGCTCTTAATAGAATATAACGCTATGTAAATAGCTTTAAAAGTGTGTAAATACACAAATTCAACAGCTAACATTGTTAGCCCTCAAATAGACCCTAAGGTTGTGGAAAGGTCTCTTTAAGGTAACACACAAAACCAAGCATTAGGAAAGAGAGTTGGCTTCTATCTTTCCAGAGAGGGATCTCTCAATGTTTGTTTATCAAGGCCAGATATATGAATTAAAATTGAAATCAGATTGGTGCTTGGTTGAAGCATGGTGAACTTTAATTGGGCAATGGAGTCAAAATAATTAAGATCATAAAGTGACAATGCTTTGCTTGAGAATTCTTAACAGAGGTAGGGTAGCTACTCATTTACAGTCAAAAAGATGCTTGTCTAGTGATAGAGAAGAAAATAAGAACAGTCCATTAACACAAAGCATTGTAAAAATGAATCTTGCATTAACTTTACTAGAACAAGTTTGTTGATGCTTGGAATGAAAGAAACAGAGCATAAACATATGAATTCTGCCTCAATATACACTTATCCAAACATGAAAAGAAAACAATATGGCATAGGTAACAAGGAAACATTCACATGGAGAAAATGAAGTACAAGCTGTAAAACAAATAACACAAGAATCCCTGCTCAAAATACTTGCTCGGCTCTGCCAATTTTTATTAAATGAGCATCTCAAAATACATAACACAAAAGCCTCATAGGTTCCAACCAGTTTTCAACAAACAACATTTTTTCTCTTCATTACATATGAATATATATAAGAGGAGATAACCTCGGTCTTCTAGATCGAGATAATCTACCCTGGCTTCCAAATAGAAAGTTGTTACAAAATTTGATGACACCTATACAGGCAGTTTCATCCTTTACGAGAATTAGTTACAACAAAAAACAACAAATGCTGACAGGTAGGCTTAACATCCTTTACAAGTGCCCTCTATCATCTACTAGCTCGTAACACACTCTAGTAAATAAACAAAAATCTAGGTGACTAATTCTGTAGGCTCCCACTCTCCATGACCCTCGAATCTTCATGCATGCAATGTGAGTTTCCCTTTCCCAAACTTCTCAATGGTCTTCCATTGCTGGCAAGTCTGACGTGGCCACCTCCTTCAACAACACTCGCATTTTTTTGCGATCCCTATATGAATAACTCCTGAAGTGTGCACAAGCTTCTTTAAAGAACCAATCTAGCTCAAATTCCTTTGTTAACTTTTCCACCACTACTTTTCCTATCAGAGGCTGGTTCATGTCAGCAAATCCTTCGTGATCCAATTTGCATTCCCATAACTTGCCCTAATATTCTTCCTGTGTCCTCATGGCGCCATCCTCCTCCCAAAAGAGAGGAAGTCCCCTCTTGAATAAAGGATCGAACATCTCCCTAAAAAGCTTTACTTGATGTGCTAAGATGTCTATCTTTTCTTGAATGGTGCCTAGCTGGTGATGCTTGTTCATCAGTTTCCTTGTTCAAATGATAATGGACAGCATGTCCTTGATGTTAGCATCCTTGAACTCACCCTCAGTTAATCCATTCAAGAAATCTATGGCATTTGAAGCACTCTCAATTGGCTTCTTATTTAGCTTCTCTTTTACTATTGTTATGCTTTGTTTGGCTAGCTTAGTTACAAATTCCTTGTCCAAAATGAAATCAAGATATGGCCTTAGTTTTTCTGCCTCTGCAATAATGTCATCTCAAATGAATTGCTTTGCTTCCTGCAGGGAGGTGTGACCTGTGGCATGCTTCACCAATTCCTCATTTTTGACCAGCATCTCCTGGTACTTGGTTTCCCAAGCCTCCTTTTCTTGCTCTGCCTTTGACATCAAGGTTTTTAGATTTATGTTTTGCTTCTTTAACCTTTCCACTTTTAAGTCTCTTAGACTTTCCTGTGCCATAGCCCTCACAAGGGAGAAGTCACCCAATTCTATGGAGGAGGGTGTGGCCATGTTCTCCAACTCTTTGCTCTTCTCCTGCAGTTGTCATTCAAGTTCTTCGTCTTTTGATTTCAACGTTTCTCACTTTCCACCATGAGAGCCATATCCTCCTCCCAATGCTTTTCCTTCTTTTCAAACTTCAACAATCTAGCTTTGTAGTCTATTAGTTCATTTTGTAGCTTTTCTCTCTTCTACTCTAGCTCTGTCAATTTAGAGGCTTCCACCAGCTGGGTGGAGGGGATTTTTAGCTTCTTTTTCAATGATCGAATGGTGTTATCTTTCTCAATGAGCAGGTTTTGAATACTGTCCCTTTTGTCTACTTGGCCTTTAGTGGCCACTAACTCATTCTGCAACTTCTTAATTTGTTCCTTATGGGCCTTGTTCTCCACTCTTTCTTGCCTGAGCTAGTTTCTAACTTTATTCTTACTAAATTGCAATTTAGACAGCTCTAGTGCAGCCTTTAGCAACTTGGCATAGATAACCTCCCAATTTTTCTTGGGCAAATTTATCATATCGGGGACAGAGATGTTTTCCAAGTTCATTTTTAGTTCAGTTGTTTTGTTTTTGGTAGCCAAGGCCAAGTTCAGGGTGTTCTGGGCATGGCTTCTGCTAGCCACCAAAGACACATCTTTATTGGAAATATTCCTTACTTCTACATACAGCTTAAAATCCTCGAAGGCTGCTTCTGTGCTCTCTTTATACACATCTAGTAGTTCAGATCTACTCTTGCTTGGTGCAGCAAGTTCAGTGGATGTTTGGTTGAACACATATTCTTTGACCTCGAAAACATGAAGCTTAATCTTAACCTGTTTTTTTTTCCTTGACCAGTTGTAAGCGGTACTAACTGCTACTGAGGTCCTTCTAATTTCTGCCTTTTGGGAGCTCTTTCTGTGTCTGCATCTATATCCATGACATCAATAGTTTCCACTTTGCTGGATTCTCCAGAGATACTTGCATGGGGTAGGCCTACTAAAACTGTTGGGACCCAGCTAGAGCTGCCAATTTGAGGTGATGTGGCTTTCTACACCAAACCAGTGGGGTCATCAAGTGCATCTACCTCCATCAGACTTTTGGCAGGATATTCTAACAAATTAGCAATCTCAGGCAGCCCTATAATTTCAAAATGTATAAAATATTTTCTGTTACTTTTTTTTCTTATGTCTGAGATGATGTGGTGGGGGTCATAATTGATAGTTTCCTTTGTTCTGAATCCCATATCTCTCATCACAATTTAAATGGTTGGAAGGGCAGTCTTGTTTTTAACAATGAATGGGCCTACATCCCATGGAAAGGTGATATCTAAAGCCTTTTTGTCATCCAAGAAATGCTCAATTTCCACTCTCATCTTCTTCTTGATGAAATCCTGTGTAAATAATCCAGGGGTTAGAAAAGATGGAAACATATAGGGTGCATGGGAAAACCCATAAACTTTGATTGTTGTGCTGTGTTCTGAGAGGAACCAGTTGCCTATCTTCTTCTCTGGAGAAGGCTGCAACATCTCTTTCATTTATGTTAATACCCTGGGAAATTTCCTTTGAAAGATAACATTGTAGACTTCAGACATCATGTTGTTCATGAACTTAGTGTAATATGTGAGTGTGTCCCGAGTGAGCATCATCTGAGGCATCTGCAAGTTCTCTCCATTAAAGGACAAGAACACTCTCAGCAGGTATGACTGGAATCTGAAGCTTCTAGTTTTGGGGAACTCTGTTGCACGAAATTGCAAGTAGTCAGCGCTCCTCGATGTATTGTGACAAGGGACTAATTGCCTCTCGTTGATCCTTGAAATCTGGCAGTGGTGAGTTTACCAATCACCTGCGGGTTTTTGTGTAACGGCAACTATACTACCAACCATTGGTATCAGAGCGAGAGGTCACGAGTTCGATACACACTCAGCTCGTGCTGAGGGGGAGATTGTTGCACGAAATTGCAAGTAGTCAGTGCTCCTCGGTGTATCATGACAAGGGACTAATCGCCTCTCGTGGATCCTTGAAATCTGGCGGTGGTGAGTTTACCAATCACCTGTGGGTTTTGGTGTAACGGCAGCCATACTACCAACAAACTCCACTAGCTGAGAATGGATATTCTCAGCTAGGGCCTCATCAAACCTAAGAGATGCACACTCGATGGACTCACCTGGCTCCTCAAGCTCAACAGGACATGTGTTCATGACAAAAAGCAGGCTTATTAAAGGCTCAGTGATATACATGTTAGTATCTAATCCTAGGAACTAGGCTAACATGGTGATGACACATTTGGACTCCTCAGTGAATAGATTGACTTCCCCCGGGAAAGGTTGGTTCTGGAAGGAGACATTTGGCTGCAGGATAGCATGGAAGAAAATTTACTTAAGCTCGGCTGGGGCCTATCTGAAATGTTGAATTTGGGCTTCTTCTTTGCATTCTTTGGCTTTTTTGCAGAACTCATCCGGGATTGACATGGATTTTCTAACAGTGAGAGGATTGACTGGGAACAGGATCTTAAAGCTGGATGCGTCCATAATCACCCTCTTAGAGGAGGAGTAATTGGTGGCACACCAGGCGATGAACTCGGGACAATTTGGGGTTTGTTCGATTGCAAACAAATGAAAAAATGTCTCGTAAACCTTATGCAAATCTATATTCCATTCCCTAATGATCTTCAACATGTCCTCAATTGTCTCAATGGAGCTATCTATCAACACTGTGTCATAAACCTCAGCATCTTTATCCACAAACAAATCACCTATCCTCCGGTATTCAAAACCTGGGGGTTCTATCACACTCAGTTCAACCATTTAAATAGTTTTGTATGGAGACAGGAGGCCTACCTAGTTATCGAAAACTGGTCTGAGAATCTGGCTTAGTTGTCTACTTCTACATAGTTGCCTTCTGTCGTTTTTTTATGCATAGGAAAAATGATACTCAGATCCTTGTGCAGCTATATTTTTATATTATTTATATTTTCTTATCAGTCTTGCGTCTCCCATAGTGAAGAATATTTTGAGCCATCCATTTGCTTGATCCAATCTGCGCCGTGGATCTCTTTCCCTGTTTAACCCCCATGGCCCTCTGTAGTCTTTCTCCTTCAAGTGTTGCCTTCCTTAGACTTTAGATCCACGAAACCACCATCCATCATCGATCTAGATCTTATCCACATCTTGACCATCAAAAGGTTCGGCCCCTACCAGGTTCGTAGATTTGTGAAACGTCGATGCTCTGTGCATGTTCAATATGAGAACAAATCTTCTATTGTAGATCTTAACTCCACAAGATCTACACCATTGCAATACATGAGGCCTACCAAAAATTTGCAAATTTGAAATTGTCAATTCCCCGCGCACGTCAAATCACCGAAGTACCTTCCGGCTGTAGATCTGTTCTTCCGCCCCTTGAACAGGTTTCCAATTTGCTCGCGGTCTATCACACTCCTCCCACACTTAAACTACCCCATCTTACCTTTGCGACGTTTCCTCTCAGTCATTGATCTTTATCGCCATAGATTTGCGCCCTTCACTGGTGCCACCATATAACTGCGGGCAGATTTTCACATTTTTAATTCCCTCTACAGTGTTAAGACTTAGGATTCTCAATCATTTTCCTTCCGAATGTCACGTCCCCTCCCATCAATCCAACGCAAGGGAGGAAACATGACCAAACATACCAGGCTTATTTGACAATCTCAGCCCCATACATTACTAAGAAATTCATGGATAAATAAAACTTATGTATACATATTCATACTCAACAAACACAGCGAAATTAAACACTATATATACACATAGTTTCATCATGCATTCAACATATAAACAATAGTCATTAATTGAAACACTGCAGAGCACAAAATTAACATAACTCAACCATTTCAAGATAATCATTTCAATCCATTAGCATGAATAATTATCATTCAGAGTTAACACATTGCAGAACACATAATGCATATAATTTAAACCACAGAGAACACTTATCTTTGAGATGAAGCTGTCCAAACAACTGGCTATGTGAGAGCAACGTTCCACCCAACCATAGATCTCTGTCCATCCTATATTCTTTCAGCTAAGAGATCACCCCCGAGCTGGGTTGTGTATCCACTAAGGAGGAACTAGATGGGCTCACTCACAACCATGGTTTCACTCAACAACTATGCTAAGACAACACACATTTGGGTTTATCAAGCATGTAAGAGACCAAAGAGTAGGATGATAATCCAGTGAGCTCAACCATAGAGGCTACAGGCATCTCAACTAACTCAACAGTCATGGCACCCACAATACCTACCACACCCAACACAAGGAAGGTTCCCTTCTCTATTGCATAGTCCATCAGGCTTCCTTTCCCTCCAGTGCTCTTCGGGGTGGGAATAGAAAGGTCCAGCTGCTAATTCCTTGAGATTCTAGCCTTCACTAGGTTTATCAAGCAAACCCAACCTTTGTTCAAACATTCCCACTTGGATTTTTCACAATATTGTCATCCAATAATTCAATCCCGTCACTGGATTTCGGGGCTGTAAAAAATGGGTTTTCCAATAGATTTCGAGGTATCTAATACTCTCAATTTTGCCCCAAGGTTCATATCTATGTATCCCCCATTGGATTTCACTTTCAATACCAAATTATGGGTGTTTACGGCACTTCAAAACGTGGGTTCTTGCAGAGTTGCAATTTCTTGATTTTCTCACTACTGGGCGTGTGTAATAGATGAAAACTGATGCTTGGATGTTCAACAATGGAATGGGAATAAGGAAGAACCCATTCCCATGAGGTAGAGTGACTTGTGGTACGAAAAAAATAGAGCCCGTACCTGCCATACGAATTTTTGGTCTGCCCATGCTCCATTGAAGCCATGGACTGAATTCCTCAACAACTTCCTTACAACATAATTAAATGTCAGCAAGGAAAGTCAAATGGGTTCACAAGATGACATTTGACAGCATATGGTTCATCCCCACAACCCCCTCACCACTCCCTAGTGGAATACACATGGCCCCTTCTCATTCCTTGCTTCCATAGTCAGTTTTGGTATTTTATTGCAATATCAAATATTTACATCATTTACAATATTCCATGTCTTCATAGCTTATGGGTAATTAAAATATCAAATAATTGTCCATTTTAAATAAAATCCGAACATACACTAGAGAGGCCTTGGCCTTGAGGTCCATGCTAGGGAATCATACATCGCATGTACACAATATTTACATTAAAGGCCAATATTTCATAAGGGTCAAAATTGGTGTATTACACCAAACCCAGTTATAAATAGTCGAAGTTTCTCCTCTCATTCCTCTAGGTCATATGAATTGAAAACCTGGGACCTTCTCAACTATTTTCAGGGATCTAACCCTTCCACTCATCCAAGAAAAAACTGAAACCAACAACTAGCTCAAATTGGGGATGATATCCTCCCTGTTAGGTAGCAAAGAACCCCACAGACCCAGTTCCTGATCCATTGGGCAGTTCGTGAAAACTTCAAACCTCTATTCCTTCTTTTCTGTATGTAAAAATCAAAACAAAAGAAATGGCTATCCCTCCAAATTTTAGGGCCTTCACTTCGGGCTTCAAATCTCCTGGTTCACCATCAGGGTATTTTTTAAGGATTATAAAAGAATATCTAAGTATAGTATTCTAGGCGATTATTTTGGATTGAAAAAAACATATATACAGATTGGTAGGCGAATATTAAATATGAAGCATACGATTTACTACTGAAACTTGTAAATTTTGGCGAATATTATGCTAAAAAAACATATTTTATGTAAATATAGGCGATAATAGAGGCTAAAAATGACCAAATAGCGAATTTATTTTTTGAAAAAAAGTCCAAAAAATAGCCAATTGGCTAAATTTCGCTCCTAAAAATTTCCCTATTCACCATATGTATTAACGCAAATGTAAAGCAATATATACAAACTATGATACAAAGGTTACCTTTCATCCTCAGGACAAGTAATGCTTCTAAAATCTGCCATTCACTTGACCTCCTGTCAGTGGAGACCCATCTTGATGCTCCAGAATGAAAAAATTGATATCTCTATTTGCTGCAATGATGTATGGACCTATCCACATATGGTCAAACTTCGCATGCTTGTCTTCTCTAGGAGCATCCCACTTCAAGACCAAATCATCAATTTGGAATTGTTCTTCTTTAACCCTCCTGTCAAAAGTATTATTCATTTTCTCTTGGTGCACTTGCACTCTGTCATAGGCTTTGTCCCTTACCTCATTTAGCTCTATTATTTGATTTATCCTTCTCTGCATATGCTTTGGTTCATCCTCATTCCCCTGCAATAGCTTCATGACTGGCATTCCTAAATATGTGGGAAATACAACTTCAGCTCCATATACTAACAAGAATGGTGACATCCCAATTTCTCTTTTTGTGATGATCATATCATCCCATAAAGCATACTTTATCTTTGTATGCCAAGCTCTTTTGTTCTCCTATAACAAATTCTTAATTATCCTTACCAGGCTCTTGTTAGAAGACTTGGCAAATCCATTCCCTTGTGGATAGTAGGCAGTAGAGTGGTTCAGGATGATATGATATTTGTGACAGAAACTTATCATCTTCTTGGATTTGAAAGCAGCTACATTATCTGTCACAATTCTCCTGGGCCATCCAAATCTTGCCAAAATGTTATTCTCTAGAAAATCCATGATCACAACATCAGTTTCTCTCCTTGTGGGTATGGCCTCAATCAATTTTGTGAAATAATCTGTTGTTGTCAGAATCCATCTGTGTTGGATTGACAAATTTGGGTTGATTTTCTGAATGAAATCTAAGCCCCACTGCTGGAAGGTTTCCTCTACTGAAATTGGGTTAAGAGGAAGTGAAACTAGTTTCCTCTTACCATCAAAGATCAGACACTGATGATAGGTGGTAGTCTCTTTATAAACATCTAAAAACATAGTAGGCCAATAAAAACCAACCCTCATAATTTTATTCACTGTTACCTTCCATGAGTGGTGCCCTCCACAATCTCCTTTATGAAAATCCTTCATTGTTTGCTGAGCTTCATTTTCCAACAAGCAATTTAGCAATACATCACCAGGTTTCTTCGAATACAAGTATTGATTCATGATGCAGTACTTTGCAGCCTTTAGCTTTACAAATCTACCTCTTGTTTTACTCAGTCCTCCAAAAGCTTGTAAATTTTGTAACACATATACAATATCAGAATACCATGGAGACATAGACAAATCCGGCTTTACCTGTATCCCCGTGTCTAGTTGGTTTGAATGGATGGCCAAGAAGTTGAGCTTTAAAGATTCACAACTAACCTCTGTCATCATTCTGGCCAGCCCTTGTCCCTTAACCAACTTGGTAGGCTTGATCTCAAGATCATATTCCAACAATACAACAATCCATTTTCCCTCTTCCCTTCTAGATCTGGTTGGGTAAGAATGCTCTTTACTGCATTATTGGGAACATGTGCAATAATGTGTGAATGAAGAATGTATACCCTGAAATATTTCAAAGACTTCACCGAAGCATAAGCTTGCTTCTCCATGATATCATATTTCAACTCCCCTTCTCTCAATACCTTGCTGAAAAATGCTATAGCCTGCTCAACATTTTGGTTATTTTTCTGCAATAGGACTCCAGCTACAGTATGCTCAGATGCATAAGAAAAAACTAGGAAATCTTTAGTGAAATCTGGGTGTGCTAGAACTGGAGCCTCAGTGATGGCCCTTTTAATACCCCTGAATGATTCTCTAGCATCTTCTGTCCACTTTATTTGATTTTCCTTCTTCAACAGGTTAGTAATGTTCCTCAATTTCTCAGCAAAACTAGGAATGAATCTTCTTTGGAAACCTACCTTTCCAATAAAGGACTGTACCTCCTTCTTGATCCTAGGCTCCTCAACCTTCAAAATTTCACCGACCCTTTCTAGATCAATATTAATACCATCTTTTGAAATAAAATGCCCCAGCAATTTTGCTTCTTCAAATGCAAAATTAGACATTTTAGGGTTTAATGAGATGCCATATTTCCTTAATTTTATAAATACTTTCTCCAAGTGCTTGATATGTTCCCTATCAAATCTGGAATAAACAATAATATCATCCATGTAGACAACTACAAATTTATCCTTTTCTTCTCCAAAAGAAATGTCCATAGCACGCTGAAATGTAGATCCTGCATTCATTAGCCCAAAGGGAATTTTAGCATACATGAATGTACCCCACGGTGTGGTGAAAGCAATATTTTCTTGGTCTTCTGGGAGTACTTTGATCTGGTTATATCCTGAAAACCCATCCGTAGTTGAAATCCTTTCATAACCTACTACCCTTTGCAGAATGTGCTCCATCTTAGGTAGTGGGTAATTTTCCTTCAATGAAACCCTGTTCAAGTTTCTAAAATCAATAGAGAGTCTAATCTCACCATTCTTTTTTATGACAGGAACCAAGTTATCCACCCATTTTGAAAACCTCAAGGTCACAATAACCTTGGCAGTGAACAATTTCTTGATCTCCTTTTCTATCACAGGAAACAACTTGGGGTTTACTCTTCTTAACTTCTATCTAAAGGGTCTTTCCCCAAGCTTTATTGGGACAGTGTGTTGTATGATAGAAGTATCATACTCTTTCAGGTCCTCATAGCTCCAGGAAAATACATCTATGTATTTCTTCATCAATTTTACATATTCTTCCTTCTCCTTTGCAGGAATCTTCTTGGACAACCTTACAAGTCAAGATTCTTCTTCAGTCCCTAAGTTCTGCTCTTCAATGACATCATTAGTAGGTTTCACTTTAGGGTCTTTGGCGACATCGTTTTGATCAAATAGCTTCTCTCGGGGAATCATTCCTCCTGGAATAAAATTACTTTTCAGCTGGATTATGTCCTTTCCTCCCAATGTATTATGCCAAGTTTTGTTTTCAGCTTCTTCACCTTCAGCTGATTTTCCATCTTGGAAGCACTCCAAATTTTCATTCTTTGTATCAATCTGGTCATTCACAAAATCATCAGACATTTCCGAAAACCTCTTTATTTGCATATTATCATAAAAAAATTCCCAATATTTGGAGTTATCTGGTATTGAGGGTCTGTTCACAATATCAACTCTATACTTTTTTTGAGAATAAATAGGGGCTTTGAAACCACCAACAGTTGTATCCAAATAATCAACCACTTGATTTTCAATTATGGGAACCACCCTGATTTTATGCTCTGTGAAATAGTTTCCAAACATGTCCCAAACTTCATTCTTGTAATCTCTCATTCTGGGTTGTTTTGTTTGGTAACTATCATTCACTTGGTTTACCAGAAGCTCTGAATCCACAAACAATTCTATTCTTTTTGCTCCCATATCTTTCAAATCCTGGAAACCCAGCAACAAAGCCTCATACTCAGCTACATTATTAGTACATTCAAACGTCAGTTCATAAGACAAAGATTTGAATTCTCTGCCTCGGGATATAATCCAAACACCTGCATCAGCCCCATTTTTACTTAGAGACCCATCAAAGTACATAGTCCACAACCCTTCTTAATTCTATTTCTTCTCCAAGGCTTCTTGCCCTTTTGCAAATTCCTTATCGTCAACTTGAATCTGCACAGGAACTTCAAGCTCAGTGCATGGCCCATCATTGAAAAATATAGAGGATCCAAAATCAATGTCAACAACATAAATAGGGTGATTTTCAAGATGATCCTGACTGTTGAGCAAATAGGCTAGTCTCTTGTCTGTGTATAACCTTCTATTGCTTCCAAACATGGTTATACTGGCATATGATAAATCCATTTGCATAGTCCCTCTTAATTTTGACTTCCAGGATCTTGATAACAACATACCAAACATTACAGGAATATCAACTACTACAACATCCATCACAATGCTTTTGGCTGGGAGCTGTGCAAGAGATACCACCATATCCTTTATTAATCCCAGGTGCTTGAATTTTCTAGAATCAAAAGAAAACGATTCTTTATAAGGCCAAGTAACCTCCAGTCCTAGACAATTTCCACTACTGTATTTGGCATTAGATTATGAGATGCACAAGAGTCTAGCATTGCATTGTGCAAAATCATATCATGGATGTTCAAACTTAGATAAAAAGGGGGGGCTTCTTCATCATCTTCATCTTCAATTTTGGGCCCAAAGAAAATAATGGGAGCATCATCTGTCACTTCTAAAATATCTGGTTGACACTCATCTTTGTTCTTGACCATTTTAGTGATTTCTTCCCTATATTCATTATTCTTCAACAACTCATTAACCTTTGACAACTTTGTTTTCAGGATGAAGGATGAAATTGGTTTATCCACATCAATTGGCCTTGACTGTTTAATTTCCTTTGGCTGTTGTTCCTTATTTTCTGGGTTGTCTTGTATAACAGCCTCCTTCTGCTTTTCTTTCTATTTTTTCAGAATTATGTTGGGTGTTGGAAAGCTGGTTTGGACTTGACTTTCCTTTATTTGTTACTACATCAAGGTTTCTTAGCTTCATTTTTCTATTAAAATCATCAAGGGCATTCTAATATCCTCTTTGATATTGGTCTCAATCTAGTTCTAAAATATGATTGTCGTCTTCTTGAGTGAAAAAAATATGTTCTTCTTTAGTTAAAGGTATTTCAGAATCACTGTCATTAAAGTGATGATTCTGGTTATCCATTGGATCTTCTTTCCCTTCCTCACCAACCATATTTTTAGGGAATGGTGGTCTTATTTGCTGATCTTCAGGATTTCTTTGGTTTCTTTGAGGAAATGGTCTTCTAAAATTTTGATTTCTTATTTGTTTTTTCAGGTTTCTCTCTATTAGGTGGTTTCTTATCTAGGGCCAACCTGTCCATCAATTTCTCCATAGTCTTCATCATCATTTCAAACTTGACATCACTTGTAGAGGAGGAAGTAGAAGTGGATTGTTGCATTTCTTATCTCTTCTTGTCTACCTCTATTTTACTTTTCAACTTCCCTGAAGCCATCATATTTGCTTCCACTTCTAGACCATCCTTTAACATAGCTGACAGGGTAGGTGAATTCCTCTCTCTCAACATACATGAAAAATATCAATCAAAGGCATTTACATAATGAAGTTTAGCAGCACCTACGAAGGGTTTAATATCAGCTGGGATTGAGTTGTATACCCTCATAAATATGCTAGAAAACGCATGCACAGACTGAAAGTTTCCTTTCTTCAAATGGTAATATTGAGATAATATTTGCAAGGGACACTTCTGTTGGGCTCTGATCGGTGTCAATCAGAACTTAAATTTAATATCAATCCAGGTTTGTGAACTTCGAGACACATCCAAGTTTTAGGACAGAGAAGCTAGACTTATTCAGAATTTAGCTGTTTGTAATTAAATCTACTAATAGGAACTGATGTACTGCAGCTCATAGAGACAAAATCCTCTTACAAGGGTGATTTCATTGTTTCATTTTTAAGCCTGCAATGATTGATTTGTGAAAACATAAAAATTGAAGTAAAAATTAAATAACAATCCTATAAACCCTAAGATTTAAACTGCAAGATTCTATTATCACTGAAAGTCAATTACCAATTAATTTCTTTTACAAGACAATGCTCATAATTTGTAAATGTCTTTCTATCATTTCAGTATCGAATACCAGCAATGGACAATTCACAGAAATCGTAGTCTGAACAATTCAATATTCATAACAGTTAATCAGTGAAGAACAGCGTTTATCCAATACTGCAGTGATGTACAGTGACAGAATTTGTAATTCAAACCATACATAAAGAGAACAGAGCATCAATGGATTCAATTAAAACTCGACTGTACTGGTTCTATGATCTATAAACTGGAAATTATATTCTGATTCATAAACTGGAAATTATATTCAAATGCATACCCAATCGATCAACCAGCAACAGGTGAGTGTGTAGAGTTTAACGATGGGGGCCCTCCAACGCCTTGCTCAACACACATAAAACGACTTCACAGAACTTAAAGCTTCGTATTCATTCACAGAATCATTTTACAGGAGATATCACGCAGTTTTTTTTTGGAAGCTCAAATGTAATGCATTCCTCTCTTAAAATCGTGATCC
Organism: Larix kaempferi; assembly: GCA_027924585.1. Lineage (NCBI taxonomy): Eukaryota > Viridiplantae > Streptophyta > Pinopsida > Pinales > Pinaceae > Larix > Larix kaempferi. The sequence continues at coordinate 22,693,777 of BSBM01001022.1, forward strand.
CCTATCTCATTGTTTTGCAAATGATTTATACCAATCCTAAATCAAACTGAAATTACTATAACCCTATATCTAATTAATGCTAACAGCTAGTCGAGATCATCTTCAAAATCGTGGGGTTCCACAAAATCAGCATTGCTCCTTCTTTTGTGTTGAACGCAGAACAGGTGGCCACATTTAGCTCTGCTTGACTCGACATCTGCATAGGCCACTTCTCCTGACTGTTGGATGTTCATCCATCTGTGGACATTAAGGATCCATTCCTGATCTTCTGTTTCCCTCCTAACTGTCCTGCAATTACTCAACTTTGGAAGTAATACGGGAAGTTAGTACATCCCGTAATTTTAGTAAAAATCCTAGTTAAAATGCCTAAAAATCACAAAACTCAATTTATTAATAAGCAGATGACATTATACCTCTTTGACCAAGGTTTATGGATGATCTTTAAGGCTTTCTACTCAAAATGGAAATTTTATGAAGGAAATGAAGGTTATATAAGAGGCAAAAAGGGGTCAAAATAGTGCCCAACATCTCCCCCAAGAGGAAACTGTTGCATGTCCTCATGCCAAAAACTTTGACCTTGTGTTGAAACCAAAATTTTGTTGCTGGCTTTCCTGCTTCTGATCTCCTACTGAGACGATGCATCTGTTGATGTTGGAGATGCATAGAGAACCTTTAGCCTCTCATACTTAGCTTTGTAATTCTTCTTCTGCTTATACCATCTGGATGCAGTCTTAGAAATATGTGACCTCTGAATTCTCAGCTTCCTATTGTCTTTTTTTAATTTCTCATTTTTGAGTTCTAACTCCTTGATTTCAAGTTTCAATTTCCTGATCTCTTTATTCTTCTTAGAAGTCTTCTTCTTCATCGAAGGCTTAATAGAACTGGTGTCTGCTCCTAAACTGTCACTTCCCTGTTCTGAACCTTTCTTCTTTTCTTCATGCATAATCTGTGGCTCTGAGGAAGGAGAAGCTAAGTCTTTTAATACTCCCTGTCTTGACTGCTTCTCTTTCTCCCTCTCCCTCTCCTGCTGATCTAAGAAAAGATTTATTTTCTTTGTTTGTCTCATTATCTCATCAGTATCTAGGGTTCCCTGTTCTATTTCATCTGCTAAGTTTTCTTCTTGTCTTTCCACAGTTTGTGGGTGTTCTTCATCCTCTAATGCTGGCTGGGTATGAACCTGCTTCTTCCTTGGCTTCCTCTGGTAGGTAGTGAAGATTTGTTCCTGATTTTGAATTTGTTTATCTTCCTTTACTGCACTCCTAGTTCGTATCCTCCTCTGAGGAGGTTTTGAACTTGTTGCTTCAGGGCTGTCTTCATCATCAAGAATGAGCAATACTTCTTCTTTCTTCTTTTTATCCTGAGGCAGTTTTAAGCTTGTTGCCTCAGGGCATGTTACCATTTGCAATTCCTCCTCTTTTGGAACCTCTTCATGCAATTTCTTCTCTTTTAGAACCTCTTCTTGCACTTCACCCGGTTCCTCAAATTGATTTTGGACTATAAATTCTATCCATGTCAAATTCTGCTTCCTTAGCTCATGTCGAATGATAATTTTGATAAGCCCACAGTGGAAAAGACTTATCAATTTGTCTTTTTCACGCTTCTGAACAGCTTTGGCCATTTTGGTTAGACTCTGCAATAGGAAGAAGGGTATATTTATCTCACATTCACCTGTCAAGTGCTGCAATAGTTTGATATGGTAAAGGTAGACGATACTGAATCTCCCCTCACAGGTGATGAATCTTTGTATAATGTGTACCATTTCATCCCAAGGATGTACCAACCAGCTCCTTGGTATGCCTTTCTTCCAATTGACTGATCCTGCTCTAGATCTGCACAGAAAGGGAACCCAAGATTTTTCTTTGAATTGCTTGGTTTTGAAGAACCTTTCTCCCTGCTGTGGCAGACTAGTGACTTGTGCCAAAACATCTTCAGACAGCCTGAAGTTTAAATTACCCACTGTAGCCTTTTCTCCATCAAACGAGCCAGCAAAGGCTAAGCTCACATTGTCATTATGCCCATCGAATTTTTCAAAGAAAGGAATCCATTGATTTCTCTTTAAAATTTCTAAACATTTTTCATGGACATCTGCAGGCTCGAATATCTCGGGTTCCAATCGAGATGTCATTTTTTTTTTTTTTTTTTAACAAAATTGGAAAACAGGAATCTTTTATTTTTCACTGCCTTTGTCTTCCTACCCCCTTAACAATATCCTGAAATTGTAAGTGTTTGCTAGCATAGAACGGAGTATCAGCAATGACAAGGGGTTTAAGCTTACCTCTTCCCTGATGTAACCAATTTTCCTCTTCCTGTATAATTTTTACAGAGATTAGGGTATCCACAGCTCCTTCTTTTGCTGGCCGTCTTCTCTCCTGCGCGTAACCTTCAACAAATGGTGTCTCTGTGATTTTACGGCCTCATTCCACTGACAATTATCTTCAGCAAGACTATATATTCAAATTTCCTGTGGCTCACAATCCTTCCTCCTGGCAATTACCTTCAGTCGATTTCATATACCAACAAAAAATATGGGCTCGGCCTCCAGAAAACGACCAAATTGTGGTATTACAGAAATCGATTTTTCAAAACAACTGACTCGGCTTCAAATGGAATGAATGAATCGTGTTTTAGACTTGAATACACAGGAATCAATTTTTCAAGTGCTGTCGTGGGCATCATTCTATGTTTGTCGTGGGTATCATTCCACGTTTCCCTCCATCATTACATAACATGTCATTTCAAAAACGAGGAAGGTAAGTTTTTTGGGTAAATATTTTAATATTGCCCATCGTTTAATATAAAACATAAAATGCCTTGGTTCTAATGTTTAATTTAAACAGGCTATATATACATTTTTTTCTTTTATGAACCTTCTTTTTCAGAAAAGAAAACGTGCTGAGAATATGACCACTGTTTCCCTTAATTCTGTGTATTATTTTAATGCCTGATGCACTAAATTCATATACAAGGAAGTCTTTGTTTAATTCCTTCATGTCATCATTCACTTTTTGCAAAGAAGGAGACCCTGTTTGTCTTTAAACCAAGAAGAAAACTCTGTTGCAGCTTGTATCCTGTAGAGTGCAATTGATATCCTGTAGGATGCAGTTTTTTTTTAAATTTCCCTTGGGCTTGATTCTGACAACCATTCTGACCCCTAAGGTGGAAAATGAAGTATTGACAGAGATAAAAAATGAAGTGCTGACAAAGACTTAGTGAGGTAATGGCAGAGATGAATGAAAAATAAGAAGCTTGGCAGAGATTTATCAAAATGATGGCAATAATAGACAGTCAATTTGTAAGATGTCATCACTTAAGAACAAAAGAATTTTGAAACTTTTTAAGCATAAAAACCATGAATTCTTACAGACTTGTTTGATGTTCCCTTGATAAGCTTGCTGTCAGTGTGAAAATTGGCTTGTATTCTGATCATCCATCTGATGTTTTCTGCTGCTGTCTCTATTTCCTTTATTGTCACTGAATGTCGGATTTCTTCATATATCTCTTCTATCTTATCACAAGTCAGGTCCCTTCTGCTGATAAAAAATTGCTAGTAATCAGGTCCCTTCTGCTGATAAAATTGCAATCTTTTGCTTGAAAAAGACTCGGAGGATTCTAAAGAAGAATGACAGTTTATCCCCCTCACAGGCCTAATTTTTGACTTGTCCTCAAGTCAAATAAGATATGCATTATTTGGAAAACAAAACAGGAAAAATAGAAAAAGAAGATTTGTTTTTTTTTTTTGGGAATTTTCAATGGCCAGGCAAGCCTGGTTTTCCACAGAAAATTCCAGTTTATATTGTGCCAGCGAACTGGTTTTCACAACTAAACTGCCCTTTTTTTTTTTTTATATTTTTTTTTTTTTGAATTTTTGTTCATTTGTTTTTATTGGCTAACTGTATCAGAACAGCTAAGGAGCAGGTGAAGGAAAAACACTGAGGTGTTTATCCAGCACTTGTAAGTCCTGTTGCTGTGAAATTTGTTGAACAAAATCTGCCATGTTGATAGGTTTGTGGTACAGCTTGAGCCGGTGGCCATTGACCACAAAATTATGTGCTTCATCATCTATGGTTTGAAGTTTTACTGCACCATTATCATAGACATCGACAATCTCATATGGACCAAGCCAATGAGTAGTAAATTTGGCTTTGAAGTCCTTAAACTTGGAGTCAAACATCAGTGCCCAGTCACCAATGTGGAATTGCTTCTTTTTGATAAATTTGTCATGCCATTGAGCTCTCTGCTGTTGTATCAGAATATTGTGTTCGATGGCAGCTTGCCTCATCTCATCCAACTGATTCAGCTGAAGTATCCTTTCTTGTTGAGCTTCTGAAAGGTCTATGCCCAAATCTGCTGCTAACTTGAAAGTATGAACCTGAAACTCAATGGGAAGGAGGACTTGCTTACCATAAACCAGTTGATAAGGAGAAAACCCAGTACTATTCTTCCAAGTGATCCTATATGCCCATAAAGCTTCAGTAAGCTTTGCTGACCAGTCTTTCCTATGCATCTGAACAGTCTTAGTGATGATGCCTTCTAGGGTTTTATTTGTGGATTCCACTTGGCCATTGGCTTGTGGATGGTAAGGAGTGGACTTCCTGTGCTTGATCTTATATTTTTCTGCTATCTCTTGCACTAATTTGGACGTAAATTGGGCACCTTGATCAGTCACAATTTCCCGAGGCACCCCAAATCTAACAAAAATCTCTTCAAACATAAAATTTACCACAGTTTGCTCCGTAGCTCTTGGTAAAGGCTTGGCCTCTACCCATTTAGTAACATAGTCTGTGCAGACCAGAATGTATTTCTGTCCGTGTGATGGTGGATGGATGGGACCAATGAAGTCAAGGGCCCACTTTTCAAAGGGTTCAATGAGAATCTGTGGTTGGAGTGGCATTTCATCTGAGCGGACTGGGCGTCCCATTCGTTGACAAGTGTCACAACTTCTGACATACCTTTTTGCATCTTTAAAAATGGAAGGCCAATAATACCCCAAGTTGAGTATTTTATATGCTGTTCTTTTGTCAGCAAAATGGCCACCGCATGGTTCATCATGGCATGCCTTCAAAATATCCAAGATTTCATCCTGACGGACACATCTTCTGATGATTAAGTCATATCCGGTATAAAAGAGATCACCATTTATCCAGATATGCCTAGCACTTTGTTTGATAATCCTCTTTTTTTCCTTAGAGGTCATTGATGGTGGTAGTTGGCCTGAGGACAAATAATTGGCAATGTCAGCATACCAAGGAGTAATAACAGAAATTGCAAATAGATGTTCATCAGGAAAACTATCTAAAACCGGAACAACCTCACCAGTATTGTGTAAGCGAGATAAGAAATCTGCTACCTGATTTTCTCGTCCTGGCCTATCTAAAACAGTAATATTGAACTCCTGCAGTAATAACAGCCATCTAGTAATCCGACCATTAGTGATAGATTTATTCATTAAATAGCGTAAAGCTGAATGATCGGTATGAACAAAAACTTCGTAGCCAGTGATATAATGACGGAATTTGTTAACAGCATGGACCACTGCTAACATCTCTTTTTCAGTGACTGTATAATTCAGCTCTGCAGGTGCTAGATTTTTACTAATGAAATAGATAGCATAAGTCAAAGTATGTTCTTTCTGGCCCAATGAGGCTCCTATTGCAGTAGCAGAGGCATCAGTGGAAATATGGAAAGGCAATGTCCAATTGGGTCCTCTTAAAATGGGAGCAGTGGAGAGCTTTTCCTTAAGTGTCTGAAATGCAGATTTACAATCAATATCCCAAGTAAAACACACGTCCTTTGAAAGCAATTTAAACAATGGCAGGGCTATCTTACTAAAATTTGCAATGAATCGATGATAATAGCCTGCATACCCTAAAAAGCTTCTGACATCTGTTTGAGTTGTGGGTTCAGACAGATTTTTAAGGACTTGAATTTTAGCAGGATCTACTTTTATTCCAGATGAAGAAACATGGTGTCCTAAAACTATCCCTTCAGTCATCATCATGAAACACTTTTCGTTACTCAGGGAAAGATTGGATTCAACACACCTTTTCAGAATTTTCTCTAAGTTTGCTAAGGAATCTTCAAAGGTACGTCCATATACAGAAAAGTCATCCATGTAAACCTCAACACACTCATGAATCAGATCTGCAAAAATGGCTAAAACAGCTCGCTGAAAGGTAGCTGGGGCATTACATAAGCCAAAAGGTAAAACTTTGTAGGCATAGGTACCCCAGGGACATGTAAAGGTGGTCTTGTCTTGGTCTTTGGTTGCAATACTAATCTGATTATAACCACTGAAGCCATCTAAAAATGAAAAATATTCCTTTCCAGCTAAAGCATCCAATACTTGATCAATAAAAGGCAGTGGGAAATAATCTTTCAAAGTGGCCTTATTCAATTCCCTGTAATCGATGCATATTCGCCATTTACCATTTTTTTTAGGAACAACGACCAAGGGTGAAACCCATTGGCTGTCGGAAATGGGATAAATAAATCCCACTTTTAACAACTTCTGTAACTCATCTTTGACTATTTCCTTTAGCATAGGATTCATTCTGCGTTGTGGCTGTCTCAAGGGTCTTATTGTATCATCTAGGTAAATATGGTGTGTGCATGTCGCAGGATGAATGCCTGGCATATCAGTATACTCCCAGGCAAATGCATGGGAATATTGCTTCAGCAAAGTGGTCAACTGTTCTTCCTGTAATGTGGTAAGATGTGCACCTATGTTCAAAGTTTTTCCTGGACTGATTTCTACAGTTTTACTGTGAATGTCAGTTATAGAATGAACATTAAAAATGTCATCAAATGCCAATGCTAAAGAATGAACATTGCAATTTTCCTGGAAATTATGACCCATGACTTGTTCTGCTACAGCATATTCCAATTCTCTTAATTCTGTAGAAATATCAGGTTCAGCAATAAAATGATCCATTAGATCTTCATGATTGTCTTCTTGGAAATCGAAGTACTGATTTATACTTAAAACGGGCTGAATTATATCTTCTTCTTGTTCCTTGGTTTCACTAATCCATGACAGCTGATCGATTGTGGAAGGTCGTTGGGCAGAAGGGTAGAGGGCAATCTGTTTCCTCTCTGTCCCATGCGAAATAAGCATGCTTCCTGATCGACATCCTATGAAAGCATCTGCTGTTGCCAGCCAGGGCCTGCCAAGGATCAATGGGTGACCTCCTAAGTTGGATTTTGGTTGTAGGACTATAAAATCAACAGGATATTGCCAGGAGTCTAGAGAAACAATAATATCTTCTAAGACTCCTTCAGGTGTAATCTTAGACCTATCAGCCAATTCTAAAACAGTTGTGGTGGGTCTGAGATTTGTCAAGTGAAGGTAATTCATTGTCTCCAGGGTCATGACATTAATGGCAGCACCTAAATCGATCAATGTTTTTGGAATGGAAAAATTATTGATGGTAATTGTAACCATTGGAATTCCAGGATCTACATATTTCTCAATGAAAACGGTGTTGGACATCAACCCTGCTAGATTGCCTACCACATGAATTTTTAATGGGTCTTTTCTTCTTTTGTTAAGACAGAGTTCTTTAACTGCTTTAGTGTAAATAGGGATATCTTTGAGAGCCTGCAGTAAAGGAATTTTAACATATACATTTGTTAACTCATTCAGAATATCGAAGTTAGGTAAGGAAATTGAAGATTTCTCTTTGACTAACCTCTCTGGAAAAGGAGGTGGATAAGATGTTATTATGTTTCCTCGTTGACTGTGATTTTCTGACTGAGATTTTTCTATATTCAATTTTTTTGGAATTTTGTCTTTTTCTGGTGGTTCTTCTAAGATAACAGGAGACTGTTTTTCTAAGGTTTTTCCAGATCTCAAATTGATATTTTGCAGTGGAAGAATGGAGTAGGGAAGCACTGTCCCATCATCAACATTATACATGGGTCTGTCAGTTTTATTATTTGGATTGGGAATTGGCTGAGCTGGCAGTTGTGTAGGCCGAGGTGGAGGTTGATTAGATGGCAGCTGAAGTTGTTGATGTGGTGTACTCAATTGAGGAGCCATATTATTGGGCTGTTGAAAAGATGGAGTTTGAAAAGGTGGAGCTTGATAAGGAGTTTGGACTTGTTGCTGCTGGTATTGGGGATAGGCTGAAGGTTGTTGGTATGGCTGCAAATAAGCCTACTGATATGTTTGATTACCATGGGCATAACCTCTCCAATTTGGAGCAGATTGGGTTAATGGAGGAGACCAAGCTTGCCAAGGCATGGGTGCATTCCATGAATTCTGAACTGGAGTCTGATAATTTGTATTAAATTGCTGCATGGGATCTTGAGACATACCTGAAAATCGTGGCTGCCAAGGTCTCCTTTGTCCCATGAAGTAAAGAGACTCCATGTTGTGATTTTCCTCCAGTCGTACTGCCTGCAGTTCCTTCAATCTAGGGCAATCATCAGTTTTGTGATTAAAAGTGCATAAGCCACAAATTTCAACAGTATTTAAAGGACACTCTCTCAGTGGGTGTTTCTTTCGACATTTAGGACAAAAAATAGATAATGCCTGATCTTGTTGGTCCTGTTGCTCTTGCCTCTTCTTGGTTTTTGTTGCCTCAACTTGTGTGCCTAAGGTGCTTAACAAATCAGTCTTGAAATCTTCTAGCAGATTCCCAAGCTCAGCCCTAGAAATACCATTGTTTGCAGATTTAGTTGCTTTGGTATTGCTATCTCTTTTCCCAGTTCGAGCCTTTCCTCTGGAATAGTTCTGACACAAGTCCTGTATCTCATCAAAAGGGAGGTAAGAAATGTCACCTTTTCCCATAACATTTAAAATGTCCAAATATTCTTCTCTTATTCCTTTCAGAAATATTGTTCTAATCATTTCAGGTGTTAAGGAATTGTATTTAGATTTCTGTAAATTGTATGAGAACCTTTCTAGATATTCCTCCAAACTCTCATCTTCCTGTTGAGTCATGCCAAAAATATCATCTTTCAACCCTTTTGACCTGCAATATGCTTGATATTTTCGAAGAAAGATTTTCCTCATGTCATCCCAGCTAGTGATAGAGTGTTCTCCTAAGCCCATGAACCACTTCAAGGCAGCTGCTTTAAGAGTAGCAGGGAAAAGACGAAGCTTATGGGTATCATCAGTATATCCATAGGTTCGACACAAGATGTCAAATTCGAATAGGAAAGAGTCAGGGTCCTCAGAGGTCATGCCATAAAAGTTTGGTAAGACAGAGGGTGGAATATTCTTCATTTTCACCTCTTCCCCTAAGATAACACTAGTGTCTAAGATAGGAAATTTAAAGGTGGCCTCCTGATCTTCTGTTGTTCCTTCATCCCTCATATGTCTTCTTTCTTCTTCCCTCCTTTCTTCTTCCCTTCTCTCTTGTCTACGTTGGTTTTCCATCTCTAACATCCTCTCATATTCCCTTCTCTGTTCTGCAGTTGGACCTTTTGATGTTTCTTCCTCAGACATTTTGAATTTACCAACTGTTGAAATGAACTCCTTTGGAAGAGAATCTCCTGTTATTTCTGTTTTTGGGGGGTTTTTAATAAATCTTCCTTTCTCGTCTCTTAACCTAAACATAAAAGTGAAATCTAATCTGTGTTTTTGTTTGAAAAGTTTTGTTTTTATCAGAAACTAAAGTCCCTAAGTCTACTTCTACAGTGCCTCCCCGGCAACGGCGCCAAAATGTTGGGCTCTGATCGGTGTCAATCAGAACTTAAATTTAATATCAATCCAGGTTTGTGAACTTCGAGACACATCCAAGTTTTAGGACAGAGAAGCTAGACTTATTCAGAATTTAGCTGTTTGTAATTAAATCTACTAATAGGAACTGATGTACTGCAGCTCATAGAGACAAAATCCTCTTACAAGGGTGATTTCATTGTTTCATTTTTAAGCCTGCAATGATTGATTTGTGAAAACATAAAAATTGAAGTAAAAATTAAATAACAATCCTATAAACCCTAAGATTTAAACTGCAAGATTCTATTATCACTGAAAGTCAATTACCAATTAATTTCTTTTACAAGACAATGCTCATAATTTGTAAATGTCTTTCTATCATTTCAGTATCGAATACCAGCAATGGACAATTCACAGAAATCGTAGTCTGAACAATTCAATATTCATAACAGTTAATCAGTGAAGAACAGCGTTTATCCAATACTGCAGTGATGTACAGTGACAGAATTTGTAATTCAAACCATACATAAAGAGAACAGAGCATCAATGGATTCAATTAAAACTCGACTGTACTGGTTCTATGATCTATAAACTGGAAATTATATTCTGATTCATAAACTGGAAATTATATTCAAATGCATACCCAATCGATCAACCAGCAACAGGTGAGTGTGTAGAGTTTAACGATGGGGGCCCTCCAACGCCTTGCTCAACACACATAAAACGACTTCACAGAACTTAAAGCTTCGTATTCATTCACAGAATCATTTTACAGGAGATATCACGCAGTTTTTTTTTGGAAGCTCAAATGTAATGCATTCCTCTCTTAAAATCGTGATCCCCTATCTCATTGTTTTGCAAATGATTTATACCAATCCTAAATCAAACTGAAATTACTATAACCCTATATCTAATTAATGCTAACAGCTAGTCGAGATCATCTTCAAAATCGTGGGGTTCCACAAAATCAGCATTGCTCCTTCTTTTGTGTTGAACGCAGAACAGGTGGCCACATTTAGCTCTGCTTGACTCGACATCTGCATAGGCCACTTCTCCTGACTGTTGGATGTTCATCCATCTGTGGACATTAAGGATCCATTCCTGATCTTCTGTTTCCCTCCTAACTGTCCTGCAATTACTCAACTTTGGAAGTAATACGGGAAGTTAGTACATCCCGTAATTTTAGTAAAAATCCTAGTTAAAATGCCTAAAAATCACAAAACTCAATTTATTAATAAGCAGATGACATTATACCTCTTTGACCAAGGTTTATGGATGATCTTTAAGGCTTTCTACTCAAAATGGAAATTTTATGAAGGAAATGAAGGTTATATAAGAGGCAAAAAGGGGTCAAAATAGTGCCCAACATCTTCTTTGCCTCCCACCTATCTAAAAATAGTGTTTGAAAAGCTTGAAAGGTAGGGATAGATGTTGCTGGTAAATCTTTAAACCATCTCTTAGCTTCCCCAGACAAACTCTGTGCAAACAACCTCATCTTTGCATCATCATGATCCACCTCCTCTAAATCAATAAAATATTCAAATCTATCCATATGTTTCCTTGCTGTAAAATTTCGATACCCATCATATAGAGAAATTCTCTGTGAGTAGTTCTGAGAAGGTCATGCAAACCAGCTAGTAAAGCCAAGGGTGCAAGCCTAGTTGCCATTCCTCCAGGTGGATTCTGTACTACAGGAGGGTTCTGAGGAGGATTTTGAGGATTCCGAGTTGGATTGCTAACAAGGTTTGTAGTATGTGGCTGAGAGGTTAGGGAGTAAGGGTTATTTTCTTCAACTTTCACAATGTTCTGCAAGATATACCACAAAGGATCTAGCAAATATGACTCGAATCTATTTGGATTTATCTCTGTTTGCTCTAGGTCTCACTTTGATTTTGACCTCAATAGAGACTTTCTAACACTTAGTTATGAATCCAAATCATAGCACTTTCCTTGAGATACAGAACTTTCAATATTAGAGGTGCTAGCTTTCTCTTTTCCACTTCTACGTTTCAACAAACTTTCTGGGTTTTCCACACTTAGTAAAATTTTAGAAATAGAACTACCTCTCTTGTGTATCCTTCTAGGAGCCAGGATCTCTTCTAGAACCTTAATTGGAAATTAATGTGGAGTCGCCAATATCCCCAGTCAAGTTACATTCAATTGAAATCCTAATGAGTGGAGTCACCAGGGAAAAAATACAACCTTTTTCAAATGCAAAAATGTATGTTTTCCCACATAATTCATTTCTTTCTATGAAAAATGGAACTCTTTGTCGTTTCTTCCAGGGACAATATGACTTTCGTTCCCCAGCAACGACGCCACTTATGTTACCACTCAAATCAACCCTAAGGTTTTGGAAAGGTCTTTTTAAGGAAACACACAAAACCAAGCTTTAGGAAAGAGAGTTGGCTTCTATCTTTCCAGAGAGGGATCTCTCAATGTTTGTTTATCAAGGCCATATATATGAATTAAAATTGAAATCATATTGGTGCTTGGTTGAAGTAAGGTGAACTTTCATTGGGAAATGGACTCAAAATACTTAAGATGATAAAGTGGGAATGCTTTGCTTCATAATTCTTAATAGAGGCAGGGTAGCTACTCATTTATAGTAAAAAAGTTACTTCTCTAGTGATAGAGAAGAAAATAAGAATAGTCCATTAACACAAAGCATTGTAAAAATGAATCCTGCATTAACTTTACTAGAAGAAGTTTGTTGATGCTTGGAATCAAAGAAACAGAGCATAAACATATGAATTCTGCCTCAATATATACTTATCCAAGCATGAAAAGAAAAGAATATGGCATAGATAACAAGGAAACATTCACATGGAGAAAATGAAGTACAGACTGTAAAATAAATAACACAAGAATCTCTGCTCAAAATACTTGCTCGACTTTGCCAATTTTTATTAAAGGAGCATCTCAAAATACATAACACAAAAGCCTCATGGGTTCCAATCAGTTTTCAACCAAAAACCTTTTTTCTCTTCATTACATATGAATATATATAAAAGGAGATAACCTCAGTCTTCCAGCTTGAGATATTCTACCCCAGCTTCCAAACATAAAGTTGTTACAAAATTTGATGACCCTCGAATCTTCATGCATGCAATGTTGTTTGGATTTCCCAAACTTCTCAACGGTCTTCCACTACTCAGGAGCTGACAAGTCTGACATGGCCACCTCCTTCAGCAACACTCTCATTTCTATTTGATCCCTATATGACTTTCTCCTGAAGTGCGCACAAGCTTCTTTGAAGACCCAAACTAGCTCAAATTCCTATGTTAAATTTTCCACCACTATTTTTCCTATCAGAGGTTGGTTCATGTCAGCAAAGCCTTCATGAGCTAATCTGCATTCCCATAAATTTCCCTGATATTCTTCATGTGTCCTCATGGTGCCATCCTCCTCCCAAAAGAGAGGAAGTCCCTTCTTAAATAAAGGATCGAACATCTCCCTAAAAAAATTTACTTGATGTGCTAAGATGTCTATCTTCGCTTGAATGGTGCCCAACTGGTGATTCTTGTTCATCACTTTCCTTGCCCAAATGATAATGGACAACCTGTCCTTGATGTTAGCATCCTTCAACTCATCCTCAGTTAATCCATTCATGAAATCTATGGCATTTGAAGCACTCTCAATTGGCTTCTTATTTAACTTCTCTTTTACTATTGTTATGCTTTGCTTGGCTAGCCTAATTACATCTTCCTTGTCCAAAAGAAAATCAAGATATGGCCTTAGCTTTTCTGCCTATGGAATAATGTCATCCCAAATGACTTGCTTTATCTCCTGCAGGGAGGTCTGACCTATGGCCTTGTTGGCACCCCAACAACTCCCCTTTATTTGTGCAAAATGAAGGGGACCCCCATGTAAATTTTGTAAATATTTAGCCTTTGGATTTTGTTTCATTTTATTTTTCCTGGTTTGGTAAGTGATTTCAAGGCTTTCTTTCTTTGATTTTTCTTTTCGAAGCCTTTTATTTGACTTAGTTTTTCCATGAAAGATGGTTTGGTGATCATATGCTTTCTCAAGTGTTTGGGGTTTGAGTTCTTCATAGTTGGTGCTTCTAATTATTTTTCATGCGATGATGATTTTGCAACGCCATATTTCGTATTGAAATAATTTGTGATAATTTCATTTCTTCATCTTATTTAACTAATTTGGTTCGTTAACAAATTATCACGCTTACAACAAGTATGCAAATTTCATTTGTTTGTAACTTCAAACTTCATCAAAATTACTTTTTAAAAAAACTTTTATATTTTTTTAGATAAAAGTCTTTTTAACAATATTATGAACCTATAAAAAAAGCTTTAAGTATTATTATAAAGGTTTTAATATTACAACTTTAACCAATATTAAAAGAACTTTGTCTAATACAAACAATTCTTGGGATATTTTATATTTCTCTTAAATCTTAATGCTTTAACATTATTTTCTGAAAACTCCCAAATTGTTTGTTATATAAGTTTTGATAGTACATTGAGAACATTCAAAATTGGTGATTTTAATGGGTTTGAAAAGGTAAAGTATGAAGCATACTATTTTCACTACAGGTCATTAAGGTTTATTTAATTATTACTTTATTACAAAACTTCATTCCCCAAATTTTGGGATACCTTATCATTTTCTGGATTCTCACTTACATGCACGAATTCCTATATCTTTTGGGTCATTTACATAATTTCAATTAAGCTTGAACGTAAAATCACGAGAATAATATTGTTTATGTTGTCGCTTAAAGTGATCAATTATAACATTTCTTATCTAAAAACCTTTTTATATTGGTTTGTGCAGGTGTATTTGAGTCGAATTCACTATCAATAAGAAAACGTTCTTCACCGGTCATGAAGAAAAGGATTTTGCGCCAAGAAAAGGGAGAGCGTGTTAGATCGCAGGCAGGTATAAATATATTGTTAAATTAATGATTGAAATGGAAGGGAATTAATTTCAGTTGCTCGGTTGCACCAGCCAATAAGTTGCCCCCATTTGCTTACGCCAGATTCTCCAATAAGTTGTTGCACTAGCCAACGAAGAATACCACCGTTAAAGGATTACAAATTTTATATTCTCATAAGCTTAGCATTTTGAATCTTTATCGATTGAATTGATGGTTAAGCTATGTAAACATGCTATCATATTTATTAACTTTTGTTTGTTCTTTCGCTGGTAATTTGAATAAAATCATTTAATTGAAAGGTGATACGCAACAGATGACAAAGAAATACGCACGATTGTTGAGGGATTTATATCTGTCCATAAAGGAAGTGAGTGAGACTTCAGCAAAGGGAATTTATAAGGTTATGTGCATAGTTAGTTTGCCAACTCAAGCTTCCTGGTCATTAATACGTTGAGAAAAGCCAGCATTGACAAAAGGACGGCATCCTAATTTTTAAAGGATCTCATCGAATCTCAGTGATCCGTGCGATCATAATAATGAGGCAGTAAAGCCAGCTCAAAGATGGCCACGTTGCTCAGAGATGTTTCTAGGCTCCACCAGGTTGTAGCCGCACGAGAAGCAGGTATCAATCCTGGAAATCACATCTTTTTCCTAATCGCTCGGCCTGAGATACGTCTTGCACCAGAATGCAAGTTTTAAGGAACGACCAACTGGCATTCAATGATCTTTCATGGAAGTTACCATGTAGTAATGAAAATCTACGATGAGTTCTCTAATTTAACATTTTTATTTTACTTCTCTTTATCTATATTTCTCTGTGTTGATTTAGCTGAAGGTTAATTTCTTTTGTTTTTATGGCAGAGATTAACCAGCAACTTCATTCACCAGATAAAAGAATATAGTTACTGCACAATCAACGTATGAATTGACAGGCTCTGCGGATTTGATACCAATAAATTAATTGGTCACAGCTTTGTTATTCCCATTATTATCACTTTGATCAAGAGATTTCTACAAGGAGGAAGAATTTATCATCTTTTAATTCACACTTAGCTTATTCTTATTATTTTTATCTTTTACTTGCAGGAAGTCACCAATGATGGAAGCGGCGAAGAACAATATTATTAAATGGATAAAAAATTGTGTGCAGGTTTTGATTCGAAGATAACTCAGCTTGAAAGATGGCATTTCAAGTTAGTTAAGGGGTTTGAGAGCAAAGCTGATGAGGATAAGACACAATTATTTTATAGAATTTGAAGAACTCATAGAAATCAACTCAACAAACGAGATTCCTTGAGTAGCGAGTAAAGGAGAAGACCTTCGATAAGATAAGAGTGACAACTCATCTAACCGGGCGTGGATAACGCAGAAAATTTTGCAGGACCATTGATCTCTTGAAGAGCTCTCATGGTCTACTTAAGCAATAGAGATTTCTCTGTGAAGGGGGGGTCTCCATAAACCAAACATAAGAGAATGGTGTCTGTTCTTTTAATCTCTTTCTTTCTGTAAAGGAGTTTTTGGAAGAATAGAGTTGGAGGTGTTGCGTGTCAATGGTTCGATTTCTTGGACGCGTGAGAGTAATATCAATCTATATAGCATTATATAATATTCTGCGTTAGTTTAGGTCTTCAATGAACTTTTTATGGAGATTTAAGTCATTGCAGAACTGTCAAAGGCTTTGGTTAAGTATGTGAATATCATATTATGAATGTTGTATTGTTTACTGTTAAACCTCTTTTGTCATTCTGTAACTTACATATTATACCTTGCTATTATATGTTAAATCATCACTGGAGAAGTCGAATTAATATGTTAATCTGGAATGTGAATAATTTATTCAATAGTTGAAATCAACAAATGGTTTTTGTTATTTCGATTTTGTATAAATTGGCTTTGTTAATTCTTAACTTGTATGTTGACTGTGATTCATGTACAATTTTAGACATAATTATATATTTCCATGTTTGCATATTTAGTTTAGATTATTGGTTTCTCGTTTAATTCCTATTATGATCATTTTTGCAGGAGATTTTTATCTGTTGTGAAACGATTAATGATTCACTTCTTTATTTTGAGACTTTTCTACCAATTCTGAAGTATCAATTATTTTCTTTGTTTTAAACCATAGATCAATACTATAATTCATGCTCTTGGCCAAGATAGATAAATCAACATTTAGGCTATCATAGACTAGAATTAGGAGCTACTAATTTTCTGCATTTAGCTTAAGATAGTCTTTAGAATTAGTTAGTCATTAGGTTAACTTTCTTTGGTTTGTTAGGATATTGATTCAAATGAAATCGACACACACTCATCTTAGAGAGACTCTTTACCTTGAAGAGCACACCATATAGGCAGCAGGGCCTTGATCCTGTGAAAGGTAATTACCTTAAACACATACAAGATTGCATTAAGTCGAGTGTGTGGGTTGTCTTTCCGTAAGTTGTCCTAGGACAGTTTTCCCGGCCAACAGGTCTACTTCACCAATTCCTCATTTTTGACCTACATCTTCTGGTACTTGGTTTCCCAAGCCTCCTTTTTATGCTCTTCCTTTGACATCAGGGTTTTTATATTTGTGTTTTGCTTCTTTAACCTTTCCACTTCTCAGTCTCTTATACTTTCCTGTGCCATAGCCCCCACAAGGGAGAAGTCACCCGATTCTATGGAGGAGGGTGCATGGCCATGTTCTCCAACTCTTTTCTCTTCTCCTGCAGTTTCCTTTCAAGGTCTTCAGCTTTGGCTTTCAAAAAGTTCTCACTTTCCACCATGAGAGCCATATCCTCTTGCGACTACTTTTCCTTCTCTTCAAAATTCAACACTCTAGATTTGTATTCTGTTAGTTCATTTTGTAGCTTTTATCTCTTCTCCTTTAGCTCTGTCAATTCATAGGCTTCCACCAGCTGGGTGGAGGGGATTTTTAGCTTCTTTTTCAATGACTGAATGGTGTTATCTTTCTCATTGAGCAGGATTTGAATACTGGCCATTTTCTCTACTTGGCCTTCAGTGGAAACTAACTCATTCTGCAGCTTCTTAATTTGTGCCTTATGGGCCTTGTTCTCCACTCTTTCTTTCCTGAGCTGGTTTCCCACTTTATTCCTACTGAATTGCAATGTAGATATCTATAGTGCAGCCTTTAGCAACGTGGCATGGATAGCTTCCCCAGTTTCCTTGTGAAAATTTATCATATCGGGGACAGGGATGTCTTCCAAGTTCATTTTTAGTTTAGTTGTTTTTTTTTTGGTAGCCAAGGCCAAGTTCAGGGTGTTCTGGGCATGACTTCTACTAACCACCAAAGACACATATTTATTGGAAATATGCCTCACTTATGCACACAATTTAGAATCCTCAAAGGCTGCTTCTGTGCTCTCTTTATACACATTCAGTAGTTCATCTCTACTCTTGCTTGGTGCAACAAGTTCAGCGGATGTTTGGTTGAACACATATTCTTTCACCTCAAAAACAGGCAGCTTAATATTCACCTGTTTCTTTTTTCCTTGACCAACTGTCACCAGTACCAAGTGTTGCTTAGGTCCTTCTACTTTCTTCCTTTTGGGAGCTCTTTCTATGTCTCCATCTATCTCCATGACATCAATAGTTTCCACGTTGTTGGATTCTCTAGAGCTACTGGCAAGGGATAGGCCTGCTAAAACTGTTGGGACCAAGCTAGAGCTACCAATTTGAGGTAATGTGTCTTTCTACACCAGAGCAGTTGGGTCATCAGGTGTATCTACCTCCATCTTAATTTTTCCAGTATATTCTAACAAATTAGCAGTCTCAGCTAGCCCTGTAATTTCAGAATGTATAAAAGCTTTTCTGTTACTTTCTTTTCTTTTGTCTGAGATGATGTGGTGGGGGTCATAATTGATGGCTACCTTTGTTCTGAATCCCATATATCTCATCACACCTTCAATGGTTGGAAGGGTAGTCTTGTTTTTAACAATGAATGGGCCTACATCCCATGGAAAGGTGATGTCTGAAGCCTTCTTGTCATCCAAGAAATGCTCAATTTCCACTCTTAGCTTTTGCTTGATGAATTCCGGTGTAGATAATATAGGGTTTAGAAAAGCTGGTAGCACATAGGGTGCATGGGAAAACCCATAAACTCTGATTGTTGTGTTGCATTCTGAGAGGAACTAGTCGCCTATCTTCTTCTCTAGAGAAGGCTGCAACATCTCTTTCATTTTGTTAATAACCTGGGCATTTTCCTTTGAAAGATAACATTGTAGACTTCAAACATGATTTTGTTCATGAACTTAGTGTATTCTCTGAGTGTCTCCCAAGTGAAAATCATCTCAGGAATATGTAAGTTCTCTCCATTAAAGGACAGGAACATTCTGAGCAGGTATGACTAGAATCCGAAGCTTCTAGTTTTGGGGAACTCCACTAGCTGAAAATGGATATTCTCAGCTAGGGCCTCATCAAATCTAAGACAGGCACACTGGATGGACTAACTAGGCTCCTTAGGCTCAAGAGGACATGTGCTCATGAAGAAAAGAACGCTTATAAAAGGTGCAATGATATACATGTCAGTATCTAATACTAGGAACTGGGATAACATGGTGATGACACATTTGGACTCTTCAGTGAATAGACTGACTTCCCCAGGGAAAGGTTGGTTCTGGAAGGAAACATTTGGCTGCAGGCTACCATGGAAGAAATTTTGATTAAGCTCGGCTGGGGCCTATCTGAAATGATGAATTAGGGATTCTTCTTTGCATTTTTTGGCTTTTGGGTAGAACTCATCTTGGATTGATAGGGCTTTTCTAACAGTGAGGGGATTGACTGGGCACAGGATCTTAGAGATGGATGCATCCATAATCGCCCTCTTAGAGGAGGAGTATTTGGTGGTGCACCAGTCGACGAACTCGGGACAATTTGGGGTTTGGTCGATTGCAAACAAATGAAAAAATGACTGGTCAACCTTATGAACATCTATATTCCGTTCCCTAATGATCTTCAACCTATCCTCAGCTGTCTCAATGGAGTTGTTTGTCAATGCTGTGTCATAAACCTTGACATCTTTATCCTCAAACAAATCACCTATCCTATGGTATTCAAAACCTGGGAGTTCTATCTCACTCAGTTCATCCATTTAAATACTTTTGTATGGAGACAAGAGGCCTACCTAGTTATCGACTGCTTGTCTGAGAATCTGGATGAGTTGTCTGTTTCTGCACAGTCACCTTCTGTTGTTTTCTAATGCACAGGACAAATGATACTGAGATCCTTGTGCAGCTATATTTTTATATTATTTCTATTTTCTTATCAGTCTTGCACCTCCCATAGTGAAGAAGCTTCTGAGCCATCCATTTGCTCGATCAAATCTGTGTCGTGGATTTCTGTCCCTGTTTAACCCTCAGGGCCCTTCGTAGTCTTCCTCCTTCAAGTGCTGCCTTCCTTGCACTTTAGATCCATGAAACCACCGTCCACCGTCGATCTATATCTTGCCCACATCTTGACCGTCAAAAGGTACAGCCCCTACCAAGTTCACAGATTTGGAAAATGTTGATGCTCCATGCAAGTTCAATCTGCGAACAAATATTCCACCATAGATCTTAACTCCACCATATCTACACCGTTGCAATACACGAGGCCTACCAAAACTTCGCAAATATGAAATTGTCAATTCCCCACGCACGTCAAATCACTGGAGTACCTACTAGCCGTACATATGTCCTTCCACCCGTTGATCAGATTTCCAATTTTCTCACGGGCTATCACACTCTGCCCATGCTTAAACTACCCCATCTTACCTTTGCAACTTTGACTCTCAGCCATCAATCTTTATCACCATAGATCTGCGCCCTTCACCGGTGCCACCATATAACTGCGGGAAGATTTTCACATTTTTATCCCCTCTGCAATGTTAAGACTTAGGATTCTCAATCACTTTCCTCCCGAACCTAGTTATAAACATTCAAAATTTCTCCTCTCATTCCTCTAGGTCGTATGACTTGAAAACCTAGGGCCTTCTCCACTATTTTCAACGATCTAACCCTTCCACTCATCCAAGACAAAACTGGTGCCAATAGACATAATGCATGTCCAAATTGTGTTGGAATCCAATCAAATATATTGTATTGTCTCCATTAAATTGGAGAACATTAAAATATTGTGTACCGATACAATCAAATAGAATAATATGTTATATTGTCTCCCTTAAATTGGAGATTGGAGACATTAAATATTGTGTGCCAATAAGTTAAACTTTACAAATAGATTAAGACTAAATTGTCACATTCTTCTCATTGTACATTTGAAAGGTCTAGAGGCTACTTTAAGCAAGTGCTTCTTCCCCATTGTAGTAAGTCTGGTCATGTTTAAACCACATTTATTTATATGTGACATATCCACTACTTGTGCCTTTTGTAGTGTAACTAGTAGCCAATTAGGATTTGTTTGTATTAGGCATTGTGACTTAAACCTAAAATCATAAAATGTGCTAATACTTGTTAAATATGAAATATGAAACTATGTGTTGTGGTGCCTTGTCTTTAAGTGTGAGAAATGAAATCTTTAGGTATGAGAAAACTTGTTTAAAATGTGTGAATACTTGTTAAATATGAGATATTAAACTGTTCAAATACTTGTTTAAACTATGCTAATACTTATTTAATATGAAATCTTAAATTGTGAGAATATTAAATATTAAACAAATTCATTTCTTGCAAAGATCTCACAAAGATATTGTTCGAAAGATCTCACAAATATGTGTAATTATTCACCTAAGAAAAAGCTTATGAAAGAGATGAATACATTCGATCATCCCTTCATGGTAGACAACCATTATTTCCATCGAAACAATGAGTTGCACTGTGTAATACCCCTAGTTTTGAATTGTAATGTATTTATCCAAAATGTTATAAATGATGTAAATATGCAGTGTGAATTCCTAGTGGGGAGCTCAATTCCTAGTGCGGAGCTCAAGGCCAAGGCCGTACTAGTGAATGGCTAGGTAAGTATGATGTATATATTTTATTTGAACTGTTTGGTTGGATTTTATGTTGATTTAGAATATATGTATAAATAGTATGTTCATAAATAATAAAATGGTCCAAGAACGGTTGTGTAAAGAGCACCAAAAGGGGCTATGATTCCACGAGAGGGGAAGAGGAAAGGGGGTCTATCGGAGACTAAATCCATGCTTCCAAGTGTCAACCTTAGAAATTATCCAAAATTATCTCATGTGATGAGAATAAGCCAATTATCTCATTTTTTGACTGTTTTCCAATCATTAATGCATGTGTGAGGTTGGTGGGAAAAGCCACCTCATGCACTTATTGAAGCATGGGACTGACTGCACTTTTGTGATAGGTATGTCATAATAGAAGTAAGTCTACAGCTACCAGGAGTCATTTCTTACATTGTCAGAAGTTATGTAACTTGTCTTTGCACCATTTTCTCATATTCCTTGGATTCAACCCTCATTCTCTCATTATTTCATGCAGATCTACACTAGGCAGAGCTCTCCATTGTTATCCATGAGCATACCAGTATGTCCCTAACCTAGCAATTCGAATTTGGAGACCATGCTATAGATTTGGAAGGGAAAAGTGATGGTTGTATGTGAGCAAAGAGGTTGGTTAAGCTAGGAACCCTTACGCATTGATTTATGCTACTTGTAGGTGCTTTAGAAGCCACAAATTAAGGCTACAAGTTGTTCTATAGCAGCACATATCAGATTGGACTTCTTCTATGCACACACTTGAAGCACCCAACAATATGGATCTCCCAAGAGAATTGTGGATTAGTGAAGGGGAGGCCTAAGCTAGATGGGTGTTGTGTGGGGTAGGTGTTGTGGAAGCCCAGGCTATGAGGGCTAGGTGAGACCCCTGTAGAGCTTTGTATGATAATTTGGCTAAGCATAGAGAGTAGAATGGGTTGTGGGCTTAGAGAGAGAATTCTGTAGGTGTTTCCTTCACCCTCGTGGCCTTATAGCCTAGCTTGGGGGTGGCCTCCCAGCAAAGAGAGTATATGCTTGACGGAGTGCCTATGGTTGGGTGGAAAATCACTCTTACACACCCAATTTCTTGGTGTTATAGGTCAAACCTGCACTTCTCCGTCCGTGATCACATTGCTCTGTAGATCACACAAAATCACACCATGGATTGAAGAGTTAGGTTGACCTGGATGACTTACTGGTGGTAGTACACTCTTCAGCTGAGGATCTGATTGTTTCTTCAGATTTCACCACATGTGCACTACTCTTGCTATAGTAAACCAGAGCACACATCAAAAGATGCACTGCTTTGCTCAAGGGAAACCAACGCACACCTTGAAAAAGGTTGCAAACACTTGTTGCAAAGTACAAGAGTTGCACACTGTGTGCTACTCTGGTTGTATGAAACTCACGCACATCTTAAGATGAAGTCAAAAAATATATTAAGATTACGAATCAGAATTAGTTGAAGTTGTTTCTGCAACTTCCCCAACCTCCCAATTCAACCACCTCTCAAATTCAACTGCCTACCTTGTCCCATAAATACAAGGAGGATCCATGAGAGAGGAACCTAGAAGGAATGCTTTAAGTGCTGTTACGCTGGAGGAATTCCCAAGTAATTGTGAACAGCAGGAGCCTAGGACTCGGTTGTAGAAGCATCTAGACAGATCAGGTATATTTGTACTGATTTATGTTTCTTTGGCAATAAAAGGTGGAAATACCCATCCTGTCCCAAATCGAATGTCTATTGGATTGCATGTTCATTTGGTTTAATATTTGATTGTATTTGATGTTTAATTTCTTTCAATTTCATCATATTTATTGTAGTCAATATACTCTAAGGAAGATCTACTTTGTGTTGCAGTTTCATCATAGTGGAGGATCAAGCGAAAGCTAGGACTAGCCATCAATTAAAAGGTACTTCTTTCGATACCACGATTCCTTTTCCATCTGTAGTAACTAAATGCAATGCAATGAATGTATTTACCTGTCACCCCACCCAATTTGGTAGTGTCTACTCCTCACTATAAGGTATTAATCCTGTACAATAGACTGGCGACTTTGCTGGGGAGTAGCTATGTGTTTTTCTGCTCTAGGAGGCCTTGTTAGGTTTTCTTACAGTCTTTCTCGGTCTATTTGTTCTCTGAGAGGTCTGATAAGTCATTGTTTCCTGTTCTTTATATCTATACTCATCTCATTCTACTATTGCAAATCCTTCTTGTGTGCTTCTGAGACTTGTGTGTTGGTTTACCCTACTTACAATAGCGCATTTTATTTGATAAACGCCGCCTTGTCCACTACATAGTAGCGCATCTTTCCTAGTGTGTGATGGTTTATTTACCACATAGTAGTGCACTTAACCTGCATCTAGTGTGTGCTGGTTTATGTACCACATAGTAGAGCACTTAACCTGCATACTTGATGATGTGTGTGTAGGTTTCTAGTGTATAAAGTAAACCATTTCCCGATGTGTGCATGGGTTGCTAGTGTATAAAGTAGAGCATTTTCTTATGTGTGCACTGCTGTCAGTGTATACAGTAGCGCACATTCCTGTAAGTTTGAACCTTTTGCTATCGGGTTTGATTTTTGGATGTTTGGGCCTATTCCTTCGTTTGCTTTGCCTCTCTGATGATGTTGAGACACCCTTGTGTCTTTTATTGGTCTTGTGTAACATCTCGAGAGTCCTTTTAGATTGCTTCAGTGCTTTTTAGGTGTCTTTATGCTTTTATGCCTTTCTGAACTTGTGTGTTACTCCCTGCTAGTTACAACAGTGCACTATGTGCCCTAGACATGTGTTGCACTTCTGCAGACCTACGCAAAGAACGCATGTTGTCTGTTGCAATACTCGCACACATTTACTGTGTTTGATCTTTCTGCTAGGGTTTGACCCCAGTTTGAAGACTCTTGGGTTCTTTTGGAAAGTTCTGATGATTTGATGCCTTCTGAGATTCTGTTCAGATAAGTTTGATTTGATTAAATCCTTCTTAGATTTTCTTTTCAGTTTGTGTAGTGGTAAAGTGATTTTTGGTTCGCTTTCCTACTCTGCTTACTTGGCAGGTGTTTTACTGGGTTTTGATGCTTACGAGCAGCCTTATCAGTCTTCCTTTCTGCTACATGCATCTTTTTCCCTTTTCTTTTTACATTCAATGCCAAGTCTAGAGTTTTTTCATTTCGAAACAACTTGGTAGGTCGAGTCTTTCTCAGTTTCTGCTTTGATTGTTTAAGCCATTAGTCTCTTATCTTTACTGGCACCGCTTTTAGATCTTACTGGTTCCATTTTATGATTTCAGTTTCTTTGAAAAAGAGAAAAGATAAAAATTGAAAATTGGTAGCATAATTGTAAGATTTATCATTTCTTTTCGAAGTAGTATAAATTTTGTTTTGCTTTAAAAATTTAAAAGAAAAAAATCAAAAATATCTTTAGGTTTGCTTATCTTTAGTTTTGGAAAACAATGAATGAGAAAGTTTTGTGAAAGTTGTTTACTTTTATGCACTCTTTATTTCAGTCACAACCACGCCACACACTTCACTACAACCTTTGAGTAAGAACAACCATTTAAAAGGAACACTTAATAAAATTTACTAGCAAATTTTTCTTTTTTAGGGTTGTCACTTCACCAACTAGCTTAGGCTAGGGTTTCAGATCAAAACACACTTAAACTATCCGGAATCAATTTCATTACTCAACAATCATAGTAAGACATTCTTTGGGTAAATCCATATGTATCAAAATCTCTTGGGAAACTCCACTAAAACCGGAGCTAAGCACGAGGTCGTGTGTGATTGGAATTGTTGAGGATAGCCCCTCACTTTCCTTTCGAGCATAAACTAGAGCTGTCTTGTGTATGGGGGTCCTTTTGGACTTCGGGCTTTGTTACCCTACCCATGCGTTACGGCTAGACCGACGACTGTCCCCCCAATATTTTTTGTACTTATGGTAGCCTTAGTATCTTGACCATCTACAATTCTTCACAAGTAGAGTGGAAGGCTATTTCCACTACACCTTGGACAGCCGTAGAAGGTAACCGTTTGGTAGTAATCTCGGGAGGGTAGTTTGGTGATTCAAATGCTTGCAACCAGGGGACCTCCATTGGACCCCGTGGAACTGACCGTCTATACTCTATTAACTTGTTCTGGGCCCTCATCATCCCATACTAGTTTCTGAGAGTATCAGCTTTTTTTTCTTTGTGTTGATCACCTTAGGACATTTTTAGTGGTGTGCTCTTTGTGCCGCTTGTTTTTAGTTGGCCTTAGATATTTCTGGCCCATTGAGTCGCAAACTATAGATAACATCCCGATGAGCACCAATCAAGAGAACCCTATTCAAGGGGCTCCTTGTGATTTTCCATTCATTGGGAACATTGGTACTCCCTTAATGGCTACCTTGAATATTTTGTGATTCACTATAGGGCTACTAGTTTGGTTGTTTTCCACTATGAACTCCTTGCATGCTCCTGATGCTTCTCAAGTAAGCACCTCACATCAAGAGCATCAGAACCCTATGCTCGCTTTGCCAGTAACATCTTCTGCTCCTGCTTCTACGTCATGTGGTGAAAGTAATAATACTAGTAACCAATAGTCTAAAAGGAATAGACGAAGGAAGAATAGGAAGAAGATGCCAAAGCAAAGGGGCAGCCACCCAGCCTCTGGAAGTCATGCTGGGGGTACCTACCCAACCTCTGGTGGTCATGTTGGGAGAAATCACTCAGTCACTGTAAATCATACTGAACCCACCCACCCAGCCTCTGGAAGTCATGCCAGGGGAGCCTACCTAGCCTCTGGAGGTCATGCTAGGAGGAAACACTCAGTCACTATAAGTAATACTAAACCCACCCACCCAGCTACTAGAAGTCATGCTGGGGGCACCTACCTAGCCTCTGGAGGTAATGTTGGGAGAAAAATTTCAGTCACTACAAATCATACTAAAAGCATGTCTTCACCCACTGTTACTCATGTTGAGGACACGTCATTGATCACTGTTGGTCATATTAATGAAAAGTCACCCGTTACTGTGAGTCATACTCGAGACACTGAATCAACCACTGCAAGTCATGCTGAAAAAGTTGACTTTGTCGACAAACTTAATAAACAGAAGCTTAAGTTTCCTTGTAAGTTTTGCAAGGGAGACCACCTGACCTATTTGTGCCCTGTACTTCCAGAAGTGCAAAGAGTGTGGTCCGTAGTTCAAAAGTATTTTACTTTTTAGCAACCGGCCACTGCAAGTCATGTTGGGGGAAAGCTATCAGCCAATGCTAGTCGTGCTGAGAGTACTGTTGTTGTAAAGGAGTCTCGGTTTATAGGACGCAAGCCAAAGTTACCTTGTAAACTTTGTAATAGAGATCACCTTACTCACCTGTGCCCTGCTATTCCAGAGGTGCGGAGAGTGTAATCCATGTCTGAAAGATCCTCTACTACTGAATTGTCTATAGATTCCCAACAACCTGATCAACCTTTGGTTGATGAAGTGGTTGAACCAATGCAATATTTGGTCAACCCCACTCTTCCTTCGTAGAGTGAAGTGATCGAATCGATGCAATCCTCGACCAATCTCATCAGTCCTTCAGAGACTGATGCACTTGTCCCTGAAGTCTTCTGCATTACCAGTTCAGATGTTTCTGAAATGGGGGTACTTCATTTGTGCCGAGTGAACCCCTACCAAGCTCTGGGATCATTTCCTTTGATTGGAATAGTCTAACTAGGCCTCGCATTCCTTCTGCTACACCTTTTCAGATAAAGGTTGATATTGGAAACCATGCGGTTCATCGATGTATTGTATATGAAGGAGCCTCTGTTAGTATCTTGTCCCCTTATTCTTGGAGAGATTTAGGTTTTCCTAACCCTGTTTCAGCTATTAATTGGCCGTTGACTTTCGATAAAAAGACCTAGTGAACCGTTGGGATTCCTCCCTCAAGTACCCATTACTTTGGATGGAAAAATAGTCTTAGTTGATTTTATGGTTTTAAAGGACCCTATGGACTTTGATATGATCCTAGGGCGTGATTACGTATATGCTATGCAGGCTGTGGTGTCTACGCTCTTTCGTGTGATGCATTTTCCTCACAACGAAAGCATTGTCACTATCGATTATCTTACATTTGTTGATCCCTCTTATTACCCAACTATAGAGCAAGTATATCCCTCGCCAGTAGGCACTACCATGTCACAATCAAATTATGTGGCATATTGTTCCTTGAGTCCAATTGCTACTAAGAAAAAGCCTTTGAATTCATGATTACCTTCTAAGGACTGGGTCCTGGCAATTGACCTGGTGATGACTCCATCTGAATGTTTAGATATGTGTTCCATCTGGGATAATATACTTCCATCTGATGAATTTTTCCTAGAGTCTATAATGCAATCTTCCATTCATTTGGACATTGATCCACCTACGAGAATTCTTCTACCTTCACTTCGAGCTCGTTAAAAATAGTAAGGAGACTACGAGCATTCTTCCACCTTCACTTCGAGCTCATTAAAAACAGTAAGGAGGGTACGAGCATTCTTCCATATCTCCTTTGAGCTCGTTAAAAATAGTAAGGAGGTCACGAGTTTACTTTTTTGGGCTCGTTAAAACTTTACAAAAAATATCTTTATAGAGTTCTTTCACGCTCTTCTTAGAGTCTTTAAATATGACAAGATTGCCGAGCATACTTATTCTCTTCAAGCTCATTAAAGGAATTGAAGCTACATTCGCTTAAGTATAAGTTTAACCATTTTTCCGTACTTTTGCGGATTATTTATGAAAAAGGAATACTCTAGTCATCCGTGGCTACAAGAGTTCTTCTCTCATCGTTTTAGACTTTTTCGGGGGAGGAGACTAACTATACGAGAAATGACTTTTGGAGCCTTCTTTATGGTTTCCAGGCTCTCGAAACATGAAAACACCAAGCGAGCATTCACCTACTCGGGCTTGATGTGAAATCCACGAGAAGGTATATGGAGGATTGTTTAAGTTTTTCAGACTCTGTAAACAGAAAAACACTGGCGAGCATATACCAACCCGAGCTCTATATTAAAATCCACGGGTAGGTGTATGGAGTTATTGTTTAAGTTTTGCAAACTCCTTAAAATTGAAAAAACTGGGGAGCCAGAATAAATCTCGGCTCAATATTAAAATCCAGAGATTAGTGTTATAGAGTATTCTTCTCTATCTTCTTTGAACTCTGTAAACAATGAAGAAGGTCCTGAGTCTTCCTCCCATGGGCTCGTTAAAATTCTACATGGTTGGACTTATTGATTTTTCTTTCTTTCTTGGACGCATTAAAACAACAAGAAGGACATTCTTTTACCAAAAAGAATAAGGGATGAGAAGGGTATATCACATCTTTTCAGTTTCGAAGGCAATTAAGTCATTCATATCCTTGAACACAACACCTATTTGAGTCTATCATTTCAGTTGGGTTTTAGTTTTTGGCCTTAGGGTGAACCTGATCTCTGAGTTTTTACTCCCTCAGTTGGTTATTCTTCCAACCATATGGAGGGTCTGTTAATGTCTCCTACATTACAGACTTATATCACTTCCCCTTCTTGTTGAAAACTGCCTATGTCACTTTGTGTCGTGCTCACTGTTTAAGGATACAACCTGTGTCGGCCATTCTACAGTTTACATTGGCTTCATGTGTCGGCCATCTTGGTGTCAGTTTGTTTCATCTTGTTACTTGTCCTACTCCACATCAGCTCATTCCTTTTGAGTGTTCCTCATGTTGGATGATGGAGGATGCATTAAGGCCTCCCTTCCAATGGATTTCTTCCCATCGACTTCAACTCATAATGCTCTGGGAATGAAGTTTAGAGTTTCGGTTAGTACCTTGGGGATTGCAGTCATCAGTGGCAGTTTCCCTCACTGTTGAATCATGAGAATACATCAATGTCTCTTATTCGACAGGTTCCTCAAGTGTTGGAATTCAAGTCCACTTAATCACACTTGTTGGAATGTACTAGGTACCTTGAACCCCATTATCATTATCGATGGAAGTCCTCGCATTTGTTAATGGTATACATCAATGACTAGTAATCAAACGATACCCCCCATGTTCGACTAGAGCTCATTTATTCACATGATTAGGGTTTGTACCTTGGGTTGTTTGGATGAAGATCTTGGGACTCTGATAGCATCACCATATTTATGTTATCAGCCAAGTTGCGCAAGATTGAGCCTCACTCATTTTTGGCTCTTCATGAGGCATAGATCCAGTTTGTTGTTATGGCTATGATCTCCTATTTTGACATGGATCCACGCTTGTATTTCAGTGGCCATGCTATATACATATCCTAGTTATGTATTGGAGATCATGTTGTATCTTGCTACACATCTATATGATGTCAAGTTTGTAATTGCTCGCTGACCTTGATCGTTGTTTCAGGTACTTTTTTGACTTGGTTCTGCGGTTTCTTGCTCCTCCTCTGACTTGGAATTATAATGTATTTCGGCCATTGTTTCCCTCTGACCTCACACATTAGTGGGCATCTATTATAGGTCAAACCTTCACTTCTCCATCTGTGATCACATTGCTCTGTAGATCACACAAAAGGACACAATGGATTGAAGAGTTAGGTTGAAATGGATGACTTACTGGTGGTAGTACACTCTTCAGCTGAGAATCTGACTGTTTCTCCTGATTTCACCACATGTGCGCTAATCTTGCTAAAGTAAACCAGCGCACACCTCAAAAGATGCACTACTTTGCTCAAGGACAACCAGCACACACCTTGAAAAATGTTGCAAATGCTTGTTGCAAAGTACAACAGTTGCACACTATGCGCTACTCTGGTTGTATGAAACCTGTGCACATCTTAAGATGAAGTCAAAAAATATATTAAGATTACGAATTGGGATTAGTTGAAGTTGGTTTTGCAACTTCCCCAACCTCCCAATTCAACCACCTCTTGAATTCAACTACCTACCTTGTCCCATAAATACAAGGAGGATCCATGAGAGAGGAACCTAGAAGGAATGCTTGAAGTGCTGTTATGCTGGAGGAATTCCCAAGTCATTTTGAAGAGTAGGAGCCTAGGACTCAGTTGCATAAGCATCTAGATAGATCAAGTATATCTATACTGATTTATGTTTCTTTCATAATAAAAGGTGGAAATACCCTTCCCGTCCCAAATCGAATGTCTATTGGATTGCATGTTCATTTGGTTTAATATTTGATTGTAGTTGATGTTTAATTGCTTTCAATTTCATCATATTTACTGTAGTCAAGATACTCTGAGGAAGGTCTACTTTGTGTTGCAGGTTCATCATAGCGGAGGATCAAGCAAAAGCTAGGACCAGCCGTCGATAAAAAGGTACTTCTTTCGATACCTCGATTCCTTTTCGATTTGTAGTAATTAAATGCAATGCAATGAATGTATTTACCTGTCACCCCACCCAAGTTGGTAGTGTCTACTCGTCACTATAAGGTATAATCCTACACAACACTTGGGTCTGAGTTGGAGAAAGATAAGTATTCTCCTGTATTTGAATCTGAAATGATTTTACTTTATGCTTGTATTTGCATGCTAGATGTATGTGGATAGATTTTAAATTTCACTGTGCATGTTTATTTACATTTCTGCACATATTGTATTTGTTGAAAATCATATTGTGGATTTGGGGCAAAATTTAAGAGCTAGAATTTAGCTAGCGTCCCCTCCTGATGGTCAGATTAGGTGAGGCGGATGTTATACACCGAATATGCAATGGTGACTTCAAGGAAGACAATGGAAGCATACAATGATCCCATAGCTTTTAAACATCCTTCTCTTCTATATGTGCTCCAACCTAGCCATTTATAAACCTCATTAGTAGAGGCCATTGGGATTGGAAAGAGAGGCGGAACTGGAAATGGAAACGATTGGAACTGAGATCACTTCAGCTCAGTTTATTTTAATATATTCTTCGTTATTACAAATGGCTATTAAAAAAGTAATGGGTTTTAAACCATGGAAACGATAACCTTTCCCGCATGGAAAAAGTTGGTTAATCCAAAAAAATAGTGAATTAACAAATGACTTTTCAGTAGGCTCTTTGGCAAGAGAAAATGTTTGCCATTGGAGGTGTAAACCCGATGAATCCTTTTTAGGATATATTCCAAAGCATTGCATCCTTTCCATCCATCCTTAATCAAGGATTAAAAGGTTGTGATCGCCCTCCCCCTGCAATTTTAATTGAAGATGCTTCAACTTAATTACACTACCAAAAACAAAAATAATTAAAAAAATACATGTGTCCTAATAAAAAATGAAAACTAATTTAAATAATTCATGTTGACCTATAAAATAAAAAATTAAAACATAAACCCGATTTATCAGAGGGGTCACATTTGAAGAATTGAATCCCTCTTGGTGCTTGATAAATACTGGTTTAAGATGGATTTACGTTGCTTTTAGCATATTGAGAAAAATAATACCTAACTCAATGTTATACATTAACATAGAATATTAGCATAAGTGCCATAGAATGTATGCTTGGATTTTAAAATGAAAAGCTAACTCACCCATGCATAGAATGTATGCTTGGATTTTAAAAATGAAAAGCTAACTCATCCAAAGAACCAAAAAAAGAACTATTGAAAAGCTATCTACATTGTCCACTTTCTACTTCTAGAATTATGCTCATCATGAAGTTTCAACATGTAGTGATATTCATGAGGAATAGGGTTGGAAGGGGTAATGCATAAGAAAAAGAATGGTGTTGTGTTTAGGTTGCGAGGATAATATACTTAACTCGTTAGTATTTGTATCATGGCAAGTTAAATTTTTTCATAGTAACAACTTTTATTTGCAATTTGTTTCTTATCGTTGGCATATATGATTTTTTTTAAGTTGAAGTCCCAATCTTTATGTAAAAAACATTCAAATATAGGGAGTACACAAGTTGCATCAATTTCTTTGAATACAACATTCCACTTTTACAATTAAAGGTTAAAAAGCTTAGCAAATATTTTTATTATAAGATTTTTTCTTGCCTCTTTGTTGTCAAGAATGACTTCTAGTCCTTTCACTTATGTTTTTGTATGCTTTTAGCATAGTTGAGATGTACTTTTTTCTAGGGAAAATTTTCTAAAAAATCCTCCAAGTATTACCATGTAATCCACGGATGGTAAATGGGTAAATTGTTAACCAAAAGAATCAAATCTGGCTCCAATACCAATTGAGCTAACCCTTAGGACTAGTTTAGATATACTTCCATCAAGCTTTTATTGAAGTGGCATTTGCGCTCCCACTATGTATCCCACACTATTGTACTTAGCAATCCCTTTGACTTATTTGTTTTAAGTGGGTAGACATTAATAAAATTATTTTTTTACGTTATCTGCACCTCAAATGTTACAAAATCCAGATAAAATGAATAGTTTGGTTTCTAATTTTTAAACTATCATAACTTATATGAACTGCATGTGATAAATAATTTACATATTCATTAGTATCATTTTACAACTTCTAGATAAGCATATGACGATGGCATAATTTTAGGGTCTTGCATGCATTGCTTCAAATTTTAGATGCATGGAAATATGTTTGTCTTACATGCTTCTTTTTGGTAAAAATCTGACTATTTTCTGTAACACTTTATGAATTTCGTGGTGTCTTCTATTCTGCTTAGTGTTGTCAATCTGAATTTCAAGTTTCGCTAGTCTTAGCATGACAACGCTGGACAGTATGCAAGTTCCACTAGCCTTGGCATGGAAATGCTGGAAAGTAGCCAAGATGGACTTGTTTTTGAGTTTCTGCAAGGTACACTGAGTGAAAAGGACACCTTGAATTTAAAAGAGAGAGTGGACCCCATTATACAAACTTGTTTTGGTAATTTCTATCTTTTAGCTTTGAAATGGCTATTTTGAGAGTAGTTCTTATATTCCTCTATGCAAGGTAGTCACATTTTGAGAAACCACTCTTTGTGAGTTCAATGTGAAATATATGTATATAGAAACATTTATTAGCATGTTTGAGGTCACTAAGTTATATATTACATCTTAATAATTTGTTAATGAGAAGAAAAATCATTAAGTTAGGTGTCAGGTTTAGATATGAACTATTGTATCAAGATCTTAAAATTCAGTACAAGAAACAAGTTAAAGAGATTTTTATGGATTTGGTACTGGTGCACCAAAAATTAATTTTTGGGCACGTTTCCATGTTTTCTTGATATATTTATAAACTAATATTGTTGCTAGCTGAAGTTTCTCCATCTTTAGTATCTCTTACAAAGTTACAAATGTCATATTTCAAAGCTTCTTCGACATTCTTTCACAGTTATATTTTTAAAGGGAATCTTTTTTCTTGTAGTATATGATTTCCTAGAGGATCTTATGGAATGTCCTCATTTTTGTGTTGTGACAATATTTTTTCATCACTGTTGTAGTTATTTTGTTTTATTTGAATTTCGTACATTGTCGGGTTAAAGGAGATGGAACATTTGTGCCGGCGAAAGAAGATGAGATTGAACACTTATTGGATGTTGATAGAGACCATAAATCTCCAAAAACTCATACCTGAAACACATCAATTCACAGAATACGACAATAGCATCTACTACTGAAGAGTCCCCTAGCAGTGATAGTTTTGCGCGGCATGGAGATGTTACAGGTTGGCAAATTGCAAGATTCTCCCTTTCTATCTTGTACTCTATAGCTATTATTTGAATTTATATTTTGTGGGTTGTGTAATTTATATTTAATGTGAGGAAAATAAGTTGTATGGAATGAACTTGAAGCAATAGTTCTTATGTGATAATAACTATTTGTGACGAGTGTCGGGACATTTCTAAGTCGTCTGTGGAAAGCATGTAGAATCATGATAACAGTAATGAAGCTCTTACTGGTATGGTTGATTTTTTGTTATGCTTGCTGTCTTTAGGACTCTTATAGGTTTCTGTGATAGCAATCTATATTGATTAGGATCTTGAAGGGAGACATGCATAGAGAGAAGGTTTCAATGTATTTTGTTGGTAAAACAATCTTTTTTTTCTCATTTTCTTGGTCTTGACAAGCCTTAACATAAGATAATTTTTAAGAGCATAAGACTCCTGATTTCCAAATCCTTGCACGTGCACGTATTCCATTTTGGGTTACCTCACTGTAGCTTCCAAGAACTTCTCAGAGTCATTTTCACATAAGATACTTGTGACATCATGGACAAGTCTCTCAGCATGATCTACTAACGAAGCATTATGATTTTGATCATCTTGAAAGGAAACAAGGATGAGGGATTCAGCAACTTGAGTTTCAACAATTTTATGCTGCAGTACGGGAACAGTCCCCTTTTTAATTGTTAATTTTAAATCAGTTGATGTATAATTAGTGTGACTGGATGGTGCATTAGAAGCTGTATAAAGCAAGAATCAAGCCCTAAATTAGTCATCACCTTCATACAAAACCTGTGAAAGACTCTTGCGTAAGGCATCAATGAAATGATTGAACCTCCACCATGCTCATTTCCTTCCCCAGTGAGGAATCTAGAATCCCTTGCATTAATTTCTATTAACATAATGTCAGGTTTCAAGAAACATTTGTGGAGTAATTTTCAATATCTAACATGGTAATGAGAAACAACAAGTTCTTAAATTTGTGTTTCGATTATCTTACAAAATTAAATGGTAAAATAGAAATTTTATTGTACCTTAAATTCCTCCCTTAAACTCACACAATAAGAGTGAATTTCACCTTATATTTATTATTAACAAACTCCGTATTAGATGGGATGTCCACCTAAAATATAATAAAATATACATCATTAGATGGGATGATGTCCACCTAAGATGACCAACAAACTCCATATTAGATGGGATGTCCACTTTTATATTTTGATCCAGTTTCATATATCCCTTAACTAGTGACTTCCCAAAAGATTGTGTTTTACTGCTAGAACATATAATATAGGCTGTCCATGTCGTAATTATAATTAAAGGACATGAATGTGATGTGTTTAGTGTTGGTCACCCTATATGTCGATTAATTACAACTAACACATATGACGCTCAATATAAATTGTCAACCCAGGGAAGTCTTTTATTTCAATGGCAATAAGCGCAATCTATGCATAAACATTTCGAGTAGTTGATTACTAAATGGAGATAATAAGCTTACTTATATGCTCAGCCCAACTCATTCCATAAAGAAAACTAATCTAACTCATACATCTAGGAATTTAAAGTACAACTACCTCCATACAGAAATCAACCTAGCAGCAGTTACTGATCTAAGAATAGAAATGAACTAGATTACTTTTGCAAGAAGTTGAAACCTATAATTACCAAACTACAATATTCAATCTTTACCAAAATGATTCATCCAGCAATTACTATTACTCAATCACAATCTCCCTAATCTAATGAATTCAATGAAGATACAACAGCAACCAGAAACTAAACATAAGCTTGAAATCTAAATTGATAAATATCGGAAATCCTAGAAAGCATGAATGACTGAAAGAAATTGAAGATGAGCTTGGCTGAAACAGCTAATTCTAACACACCATGCATCAATTGAACTATCCTACACAGTCGACTGTCACACCACATAGTTGTAGCTATTCAGGATGCAATAATAAACTACCAGGAAAGAATGCAATTATAAACTCTATTGTAGCTAATCAGTAATCACCCCTAATGCGATTCCACACCACATGACATAAAAGAAATTAATCTACCTACTTAAATCGGTAATCTCTGTGAGAAGGTGGGCCCTAGGCTTCTAACAGATACGTCGTGAACTACCATAAATTAAGACACATAAATAAGAGTAGCTCTGCTCTTCATTAAAGATGGTAATCCACAGTCTCAGCTCTCAGTTACAGCCCGTACAAAATGATAATTAACCAACCCCAGACTCTGAAATCCTTCCCATATTTATACATGAAAAATACAGTTCGTGATCCACTAATATCGCACAGCAATGAAGATCTCTGATCTTCATGCTGCAGAGTTACATGCATATTCAATCAGGTCATTAGACATGAAGGATGTTGTTACTTTGGCAGTCAATGGATCAACGGATTAACCAATCGGGAGGCGTCCTATCTATTGCAACAATGCTCTGTTTCAGCGAAG
Source organism: Larix kaempferi (assembly GCA_027924585.1). Taxonomy (NCBI): domain Eukaryota; kingdom Viridiplantae; phylum Streptophyta; class Pinopsida; order Pinales; family Pinaceae; genus Larix; species Larix kaempferi. Next base: position 22,730,315 of record BSBM01001022.1, read on the forward strand.
ATCTCTTACAGCTTCACGTGGAAAGATGCGCTGCCCCCTTGAATATGAGGAATCAAATCTAGAAGAGTAACAACTGGAACCATGTGTGATTCTTTCCCAAGGCATTACGGCTGATACACCTGTGCTTTGATCTCAACTTAATGAAATCAACACAAGTTAGCATAAATTGAAGGCTATAATTCATAACCATAACAATCTTAGGCATTAAATAAATGAAACAATAATGAAGTATACCTTGTCAAGATTACTGGTTGATTTGGAAAAAGGCATGTATATGGTTTATGAAATTAGGGTATAACAGGGAAAAATGATGAAATAGATATGGTTAAAAATGGGAATTTCCAGGGCCCAACATCTCCCCCCAACTATCCATTTGCATGTCCTCATGCAACAACCGATTAGTTCGATTATGAATCTGATTCTCGTTCATATTATGCAAGTTAGTTGAAGGAATCAGCTTCGACAATTAATCATTGGAAATGCTGGTTCTTGTGTAATAGCATCCCCCTACCCTAAGCAACTTCAGCCTATATTAAGACTCAGCAGATTTTTAATAGTTCCTATGTAACCACATCTTTCCCATGTGTCTCAATCTCAGCATCTTCTATCTGAATTGTTTTTTCAGCAAAATTTATTGAGGACGTTGGTTCTTGTGTGACAACGTCCTATTTCTTGATTCTTTTAGCCTGCTGAGTTGATTCCATGTCCCCAAAACGATGAAACTGAGCCCATAAATAGTTCTTCTGATTGTTTTGCTCCTGCAGATCTTTGTACCGCTAAATCTAGCACTGTAATTTTATGCCCTACCAAATTAAATATATCTCCACATTCTGGGAAAATCATTTCTCTCCGTCCTTCATTCCTCCAAATGGAAGATAGATTCCCCAGTCAGTCTGTCGCCTCCACTATTGTATTCACATGCCTCTTTGCCTGCTTCCTGCATGTCTCTTTCTATTTCTCTACATCTGCATGAAGCACTTGTACCTCCTCCTTTAATAGCTCATTCTCAAAAAGAAGGTTCTCTATTTGAGGTTTTTCTACAATAGGTTCTTGTGTATCAGCAAATGGTCGACATTTTAAGATGGGAATTCCAATATCTACCGCGATTAAGTGACTTGCTTTTGCTGTAGTAATAGTTTTGATCCTTCTCTTTTGCGCTGGGATGGAAGTCTGGCCCTTGCTCATTAAACCTTCCTTTCTCCTCTGAGGAAGAGAAACTCTTATCACTTGAGAAACAAGGCCTAATCCCTCCGTTTGAATAAAGGTTCTTTTTATTTTAGGGGAGGATGCCACATTTAGTGCTTCTAGATCGCTTCCTGCTACTGCTTTTTCCTGATGTTCCTCCTCTGTTATTTTAGTTTTAGCTGCTACAGTTTCAACCTCTTCTATATCCATCTCCTCTTCATCCTCCAATTGAACTTCTGGTGTTCCAATCCTCCCCCCAACTAAGTTTGAGGAACTCCAATCCTCATCCACTATCTTTGTAGAGAATTCATGGGTTTCCCTTGGACGAACCAGAAGTTGTCCCTAGGTCAATTTGTTATATGCAAGGGCTGGTAAGATTAATAGTTTATTTAGCCCATTATTTGAGAGGGATGATAAGGGGTGTTGTGCTCTTTTAGCATAATAAACCATGTGTTGCAAGGATTTAAGAAGATAGTATGGCATATTTAGCAGCTTGCGATGACGTAAATGTGATAGGAGGAAAAATTCATAAATGTAAACAACATTATACCTTCCTTCACATGTGATATACTTCTTCAAGAAGAGTGCAACTTGATCCCAATGACTCAGAAGAGTCTCCAGGGCCGTTCCTCTGCCTCGTGGTCGAACACTCTCTCCTGCCACCAGGAAATCCTCAGTTGTAGTCGGATGATGGAATTTCTGACTAAACCAACGCTACCCAATTCTCAGAAGTCCCGTTACTTCTGCCAGGATTTCCTCTGAAACATCTATTCGGATACCTCGAAGCTCTGAATGGGTGCTTGTAATATTTTGGGAAAATTCAAGGGTTGTTTCTTCGTGAAAACCATTAAGGCATTGAAAATATTTTTTTCACCCTACTTTTTGAAAGATAACAAAGACTTCTCTATTCTTATACAGAGATTTTATTGTTAGAGGCTCATATCTCACAGGGATACCCATACCGCTAAGCTTCTGCAAAATATTTTAACGAATGCACCAGTTACAGTTTCAAACATCGGGCTAACTGAATGCAGACACGGTTGAGGTATAGTCGAAGTTTGAAATGAGCATTTTTGGAAAGGTGGCATAGCTAGTCCTGGAATAAAATCCATGGTAGGATTATCACACACGTTGGGTAGAATGTTGGTCATAATCATAAGTATGGGTAATGGTTTAAACATGGTTTTGATTCAGTTGATTGGTTGCAGATAGATGATAGGGATAATTGACAAATATAACCATTATTGCTTGCGACGTCACTGGATGCCTAATAATGATTATAGTTAGAACCCGTACCTTCGAGATTAATGCTCAAGCCGTTATTTTTCCATAGTATTATACTTAGCAGTCGCATCGCTGGTAAAATACGCATGTGTTGAGTTGAGTTGTTCATCGCCAACCAGGATGATAAGGAAATCCAAGCTGACAGATGCGCGAGATGGCCCAATAATTTTCTTTGTTCTTGGCAGACTATGATTGGAGTTATGCAGTCATCATTTAGATTAGAGGCTGGTCAAATCATTAGTGGCGATACTGTTCTGAGAGGCAAACAATCTAGCGGAGTTGCAGTTGATGAATAAGAGGAATCTAATGAAATTGTGACAAGGAAATAGGAAAAGAAGTGAATATAGTAGAGCCGTATGAAAATTTTAGCAGATTTCGATAGAATACGACAGAGTCACCACTGCGAAAGTTGGCGAAATGGGAAAAAATTAGCGGAGTCCCAACTATACGAAAAAGGAGAAATGGATGAAAATGGCGGAGTCGTAGCTACGAGACTTGGAAGAATAGGCAAAAGTAGCAGAGTCGCAGCTACGAAAAAGGTAAAATGGATGAAAATAGCGGAGTTGCAGCTGTGAGACTTGGAAAAATAGGCAAAAGTAGCGGAGTCGCAGGTACGAAATATGGGAAAAATAGGAAAGAATAGTGGAGTCGCAGCAGCAAAATTTGGGAAAATAAGCAAGGTAGGAGCTTCAGTTGTGCAAAATGGAGTAACAGGAAATCTTTTCAATTGACTGCTAAAAACCGATGAATCATCCATCTTCAAAGAGCTTTATTAGATCAGGAAAACAATGTAAGATGTCTGCAATCATTTGGCACAGTTACGATTGTTGCTCCTCCAATTAATTCCTACACACAGTTCTTCAAAACAAAACTTGATCAAGTGTAAAAAGAAAATAAACCAAATACAGAAAGAAAACAAATTATTTATGTACAAATTATGTGTGGAGATTGCAGTTCTTAAAAATTGTCAGGGTTTGAGAAAAATCCCTGTCCTGGTGTTAACTGATAATCTGGATCAGCTGCAACATGTAAAATGAAAGCATTCTTTGAGATCGATTTGTGATACAGTCACATCCGATGACCATTTGCGAATAATGGTGTCTTGTTTTCATCAATGGTGATGAATCGGACTGTTCCATTGTCAAATACTCGATCTATTTGATAAGGTCCGAACCAACGAGTATGCAACTTGCCTTTGAAATCCTTCTTAAACCGTGAATCATAAAACAGAGCCCAATATCCTTCTTAGAAGCCTTTCTTCTTTATAAATCTATCATGCCATTTAGAGCGTTGCTGTTGGATCAAAGTTGTATGATTTATTGCAGATGTGCGCTTCTCATCCAATTCATTAAGCTGATTCAGTCGGTTCCTTTGTGCTTCTGATATATCAAGGTTTGCTTCTACAGCTGTCTTCAAAGTTCTGATTTCAAATTCAATCGAGAAAACGACATTCTTACCATACACCAACTCATATGGGAAAAAACCAGTGGTGTTACGCCATGTAGTGCGATAGGCCCATAGTGCCTCTAGAAGTCTCTTAGCCCAATCCTTACGATGGCTTTTCACTATTTTTGTCAAAATAGCCTCAATGACCTTGTTTGTACTTTCCACTTGGCCATTGGCCTTTGGATGATATGACGACGTTATTTTGTGCTGAATATGAAATTTTTGTAACAACGCTTCCAGTTTGTAAGACACAAATTGTGGCCCACCATCTGTAATGATTTCCTTAGGTACTCCAAACCGAATAAAATTTGTTTCATATAGGAAATCAATCATAGCTTGGTCATTAGCTTTGACCAAGGCTACAGCTTCCACCCATTTGGTCATGTAGTCTATGCAAACCAAGATGTGAACTTTTTGTTTTGAGGGAGGGTTGATATGCCCTATAAAATACACGGCCCATCTATCAAACGGTTCAACCACGAGCTGTGTTTGAAGATGCATTTCATCTAATATGTTTGGTTGGCCCATTCTCTGGTAGCTGTCACACGCCTGAACATACTTCTTTGCAAAATGTAGGCCAGAAATAACCCATTCTTAAAACCTTATGACCTGTCCTTTTGTCAGCAAAATGTCCCCCATAGGGCTCATCATGGAAAGCCTTAAGGATATTGAAAATTTCATCTTCTTTAACACATCTTATGATTTCTAAATCAAGCCCTGTGTAGAAAAAGATGTCCATCAATCCAACAATATCTAGCACTCTATTGTATGATCTTTCTTTTTTCTCTCTTTGATAGATGTGCTGGGAGCTTACCTGCAGCCAAAAGTTAGAAATATCTGCATACCATGGGGAATGAACTGATACTGCAAACAAATGTTCATCAAGGAAGGAATTTTCGACTGGTAAATTGTCATCACTATTAGTAAGTCGAGATAAAAAGTATGCAACAACATTTTCCTTCCCTGGTCTATCAATAATTATGATGTCAAATTCCTGTAACAGTAACAACCATCTAGTAACTCTAGCATTCGTGATTGGTTTATTCATTACATATTTGATGGCAGAATGATCAGTGTGCACAAAAGTGGAGTATCCAGTAATGTAATGTCTAAATTTGTTGAAGGCATAAACTATGGCAAGGAATTCTTTCTCTGTGACAATATAGTTTAGTTCAGTAGGGGATAAGTTCTTACTAATTTAATAAATTTCATATGGGGCATTCCCCTCCTGCTATCCTAAAACTGCTCCAATGGCAGTGTCTGAAGCATCTGAAGAGATATGAAAAGGCAGAGCGCAGTTGGGTCCTTGTAAGATGGGTGTTGTAGACAGTCTTTTCTTAAGTTCAGTCAGCATTGTTTGGCATGCATCATTCCAAATGAACTATGCATCCTTCGTCAACAAGGTGAACAAAGGAGAAGCTAGTTTGGAAAAAGTTTTCTATGAACCTTCTGTAATAGCCAGCATGCCCTAAGAATCTATGTACATCGTTTTGTGTTCTAGGAGTTGGTATATTTTCAATTACCTTGATTTTGGATGGGTCTACCTGGATACCGTTATAAGAGATGAAATGCCCCAGAACTATGCCCTTGCTCATCATCATGTGGCACTTTTCAGTGCTTAAAGATAGCTGGCTTTGTTCACAACATTTCAAAACCTTTTATAAATTCTTCAATGCTTCTTCATAACTACTACCATATGGAGTGAAGTCATCCATAAAAATTTCCATGCAGTCATTCACCATCTCTAAAAATATTCCAATCACTGCTGTTTGAAAGGTGGTTGTTGCATTGCACAACCCAAAAGGAAGTACCCTATATGCAAAAGTTCCCCAGGGACAGGTGAAAGTGGTTTTGTCTTGGTCTTCTAGAGCAATCTAGATCTAGTTATAGCCACTAAAGCCATCTAGAAAAGAAAACTACTTCTTCCCATACAAGGTATCAAGGACCTGATCAATAAAAGGTAAGGGAAAGTGGTCCTTCTGTGTTGGTTTGTTCAATTCTCTGTAATCCCCGCAGACACTCCATTTCCCATTCTTCTTTAGCATAATCACAAGTGGAGAAACCCACTCACTGTCTGAGATTAGGTATATAAAACCTGCTTCCAGAATTTTTTGGATCTCCTCTTTCACTACACCCCTTAGGTTCGGGTTCATCCTTCGTTGTGGTTGACACACAGGCCTAGAGTTGCTCTTAATATAAATGTGATGGGTACATAGATTAGAAGGAATACCCTTCATGTCTGTGTACTCCCAAGCGAAAGCTCCTTTATGTTGTTTCAACAAAGTGATTAGTTGTTCTAGCTCGTTGGGTGCAAGGTTTGGATTGATGTTCAATTTTTTCCCTAGCTCAATTTCTACTGGGACACTTTTCGAATTTGTGGGAACTAGAATTATACTGCAATCACTGGCTAGAGTTTCTTCCGTAAGATTTTCTTGTTCTTTCTTCTCTAGTGTACTGTCAAGAATCTGGTAAACATGCTTATTGACGGACATGGGCTCACTGATGAAACTGTTAATGGTATCGTCCTCTGTTTCATCTTTAAAAGTTAAGGCTCTCCATATCGTTAATAATAGATGAACTCCTTCCTCTTCCTCCAAATCCACCCAAAGTGGAGTTTCAGCTTCTATGCTTGGTCGAGCTCGAAGGTATAAGGTTAGGATTTTGATCTCAGTCTTGTCTGAGATGGTCATGGATCTTGACCGACAGCTGATACAGGCATCAGCTGTGGCTAACCAAGGTCTTCCCAAGATTAGTGGATGTCCCCTCAACTGAGACTTCGGCTATAACACCAAGAATTCGGCATGGTATTCCCACGAGTCGAGATTACTAGGTCATCGAGGATTCCCTTAGGCTTGATTGTCGTTCTATCAGCAAGTTCTGAAATTGTAAGAGTAGGCCAAATATTAGTGAGTCCGATTTTCTTCACAGTTTCTATTGTCATGACATTAATAGCCGCACCCAAGTCTACTAAAACGTTGGGGATTTGTGTGTTTCCTATGTGAACTGTAACAGTAGCATTCCCAGGGTCATCATATTTTTCCACATGAGTCTTCCCCATTATTAATCGGAAATTTTTTCCAATACATGGACAGTGGGAGGATCCCTAGGCTTTCTTCCTATCTTGTTGACACATAAATATCTAACAGTCTTGGCATAAATGGGCACGTCATGGAGGGCTTGTAACAATGGAATTTTAACATACAAATTCTTTAATTATTTTAAGAGATTGAATCAAGGTTGTTCCATTGTCTTCTGTAGTGCCAATCATTCAGGATATGCCGGTTCTCTCATCGATAGTGCAGGCTGTGCTTCATCATGTGTTACTTCCTGAGTTTTAGCTACTGTTTCGGTAGGAATCTCAGCATCCTCAATGATGTGGATTGTTGAATTAACCATATTCTCAAAGTGTTGATTCACTCCAGTTTCAGTCACTAGGGATGGAACATCCGCAGTGATGATAGGTTCCACTACCCTCCTTGATCATAAATGTATATCATTGCAACTAATTTGGGAGATGGAATACGTAGGCATCTTGGCAGTCTCATACTGATGAAATGCTTTATTATTCGGGTTTGGGTTAGGTTGTGTAGGTAGTTGTGTTCGAAGCAGTGCATTCATAGGTGCGACATTGTTTTGGAATTAAAGTTGTGGCTGTTGATACTGTTGGTGAGGATACTATTGAGGAGGGTACTATTGATACTGAGTTTGGTGATGGGGAAAATTATTTCCTTGGTAAGAATTTCTCCAGTTGGAATTCCCAGGAGCTTGTTGGTTTGACTGTTGTGACCATGGTGTCCAAGAGTTAAGATTTTGCATTGGGTTTTGAGATGGATGCCAATGGTTGTTAGAATAATGGTAATTGTGTATTCAAGTTATTCATATTATTCAAGAAAAATGATGGATCTTGATTCATACCTTGATTTTGAGGCTGCCATGGTTTCTTCTATGCAATAAAGTAAGCATGTTCCATGTTCGAAGTGGATGCCTGCAGGACTTCTTTGACCTTGGGTAATGAAGGGCATTCCTTGGTGTCATGATATAATTCACATATCCCACATATCTCTGCCTTGTCCAACGGACACTCCTTCAGTGGGTGCTTTTTCCTACATTTAGGACATAATACATCGAGTGTAAGATCTTCTACTACTTGCCTCTGTTTTTCTCTCAAGACATCTAGATTTGAGGAAATGGAGCTCATCATATCAGTTCTAAAATTCTCTAGTAGGTTTCCTATTTCTGCTCGGGTGGCTCCTCCACTAGCTGACTTATGTGTTCTAGTGAAGACATCCTGATCTCGATCCTTGTCCCGCTTGCTGGTTCTAGATGATCCTCTCGAATACCTTCGACATAGCTCAATGATCTTATTGAAGGGTTATTTTGAAATGTCCCCTTTCCCCAACAAATTCAACATATCCAAGCAATCTTCTCTAATTCCTCTCAGCAAAATAATCTTAAGCACATCTTTTCCTATCGCTGTATGACCAGACCTATGTAAATTGTACAACAACCTCTCAAAAAAATCTTCTAGGCTCTCCTCTTCCTTCTGAACCATTTCAAACAGCTCTTCCTTTCTATCTCTAGTTCTGCAATATTCTTGATATTTGGAAAGGAAGGTGTGTCTCATCTGGTCCCAAGTAGTAATGGTCTCATGACCTAGACTCATGAACCAACGCAGGGCATTTCCTTTTAAGGTGGCTAGGAATAGTTTCAGCTTCTAAGCACTAGAGGTGTAGTCGTAACTACGACAGAGGATATCGAATTCAAAAAGAAATTCATCAGGATCCTCATAGGACTTACCATGGAAATTAGGGAAAACGGATGGTGAAATATTTTTCATGGGAGTTTCTCTAGGTGTCTGGAGGATAGGGAATTCAAGTGTTAACATAGTGTCACTAGGCTGAATATCCTCCACTTCCTCTTCACGATTTTCCTGACATTCATTTTCCCCTTCATGTTCTCTGTTAGCCATTTTGGCCCAAAACTCGAGGGATTCCTTTATTCTCTCTTCCTCTGCTTTTGCTTCTTCTACTTTCCTCCTTTCTTCTTCTTACCTTCTCTCTTCCTCTACTTCCCGACGAGTTTCCAACCACACTTCATTAGTAACTCTGGTTCCGTTGATATGATAAATCTCCTCCCTATCCGATGCTCCCACAACGCTTCCCTTATCTTTAGGAGGTTCCTTTTCTGCCACAGGAGTTGAAGGTCCCGTTGTATTCTCCACAGTTGACGCCGAATTCTCAAGATTGAGAGGAACGGAATTTCCTCTACCTGTAGATGTCTGTGGTAGTATGGTGGAAGAATCAACTCTAGCATTTATTTCATCAATGTATGTGTGTCTTCCCTGACCTGTATTACGACCTTCACCTCTTCCACCTGCAATGTTAGTATTCAAATGGGGTTCCCGATTTGTTTTTCTTGTATTCATGCTTGATGTAGATAATTAAACCAAAATGAAATCAATAAACCAACTACTAACTATGTCTATCAATTACCATCCCCGACAACGGCGCCAAACTGTTGGTCACCCTATATGTCGATTAATTACAACTAAAAAAGAGGATACTCAATGTAAATTGTCAACCAAAGGAATTCTTTTATTTCGATGGCAATAAGCACAATCTATACATAAATATTTCAAATAGTTGATTACTAAATGGAGATAACAATCCTACCTATCTGCTCAACCCAACTCATTCCATAAAGAAAACTAATCTAACTCATACATCTAGGAATTCAAAGTACAACTACCTCCCTACAGAAATCAACCTAGCAAAAGTTACTGATCTAAGAATAGAAATGAACAAGATTACTTTTGCAAGAAGTTGAAACCTATAATTATCAAACTACAATATTCAATCTTTACCAAAATGATTCATCCAGTAGCTACTGTTACTCAATCACAATCTGCCTAATCTAATGAATTCAATGAAGATACAACAACAACCAGAAATTAAATATAAGCTTGAACTCTAAATTGATAAATATTGGAAATCCTAGAAAGCATAAATGACTGAAAGAAATTGAAGATGAGCTTGGCTGAAACAACTAATTCTACCACACCATGCATGTAACATCCCTCAATTTCACCCCTATTGTTATTATACTTGTAAATGTAATTATGATTGTATAGCGACCCTGGTGAGGAGCTCAAGGCCAAGGCCCCACCAGTGAACTTTGAAAACTAGTGTTATGTCCTAAGTATGATTTTAATCGTAGGGGTTTGCGAGCGTTGACACATTTTGACGACGACAACTGAATTCACTAAAGATAGGTAAGATCGTCACCAAAAAGTCACTATCAAGTGATTTGCCTAAAGCTAACTAAAAACACTAGATAAGCTAACTAAAATCTAGATAAGCATAACTTATTAGTTATTTTCAATAAGACTTAGTCTATTTTGTACACTCGAGTACAAATAATTAGTATATTTAATTATAAATATACTATGGGTTGGATATTAAGTTTAAGTAACTAAGTATATTAAGTTATACTATGGATTTGTGCATGATGGGTATTATATTATATATACACAAATGCATATAAAAACACTCCTAGATATATATTTATATATGTATATAAGTATAAACGATACAAAGGAGGTGGAGTCATTTTATGAAATATCATTTATAAGAATATAAAGGATTTCGACATTTTAAAGAATGCATGGCACATTAAATTATAGACTTCATGTAGTGGAGTTTTCATTTAATTAAGATTTGTTACAGTAAATGGCAATTCCATCTGTCAACCAGGATAAGGAACCGAGGTTACTCTCCTCATGGCGGACAGCATGAGGTGAAGACTCCTTTTGAAGCACAAACTTTGCACGATAACTCCGCAATGGGTAGCACGATGGACATAAAGTTTACATCAATGAATATATATTCTTGTTTTAAACGTAAGCATTTTCTGAAGAGCATAACCAGGTAAAAATTAATAAGTTGTAAGGGAAGTGATCGGTAGAGGAGATTTTGTAGGGAAGATTGTCCTCTAGAACAAATGTGAAATACCCTAGCCAGCCATCTGTCCCACCAATTGAATGTGGAAAACCTTCTACCATCGTCAAGATGGCGGTCGAGGACATTCTTAAAAAGAGGATCGCAATCATTGAAAGGGGGATATATGTTTTTGGATACACGACCAAGGGAGATGGGTGAGAAAGAAGGGATAGGTAGATGGAGGGACCTCGATCCTTGTGATTTTCCTTTTGACTCTACCCTCATCTTTACGTATTCATGGTGTTGAGGTAAGTATACTTCATTGCTTGGGTAAATATGGTGTCCCTGCATTTAAGAGACGTAGTCTATTATGAAGGATGCGATTCGATGTTACTGTTTTTTATTGTACTGGAATCATAGTTTCCATTTGAAAATACTTTTGATTGTCAATTTCGTTTGAAATCTTGAATGCTAAAATCGCAGTAGTTTTCCATTGTGAAACTGTATTGATTTGCTGCAAATTCGTGTGGATTGTGTGAATGCTGAAAACTCCTTACCCTAAGGATTTCTGGTCGATAATAAGTACGTCCTTTACTGCAAGTCATTAGATCCCTATCATACTATCTCTTTTGTGCAACAAATTCTTTGAATCTTAATCTGTAGTTTTTGTTTATATGTTGCATGCCTTGCCTGCACCTGATCGCATACACACACACATATATACTTTCGTTGTGGATATGAAGTAGGGATGAGACAGCTTGACAGGCCCGATCCCTTGCGTGCTAATAATTTTTATATGCTGGTTGTATGTCGATATAAAATCGTCTACCTGTGTGATGAATTTACTAAGCATTTATTATCCTCCTGTAACTCCGGTATAATCTTTTTAAGGATTTTTAGTTAGCATTCCAAGAGAGGGTAAACATAGAGCTTGACCCATTTTTCGTGTTACACCTTCATTTGTGTGTTGAATCCCTGGGATCTAGTTACGTTTGCTATATCTAGTGCGCTGCCATTTGAATGCGTGGAATCTCTATTTTGTTAATTGTTGGTGGCCTCTATACATCCCACTGCCACAAATTAATGTAGATCCGTCCAGGATCTCTTCTTATACGCCTTCTATGTGTTCAGATAAAGTCCTGTTATTTTCATGATGGTTGGTCTCCTTTATATTTTCTCTTTACTGTTTATAGTTCAGTTTTCTGGTTAATACCGTTTTAATTGTCTTATATGATCAAATCCTAGTATTTGATTTCCTTGAGCACCATTTGGAGCCACGGCAACAATGTTGATCCGTGTCGACAATTTTTAGGTACTTATATAAAATAAACTTAGGTCATTTAGATCTCTGTAGTTCGATTGCGGGTTGTGTGGAATGTCAGAGTACACCTAGTTCCTCCCTCTGTCTGTAGGTGACTTTCAGTTTGAGGTTGTTCCCCTCGAGCCACAAGATCTGTGTGTTTTATTTATTATACAAACATCTGTTATGTTTAAATCTCATATTACGACCTTTGTTGTTATCGTTGAAAATTGTAATATCCATGCCTTAGTGTCCTTGATCATAAAACCATGGTTTCCTTTTTATACTGTCACACGTTGTGCCATAGCATTCGTTTGATCTGGCATGTAATTATTTTAGTATCAATATAAAATCCTGGTATAAGTTCTTTTAAATCATGTTTATTGAAGATTAGAGATCTATGTAAAACATTATGGTTATAGATCATGGAAAAAGGTTCCAAATTAAGGAAATAAAGGACATAGTTTTTTTATTGTTTTATGTTATTATCTAATCAACATAGAATGACGTATGTATAATCCGCCGTTATGCATAATCCCAATATATTTTTTTAGGAAACTAAAGAATAGTATTTAAAATTATGTATAAAATCCCAAAAGGGAAGGCTACTCTTAGATTAAGATCTTAATTACTTATAATGTGAAAAAATACTTTGCTATGTTGGGGTAACTAAGTTGACTTTGGTGAATGGTTAGCTTTGATAGAGAAGGGGTTTTGAATATGTTTAGTGTAAAAACATTTTCTTGATAGCATTGTAAAGTTAATAGTATAATGAGTATGTTATGATTTTGGTAACACCTCTGAGCGAGGGAGTTGATTGTTTTGATAAAGCACTCTAAGGAGGAGGCCTTGTGTAGGAAATTGTGGCAACATCAAGTGTTACGGATGTAAACTTTATGGACTAGAAATTTAATACAAGCAACCTTTTGTGGACGTAGTCCAAGGAGTGGGTGAACCACGTTAAAATGGTCTCGTTCTATGTTGTGTCTCCATTGTGGGTTGTTTATTTGGCTTATTGTCTCTCTACCTTGTCAAATGTGTTCATGGTTCTTTCAGTATGTGTTAAATTTTTCTTATTAAAAGTGCAATGTAAATTGGTGGAGGATTATGCTTATTAGAAGTGTTGACCTTATGAATGATTTAAATAGTTGACTCTAGTCCTTTTTGAATAACTAACCATTATGTGATGGATATATTTTAGTTTGGGTTTGCTTTGATTATGTATAGATGCATGTGTAGTTAGTTCCTTGACAATTGTTTTGATGTGTTTGCCTCTTATATACATATGATATTATCGTATGCATCCTTAAGTAAATTTCCGTTATTTAAGTTTAATTTTGGTATTCCTCCTAAAGTACTTTGAAGGTTTGGGATAGATCTTGCATGATCATCATGAGAGGAATAATTAAGGTTAGGGTTGTCACTAATATGTATGGAAATTACGGACGGAAATTATGGAAGGAAAATATGGTAAAATACGATTATGTATGTGAGTAGGAAGGGTAGAATATTTATGAATAAAATTAGTGGATATGCGAAAAAGGGTAATATTTCTTTTAAAAGATTTCATCATGGTGTTATTTGTTTGTGTTGGGTCCAAGAAATGCCTCTTTTTGGCCTTCCTTATTACATCATTTTGTCCTAATTTTATCCTACTTTTATAAGCTGTATCCATGTCTTTCTTCAGATCAACCAATACTATGGCAGGTATAATTTGTTATTACTTTATTTGTTTTATGCCTAAGATTGTTAAAGATTATGGATTTTAGTCCTTGGTTTATACTAATCTGTGTGATTCCATTTAGCCAAGGTCTAAAGCGTAGGTGTATCATCCTAGCAGCACCAGCTGTTACTCTTCAAGCACCATCTCCTCATACTCCAAGGGACAACGCATGCTCCATGCAAGCTGTATCAGATCCCCACTGTAACAGATTCCACTGAAGTAGAGCATAGCTGCGACAGACAGGTGGCATTCCAGCTGTTGAGTCTGTTGATCCATTAATGATCAAAGAAACAACATCCTTCACAATTAACAACCCTGTTTAATACGTTGTATCAGTTAGCTATAACTCCGCAGCATGAAGATCATAGATCTTCATTGCTGCGTGATTTTAGTGGATCTGAAACTGTATTTCTTTTGTATAAATTCCAAAAGGCTCTCGTATCCTGGGTTGGACAATCACTACTTTGTGTAAGCTGTAACAGAGCACTGAGACTCACGATCTTCCATCATTAATATGAGAGCAGAGTTCTTCACTTCTATGTTTTAATTTGCTGTGACTCTCGGTGTCTCTGTTAGAAGGCCAGGGCCCACCTTCTCACAGAGATAGCTGGTTTAAGTAGGTAGATTAGTTTAGTTTTACTTATGTTGTGTGGTGTGAAATGATTGCAGACATTATTGGTAGCTGTAACAGAGTTTAGCTTTCCTTTCTGGTAGTTTATAATTGCATCTTGAATAGTTGTAATAGAGTGGTGTGATAGTCGACTGTGTAGGATAATTTACTTAATTTGAATGTGTGTCTTAACCAGCTGTGACAGCCAAGCTCAATTCCAATTATCTTCTAGTTGTTTATGCTTTCTAGGATTTCCAGTAATTATCAGTTAGATTTCAAGCTTGTGTTTTAATTCTGGTTGCTGTTGTATCTTCAATTGCATTCATAGATTAGACAATTAATGGTAGAATTACAGTATCTACTGGATAGATCATTTTGGTAAAGATTGAATGCTGTAGTTTGATAATTATAGGATTTAACTTCTTGCAAAAGTAATCTAGTTTCATTTCATCATTAGATCATTAACTTGCTGGGTTAATTTCTGTAGGGAAGTTGCTTTATTTTGGATTCTTAGATGTATGAATTAAATTAGTGTTCTTAGGGAATGAGTTGGATGGACACATAGGTAGGGTCATTATTTATATTCAGCAAATCAACTTCTTGATATGTTTATGCATAGATTGTGCTTATTGCCTTTGAAATAAAAGACCTTCCTGGGTTTGACAATTTATATTGACCATTCTGTGTGTTAGCTTTAATTAACTAACATATAGGGTGACCAACATTTTGGCGCCTTTGCTAGGGATGGTAATAGATAGACAGAGTTAGTAGTTGGTTTCATTTGATTTTATTTTAGTTCAATTTTTTACAGCATGCATGAATACAAGAAAAACAAATCGGGAACCCCCTTTGAATACTAACATTGCAGGTGGAAGAGGTCGAGGTCATAATGCAGGTCAAGGAAGACACACATATATTGATGAGATAATTGATAGAGCTGATTCTTCCACTAGACCACCGCAGAACACTACAAGTAGGGGAAATTTTGTTCCTCCCAATCTTGAACATTCAGCATCCACAGTGGAGAATACAACAGGACCTTCAACTTCTGTTGCAGAAAGTAAACCTCCTGAAGATAAGGGAAGTGCTGTAGGTGCACCAGATAGAGAGGAGATTTATCATATTGACAGAACCAGAGTTACTAAGGAAGTGTCGCTAGAGACTCGCAGAATAGCAGAGGAAGAAAGAAGGCAAAGAGAAGAGAGGAGAAAAGAAGAAGAAGCTAAAGCAGAGGAAGAATGCATAAAAGAGACTGTTGAATTTTGGACTAGAACCATGGCTGGTAGAGAACAGGGGGGTGAGAATGAACATGAGGATCACCGGGAGGAAGAAGGAGAAAATAATCAGCCTGGTAATACTGTGGCTACATTAGAATTCGCTATCCTTCAGACACCTAGAGCAGCTCCTATGAAGAATATCTCACCATCAGGTCTCCCTAATTTTCATGGTAAGTCCTCTGAGGATCCTGATGAGTTTCTTTTTGAGTTTGATATCCTTTGTCGTAGCTATGATTACACCTCTAGTGCTCAGAAGCTGAAGCTATTCCCAACCACCTTAAAAGGAAATGCTCTGCGTTGGTTCATGAGTTTGGATCGTGAGACCATCACCACTTGGGACCAAATGAAAAACACCTTCCTTTCTAAGTATCAAGAATATTGCAGAACTGGAGACAGAAAGGAAGAGTTGTTTAAAATGGTTTAGAAGGATGAAGGGAGTTTGGAAGACTTTGTGGAGAGATTGCTGTACAATTTACAAAGATTGGGTCATGCTGAGATTGGCAAGGATGTGCTCACGATTATCTTACTAAGAGGAATTAGAGAATATTGCCTTGATATGTTGAATCTGCTAGGGAAAGGGGATATCTCGATGGAACCTTTTGAAAAAATTGTTGAATTATGTCGAAGGTACTCCAGGGGATCTTCCAGAACCAGCAAACGAGACAAAGACCGAGACCAGGATGTCTTTACTAGGACTCAGAAGTCAGCTAGTGGAGGGGACACTCGAGCAGAAATAGGCAAACTACTGGAGAACTTTAAAACATACATAATGAGCTCCATTTCCTCATAGTTGGATGCCATGAGGGAAAAATAGAAACAAGTAGTAGAAGATCTTACACTTGGGGTATTCTGTCCTAAATGTAGAAAGAAGCATCCACTGAAGGAGTGCCTGTTGGAAAAAGCAGAGGTATGTAGGATATGTGAAATCGAGCATGAAACTAAAGAGTGTCCATCATTACCTAAGGTTAAAGCAGTCCTACAGGAATCTATTCCGGATGTAGAGCCAGCATACTTTATGGCACAGAAGAAACCATGGCAGCCTAGAAACCAAGGTAAGAATCAAGATCTAGCATTTTTCCTGCATAATATGAATGGAATGAACAACATGCATAATATGAATACACAATTCCCTTCACATTATTCCAACAGCCAGTGGCCTCCATCTCAGAACCCAATGCAAAATCCTAATTCATGGACACCATGGCCACAACAGTCAAACCAAACTCCTTGGAATTTCAACTAGAGAAACTCTTACCAAGGAAATAACTTTCCCCATCACCAGACTCAGTATCAACAGTACCCTCCTCAACAATATCAGCATTAGTAGTATCAGCAACCATAGCTACCTTTCCAAAACAATGCCGCACCTATGAATGCACCACTTCGACCACAGCTACCTACACAACCTAACCCGAACCCAAACAATAAAGCAGTCCATCAGTTTGAGATTGCCAACATGCCTGTGTATTCCATTACTCAGAGTCCCTGCAGTGATATACAATTACGATCAGGGAGGGTAGTGGAGCCTATTATCACTGAGGATGTGTCATCCCTGGTGATTGAAACTGGAGTAAATCAGCACTATGAGAACATGGTTAATTCAACAAGCCCCATTATTGAGGATGCTGATACTCCTACTGAAGCAGTAGCTGAAACTCAGGAAGCAACACACGGTCTGTCACAACCTACATAGTTGAATAGAGAACCACCGTACCCTAAACGATTGCAACTATAGAAAACAGTGGAACAGCCCCGATTTGATCTCGTGGGAGAATTGAAAATTTTGTATGTTAAAATTCCACTGTTACAGGCCCTCCATGATGTGCCCATCTATGCTAAGACAGTTAAAGATTTGTGTGATAAGAAACTAGGAAGAAGACCTAGGGATCCTCCCACTGTCCACGTGATGGGAAAACTTTCAGAATTAATAATGGGAAAGGCCCATGTGGCAAAGTATGATGACCCTGGGAACCCGACTGTTACAGTGCACATAGGGAACACACAAATTCCAAATGTCTTGGTGGATTTAGGCACAACTATTAATGTTATGACCATAGAGACTATGAAGAAACTGGGACTCACTAATCTTCGGCCAACCCCTACTGTTTTGGAACTTGCTGAGAGATCAACGATCAAGTCTGAAGGAATCCTAGATGACCTCGTAATCTCAGTTGACTCGTGGGAATACCCTACGGATGTTTTGGTATTACAGCCAAAATCTCAATTGGGAGGACACCCACTGATCCTGGGAAGACCGTGGTTGGCCACAGTTGATGCTTGTATCAACTGCTGGTCAAGTTCTATGACCATTTTGGATGGGACTGAGATCAAGAATCTAACCCTATACCCTCCAGCTTGACCAAGCACAGAAGCTGATACTCTATTATGGGCATATTTGGAGGAGGAAGAGGGCGTGCAGCCACTATTAACCATAGGAAGAGCCTTAACATTTAAATATGAAATAGAGAATCATGCCATTAATAGTTTCATCAGTGAGCCCACGTCAGTCAATAAGAATGTCTATCGGATGTTGGAAAGTACTCTAGCTGTAACAGAACAAGAAAAACTTACACAAGAAACTCTGATTGGTGATGACAGTGTAATTCCAGTACTTAAGAATTCAAAGAGTGTTCCAGTAGAAATTGGGACAGGAAAAACATTGAATATCAATCCTAATCTGGAACCTAATGAGCTGGAACAGCTAGTCACTCTGCTAAAACAGTGTAAGGGAGCCTTCGCTTGGGAGTACACAGACATGAAAGGAATTCCTTCTCATCTGTGTACCCATCACATTTATATTAAGAGAAACTCTAGGCCTGTATGTCAACCCCAACGAAGGATGAACCCGAACCTAAGGGACATAGTGAAGAAGGAAATCCAAAAACTTTTGGAAGCAGGATTTATATACCCAATTTCCGACAGTGAGTGGGTTTCTCCACTTGTGATTGTGCCAAAGAAGAATGGGAAATCGAGGGTCTGCGTGGATTACAGAGAACTGAACAAGGCAATGCAAAAGGACCATTTCCCCTTACCTTTCATCAATCAGGTCCTTGACACCTTGTCTAGGAAGAATTATTTCTCTTCTCTGGATGGCTTTAATGGCTATAACCAGATTCAGATTGCTCCAGAAGATCAGGACAAAACCACTTTCATTTGCCCTTGGGAGACCTTTGCATACCGAGTACTTCCTTTTGGGTTGTGCAACGCACTAGCTACATTTCAAAGAGCAATGATTGGAATCTTTTCAGAAATGGTGAATGATTGCATGGAAATATTTATGGATGACTTTACTCCATATGGTGATAGTTATGAAGAAGCATTGAAAAATTTTAAAAAAGTTTTGAAACACTGTGAACAAAGCCAACTCTCGTTACGCACTGAAAAGTGCCACATGATGATGAGTGAAGGCATAGTGCTGGGGCACTTCATCTCTTATGATGGTATCCAGGTAGATCCATCCAAAATAAAGGTAATTGAAAATATACCAACTCCTGGAACACAGAAGGATGTACGTAGCTTCTTTGGACATGCTGGCTATTACAGAAGGTTCATAGAAATTTTTTCCAAACTAGCTTCTCCTTTGTTCACTCTGTTGATGAAGGATGCACAGTTTGTCTAGAATGATGCATGCCAAACAATGTTTATTGAGCTAAAGCAAAGGCTGTCTACAACACCCATCTTAAGAGGGCCCAATTGGGATCTACTTTTTCACATTTCTTCAGATGCTTCAGATATTGCCATTGGAGCAGTTTTGGGATAGCAGGAAGGTAGTGCTCCTTATGCCATTTAATATATTAGTAAAAATTTGTCTCCTGCTGAACTAAATTATACTATCACAGAAAAAGAATTTCTTGCCATTGTTTATGCCATCAAAAAATTTAGGCATTATATTACTGGATATTCTACTTTTGTCCACACTGATCATTTTTCTATCAAGTATTTGATGAATAGACCAATCACGAATGCTAGAGTTACTAGATGGCTATTACGGTTATAGGAATTTGATATTACAATTATTGATAGACCATGAAAGGAAAATGTTGTTGCAGATTTTTTATCTCGACTTACTAACAGTGATGACAATTTACCAGTCGAAGATTCCTTCCCTGACGAACATTTGTTTGCAGTATCAGCTCATTCCCCATGGTATGCAGATATTGCTAACTTTTTGGCTGCAGGTAAGCTTCCAGCACATCTGTCAAAGAGAGAAAAAAGGAATATCATACAACATAGTGCTAGGTACTGCTGGATTGATGGCCATGTTTTCTACACAGGGCTTGATTTATAAATCAAAAGATGTGTTAGAGAAGATGAAATCTTCAGCATTCTTAAAGCTTTCCATGATAAGCCTTGTGAGGGACATTTTGCTGACAAGAGGACAGGTCATAAAGTTTTGAGAATGGGCTATTTTTGGCCTACATGTTCAGAGTTGCAAAGAAGTATGTTCAGGCATGTGATAGCTGCCAAAGGATGGGCCAGCCCAACGGATTAGATGAGATGCCTTTACAACCACAGCTTGTGGTTGAACTATTTGATAGGTGGGCTCTAGATTTTGTAGGGCCTATCAACCCTTCCGTTAAGCAGAAAGTTCATATCCTGGTTTTCACATATTACATGACTAAATGGGTAGAAGTTGTAGCCTTTATTATGGCCAATGATCAAGCTGTGATTGATTTTCTGTATGAAGAGATTTTTACTCGGTTTGGAGTGCCTAAGAAGATCATTACAGATGGTGGACCACAGTTTGTATCTCATAAAATGGAAGCACTATTGCAGAAATTTCATATTCAGAATAGAATAACCTCACCATACCATCCACAAGCCAATGGGCAGGTGGAGAGCACGAACAAGGTTATTGAGGCTATTCTAACAAAAACAGTGAAGAGCCATCGTAAAGATTGGGCTGAAAGACTTCCAGAGGCAGTGTGGGCCTATCGTACCACTTGGCGTAACATCACTGGCTTTTCCCCATATGAGCTAGTGTATGGCAAGAATGTTGTTTTTCCAATTGAATTTGAAATTAGAACTTTAAAAACAGCTGTTGAAGCAAACCTAGATTTATCAGAGGCACAGAGGAATCGGCTGAATCAACTCAATGAATTGTTTGAGAAGCGCACAGCTGCAATGCATCATACAGCTTTAATCCAACAACAGCGCTCTAGATGGCATGACAGATTTATAAAAAAAAGATTCTTCCAGGAAGGAGACTGGGCCCTGTTGTATGATTCATGATTTAAGAGGGACTTTAAGGGAAAATTGTGCACTCGTTGGTTGGGACCCTATCAGATAGATAAAGTATTTGATAATGGAACAGTCCAGTTGATCACCATTGACAAGAACAAAGTACCATTATTCGCAAATGGTCATCAGCTGTGACTGTATCACAGGCCAATCTCAAGGGAGGCTTTTATTTCACAAGTTGCAGCTGATCCAGAGTATCAGTTAACATCAGGGCAGGGATTTTTAAACCCTGTGAATTCTTAAAAGTTGCAGTTTCCACACATATTTTTGTACATAAAGAATTGGTTTTTCTTTCATTCTGTATTTTATCTATTTTTAATTTTTTCTTGCACTTGATCGGTTTGTTTTGAATAACTGTGTGCAGGAACTTATTAGAGGAGCAGCAGCCGTGACTGGGCCAAACGACTGCAGACACCCTATATTTGTTCCTGATCTAATAAAGCTCTTTGAAAAAGATGGATAATTCGTGGTCTTTCACAGATAAAATTTGCTTATATTACAGTCTGACGCAACTGCGACTCCGCCACATTTGCCCATTCTGCCAAATTTCACAACTACGACTCCGCCACATTTGCCCATTCTGCCAAATTTCACAGCTGCGACTCCGCCACTTTTCCTTTGCTTCACTTTTTCCACAGTTGAAAATCCACCACTTTTTCTCATTCGGCCAGATTCCGCAGCTGCGACTCCGCTATTCCTGCTTACCTTTCTAAGTTGGCAGCTGCTACCCCGCTATTTTCACTTCATTTTTTTTTACTCCTTTCTAGCAGCTGAGACTCCACTACCTTTGTCCATTCCATTGAATCTGGCAGTTGAGACTCTGCTACCTTTGTCCATTCCACTGAATCTGGCAGCTGAGACTCCACTACCTCTGTCCATTCTGCTAAACATAACATCTGCGACTCCTCTATCCTTGATCAATTCTGCTAAATCTAGTAGCCGCGGCTCCGTTCTTTTCCACTTCATTCTCGCTTGTTCCATACAGCTGCGACTCCACCATTTTTTGCTTATTTTGCTATATTTCGCAGATGATACTCCGCCAGTTTGTCTGCTCTCCGATTAATGATGCCAATAATGATGTGACTCGGCGTCCGTTTTGGCGCTCGCTCCACAAGGTCCAATTATGATCCGCCACGAAGGAAATTTTGGATGCCTTGAGTAGCTGTCAGCCCGAGTGGCCGTGGCCATGTCACTTCGGCACATGTACATTTATACCCGGAAGGACGATGACCGACTGTAATGATTAATCCATGGCTCAAACTCATAAACGCAAGGTACGGATCCCATCTTTTAGATCATTTGGCAGAAAATTAATACGGTAATAATGATTATGTCCTGTCACAACCCTCGATTAATGAACCCATGCGAATTACACTTTAAGGATTATGTTAAGGTCATAATTGTAATTATTTTCCATCACCTTACCCGATTTTGCACCTGTTACTCCTATCTACCAACTTCGTCGCTTCAATAGAATGTTCATACTGGCCCAGACTGGCCTAAAACTCGATGTTTGAACCCCGATGACCCTTTGCATGTTCGTAAGATGCAACTTTCCACTTCTAAACTGGGAATTGTTGAACTCTGAACCTTGAGGAGAGATTAAAATGGGAAACCCAGTTCGACATGAACCAGTAAATACAGACGCTGTACGTGCCAATGCAGAGATTCTTAATATTTTTATAGCAGCAGGTTGGATGGCATATTTTGAACGATTCAATGGATTTCACACAGAAACCGCATTGCAATTTGCCCTCAACCTGAATGATACTCAATCTGAGGTGAGAGGACTACGCGTGGATGCTACAAAAGAAATCATAGCTGAGGTTACTAGTTTACCCATGGATGGGAAGAGGTTATTTGGACAGAAGGCACATAATGCAAATGCGGTGAGGGAGTTTTTGTCAGTTGGAAAGCAGGTTATTCCAAAGCGTTGTGGGCTGGAACTGGCTTCCTTACCACCACCCTGGAATGAAGTAGCAATCTTTGTGAAAAGATATATTTCTTGTGGAGGTAGGTACCAAGTTGTTTCCTTTTCTGAACTTCCCTTACTGTCTCATTTGCGCCATGGTAATTTAGTAAATATACTATTCTATCTGCTTAAAGCCTTACAAACCATGGCGGGATATGCAAGAACCACCCATCACCCAGTTTGCTCCCTTACTAATCATGGCTTAGTTAAATTATTGGTCCTAAGATCCATTGCAATTCATAATTTAACCTGGGAGCAATTTTTGGTTGGAAATGCGCCAATCATACAACACGTATTAGAAGTGTGGGGTGCCGGTGAAGATAGTGAGGACCGGAGTTCCTCAAACCCAGTTGGGGGGAGGCTGGAGCAATAGAAAATTAGACCAATGACGAAGGGGAAGTAAATAAAGGGGAAGCAACAGTAACAGAAAACCCTATAGTAGGGGAAATTGTGATGGAAACACTGGAGCAGGAGGAAGAAAGAGTAGAATCTGTAACTACAGAAGAAGATATTCAATTAAAAGAAGCTGAAACTAAAGCAGTTGTTGAAGCTACGACAGTTGAAGCTGCAATTGCATAAACATAAATTCAAAGGGAAGGACATCAGACAGTAGAAGAAGGGATTGTGGAAGTTTTGGAAGTTGAATCCTCTTCAGAAATAAGGGGTACTATTATTGAAGAAGAAAAGACTAAGGTAGGGACCCCTGTGTCAAAGAAATGAGGAGTAAGATCAGGAAACAAGAGCTAGACACGTATTGCAACAAAGAAAAGGAAAATCAGAACTGTTAAAGCACCAATAGCAGTAGGCATGGAGGAACACCCAGTGGGAATGGTGAGAAGAAGGACTCGATTAGCAGCAGCAAAAGAAGCAACTATGATAGCAAAAACATCAGAAGAAGTGGAGACAATGGATGCAACTTGGGGTAATATTGAATCACCCCTAGGAGAGACAACATAAGTAGAAGAAGTAGCAGAGACAACAGGAGCAGTCAGAGAGAATAGGGAACCATCTTGGGTGGAGGAAATACCGGTGACAGGAATAGATTTAGAGATTCCCATTTTGAACCCTAAGTCATCTACTGTTATGCAGGAACCTCCCAGAGAAGAACCCCAAATTGAAAATCTCCTGCTTGAAAATGAACTATTAAAAGAAGAGGTACAGATATTGCGAAATGAGCTAGAAAGATGGAAGGGAGTAGCTGGAAAACAAGCTGAGAAAAATTTGAACACTTTAGCAAATGCTGCAAATTTGTTGGAAAATCCATCCTTTGCATTTGAAAATGAGGAGTATGGGGAGACTGTTTGTAGAGAGTGTGGAGATATATTTTTTGCAGCAGGACACAAAGTTGTTGTGTTGGGACTTTCATCACAAAATCATGTACAGATAGAGGAGGTGGAAGAAGGAATGCCAGGAATCGAATTGATAGGGGAAATGAGCCAAGAATTGAAGAGATCCTTGATTTGAATTTAGGGGATGAAACAATATAGTCCCAGCCATGAGGGGATAATGAGCTTCTTCAGGACCAGTCTCATCAGTCAGAAAAATCTGATATAAACCAGAAACAATCTCAGCAGCTCAAAGAAATTGAGGAACAGGGGACTGTTACACAAGAACCAGTACCCTTGAAAATGTTTAGCGATGCTGCAATTCAGATAGCAACATCTAATATCAAGGACCAGGACAAAAACACTATTACATAAGAACCAGTGTTTCCAAAATCATTTGCTACAGTGGCAACACAAACTGAGATGGCTAAGATTGAAATGGAAAAGGAGGATGTTGCTACACAAGAACCAGCAGTCCTAAGAATATTGACTGAGATTGTAACACAGAATGAGGAAGCTGAGGAGAATATGGAAATAAAGAATGTTGTTACACAAGAACCAGCATCCCTAAAACCCATGGTTGAGACTGCACTACATGCACAGACCACTGCAACCCCACTAGAGGATGAAACTGTAACAGTGCCAAGGCAAGATAAGGAAGTCATTTATTTGGATTCTAATGATGAGAAGGAGGTAGAAGACAGAAAGATTCAATGGCTACAGAAGAAGGTTCTCTGGTTAAATCTTGAGTTGGATAAATGGCTCAAGTGGATTGAACAGTTTAGAACAGGTATGATCTCTCTCTAGGAACATAGGAATGTCATTAAGGGATTGAGAGAAAAGTGGGCTGAGGAGTTATTCTTCCATAAACTCTGGTGGGAGAAACTTTAAGAAAAATTGGAAGGATTAAAGAAACTTAAGTCCATGCAACAAGAAAAAACAAAATGTACACTCTCTCCATAGAATTGTTGAGTTGCAGGGCTCCATCCCCCTCTTACCCTATTTTTCTCCATGAGCAGACAACCTTATTCCAATTAAGAGATCTCAAGGATGGGAGATCATTTGATTTGGCAACAACTACTCAGTTTTTGGAGACTTTTCTGAAGAGTGACTTTGAGGACCAGCATTTGTTATGTGAATTTTATTTACATGATAGGGCTTGCTACATTGAATTTCCATCTAATCCTTTACCTATTCTAGGGGATATTCAGCTGAGGGAATTTGCCTCCTTTGTCATTAACCATGTAAGATGGCGAGATGCTTTCCAAACCATCCTTAGGAATGACAAGAATTCTACTCTTTGGATTAGGGGGGAACCTCAAAATCCATCAACATTCATGGAAAATCATGCTAAAACTCTCAGGGTTCCCTCAATTGCCCGATATTTTGAGAGACTACGAGATAGACTCCTTACCACATGTATCCCAATGATTCTCATTATGTAGCAGGATGCCCTGGAAGGTAGTGAATACAGATGGTTGTACTCTTCCTCATCTCTTAATGAAATGGATCCACATGGCTTTGAAAAATTTAGGCAAGCTTTGACAAGGATTCCTAGATATGTGTGGTGCATGGAAAGGTGTGGGTCTTGGTGGCTTGGTTTGAGATTCAAATTCCCTCTAATTTGGTTTCCTATAAGCAATTCGTACAGAACCAGCTATGCTCTAACATTAAAGAAGAAGAGCTGTGGTGGGGGAATTGGGTATCCTGCTATGGGTTTGTTCCTTAAGGGGAAGCACCAGAACTGGCTTACAATCTTACAAATCTCCACATATTCCATTCAGACTCAGATTCAGATTAAGGGAGGTTGTTTCATGAGGACATGCAATTGGATAGTTGGGGGGAGATGTTGGGTCCAGGAAATGCCCCTTTTTGACCTTCCTTATTACATCATTTTGTCCTAATTTTATCCTACTTTTATAAGCTGTATCCATGTCTTTCTTCAGATCAACCAATAATATGGCAGGTATAATTTGTTATTAATTTATTTGTTTTATGCCTAAGACTGTTAAAGATTATGGATTTTAGTCCTTGGTTTATACTGATCTATGTGATTTCATTTAGCCAAGGTCTAAAGCGCCAGGTGTTACTCTTCAAGCACCAGCTCCTCATACTCCAAGGGAAAGCGCATCCTCCACGCAAGCTGTATCAGATCCCCACTGTAACAGATTCCACTGAAGTAGAGCATAGCTGCGACAGACAGGTGGCATTCCAGCTGCTGAGTCTGTTGATCAATTAATGATCAAAGCAACAACATCCTTCACAATTAACAGCCCTATTTAATACACTGTATTAGTTAGCTGTAACTTCGCAACATGAAGATCATAGATCTTCATTGATGCGCGATTTTAGTGGATCTAAAACTGTATTTCCTTTGTATAAATTCCAGAAGGCTCTCGTAGCCTGGGGTTGGACAATCACTACTTTGTGTAAGCTGTAATAGAGCACTGAGACTCACGATCTTCCATCATTAATATGAGAGCAGAGTTCTTCACTTCTATGTTTTAATTTGCTGTGACTCTCGGCATCTCTGTTAGAAGGCCAGGGCCCACCTTCTCACAGAGATAGCCGGTTTAAGTAGGTAGAGTAGTTTAGTTTTACTTCTGTTGTGTGGTGTGGAATGATTGCAGACATTATTGGTAGCCGTAACAGAGTTTAGCTTTCCTTTCTGGTAGTTTATAATTGCATCTTGAATAGCTGTAACAGACTGGTGTGACAGTCGACTGTGTACGATAATTTACTTAATTTGAATGTGTGTCTTAACCAGCTGTGACAGTCAAGCTCAATTCCAATTATATTCTAGTTGTTTATGCTTTCGAGGATTTCCAGTAATTATCAGTTAGAGTTCAAGCTTGTGTTTTAATTCTGGTTGTTGTTGTATCTTCAATTGCATTCATAGATTAGACAATTAATGGTAGAATTACAGTATCTACTAGATAGATCATTTTGGTAAAGATTGAATGCTATAGTTTGATAATTATAGGATTTAACTTCTTGCAAAAGTAATCTAGTTTCATTTCATCATTAGATCATTAACTTGCTAGGTTGATTTCTGTAGGGAAGTTGCTTTATTTTGGGTTCTTAGATGTATGAATTAGTTTAGTGTTCTTAGGTAATGAGTTGGCTGGACACATAGGTAGGGTCATTATTTACATTCAACAAATCAACTGCTTGATCTGTTTATGCATAGATTGTGCTTATTGCCTTTGAAATAAAAGACCTTCCTCGGTTTGACAATTTATATTGACCATTCTGCATGTTAGCTTTAATTAACTGACATATAGGGTGACCAACAGTTTGCATTACACTCTTTTCTTGATAAAACAGTTATATACATTGTTATTGAAGTAAAGTGAAGTAATCATAAATGAAAAGTTTTCAAAAATTCACAAATTTTACCAACTCTGAGATTTGGGTTCGTGACAAATGGTATCAGAGCACTAGGTTAAAACACTCGGGCCTGATGAGCTCAACATGAAATTAATAAGTATGGAGTTAATTAACCAAGTTGTTTTTGTTTCATTTTTGAATGCATGGACTGGAATGGACGAGGGGTAATATTATTCATGGTACAACTTCAAGCTTCTCTGAAAGGGTAAAGATAAGTATTTACAATACATCGTTTCTCTTTACAAAATTAGGAGCAAGGTATGTTATCTTTGTCATAAGTTTTCCTTGCTAGAGAAAAGGTATAGGTACTCCCATGATTAAATGACATTATCATAGAATGTGATATTTTAGTTAAAATAATTTTAGTGCATATGAAAAATAACTATTTTTGTTAGAAGGAATAGAAGTGTCATAATCTTTATTGATAATTCATAAATTGTCCTCTGATAAAGAACTAGTCTAGAAAGAATAAGATAACGATATAGAAAACTTTGACGAAATTTCCTTGACAATACAAAGGATTATGAAAAGTGTTGTGAACATACTGATTTAAATTTATCATTTATTCCGCATTTTGTTGATATTCTATCGAAGATTACTAAGAGGATTACCTATGAACATTACTAGGTCACAAGTATAGTTTTATTAATACACTATGAATTATTTGATTTAGCACCTGTTTGTTACAAGAGTTTTAGAAAATGTTGTCTCCTTAGATATGATAGAAGGTGATCGGATAAAAACAGTTATTGGTAGAATTTATAGTTACTTAGGTACATTCTTGAAATAAAAATTGGGTCTCAATTATCAAAGTTAGCAGTTACATCTTTGATATCATGCTTAATTCGAAAAGGTATATGTAATCATTCTTTTATAGATTCAATAGAATGGAGTTCATATAAGATATAGCCTAGAAAGTAAATTTAATTATCCTAAGTATTGATAGCTATAATAGATGTGACTAGGTTACATGATATGTTTAAAAGGACATGTATGAATTCATGTGATGAAATGATGAAGTGTTTTTAATATTATTTTTGCTTCTGGAAAATCATCACTTTATTTATTAAGAATACTTGTATTTCATTTCAGAAATTCTTATCGTTATTAGAATGTTAAGGAATTAGGCTAAAAATATATTATTGCACACAGTATTCCAGGAGTTTAAAATGATTTTATTGAAAGCATTATGACTCTAATTATTTCTTCTAAAGGTTTGATATAACGACTGTCATGCATCAAATTAAAAGATCTTGTTAATAATAGGAGTTTGAATATTGGGAAAGAAGAATTCTAATCTTGTTGTGATTGATTGAGCATGGCATCTTTTAAATTTTATTGAGAAAAAGAATCTTTGGATAATAAGTTTCATTGAAATAAGTTTGTATGTAACTAAATGTTTAAAAATTATGATGCTAACATGTTTGTTTATAGCAGAGTGGGCCTCAAACCCACATTTAAAGACATTGAAGAAATTACATCAAGATGAAGTGAAGAGGATGCACCAGTTAATTGAACAAGCATATGTGTTCAATGGTTGAGCAATCGAATCAAATAAATTTTTATTTATACTAACATTTCAGGAAGGGACCTTAACATCGACCGATGACATGATCAAGAAGGAACGTTGATTATAAAAGCGCTTATATAGAAAAGTTCAACTAATTCGCTCAAGAGTAAGTAATGATTTACTTTACATTTTATTTGCAGGATTTTATGAATCACGATTGGTGGTAAGACTCATGATTGATGATGTCTAACCATGAAAATGCAAAGAATATGATAAATGAATCTATTTCTATTTTTTCATATTTATGTGTGTATGGCATACAAGAAATCATAAATGATTGTTACAAAGAAATATTCCTGGACTCAAATGAGAAGGTTTGAGGGGAAAGAAATGATCTCCTGGACTCAGGCAGAGGAGACAACATCAGGAACTCAGTAACTAGCTTGTTGTTATGGGACAACTTCCCTAGATTGTGGTCATGTTCCCCATGGAAGTGGAACAGAGCAGGTGGGTAGCTCGTTGAATGTTATACTGACCCAAAAGTCCTAGGAAAACTTTATATCAATCGAATTGAGAAGAGGAAGGGCTCGCAATTTTTCCTTGTTTTGTTAGAACTGAGCACACAAGAGGTTCTCTGAGGAGTAACATTTCCTTGTGGTTTTTCTGTATGCACACAAGAATTTTGATGAGGAGGGGGCTATGTTATGAGTTGTATTGTAAGACTGTCAGGCTTCGCAGAAGTCTTCCTGTAAAGTTGCAAAAGGCTCGTGTTTGTACACAAGTCTCCATGATTGTTGAAGTACAAAAGAGCGTTATGTATGCAAGTCTTCATGATTGCAGGAAATACATAAGAGTTTTGTATGCAAGTCTCCATGACTGTTGAAGTACAAAGAGGTTTGGTGATTACAAAGTTCGGTTGAAAGAATTGTTTTATGACATAAGCTAATGATAATGATTGTCTTGTAGCTAGACTGTCACATGTACTTATGTGATAGTCACTTGAATATCAGCAGTAAGCTTAGGAGTTGCAACTACTTGAGTGTCTAGCTTCGAAGTCATCTGATCTAACTTCTGCTTTGATTGCTGTGATGCTTGCATCAATAGTTTCGATTGTTCAGTAGTCTTTACCTCTCGAGCATGTTCCATGAGACCTTTTCCTTGATCCCCTTTACTATAGGTCATCATTAGTGGAGCAGGTGCTTTTTGACCTTCTTTCTCATCTCTATCCTTTCTTGCTTGCTCAATGAGGTTTAGTTCCATTGCTCTGCAGCTCAAAACCGTAGACTTAAGGTCATGTTGATACTGCATGATATGGTTTTGTTCATCTTTACTCTTAGCCCTTTACAAGACTTCATCAAAGGTATTTACTCCCTGATATATGGAGTCATCAGGAAGTTCTTCATGAACAAATCCACCCCTCACATGGTTGTGCTTGAAATGGGCATCTAGAACACCTTTAGGATCATGTATTCTTTTGGTCACAGAACCCAATTTTAAAGCAGCAATTTTGTCACCCAACACCATAGCCCAAGTTGAATTTGGGATGGCTAATGGCCCAAGGTTCAAGGGGAAATTAGGCCATGCCTTTCTCTTAGGACCACTTAGCTCTAAATACACACCATCGGTAACAGTTTGATAGGAAACCTCTTCAATGACTAATCTATCAGGAACTATCCTGGGTAGCAGATCAACAGTACTACCTCCCCAAAATCTGACATATGAGAAGGATTCACACACATACCAGTCACCAGTTGTGGAAATGAAGGTTCTGGCATCAACTAAGAAAGTAGGATCCTGTTCTCTGACGATTTTGAAGTAAATACTTCCAAAGTAGTGATCACAAATTTCATATATGAAAGGCATATAATTGTTCTCCCATAATGCTGAATGATAAATATGGATAGGAGGATCTGATGGAGTCCAATTCCATCCCATGTTGGGATATTGGAATTCTGCACAAAATATATCAACGACAAAAGCTGAAAAGAAGAAATGTGTCTTCTTCACAGCCAGTGCCTTCTGATATGCTTGAATGGTTGTTTTGAGTTCAAAAGACAAGCTTGACACCCAAGGGAATGATTCACTAGTCATTAGAACATGATGGGATACAAGAGCCCACTCAATTTTAAATACATAACAGTTTGGGAGACCATAGAGTCTGCATAGCATGGAAACCAATAGGGAATAAGGTTCTCTAAACTAGGAAACCGGGTACAAGTTATCAGCCCTATGGATGAAACTGTCAGGTTTATTCATCCATGACTTCAACATTTTGTTGAAATTGTACCTGGTCTTAGAAGATTCCATGAGCTTAGTGTTAAGGGGTTGCATAGACCATTTAAGAGAATAAGCTCCGATGAAATCTTTAGGGAGGAAGGTAGCCAATTGTGACCCTGCATTGTCATTAAATGACCGGTCTTTAGGGTTAGCCTGGTCCACAATCAATTTAACTGCATCAGTATAAGGCAAGATAGCGGGTCTGGAAGCAATGGCATGAGGCTGGGAATCCCTAATTTTCTCATACGCCAGCTAGTCATTCTAAATGTCTGATAGGTCATCATTATCGAAAATTGAATAGATTCTGGACCAGTCTAGCTGATAGGTTTCAATGATTTTATCACTAGTATCCGAGAAAATACCAAAATTTGGGTCTTTGTTCAGTAAATACTTCTGAGTAGTTTTACAACATGTACTACTCGACATGTTTGAACTGGATGGTTTATGATAAACGAATGAACAAAAATAAAAAACAATTCAAAATCTCGAAACAGTAGATAACCGAATAAGAGGAATGAGCAAAACCAATCGGTTTCAGCTGAAAGTAACGAGTAACAGACACAGTAAAAATTTTGCAGTAAAATTCAAGCAGTAAAATTCAAGCAGTAAGGTAATTTCCTAAAGTAAAAATGACAAGGAAAAATAGGGAAAATCACCTATTTATTGCTTTTCGATGGGCCAAATCTAGACCGTAGGATGAAAACGAATCAACGACTGAGATTAAACCTTGCAGAATGTAGGTTCAAGTTGCGGGAGTTTTATTTTGGAACTATGTACATTGTTCCCCCAATCCGCAATCTGCAATTGTGGGTCGAGGGTTGCGGGATAGCAACCTAGAAAACCAACAATAAAAAAGGTTCCCGCAATTCGTAATCCAGGAATGCCAGTTGCGGGATGCGGGAGCACAAACAACCTTTTATAATTCAAATAATCTTTCGCAATCCACAATTGCGGGTTGCGGGGCCACACAACACACCTTATTACTTGAAACACTTTTCCGCAATCCGCACTTAAAGGTTGTAGAACGAAAAGTTCAAAATCTATTTACAAAGTCTTCCCGCAATAAGCAATAAGCGGGATTGCGGGATGAAAAAAACTTGGTGGAAAAACTCAAAGCTTCCCACAACTTCAGAAAAATAGTCAAAAAACGAACAAACTAAACTTTATTTAAATCACCCAGTGTAATCTCATCCGCAGGATCAAGACACATCGACGGTTAAAACTTAAACATGCAGGAAGGAAAAGAAAGGTTGCGGAGTTTTATTTCATAAATGTTCTAAATTTTAATATGAAAAAATGAATGTTTAAAATATTCAAGTCATTGTTAGAATAACAAGTCAATTGGCTAAGTTATAAGATATAAAAATGGTTTGTCCTGACACCCGTTTTCCGACATGAAAGATCGGTCGCACCTTCTTTTCGTACTTAATGGTGAAAATGTTTATCCAGCAATTCAACTATATCCATAATGGAGAACATAAGAAGGATTGACCAACCCTTGTTGTAGTGTCAAAATATTATTAAAATAATATTGGTAATAAGAAGGGTCGACCGACCCTTCTTACAGTGTCGAACTATTATGAAAATAATGTGGGGAATAATGGCCCCATAGATCATGCTGACATCCGCAGCTGGGGGATAATGCTCCTCGAACTGAAGTTTACTTGTGGAAGTAATTGTAAATAAGTTACTTTACACATTTACATTAGTATCATTATAGGAGCATTATACAAAAACTATTATATTCTTTCTTTTTTCTTTTTTTTAATAGAAACATTCTTTTTTTTTAAATCGAAGCATTATTTCTTTTTTCTCTTTTTCTAAATAGAATGAAATCTCATAAAGAGAATGAAAAGTGTTGTTAGTTATTATTATTTCTTAATTAAAGCCCTTCATGCTAGAAGGGAGATATGAATATATAACCTTCAAATGTGAATTTAAAATCAAAAAATGCAATTTATGATTTGAAAAGTGTTCAAAATTGCAATTTTCATTTGTAATTGTTCAAAATTTTAAGGTGAAAAGTTATAACATATAAAAATAGTTTGTCCCGACTTCCGTTTTCCGACAACAAGGATCGAACGCCCCTTCTTTTTGTAGTTAATTATGAAAACCTGTATCCAACAATTTAGCTATATCCATAATGGAGAACACAAGAGGATCAACCGACCCTTCTTGCAGTGTCAAAATATTATGAAAAGAATATTGGTAATAAGGGTCGACAGACACTTCTTGCAGTGTCGAACTGTTATGAAAATAATATGGGGAATAAGAAGGGTCGGGCGACCCTTCAATTACGAGGGAATTGTAAAAATAGAACACCTTGGAATTTATATCATATAAAAATGGTTTGTCCTGACTTCCATTTTACGACAAGAAGGATCGGCCGCCCCTTCTTTTTGTTGTTAATTGTCAAAACCTTTATCCAGGATTCAGCTATAGCCATAATGGATATTACAATAAGGATTGACCGACCCTTCTTGGAGTGTCGAACTATTATGAAAAGAATATTTGGAATAAGAAGGGTCGGTCGACCCATCATTTAGGAGGGAATTGTAACATTAGAAAACCTTGGAGAAAGAGTGGCAACTCTTTCTCTGAGAATATTTCCACTTGCCAGCAAAGTCTTTAAAACAAAACGTCTATAAATTTTGTTGTTAAAATGTTGATATCTATTATCCTAGGGTGACATGTGGATGATCATATTGTGACACATGGCATATTTGATTTGGCACACTGAGTATAGGGAGGTTAATATTTTTTATTGGATTTGGCACATTGAGTATAGCAAAGTTACTAATGCGGGTTTAACCACAACACAATCAGGAAATGAAAATTCACTCATAGTAGTTTTAAGGATTAGGCACATGCAAGATTACCTCGTAGCTGGAATGCTAATTGAAAAATTAACATCAATTTATTAATTTATGTTAATCATTTGCATAAATAGAAAAATGTTTTAATTAAATAAATTCACTTAAAACATAAAACACACACAGATCATGAGTAAATACAAATCCAAACTGTAGATCAAACTAGTCAGAGGCAGGAGGCAGGATATGATTAAACATGATAGTGCGTTGTAAATAAAACTAATCAGAGGCAGGATAGCCACCCTCTCACAATCAAAGAGCTTTTGTTTGGTGATTAAAGAAGAAGATATGAACAACCCATCAATATAGAACTTATGATAATGAATTCTATACCGACTTTAGCAGAAAATGGTAGTGGATGCTTGAAATGAAAGCAACAGAGCATAATATTTATGACTTCTGTCCTGATACGACACTTATCCAAGCATGAAAAATCATAACAGTATGAATTAAATAGTGAGAGAAACATTCATATAAGAGAAGAAGTAAATAGATTGTACGACAAATAACACAGGAATCTTTGATAGAAAACCTTGCTCTGCCTAGCTAGATTTTATTAAAATATATCTCAGAGTGATTAATAACACAGGGAATTCACGAGTCCAATAAAAGTTTCCAACCTTTCTCCTTCTATTACATTGCTTACATAGATGCTCAGATCATTCTAGCTCAAGCTGCCTCAACAGGACATTGTTACAGTGTAAGTGACACCTATTCAAACAAGTTTGCCACCCTCAGGAATTAGTTACAACAAAATGACAATGCTGGTAAAATTGGCTCAATTGCCTTTTACAAAATTACTGATCATTTTTACTGAAAGACAACAGACTCTAACAAAATAAGAAAAATGCTTCAGTGAATATTTCCTTCATGCTGCTATCCCACGATCATCGAATCTTCACCAGTTCAATATCAGCTTTCTCTTCCCATATTTCTCAACGAGCTTCCATAGCTCAGCAGCTGGCATCTCTAAGGTGGCCAACTCCTTCATTAAGACTCAGATCTCAGTGTGGTCCCTATAAGAGTAGCTTCCCAGATGTGCACTAGCCTCCTTGAACATCATGCTTAACTCAAAGTCCTTAGCCATTTTCTCCACCACTGTCTTCCCTGATAGCAACTGATCCATACCTGCAAAATCATTGAAATGCACTTTACATCCTGCCAATTTCTTCTGATATTATTCTTCTGGGAGCATTGCTCCATCCTCCTCCCAAAAGAGAGGTAACCCTTCTTGAAAAAGGGGTCAAGCATGTCTTTGAAATACTTGATCTGCTGTGCTATGACATCTATTTTAGCTTGAATAACCTTTACTTGCTGGTGCTTGTGCATCACTTTTTTGGCTCCAATGATGATGGAAACCCTATTTGTTACACCAGTTGTCTTGACCTACTCCTCATATAAGTCGTTCAGGAATTCAATGGCATTCTCAGTATAATCTACAGGTTTTTTTTCAATTTCTGATTTGTTGCTGTCACACTACTCTTGGATAATTTTATCACTGCTTCCTTGTCCAAGACAAAATCGAGGAAGGGCCTCAATTTTCCTGCTTCTTCAATAATTCCATCTTAGATGACCTACCTGGCCTCTACCAAGGAATTCTTCCCTGTATCTTGTCTTTCCAACTCATCATATTTACCCTGCAACTCCTGGTGCCTGGCTTCTCAAGCCTCCTTTTCTCTTTCTGCATTATCCTTCACGGTTTTCAGATTCACATTCTTCTTTTTTAATCCTGTTATTTCCACATCTTCCAGACTAGCTTCGGCTATAGCCCCTACCAGGGAGAAATCACCAGCCTCTATGGATTGTGTGGCCATGCTTTCTACTTCTTGCTCTTTCTGCTGCATTCTCTTCTCAAGCTCTTCCACTCTGGCCTTTAAGATTTTCTCACTTGCCACCATAGTGGCTATATCTATCTACCATTGTTTTTCCTTCACTTCAAGATTCAATAGCTTGGCCATATAGTCTGTCAAGTCAATCTGCAACTTCTCCTTCTTTTCCTCCACCTCTGGTAGCTAAGAGACTGCTACTAACTGGATAGATGGGATTTTCAGCCTCGTTTTTAGAGATTGGATGATGTTGTCTTTTTCGTTGAGTAGGTTTTGAATGCTGGCTATTTTATCAGGCTGGCCCTCAGTGGCCACTATGTCACTGTAACATCCCCATTTTGACCCCCTTTTTCATTAAATCGTAAATGATGTAAATATTGTTATTTAATCATGGTGAGGAGCTCAAGGCCAAGGCCCCACCATTGATTTAACATTTTATGTATCGGCAATTAAAAATAGATGCATATGGTTCTTGTGTTGTACATGCACAATGTAAATTAAGACATCATGTAAATACGAATTTTAATGAAAAACCCACAACTAGCTATGCAATGCAACAAAGAGATGGGGGCATGATTCTACAAGGAATAGGGAGAAAAATTATTCAAACCCTTGAGCCAATGGTGTTAATCCATGTGTCAATGAGAAAACCCATAAACCACCAACTACCCATTTTGGGTTATGCACCCAATCATTTAATTCTTCCAGAAATTGGTTGAGGCAGTTAATGCCTTGGGAATGAAGAGGTATGGCAGCCAATTTCGTGCATGGGCAAGCCATCAACCTGGAAAAATGTACTTTTGCTTCTGGGGCAAGAAAACACCCACGAAATGGTGCCCAAAGCCATTTTGAACCCATAGTCTTTCCTCTCTCATGCAGTCTGAGCTAGATGGGCTTTCCCCATCACATTTTTTACCAATTGCCTGCATTTTTCCATAGCTGGGAGCTCGTTTTTGTGTTGCACAGTGGCTGGGAGAAAGGGAGTCATGTTTTGGGGGTTTATAGAGGTCGTTTCAGCCCCTGGAATGCATATAAACGTTTTCTGAAAACGAATGGCTCTCTTAGGGTTTATTTCCCATCTACCAGTTTGTTTTGGTTCCCCACATTTTTCAACACTTGAATTTTTGTTGTTGGGTGCATCCCTGCATTGGTTTGAACTGTGAGCAAGAAATTAGGAGTGGAAGTGGACCTGAATTGGCTTGATAAACCTAGTGAGGGGGATAAACTCTCAAGAAGATCAAGAGGGCTGGCTACTCTTCTATGCACACCTTGAATAGTATTAGATTGGAAGGTATGGCCTAAGGGACTGTGTAGTAGTGAAGGGAGTACTTCCATGTGCCAGGTGTGTAGGTATTGTGGGAGCCAAGCTAGATAGATCTTGCAGAGGGTACCCATATCTCTATGGATGATCCCACTAGCTTAGCAATCCTTCCTTCCATTGCCTAACAGCCTGATAAACCCAACTGTAGATTGGCTTGGCTGATTTGGTGTATCTTTGGGCTATGTGTGAGTCTGTTGTTCCCTGATTGCTTATAGAGATCATGCCCAGCTTGGGGGTGGCAGTGTATTGAGATATTGATGATCACAACTGGCCTATGGTTGGGTGGAACATTGCAGTTGCATAGCCAGTTGCTCGGGGCTACTTTGTTATAAGATAAGTACTCTCTCATGTTAACTTTGCAATTATTTATTTGATGAATATTGTGAATGTATGATGGATGTGTTATTGAAATTACTTCCGTTGTGTTTTCTTATAATTATACATTTCCATATGTCTTTTTATATTATGTGAATGCTTATTTAAAAGTTCATGGGGCTAGATGCCCTGCCTTCAGTCTAACATTCTCTCCATCACACTGGTATGATGGGTGGGGACATTACAGTCACCCTGCAATTTATTGATCTTTTCCTTATGAGCTTTGTTTTCCATCTTTTCCTGCTTGAGTTGGCTGGTAACCTTACTCTTATTGACCTATACCTTTGATAGCTCCAAAGTTGTCCTCAACAATTTAGTATAAATAACATCCCTAGTGTCTTTGTGCAAGTTTATTACATCTGGGACAGGGATGTCCTCTAAATTCATCCTTATCTCAATGGCCTTGCTCTTGGTGGCCAAGGAGAAACTCAGGGTGTTCTGAGCGAGGCTCCTGCTAGTCACTAGAGACACTTCTTTGGTTGAAATTTTCCTTACTTCAGTATATAACTTGGACTCCTCTGAGGTTGACCATGAGTCCACCTTGTATTCATCTATCAACTTATCTCTAGTCTTGCTTACGGAAGCAGGCTTAGTGGCTGTTGGGTTAAACACATACTCTTTGATCTCAAAGGCTTGTAGCTTATCCACTTGTTTCTTTTTTTCTTTGTGAGTCCCCACTGGTACTAGCTGCTGCTCAGATTCGTCAGTTTTCTTCCTCTTTGGGGTTCTCTCAGCTTCCCCTTCTGTGTCCATAGGGACACTACTAGCTTCCTTGCTAGAATTTATTAAGTTTATGGCCATAGGCATGGCTACTGGAACTGATAGGACTAGGATAGAAGAGCCAGGCACTGTGGGTGTGTTCCCTTGTGTCAACAGGGAGGAGCTCGCAGGTGTGTCTATTTCCATCTAGCTCCTGCTAGGACATTCCAATAAATTTGCAGTTTCTGCCATGCCTGGAATTTTGAAATGCACAAAAGCCTTTATGTTTCTTTCCTTCCTCCTATTGGAAATGATGTGGTGGGGATCATAGTTTAAGGGTGCTTCTGTTTTGAAACCCATATCCTTTATCTTGCATTCGATGGTTGTAAGAGCTCCTTTGTTTTTTATTAAGAATGGACCTACAATCCATGGAAACACAACATCGGATCCCTTTCTATGATCTAGAAAGTGCTCAGCTTTTGCCTTCAATTTTTGTCTGATGAATTCTAATGAAACAATTATGGGGATTAGGAAAACTGGTAGCACGTAGGGTGCATAAGCAAACCCATAAACCCTAATGATTGTTCCATGCTCTAAATGGAACCAATCTCTGACCCTTTTCTTAGGAGAAAGTTGTAGTAACTCCTGCATTTCTGGTAATACTCTAGGAAGCTTCTTTTGGAAAATGACCTGATAAACCTCAGACATAAACTCATCATGGAATTTGGTGTAATCAGTGTTCATATCCTAAGTAAGTAGTACCTTAGGAATTTTCAAGTTTTCCTCATTGAATGCCAGGAACATTTTTAGTAAGTAGGATTGAAATCTGAAAATCCTTATTTCCTAGCAATTCTTTAGCTGGGAGTGTATACTTTCAACCAAAACTTCATCAAACCTGAGGCATGCACATTGGGTAGACTGGATTGGGTCATCTGATTCCAGCGGGCTAGTGCCTAGGACAAAAAGCAAACTTATTAGAGGTTCTGTGACATACATATCAGATTCTAGACCTAAGAATTGGCTCATCATGGCGATAACACCTCTGGATTCTTCCGTGAATAGTCTAGCTTCAGCTGGGAAATCCTGCTCTTGTATTTGGACAGTAGGATTCAGACAGGACCTGTAGAAATTTTGTTTTACTTCAACAAGGGATTGTCCAAAAAACTGGATTAGGGCTTCCTCGATATACCCTATAGCTTTCTGGAAAAACTCTTCTGGGACTGACAGGGTTTTTCTAAGGGTTTGGGTATCGATTTCACAAAGGATATTGGACTTGGAAGCATCCATGATTTCCCTCTCGATAGAAGAGTAGTTAGAGGCACACCATTCAACAAATTAGGGAAAACAATGGGTTTGGCCGACTGTAAACAGATGGAAATAGGACTGGTGGACCTGGTGCATGTCTATACCTCGCTCCCTAACCAATTTCAGCTTGTTTTTTATAGTTTCCATGGGGTCATGGGTCATCATAGTATCGTAGACCTCTGCGTCTTTGTCTGTAAACAATGTTTCTATGGGTTCTCTATCACTCAATTCAGCCATTAAATAGTTTACTGTAGAGCAGATAACCTACCTATTTTTTTGAGGTTGGTTTGGGCTCCTGGTTGACTTGTCTGTTTCTTCACAGTTTGCTCCTGTCGCTTTCTGATGCAAAATAGGAATCCAGCTCTCCGTGAAGGTGAGTTTTTTATATTATTTATCCTTTATTATCACCCCTGCATCTCCTGCGGTGTGGAAGCTTCCCTGGCTGTCCATTTTCCTGATCCCTGGTGGCCTCGAATCCCACCACATGTCGCCTCGAATCCTGGCCGTCAAATGCTGTGACTTTTACCAACTTTGCGGATTTGGCTTGCGTTGATGTTTCTTGCAAGATAGATCCACGAACAAAACCTCAGCCATATATCTCAGCCTCCTCAGATCTGCACCGTCCAAACCCGCAGGCCTCTACCAAAAATTTGTGAATCCGAAAGTTTGTTTTCTCCACGCATGTCGTATTGGACAAGTAGTTCCCGACCATCGATCTGCTCCATTGGCCATTGATCTGCTACTTAATATGCTTGTGGGATAAACCTCCTACCTCCATCTAGAACACCTCACCCTTTTTGCGTGAAGCATGCTCATGACTGTAGATCTTCACCACCGCCAATATAGACCATTTATTTGCGTAGATATGTAACTGTAGGCAGACCTCAGCAATTTAATTTTCCTTGCAAATTTTCAGGCTTGGGATTTGATCAGTTCACCCTTGAGGCCGTCAATACCTACCCAAATAATTCTATGTTTCTCATGCCACTGAGGATTTCTCCGTTCTTTTTAGAAATTGAGCCTCCTAGTTTCATCCAAGACAACGCTAGTGCTAACACCGACAAGCTAAACGGGTAAGCTAAACTTCATTTAATCACCTGGTGTAATCTCATCCACATGATCAAGACAAATCGACGGTTAAAATGTAAACATGCCGGAAGGAAAAGAAGGGTTGCGGGGTTTTATTTCATAAATATATACATTCTTTCTGCAATCCTCAATCCACAATTGCGGGTTGTAGGTTGCGAAAAGAAAATATATCAAAACCGAAAACCAAGATTCTGTAATTGGCTAAGTTATAACATATAAAAATCATTTGTCCCGACTTCTTTTTTTCGAATAGCCAGTCAATCGGCTAATTTATAACATATAAAAATCATTTGTCCCGACTTTTGTTTTCCGAAAAGAAGGATCGGCCGCCCCTTCTTTTCATAGTCTATTGAGAAAACATTTATCCAGCAATTCATCTATATCCATAATGGAATACACAAGAAGGATCGACCGACCCTTTTTACAGTGGCGAATTATTATGAAAAGAATATTTGGAATAAGAAGGGTCAAGCAACCCTCCTTGCAGTGTCGAACTATTATGAAAATAATATTGGGAATACGAAGGGTCGGCCGACCTTTCAATTACGAGGAAATTTTAAAAATAGAACACCTTGGAAGTTTTAACTTATAAAAATTATTTTCTCCCGACTTCCATTTTTCTACAAGAAGGATCGGCCGCCCCTTCTTTTCGTAGTTAATTGTGAAAACCTTTATCCAAAAATTCGGCTATATCCATAATAGAGAACGAAAGAAGGATCGACCGACCCTTCTTGTAGTATCAAACTATTATGAAAAGAATATTTGGAATAAGAAAGGTCGGCAGACCCTTCATTTACGAGGGAATTGTAACAATAGAACACCTTTAGGAAAGAGCGACCGCTCTTTCTCTGAGAATACTTACACTTGCCAGCATAGTCTTTGAAGCAAAACATCCATAAATTTTGTTGTTTAAATGTTGATATCTAATATCCTGGAGTGACACATGGAACGATCATATTGTGCCATGTGGCATATTTGATTTGGCACATTCAGTATTAGAAATATAGTTGGCTCTCATAGAATATTGGCACGTATAGAATATTTTTTCCCATGAGCACCACTGAATTTGGTAGTTTGAGTATAGTGGATCATATTTTAGTATTTAGGTAGTTACTCTGAGGATAATTACTTGATTTTAAGTGCAGCGGCTAAACCACTTCTAAAGGCCAATTATTCTTAAGCACAATTGCAACAGTTAGTGCGCAAATTACGATACTTATCACAAATCCAATTTTGTAACAAATAACCATCCATTATCAATCCCAATGGCTATAAGTTGTATCTTTCCTTTTATAAAGCTTTAATGAAAATGAGAAAATGCAACCTTTTGTTGACTAAGTGGAAATTTAGAAACACAACAATTTTGTTGCTTAAAACTACCACACAGAGAAATTTAGAAACCAATTTTTTCTAATATCAACCCTTGAGAACATCCACCACTCTGAACACTATTCCCCATATTTTCTCGTTGTTCCTTGACTGCTGCAAGGCCCTTCTCATTTATTCTAATTTTTTCTACTGCAAGGCCCTTCTTGGTGACCATGCCCATATGATGCTATTTACATTGATCTTCACGTTTTCTTCTGCACCAACAACCCATTGTTGTTGTCTATCTAAGCATTTTTTGTACAAGACCTTCAGATTCTTCGATGCTCCTGTTGGCTTCCACCCAAGGCTGGAATTTGGTTCTAATTTTAATCATTGAACAAATTTTTTTTGACGTTTTAAGTATATGTATTCCTCGTCCAAAAACGATCTGGTTTAAATTTTTCCCTTCAGCTGATAAAATAATTACCTGTCTATAGTAAATTTTTTATTAATATATATTTTAAAATTGATTAAAATTTTACATTTACATAGAAAATAAAAGTTTTAACTATATAGCAAATGTTCATGGATAAAAATATTTAAAATGTGTACATTTATTTCCAGGTATGATATGCATAGAAAGGTCCAATGGTTAGGTGTCAATTTAACAATTTGGAATTTTCTATTTTAATGCCAAGTTGTTTATGTTAACTTATCAAACAAATTAATGATCATGGAAAAAAAAATTAAAAGAAATTAGAAAGGTTAGCTGTAAAATGTAAATCCAAGTTCTGTTAAGAGGAACCCACAAAAATTAATGACGGTTTAGAGAATAAAGTGCCCATCAAAAATATGTTTTGGAAAAAAACATGATAGTTTAACATGACGGTTCCAATATGACAGTACTAGCATCTGACTCTTGATAAAATATCACCAATATCCTTACCTAAAGTGCTCTTTTTTATCTGATGGCATTTATACCATGCATTTTGATAGACGTCTATTATGTCTAATCTCATTGTAAACAAGCTTCTTTTTCTATCATCTCCTTCTTTTGCCATAGGAGCATTTGATCCCATAGAATTTATAACATTCAACTATCAAATTTCTTAGCACATTCAACTATTGATCGAAGTGGAATTTTTGATATACAAAAATTTGAGCAACAATGTTTGATGCCAATGTTTGAAAGGTGTGCACCTTGATTTATTGTAGGCCTGTAAGGTACTGATCTTGAATTTCATTCGGAAATTTTAGAAGAAGCTGGTATATCCACTGCTCACCGCTGGAAAAAATGCCATACAAGAAAACACCACTTCATTGACCAGAATACCAAAGGAGAAGTCACCCAAAAATGTTCCCCCAACAAAATCAGTCTCACTCACATTTGTTACAAAACCTATGGAAATGAAATCCTTTCTTTCTGAACATGTATGTAACAACTTAACTTTTCTCATAATAAAAGAAGATGTATTCTCAGTTGTTGTGATATGTGCTACACTCATCAAAGTAGAAGCTCCTATATCATTCACCTCATTCTCAGTTGTTATGATATGTGCTACCTCATTTACGAAATTGTATGGCCTTGTTCCATTACCTTTAACATTTGTATATTAACAATGGGGAGTACCTAGAAGGACCATCTGTAAAGGACATTCTTCAAAAACATTCCAAAAGTATAACATCCAAAGGAACATTATCGAGGTCAAGCAAAGTGTTTGCAGGCCATCTTATAAGGGAGCCTTCAAATACACCACAATCCTCGCAATTGTAGAAGACATTATGAACTAAAATACCAAACTCATAAGCATCTAGTACTTTGAATTGTACAATGTCTCCCTAAACAATAGTTGACACTATTCCCCGAGCAACATACTGTGGCTTTAAAGAACATTGATGTATCAAATTAACTAGTTGATTCAGATTGATTATTGTTGAAAGTGCTTGGAACAGAAAGCAATGTTTCTATATTAAAATCGATGATTCTTTTAATCAGCCATACACCAAAAGATCCACTGCTCACCCCCGGACAACATGCCATACAAGAAAACACCACTTCAACGACCAGAATACCAAAGGAGAAGCCACCAAAAAATGTTCCCCCAACAAAACCAGTCTCACTCACATTTGTTACGAAACCTATGGAAATGCAATCCTTTCTTTCTGAACACTTATGTAACAACTTAACTTTCCTCATAATAAAAGAAGATTTATTCTCAGTTGTTGTGATATGTGCTACACTCGTCGATGTAGAAGTTGGTATATCATTCACCTCATTCTCAGTTGTTATGATATGTGCTACACTCGTTGAAGAAGAAGCTGGTATATCATTCACCTCGTTCTCACGAAGAGCAGACCCAATCTGGTTAACGATCTC
Organism: Larix kaempferi; assembly: GCA_027924585.1. Classification (NCBI taxonomy): domain Eukaryota; kingdom Viridiplantae; phylum Streptophyta; class Pinopsida; order Pinales; family Pinaceae; genus Larix; species Larix kaempferi. The sequence goes on from BSBM01001022.1 coordinate 22,774,966, forward strand.
AGATACAGGCCATTGAATATAGCTACCAACAGCCTCTAACAATGTATCTGCACCTTCTGATCGATACGACAATGGAAGAGTTGCATTCAAAGACTTGGTAACATTTACAATGATACATCCTTCATTAATGTTGATATTATGCAAAAGATTTCTTTTTGGAAACGAGATTCCTTCAGCAACTTTCAATCCATTGAAAAGTAGGTCCACACATTGTGGAGTACCAAAATCCATTTCATAAACGATATCTGAAATATAAAATAACAGCACACATTGTTCAGAACCAAAATCCAGTTCAGAAGCGTTTTATGAAATATAAAATAATAGGAGCACATTAACAATCATATTTATTTTAAACAAAGATATAACATAAATTATAATATATAAAAAATGGCTATCCAGACTTCCAATTTTTCGAATGGTAGGATAGGCCGCTCCTTCTTGTAGAAGAAGCGAACACAAGAAGGATCGAGCGACCCTTCTTGCAGTCTCCCGCATCTCCTGCCTATTCATTTATGATGGAATATTAAAAATGTTCAACCTACGAATGCTAGGACATCAATACATGTATTTCCAAAATTGTGAACAAGGGAAGAATACTGACCACAACAAGGGTCGGTCGACCCTTCATTTATGAAATAAATTTAAATATATTTAATCTACGAAGGCTATGTCGACAATTCTCGGCTTCCAACTTCCGTTGTAAATAGTAGGGACTCGGACATCATCTAAGTTCTAACATATAAAAATTTTTGTCCTGGCTTTCATTTTCCAAAGAGAAGGATCGGCCGCCCCTTCGTTTGGGAGATAATTGTGAACAACTATATCCAACAATTCACCTATATCCAGAATGGCGAAAGAAAGAAGGATTGACTGACCCTTGTTGAATTCTAGAACTATTATGAATACAATATTGGGAAGAAGAAGGGTCGGCCACGCATTCATTTATGAGGGAATTGTAAAATTATTCAACCTACGAAGTCTAGTATGTCAATTCATCTATATCTACAATGGTGAACATTGGAATAATACTGAGCATGACTAAGTTATAACATATAAAATTGTTTGCCCCAACTTTCGTTTTTCGAGAAGAAGGATTAGACGCCCCTTCATTTAGTAGATAATTGTCAAAATCTTTATCTAGAAATTGAACGATATCCAGAATGGTGAAGACGAAGAAGAATTGACTAACCCTTCTTGCAGTCTCAAGCTATAATGAAAAGAATATTGGGAAGAAGAAGGATCATCTGCCCCTTCTTTTATGAGAGAATTCTAAAAATAGAACTTGGAGAAAGATCGGTCGATCTTTCTTTTTGGATATTTCCACTCTCCAGCAAAATGTGCGAAGCAATGTTCCTATGAAATATGTGTTTAGAGTGCCAGTATCTACTTTAGCCACTCTGAAAAACTCATCACTGGAGGAAGGAGCGGATGCTCTTTCTCCTCAGCATCTACTTCCAACACCTCGAAATGGAACAACCTGACGATAGAGCGACCTCAGTTTCACTGACAAAATTTTGACTTGATGACAAACTCTTTGTAGCAAAACGTCTGTAAATTTTTTTGTTCAAATGTCAAAATCTAGTCTCTAGGGTGACACATGGAACGTTCAGATTGTGCCATGTGGCCTTTATTATTCCAGAATTTATCTGTGCTACACTCGGCGAAGTCGAAGCAGCTATATCATTCACTACATTATCGTCCCAAAAGTATCAAAGAATGTTTCTGTCTAGTTTATCGCAGTCAGAATCTTTCCAACTAATGGCATCACTATCTGCATTGTCGTCACTGTTAAATTCATTTTCCAACACGGTATCCTGCCTAAATTTTAAGAAGATTTTTATCATCCTTATCTCTTAAACTAAATGCCTTGGTATCATATGCAAGACTCACATGTGTTCTCATTGCATCCAACAATTTGAGTCATACACCACATCCAACTACACAATACATGGGACTTTTCTAGCGAAGACACTGCATTGGCAAACAATTATACCTTAATATTGTTTAAAGCTATTTGATTTCTTAATTTTATTCAATTAAATTAAATACTTAAATTATATATATTTATATTAAAAGAAATGTAATCAATATTTTATAAATTAAGACATAAATTATCAATTTCAAATATTTCAAATAAAGTATTAATGTTTACATAGATCAGTATACTATAGTGAATATTAACTGCAAAATGATATTAAAAAGAAAAAACATGTTTCAATTTTCCGAGTTCATTTTGTCGTTATCTTTTTCCAACAAACTTAGCCAAATGCTAGAAGATTTGCAGAAAACAATATGGAATATATGAAAATAATACGCTACATCACCAGATAGAAAACATATGCAAGCTAGTGGGAATCGACATTAAACCCATTAATTTAGCCCAGTAATGAGTAATGCACGATTTTGCAAATATAACATTGTGAATTCATATTAATGGACTGTAAGAAGATAACTACCCAGAATTGAAGGAAATAAATTATAGAAATCTGAAGAAGACAAACAAGGGTGGAAGGAAATCTGAAAAATCTAAAATGTTCAGCGACTTTAAATTACTGTGAACTTCAAACTGTCATTGCATTGATTTTTGACAACCATGGAAGATATGGATTTTTAGCCTGGAGGTTGAATAAGCATGCTCTAGTATAGATTTAGATTTATGTTTTGAATAATGTAAATACCTGCCAATTGAAAAACTAGCAGTCGATTCTTCAAACCAATCTTACTGCTCTACCCGCCCAACACTCTTCTCGGTTCCACCTCAGCAAAAGCAAACCTCGGTCCTCAGAGAAAATAGAGCTCAAAACTGGCAAACACAGAGAGTTTGAACTTTAAGTTTCAATGTAGGCAGTGGGAGGGAAGAGCAATGTGGGTGGGAAGAGCAATGTGGCGGGATATCAATGTAGAAAAGTTCGTGACATTTATTATCACAGTGGGAGGGATATCATCTGTACGTCGTGACACATAAACACAATCCATCATAAACGTGATGAGATTATTCACACGAGTGATACAATCCATCATTTACCATTAGCGATGTAGAAACCATTTTAAATGGTGGAAAAGATCAACTCCATCCCAACGTACAAACCATTTTAAATGTTCAAAAAGATCACCTCCATGCGAACATACAAACCATTTTAAATGGTGGAAAAGATCACCTCCATGCGAACGTACAAACCATTTTAAATGGCGGAAAATATCACCTCCATGCCAATGTACAAACCATTTTAAATGAAGGAAAACATCACCTCCATGCCAACGTACAAACGATTTCAAATGGTGGAAACGATCAATCGGGTAGAAAAAGATCAAGGGTCCCTCCTCGGTTTCGCATCCCCAACATGCATGCTAGGATGAAGGGATGGGTGGTTGCAGAATCTACAACCACTCTCCACGTGGCAGCACCACATGATTTCGCAAGTTGGAAGGGCGGTAAGGAAAACCACCGTCCTCCATTTGTGAAACCACCTTTTCCCATCCTTCACGATCACTGGCATGTGTGGATATGATGTGGCCGATCCACATCACACCTTCTTCCCATGCAACTCCTCCACGTCGGGGCTCCTGCCAATGTGTCTCCTATACACCAGACTTCCTGCCCACATGGCTTCTCCACGTCAACCTGCACATGCATAGTGGAAAACACCTTTCAATTACACAATCACAACATAATTAAAAACCTTTCAATTACACAATCACAACATGCAAGAATGAAATAAAAATGCATCAGAGTCAAACGCATAAGATTACTTATCTTTATCCAACACAAATCCAAGCAACTGGCTTTGTAAGAGCACTTTTCCACTTACTAGCATCAATATAAATGTGTGGATGTTTATCAGTTGCCAAAAATTATGGATAAAATGAGTTAAACGAAGAAATTCATTTAATACATAATAACACATGAATCGTATATTAATAGAAATCCAACCTACAGATCGCTGTATTCATTAAATTGGCAACATAAAACATAGTTCAAAGAAATTTGACAAATTAATATCCAAAAAAGATGGCCAAGAGAAACCCTAGGATCTTTACTGAGAGAATAACATGTACAGTATATCAATGCATAAAAATCACAATAAGCATGACAAGCATCACAAGAATCAAAAGCATGAGAGACAAGAGACACAGAGTTTCCATGGGGAAAACCCTAAGATGAAAAACCCCACAACTTCCTCAAAGATAGAGAGAGAAATGGCTCAACCAAAGTACAACCAAAATACACTGAGATAGTATCCTAGTAGCAGATGATCCTCCTCCTCACTAGTGCGCCACTTTCTGAGTGAGAGAAGTGTGAGTTTCTGAGTGATCCAAATAGAGATCTCCCGATCTCTATTTATACTTAACCTGTTTTCCCAGTTACACTATGGGGCTGACTTGTCTATCTAGATACATCCACAATATAATATATATTTTAGGGCCGACCCCACACATGGTGGTCTAATAACCCATCGGCAAGTACACACACTTGCAACACTTGTCAATCCACATGACGACACTTCCTTATAGAGGAATAACACATCTCTAATAAGGGTACAATAAATATATATGAAATACATAGATGAAGTACATTCCGAAGTTACATATACATCAACAAAATGTGCCAAGTGGTTGATGACTTGGATAGGAAATTCGAATTGGTCAAGTAGGCCAAACTTGCTTGAGTGATAAATCTCAGAAAAGCTAAGGAATCTAGTGGAGACAAGTTGGAAAGATGAACCCAGAAAGGAAACCGACAAAAGTTGGCAAAATCAAACAAAATTAGGAAAGAGGAAAGTAAAAAAAGTGAAAAGATTCAAAAAAGATTTCAGAAAGAAAATAGCAACAACCAGAAAAGCTACCTAAAGCGCACTTGCCCAAATTCAGGGAAGGAGGTGAAGGAAAGAAAGTTTTGAAAGCTCAGAAGTTGTTATTCTCCTCAAGAAATGCGCCCTCATGGCTTTGGAGTAGAATGGGAAAGTGGGTAACCTACTCTCATAGGTCACCAAGCCAAACTCGCTTAAGTGATAAATCTCAGAAAAGCTAAGGAATCTAGTGGAGACGAGTTGGAAAGATGAACCCAGAAAGGAAACCGACAAAAGCTGGCAAAATCAAACAAAAGTAGGAAAGAGGAAAGTAAAAAAAGTGAAAAGATTCAAAAAAGCTTTCAGAAAGAAAATAGAAACAACCAGAAAAGCTACATAAAGCGCACTTGCCCAAATTCAGGGAAGGAGGTGAAGGAAAGAAAGTTTTGAAAGCTCAGAAGTTGCTATTCTCCTCAAGAAATGCGCCCTCATGGCTTTGGAGTAGAATGGGAAAGTGGGTAACCTACTCTCATAGGTCACCAAGCCAAACTTGCTTAAGTGATAAATCTCAGAAAAGCTAAGGAATCTAGTGGAGACAAGTTGGAAAGATGAACCCATAAAGGAAACCGACAAAAGCTGGAAAAATCAGACAAAAGCAGGAAAGAGGAAAGTAAAGAAAGTGAAAAGATTCAAAAAAGCTTTCAGAAAGAAAATAACAACAACCAGAAAAGCTACCTAAAGCACACTTGCCCAAATTCAGGGAAGGAGGTGAAGGAAAGAAAGTTTTGAAAGCTCAGAAGTTGCTATTCTCCTCAAGAAATGCGCCCTCATGGATTTGGAGTAGAATGGGAAAGTGGGTAACCTACTCTCATAGGTCACCAAGCCAAGAACTTGCTCAGCAGGTCATCATGAAGTTTATAAAAGAATCCAACCAACTCCATTTGATAACTTTTGTCATTTGCAATTTTGGTTTGAGAGCTCTGAGCTACTCAACTGTTGAGTGATGTGCCTCAACAATTTCTCTTGGGAGATGTGCCCCAAGGCTTTGTGAGTTTTGTTGGGTCTAGGAAATGCCCATTTTTGGCTACCTTTATTACACCTTTTTGCCCTAATTCCATCCTATTTTCATGAGCTATATCCATGTCTTTCCAGATCAATCTATAACATTGATAGGTATAATTTGTTATTACTTTATTTGTTTTTATGCCTAAGACTGTTAAAGATTATGGATCTTAGTCCTTGGTTTATACTAATTTATGTGATTTTATTTAGCCAAGGTCTAAAAGTGCAGGTGTATCAGCCCAGTAGTGCCAGCTGTGACTCGTCAACGTTAGCTCCTCATACTCTAAGGGATAGCGCATCCTCCACGCGAGCTGTAACAAATTTCCACCGTAATAGGTCTCATTGAATAAGAGCTTAGCTGCAACAGACACGTGGCATTCCAGCTGTCAATTCTGTTGATCCAATTTCCATCGGGACAACAACATCCTTCGGTATTAACAACACTATTCAACATGCTGTATCAGTTAGCTGTACTGCACAGCATAAAGATCATAGATCTTCATTGCTATGCTATTTTTGTGGATCTGAAACTGTCTTTCTTTTTGTATAAATCCTAGAAGGATCTCGTAGCCTGGGGTTGGACAATCATTACTAGTGTAAGATGTAACAGAGCATTGAAGCTCATGATCTTCCATTAATAATATGAGAGCAGAATTCTTCACTTCTGAGTTTTAATTAGCTGTGACTCTCGGCGTCTCTGTTAGAAGGCCAGGGCTCGCCTTCTCACAAAGATAGTCAATTTAAATAGGTAGAATAGTTTAATTTCATTTCTGTTGTGTGGTGTGGAAAGTTGCAAACATTGTTGATAGCTATAATAGAGATTAGCTTCCTTGCTGGCAGTTTACAATTGCATCTTGAATAGCTGTATCAGAGTGGTGTGACAGTCGACTGTGTAGAACAATTCAATTAATTGCATGTGTGTTTTAATCAGCTGCAACAGCCAAGCTCGATCCCAATCAATTGCTAGTTATTTATGCTTTATAGGACTTCCAGTAATCATCAGTAGAGCTCAAGATGGTATTTCAATTCTGGTTGCTATTGTATCTTTAATTGCATACATAAATTAGACAGATAATGTTGGAGTTACAGTAGATTTCAAGCTTGTATTTCAATTCTGGTTGCTATTGTATCTTTAATTGCATACATAAATTAGACAGATAATGTTGGAGTTACAGTAGTCACTGGATAGATCATTTTGGTAAAGGTTGAATGCTGTAGTTTGATGATCATAAGGATTTGACTTCTTGCAAAAGTAATTTCATTTCATTTAATTATTAGATCATTAACTTTCTTGATTGATTCTGTAAGAAGGATTGTTTCAATTGGGATTTGTAGATGTGTGAATTAGATTAGTTGCTTAGGGAATGAGTTGGCTGAGCATCTAGGTAGGATCATTACTTACATTCATTAATCAACTGTTTAATCTGTTTATGCATAGATTGTGCTTATTACCTTTGAAATATAAGACCTTCCTGGGTTTGACAATTTATATTGATCATTCTATGTGTTAGCTTTAATTAACTGACATATAGAGTGCCCAACATTTTGGCGTCGTTGCCGGGGATGGTAATAGATAGACAGATTTAGTAGTTGGTTTCATTTGATTTTAATTTAGTTCAATATTTTTTACGGCATGCATGAATACAAGAAAAACAAATCGGGAACCCCCTTTGAATACTAACATTGCAGGTGGAAGAGGTCGAGGTCATAAGGCAGGTCAGGGGAGACACACTTATATTGACGAGATAATTGCTAGAGCTGATTCTTCCACTATACTACAGCGGAACTCTATAGGCAGGGGAAATTATGTTCTTCCTAATCTTGAATATTCAGCATCCACAGTGGAGAATACAACGGGACCTTCAACTCCTGTTGCAGAAAGTAAACCTCCTGAAGATAAGGGAAGTGTTGTAGGTGCACCAGATAGAGAGGAGATTTATCATATTGACGGAACTAGAGTTACTAAAGAGGTGTGGTTGGAGACTCGCAAAATAGCAGAAGAAGAAAGAAGGAAAAAACAAGAGAGGAGAAAAGAGGAAGAAGCTAAAGCAGAGGAAGAACGCATAAAAGAGACTATTGAATTTTGGAACAGAACCATGGCTGATAGAGAATAGGGGGGTGAGAATGAACATGAGGACTGCCGGGAGGAAGAAGGAGAAAATAATCAGCCTGGTAATACTGTGGCTACATTATAATTTCCTATCCTTCAGACACCTGGAGCAGCTCCTATGAAGAATATCTCACCATCAGTCCTCCCTAATTTCCATGGTAAGTCCTCTGAGGATCCTGATGAGTTTCTTTTTGAGTTTGATATTCTCTGTCGCAGCTATGATTACACCTCCAGTGCTCAGAAGCTGAAGCTATTCCCAGCCACCTTGAAAGGAAATGCTCTGCGCTGGTTCATGAGTTTGGGTCGTGAGAGCATTACTACTTGGGACCAAATGAAGAACACCTTCCTTTCTAAATATCAAGAATATTGCAGAACTAGAGATAGAAAGGAAGAGTTGTTCAAAATGGTTCAAAAGGATGAAGAGAGTTTGGAAGACTTTGTGGAGAGATTACTGTACAATTTGCAAAGATCTCGTCATGCTGAGATTGGAAAGGATGTGCTCAAGATCATCTTGCTAAGAGGAATCAGGGAAGATTGCCTTGACATGTTGAATCGGCTTGTTAAAGGGGATATCTCGAAGGAACCTTTTGAAAAAATTATTGAATTATGCCGAAGGTATTCCAGGGGATCTTCCAGAACCAGCAAGCAAGATAAGGATTGAGATTAGGATGTTTTCACTAGGACTCAGAAGTCAACTAGTGGAGGTGCCACTCAAGCAGAAATAGGCAACCTACTGGAGAACTTTAAAACATATATGATGAGTTCCCTATCCTCAGAGCTGGATGCCATGAAGGCAAAACAAAAACAAGTAATAGAAGATCTTACACTTCGAGTATTCTGCCCTAAATGTAGAAAGAAGCATCCACTGAAGGAGTGCCCATTGGAAAAAGTAGAGGTATGTAGGATATGTGAACTCAAGCATGAAACTAAAGAGTATCCTTCATTACCTAAGGTTAAAGCAGTCCTGCAGGCGTCTATTCCTGATGTAGATCCAGCATAGTTTATGGCACAAAAGAAACCATGGAAGCCTAGAAACCAAGGTATGAATCCAGATCCAACATTTTTTTTTGCATAATATGAATGGAATGAACAACATGCATAATATGAATACACAATTCCCTTCACATTTTTCCAACAACCAGTGGCATCCATCTCAGAACCCAATGCAAAATCCTAATTCATGGACACCTTGGCCACAGCAGTCAAACCAAGCTCCTTGGAATTACAACTGGAGGAACCCTTACCAAGGAAATAACTTTCCCCATCACCAAACTCAGTATCAACAATACCCTCCTCAACAGTATCAGCACCAGCAGTATCAACAACCACAACTCCCTTTCCAGAACAATGCCGCACCTATGAATGCACCACTTCGACCATAGCTACCTGCACAACCTAACCCGAACCCAAACAATAAAGCAGTCCATCAGTTTGAGACTGCCAACATGCTTGCATACTCCATTACTCAGATTCCCTACAATGATATACAATTACGATCAGGGAGGGTAGTGGAGCCTATTATCACTAAGGATCTGTCATCCCCAGTGACTGAAACTGGAGTAAATCAACACTATTCAGCAAGCCCCATTATTGAGGATGCTGATACTCCTACTAAAGCAGCAGCTAAAACTCTGGAAGCAACACACAATCTGCCACAGCCTACACAGTTTAACAGAGAACCACCATATCTTGAACGATTGCATTTGCAAAAGACAGTGGAACAACCCCGATTTGATCTCGTGGGAGAGTTGAAGAATTTATATGTTAAAATTCAACTGTTACAGGCCCTTCATGATGTGCCTATTTATGCTAAGACAGTTAAAGATTTGTGTGTTAAGAAACCAGGAAGAAGGCCCAGGGATCCTCCCATTGTCCACGTGCTGGGAAAACTGTCAGAATTAATAATGGGAAAGGCCCCTCTGGAAAAGTATGATGACCCTGGGAACCCGACTATTACAGTGCACATAGGGAACATACGGATTCCAAATGTCTTGGTGGATTTGCGCACAGCTATTAATGTTATGACCATAAAAACTGTGAAGGAATTGGGAATCACTAATCTTCGGCCAACCCCTACTATTTTGGAACTTGCTGATAGATCAATGATCAAGCCTGAAGGAATTTTAGATGACCTTGTAATCTCAGTGGACTCGTGGGAATACCCTGCCGACTTTTTGGTGTTACAGCCAAAATCTTAGTTGGGGGGACACCCACTGATCCTGGGAAGACCATGGTTGGACACAACTGATGCCTGTATCAGCTGTCGGTTAGGTTCTATGACCATTTCAGACAGGACTGAGATCAAGAATCTAACCCTATACCCTCAAGCTCAACCAAGCACAGAAGCTGATACTCCATTATGGGTTGATTTGCAGGAGGAAGAGGGAGTTCAGCCACTATTAACCATAGGGAGAGCCTTGACATTTAAAGATGAAATAGAGGATGATGCCATTAATAGTTTCATCAGTGAGCCCACGTCATTCAATAAGAATTTTTATCAGATCTTGGACAGTACTTTAGTTGCAACAGAACAAGAAAACCTTACAGAAGAAACTCTGATCGATGATGACAATGCGATTCCAGTACTTAAGAATTCGAAGAGTGTTCCAGTGGAAGTTGAGCCAGGAAAAACATTGAATATTAATCCTAATCTGGCACCTAGTGAGCTGGAACAACTAGTCACTCTGCTGAAACAGCGTAGGGGAGGTTTTGCTTGGGAGTACACAGATATGAAAGGAATTCCCTCTCATCTGTGCACTCATCGCATCTATATTAAAAGTGACTCCAAGCCTGTATGCCAACCCCAACGAAGGATGAACCCAAACCTGAGAGACATAGTGAAAGAGGAAATCCAGAAACTGTTGGAAGATGGATTCATATATCCAATTTCAGACAGTGAGTGGGTTTCTCCACTTGTGATCGTGCCAAAGAAAAATGGGAAATGGAGGGTCTGTGTGGATTATAGAGAATTCAACAAGGCAATGCAGAAAGACCATTTCCCCTTACCTTTCATCGATCAGGTCCTGATACCTTGTTTGCGAAAAAGTATTTCTATTTTCTAGATGGATTTAGTGGCTACAACCAGATTCAGATTGCTCCAGAGGATCAAGACAAAACCACTTTCACTTGTCCCTGGGGGGCTTTTGCATACCGAGTACTTCCTTTTGGGTTGTGCAACGCACCATCTACATTTCAGAGGGTAGTGATTGGAATCTTTTCAGAAATGGTGAATGATTGCATGGAAATCTTTATGGATGAATTTACTCCATATGGTGAAAGCTATGAAGAAGCACTGAAGAACGTAGAAAAGGTGTTGAAACGCTATGAACAAAGTCAGCTTTCTTTGAGCACTGAAAATTGCCACATGATGATGAGTGAAGGCATAGTGCTAGGGCACTTCATCTCTTCTATTGGTATCCAGGTAGACCCATCTAAAATCAAGGTAATTGAAAACATACCAACTCCTGGAACTCAGAAGGATGTGCGTAGCTTCTTGGGGCATGCTGGTTATTACAGAAGATTCATAGAAAATTTTTCCAAACTGGCTTCTCCTTTGTTCACTTTGTTAATGAAGGATGCACAGTTTATCTAGAATGATGCATGCCAAAAAGCATTCACTGAGCTAAAAAGGAGGCTGTCCATAGCACCCATCTTGAGAGGACCCAATTGGGCTCTCCCTTTCCATATTTCTTCAGATGCTTCAGACACTACCATTGGAGCAGTTTTGGGATAGCAGGAAGGTAATGCTCCTTATGCTATTTATTATATTAATAAAAATCTGTCTCCTGCTGAACTGAATTATACTGTCACAAAAAAAGAATTCCTTGCCATTGTTTATGCCATCAATACGTTTAGGCATTATATTACTGGATATTCTACTTTGGTTCACATTGATCATTCTGTCATCAAGTATTTAATGAATAAACCAATCACAAATGGTAGAGTTACTAGATGGCTGTTACTGCTACAGGAATTTGATATCACAATTATTGATAGACCAATAAAGGAAAATGTTGTTGCAGATTTCTTATCTCGACTTACTAACAGTGATGACAATTTACCAGTTGAAGATTCCTTCCCTGACGAACATTTGTTCGTAGTATCAGCTCATTGACCATGGTATGCAGATATTGCTAACTTTTTGGCTGCAGGTAAGTTTCCAGCACATCTGTCGAAGAGAGAAAGAAATAAAATCATACAGCAGAGTGCTAGGTACTGCTGGATTGATGGCCATCTTTTCTACACTGGGCTTGATTTAGAAATCAGAAGATGTGTTAGAGAGGATGAAATCTTCAGTATTCTTAAAGCTTGCCATGATGAGCCCTGTGGGGGACATTTTGCTGACAAGAGGATAGGTCATAAAGTTTTGAGAATGGGCTATTTCTGGCCTACATTATTCAGGGATGCAAAGAAGTATGTTCAGGAATGTGATAGCTTCTGGAGGATGGGCCAACCCAACAGATTAGATGAGACACCTTTACAGCCACAGCTTGTGGTTGAACCATTTGATAGGTGGGCTCTAGATTTTGTAGGGCCTATCAACCCTCCATCAAAGAAGAAAGTTCATATCTTGGTTTGCACAGACTATTGTTGATGTATATGTAACTTCAGAATGTATTTCACATATATGTATGTTGTATTCCTATAGAGATGTTATTATTCCTCTATACGGAAGTGTCGTCATTTATATTGTAAGTGTCATAACTTATACTTGATGGGTTATTAGACCAACTTGTTGGGGTCGGCCCAGTCAGCATTATGTTAAGTGGTAAAGTTGAGGCCGACCTAGTTGAGTAAAGGTCAAGTCAAGTTAGTTTATAAATAGAGAGTGTGTATCTCTCATTTTACACATTCTATTCTCTCACTCACACTTTGGAGAGTTGTGCACTTGTGGAGGAGGAGGCTTTGCTGCTAGGAGAAGACTATCTCTTGTATTCTGGTTGTATCATTGCTCTATCTATCTCTGAGGAAGTTATTGGGGTTTTTCACCTTTATGGTTTTCCCCAAGTAAACTCTGTGTCTCTTGTGTGCTTGCATTATTGTGTCCATGATTGATATGCTGCAGATTTGTTGTACATGTTGTTCTCTCAGTTAAGATCCTAGATCAGATAGAAGTAAATTCTGAAAATTTAACATGGTATCAGAGCTAGCCTGAAAGAAGGCAAGATATGGCATGTATGACACTTGTTGCACTTACGATGCTAGGGCTTGATATAGCAAAACCCAGTCATCGTAGCACTTTCTCTATAAATCCATTTTGCCGAATTTTTTGGATTTGAAACTTTTAAAAGTTGAATATAAGATCCCCATGTACCTTGTGTCTAAAGGAAAACCTCCAGTTCGTTATACTTTGTGCTTTATGATCTGTACAATATAGGGTTTCTGCCTCTTCCATATCTGAGTAAAAAACAGGTGACCTTGGAAAAAAGGTCATAACTTGGGCTAGGAATCTCCAAATTAATTTGCGTAAAAAGTGACAGGTAGTACATAGGCTGTAATATCTCAAAAAAAAATTTTCGAGGCCGAAGTTGAACTAGTGACAAGTGGTATGCCGTACAAGTTCGCTCTCCTGTTTTATCCCATAAACAGGTCCCGTTGCGACACTTGGAATTACTCTCTCTCAAAAAATACAATTGAGGTCAGACCTATCGGGATGGAAAGATGACAGGTCGAGCAATCCCAAGAAATGTTTTCAGAACCTTTGGATCAAAAAGTGCGGAGTTACACCAGAAACAATCAGGTACATATTTCTGTCAAAATAGAATTATTTTTTAGCACCTTCATTCATGGCTTCCGGAATTTAGGGTTTCGGAGAAAGTTGGAATTCTTGTAATCAGAGACCATAGCTGAATGCTAGTCATCAAAATCAAAATTTAGAGACCAAGATCAAAATTTTTGAATGGGAAGAAGGCCGGGCTTGATCAAACCCTAGTTCGGGACTTTGATCAGAAAAGTGGAAAATTAGGGCTTCTATAAAAATGGGAATTTTTGAAATCTTTGACCACGGCTAGAAGCTACTCAGAAAAATAGAAGCTTAGAGATTTGGATCAAACCTTTTGATCGGGAAGAAGAATGGGCTTCATCAAACCCCAGTTCAGGGTCACGTCCAGTGAATCCGGAAGTTTCAAAGGAAAAATTGAGGAGTGAATCTTTGCAGTTTTCAAATTCTGAATATACCAGCTTGATTAGCTCATCAAGGTGCATATTTCCATCCTTTCGGAAGTTTGAAATTCAAAGTTTGAATTTTTAGGGTTTCTCTGACAACCCCTAATCCAGCTCCAGGTCTAGTTCTTGCAAATCAAGTGGATTGGTTTAATCCTAGAAGAGGATGGATTGGTCACCTGCATAAGTGAAGAAGTTCCTGTTTCAGAGGGAGATGAGGCTAAGGCCTTACATAAGAAGATTACAAGCAATCTCGACAGGTATGACTCATCCATCTATGTCTCGATATTTGTTCATGATTAAGTTTATGATATGTTTGTCTTCATGTTATTACGGTTAGAACAATCTTGATTCTAGACTTGTCGTATTACCTTAATAGAATATATTCATTGATTAAGGTATTGACACTTATGATTGTACTAATGCATTGTGATGTTGTATGAGGTTTATGTTGTTCGCTAACATAAAAGGTACACCAAGAAAGACAAATCATGTTCTACTTCAAGAACATATGATCATGGGGACATGAAGACAAAGATTCATCCATTGTCATGGATCACATAGAAGATCTACTTACGAGGTATGTATAACTTGGTTCTACAATGGTTAACTTATGAGACATGCAGGTTACTAGCACAAGTCACTGAAGAGAACCAGAAGACATTATGTGGGTATGTTAGACATAACTAGCTAGCATGCTAATCTAGGTATGTTTTCCTATATCAAGCTAGAATCCTACCTTGTGTTAGGATCTTATACTATTGTGTTGTTGATAGTGATTATTCATGAAGTCATAGGTTTGAATAGTCATGGTTGTATGCATATTATGTTTCTTATCATAATTGATGATATGACTAACCAGAAGAATCATGAAGGTATAGGTTTGAGTAATCACGGGTTTATGCATTGATGATTTAACTAATCAAAAGAGACCTATGATCAAATAAGAATATGCATGAGTAAAAGAAGACTTCCCTGAAACCTTGAATACTAATGTTTATTATCTGTGAATCATCATCACTATACATGTTTAAGATTATTGTGTTTTTATAGTATTAAGATTATACTAATAAATGTGTGATTATGTATGAGTCCTCAAGGATAACACAATGATGATACTAATACGCATGCATAGTGATTAAGGATGGATATAAGTTCAAGGATAGGTAATCCAGGAAGCGAAGATCAAGAGGGCGCACACTCCAGTTGTTCCTGGAAGAAAGCAAAGGAGCACACTTCTGTAGTTTCTGCAAGGATGCAGATATTCAGAGGAAGTTGACGACTTCTCACAATCCACATCAGAATGGAATTGCAAAGATTCAGAGGGAGTCCACCCAGTAGCCAAACAAAGATAAGTATTTGAATTGTCATTTCTTACATAATGATATTCAATGATGTATATGCTTATGTTCCTAGAATTAGGTTGTGTATTATGCATATTAGGATAGTTGCATTGATGAACAATATACTACTAATATACATGGCTAAGTGGCCTATGGCACTATACAACATTTCATTGCTACTTATCTAGAATGAAACCTCTTTGCTGACATGTTAGGAGTTGTGCACACTCTTAACAATTTTCTGGTAGAGATTGGAAGGCATCTAGAAAGTTACAGAATATGGATAAATGTTGTATTGAAGCATTGGCTAAGATAATTGCATGACTGTATGACATATTTCTTGATGTGTAAGAATTTGTTCTGAAAAGTTTGAGATGTTTTCTAATCATGCAATTTAACTTGTTGTGTAGGAAAGATCGTATACCATTACCTACGAAACAAGGAGTAGAACATTTGTTCAGCAACAAAGTTATCTATTGAAAATATTGAAGATATTGAAGTTCCCAGGATCTGGAGAAAATGCCATGATCGAGGAGTACCAGTCGACCATGAAGATGTTTGGGATGTAGTCCCAAGACCTGAAGGGGAGTTTGTAGTGACTTCCAAGAGGATCTACAAGATCAAGCATGGTGCAAGTGGTAGCACATAGACTTTTGATCCTGTAGCCAGATACACTTCCATTAGATCCGTACTTGCTCTGGTTGTAGTGATGAAGTGGAAGATACACTAGATGGATTTCAAAACAGCCTTCTTGAATGGTGTAGTTGAAGAAGAAGTTTAAGTGGAGCAGCTACTTGGTTCTGAGACACATGATAGGGAATCATATATGTGCAGAACTTGGTATCCAGTTTGGGCTTTACCAAGAGTAAAGAGGATTCCAACCTTTACTACAAGGTTGAAGAGGGCAATCCAATGATACTACTTTTGTATATGGATGACTTGTTTATTATAGGTGAAGATAGATTGATTGCTGACACGTAGCGGAAGCTTGCTGCCGAGTTCGAGATAAAGAACTTGTGGATGATGCACTATTTTCTAGGTATGGAGGTGTGGCAGAGTGCAGATGGAATCTTCCTTGGACAACGGAAGTATGCAGTAGAGATCCTAAAGAGGTTCGGGATGATGGACTGTAAGGCCATGACCACACCTATGGCATCGAACCTAAAATTTCTGTGTGATGCTTCATTTGAGCCGGTTGATGTCTCTATGTATCGTCAGATGATTGGGTCCTTGATGTACCTGACGAACACGAGACCAGATATTTGCTTTGCGGTGAACACATTGAGCCAATTCCTGACGGATCTGAGGAGTGTTCACCTGGTTTCTCTAAAGCATGTTCTAAGGTACCTGAAGGGTACATTGGATTATGGGGTCAAGTATGAAGCGAATCAAAAGTTTAACCTGCAGGGTTATGTTGATTCAAATTGGGCTGGCAGTGCTGCAATTAGGAAGAGGACATCTAGATGTTGCTTCAGTATGGGATCAGGTGTGATCTCTTGGTTCAGCAGGAATTAGTCCTTCGTAGAACTGAGTACAGCTGAGGCAGAGTATGTTGCAGCCTGTTCAGCTAGTTGTGAGGCAGTATGGATTCGGTAGCTACTGTCTGAGTTATTTGATCTCCCGTTGGATTCTACTTGTATCTTTTGTGATAACCAGAGTTGTGTGAAGCTTTCTGAGAACCCAGTGTTTCATGTCAGGTCAAAACACATAGAGATCAAATCTCACTATATCAGGGATATGGTGTAGAGAGGAGCTGTGAAGCTCTTGTACATTGCGATGGACGAGCAGATTGTAGATGTGCTGATGAAGCCACTACCCAGGGTGAAGTTTCAGTACTTCAGGGAGAGGCTTGGTGTTCTTCAGATTGATGACACTTCGAGGAAGAAGTGATGGACACATTTGCAGAAGCCATTCCAAGCATGTTGGAAGGAGGATCCTTCACATAGCTGTGGATGTAAGCATTGGATGATGAGCATCAGGACGATGCTCCAGTTACTGCTCTGTATATGCATTAGGAGGATGCTGGATATGATCAGTTGGATCATTTATATGTATATGTATGAACGCATCATGTCAGATGCTGGATATGATCAGTTGGATCATTTATATGTATATGTATGTACGCATCATGTTGGATGTTGGATATGATCAGTAGGATCATTTGTATATGTTTTGTATATGCATCTTGTTGGATGCTTGGACCTTGTATCTGTATATGTATCAGGTGGATACTGTGTATGATCAGGTAGATCATGTTTGTTGATATGTATCAGGTATGATCAGGTGGATCATGTTTTCGTATTTGTATTAGGTATGATCAGGTGGATCATGTTTCCATATTTGTATCATGTGGATACATTGTATGATCAGGTGGATCATGTATGATGATATGTATCAAGTAGATACTTGGTATGCATTAGGTAGATGCATTATATGATCAGGATGATCATGGATGACGAGCTTCAGGATGTTGCTCCAGATGAAATGCAGCAGGATGTTGCAATAATGATGATCAGGATGATCATGTGTACATCAGGATGATGTATGGTGAGTATGAGGTTGATACTCTATGGCCGTGGATGAGGTTATGCAGACGATCATATAATAGCGCCTTGGAAGATTTACATATAGTCTTGCAAGGTTTTTCCTATGGCATATAATTTCGCCCTGTGATATCTGGAAAATGCTCTTTCAAGGTTTTGCTCTGGGAGGACATATAATAGCGCCCTGAGAGATCTGCAGGTAATCTTGCAAGGTTTTGCCGTTGGCATATAATAGCTCCCTGGGATATCTGGTAGATGCTCTTTCGAGGTTTTTTCCTATGGCATATAATAGCACCCTGGGAGATCTGATAGGTTGAGTTGTGTGCTCGTAATAAGTCCTGGGATGCTCTTGCAAGGTTTTGCCATGACCACATGTAATTTGCTCCTAGGAGATCTGGACAGGATGAAAAAGGCCTCAGATGCTTCAGCCATGTTTTGTGGTGGACCACATGTAATGTGCTCCTGGGAGATCCGACAGGTAGAGTTGTGTGCTCGTAATAGCCTGGGATGCTTTAGCCAGGTTTTGTGGTGAGATCACATGCAATGTCCTCCTGGGAGAGCCGACAGGTAGAGCTGTGTGCTTATAATAGCCTGGGATGCTTCAGCCATGTTTTGTGATGGGTCACATGTAATTGGATCCTGGGATATCTGACAAGTAGAGTTGTGTGCTCGTAATAGCCTGGGATGCTTCAGCCAGGTTTTGTGATGGTTCACATGTAATGTGCTCCTGGGAGATCCAACAGGTAGAGCTGTGTGCTCGTAACAGCCTGGGATGCTACCTCCAGGTTTTGTGATGCACGTAATAATTCCTGAGGATTCCACAGTATGGCCAGTGATGACGAAGACCTGCAGGTGGTGGGCCTACATCCAGTATGAAAAAGGACTGGCTCTGTAGAACTTCCTATGATGAGTAGATTCAGAGATTGATTGAGATAGCAGCAGTGACGATGATGATGATTTAATGACGATTATCCAATGAGGTTGATCCAGAGAAGATGACCTGTGCTAGAAGACCTGTGTCGAGAAATACCTTCCTAGTTAAGAGGGAATGTTGATGTATATGTAACTTCAGAATGTATTTCACATATATGTATGTTGTATTCCTATAGAGATGTTATTATTCCTCTATACAGAAGTTTCATCATTTATATTGTAAGTGTCGTAACTTATACTTGATGGGTTATTAGGCCACCTTGTTGGGGTCGGCCCTATATAAGTCATGTGGGTCAAATGGTTATTAGACCACCCTATTGGGGGTCGGCCATGTGGGTCAGAGGGTTATTAGACCACCCTAGTGGGGGTCGGCCCAGTCAACATTATGTTAAGTGGTTAAGTTGAGGCTGACCTAGTTGAGTAAAGGTCAAGTCAAGTTAGTGTATAAATAGAGAGTGTGTCTCTCTCATTTTACACATTCTATTCTCTCACTCACACTTTGGAGAGTGGTGCACTTGTGGATAAGGAGGCTTTGCTGCTAGGAGAAGACTATCTCTTATATTCTAGTTGTATCATTGCTCTATCTATCTCTGAGGAAGTTATTGGGGTTTTTCACCTTTATGGTTTTCCCCATGTAAACTCTGTGTCTCTTGCGTGCTTGCATTATTGTGTCCATGATTGATATGCTGTAGATTTGATGTACACATTGTTCTCTTAGTTAATATCCTAGATCATATTGAAGTAAATTCTGAAAATTTAACATGGTATCAGAGCTAGCCTGAAAGAAGGCATGATATGGCATGTATGACACTTGTTGCACTTACGATGCTAGGGCTTGATATAGCAAAAACCAGTCATCATAGAAATTTCTCTATAAATCCTTTTTGGAGGAGTTTTCAGATCTGAACCTTTTACAAGTCGAAGGTAAGATCCCCATGTACCTTGTGTCCAAAGGAAAACCTCTAGTTCATTGTATTTTGTGATTTATGATCTGTACAATATAGCGTTTCTGCCTCTTCCAGATCTGAGCAAATAACAGGTGACCTTGGAAAAAAGGCCATAACTTGGGCTAGGAGGCAGCAAATGAAATTTCATAAAAAGTGACAGGTAGTACACAGGCTGTAATATCTATGAAAAATATTTCGGAGGCCGAAGTGGAACCAGTGACATGTGGTATGCCATACAAATTCACTCTCCTGTTTTATCCCATAAACAGGTCACGTTGCGACACTTGGCATAACTCTCTCTTAGAGAATCCAATTGAGGTCATACCTATCAGGATGGAAAGATGACAGGTAGGGCTATGACAAAAGTGTTTTTCAAACCATGTTGATCGAAAAGTGCAGAGTTACACCAGAAACAATCAGTTACATATTTCTGTCAAAACATAATTATTTTTGAGCACCTTCATTCATGGCTTCCGTAATTTAGGGTTTCGGAGAAAGTTGGAATTCTTGTAATCAAAGACCAAGGCTGAATGCTAGTCATTAAAATCAAAATTTAGAGACCAAGATCAGAATTTTTGATTGGGAAGAAGGCCGGTCTTGATCAGACCCTAGTTCGGAACTTTGATCAGAAAAGTGGAAAATTAGGGCTTTTGTAAAAATGGGAATTTTTGAAATCTGTGACCACGGCTAGAAGGTACTCAGAAAAATAGAAGCTTAGAGACTTGGATAAAACCTTTTGATTGGGAAGAAGAATGGGCTTCATCAAACCCCAATTCAGGGTCACGTCCAGCAAATTCAGAAGTTTCAAAGGAAAAATTGAGGAGTGAATCTTTGCAGTTTTCAAATTCTGAATATACCAGCTTGATCAGCTCATCAAGGCACATATTTCTATCCTTTTGGAAGTTTGAAATTCAAAGTTTGAATTTTTGGGGTTTCTCTGACAAACCCTAATCCAACTCTAGGTCTAGTTCTTGCAAATCAAGTGGATTGGTTTAATCCTAGAAGAGGATGGATTGGTCACCTGCATAAGTGAAGAAGTTCCTGTTTCAAAGGGAGATGAGGCTAAGGCCTTACATAAGAAGTTTACAAGCAATCTCGACAGGTATGCCTCATCCAGGTATGTCTCGATATTTGTTCATGATTAAGTTTATGATATGTTTGTCTTCATGATATTACGGTTAGAACAATCTTGATTCTAGACTTGTTGTATTAACTTAATAGAAGATATTCATTGATTAAGGTTTTGACACTTATGATTGTACTAATGCATTGTGATGTTGTATGAGGTTTATGTTGTTCGCTAACATAAAAGGTACAACAAGAAAGACAAATCATGTTCTACTTCAAGAACATATGATCATGGTGATAGGAAGACAAAGATTCATCCATTGTCATGGATCACATAGAAGATCTACTCACGAGGTATGTATAACTTGGTTCTACAATGGTTAACTTATGAGACATGCAGGTTACTAGCACAAGTCACTAAAGAGAACCAGAAGACATTATGCGGGTATGTTAGACATAACTAGCTAGCATGCTAATCTAGGTATGTTTTCCTATATCAAGCTAGAATCCTACCTTGTGTTAGGATCTTATACTGTTGTGTTGTTGATAGTGATTATTCATGAAGTCATAGGTTTGAATAGTCATGGTTGTATGCATATTATGTTTCTTATCATAATTGATGATATGACTAACCAAAAGAATCATGAAGGTATAGGTTTGAGTAATCACGGGTTTATGCATTGATGATTTAACTAATCAGAAGAGACCTATGATCAAATAAGAATATGCATGAGTAAAAGAAGACTTCCCTAAAACCTTGAATACTAATGTTTATTATATGTGAATGATCATCACTATACATGTTTAAGATTATTGTGTTTTGATAGTATTAAGATTATACTAATAAATGTGTGATTATGTATGAGTCCTCAAGGATAACACAATGATGATACCAATAAGTATGCATAGTGATTAAGGATGGATATAACTTCAAGGACAGGTAATCCAGGAAGCAAAGATCAAGAGGGAGCACACTCCAGTTGTTCCTGGAAGAAAGCAAAGGAGCACACTTCAGTATTTTCTGCAAGGATGCAGATATTCAGAGGGATTTGACCACTTTTCACAATCCACATCAGAATGGAATTGCAAAGATTCAGAGGGAGTCCACCTAGCAACCAAACAAAGATAAGTATTTGAATTGTCATTTCTTACATAATGTTATTCAATGATGTATATGCTTATGTTCCTAGAATTAGGTTGTGTATTATGCATATTAGAGTAGTTGCATTGATGAACAATATACTACTAATATACATGGGTAAGTGGCCTATGGCACTATACAACATTTTATTGCTACTTATCTAGAATGAAACCTCTTTGCTGACATGTTAGGAGTTGTGCACACTCTTAACAATGTTCTGGTAGAGATTGGAAGGCATCTAGAAAGTTATAGAATATGGATAAATGTTGTATTGAAGCATTGGCTAAGATAATTGCATGACTGTATGACATATTTCTTGATGTGTAAGAATTTGTTCTGAAAACTTTGAGATGTTTTCTAATCATGCAATTTAACTTGTTGTGTAGGAAAGATCGTATACCATCACCTACAAAAGAAGGACTAGAACATTTGTTCAGCAACAAAGTTATCTATTGAAAATATTGAAGATATTGAAGTTCCCAGGATCTGGGAAGAATTCCATGATCGAGGAGTACCAGTTGATCATGAAGATGTTTGGGATGCAGTCCCAAGACCTGAAGGGGAGTCTGTAGTGACTTCCAAGAGGATCTACAAGATCAAGCATGGTGCAGGTGGTAGCACATAGACTTTTGCTCCTGTAGCCAGATACACTTCCATTAGATCCGTACTTGCTCTGGCTGCAGTGATGAAGTGGAAAATACGCCAGATGGATTTCAAAACAGCCTTCTCGAATGGTGTAGCTGAAGAAGAAGTGTAAGTGGAGCAGCTACTTGGTTCTGAGACACATGACAGGGAATCATATATGTGCAGAACTTGGTATCCAGTTTGGGCTTTACCAAGAGTAAAGCGGATTCCAACCTTTACTACAAGGTTGAAGAAGGAAATCCAGTGATACTACTTTTGTATATGGATGACCTGTTTATTACAGGTGAAGATAGATTGATTGCCAACATGTAGCGGAAGCTTGCTGCCAAGTTTGAGATAAAGAACTTATGGATGATGCACTATTTTCTAGGTATGGAGGTGTGGCAGAGTGCAGACGGGATCTTCCTTGGACAACGGAAGTATGCAGTAGAGATCCTGAAGAGGTTCAGGATGATGGACTGCAAGGCCATGACCACACCTATGGAATCGAACTTGAAATTTATGTGTGATGCTTCATCTGAGCTGGTTGATGTCTCTATGTATCGTCAGATGATTGGGTCCTTGATGTACCTGACGAACGCGAGACCAGATATTTGCTTTGTGGTGAACACATTGAGCCAATTCCTGACGGATCCGAGGAGTGTTCACCTGGTTGCTCTAAAGCATGTTCTAAGGTACCTGAAGGGTACATTGGATTATGGGGTCAAGTATGAAGCGAATCAAAAGTTTAACCTGCAGGGTTATGTTGATTCAAATTGTGCTGGTAGTGCTGCAGATAGGAAGAGCACATCTGAATGTTGATTCAGCATGGGATCAGGTATTATCTCTTGGTTTAGCAGGAAGTAGTCCTGCTTAGCACTGAGTATAGCTGAGGTAGATTATGTTGTAGCCTATTCAACTAGTTGTGAGGCAGTATGGCTTCGTTAGCTACTGTCTGAGTTATTTGATCTCCCGTTGGATGCTACTGGTATCTTTTGTGATAACCAGATTTGTGTGAAGCTGTCCGAGAACACAGTGTTTCATGACAGGTCAAAACACATAGAGATCAAATCTCACTATATCAGGGATATGGTGCAGAGAGGAGCTGTGAATCTTCTGTACATTGCAATGGACAAGCAGATTGCAGATGTGCTTACGAAGCCACTACCCAGGGTGAAGTTTGAGTACTTCAGGGAGAGGCTTGGTGTTCTTCAGATTGATGACACTTCGAGGAAGAAGTGATGGACACATTTGCAGAATCCATTCCAAGCATGTTTGAAGGAGGATCCTTCACATGGCTGTGGATGTAAGCGCTGGATTATGAGCATCAGGACGATGCTCCAGTTACTGCTCTGTATATGCATCAGGAGGATGTTGGATATGATCAGTTGGATCATTTATATGTATATGTATGAACGCATCATGTTGGATGCTGGATATGATCAGTTGGATCATTTATATGTATATGTATGTACGCATCATGCTGGATGCTAGATATGATCAATAGGATCATTTGTATATGTTTTGTATATGCATCATGTTGGATGCTTGGACCATGTATCTATATATGTATCAGGTGGATACTGTGTATGATAAGGTAGATCATGTATGTTGATATGTATCAGGTATGATCAGGTGGATCATGTTTTTGTATTTGTATCAAGTGGATACATTGTATGATCAGGTGGATGATGTATGATCATATGTATCAGGTAGATACTTGGTATGCATTAGGTAGATGCACTATATGATCAGGATGATCATGGATGACGAGCTTCAGGATGTTGCTCCAAATGACATGCAACAGGATGTTGCAGTGATGATGATCAGGATGATCATGTGTACATCAGGATGATGTATGGTGAGTATCAGGTTGATACTCTATGGCCGTGGATCAAGTTGTGCAGATGAGCATATACTAGCGCCTTGGGAGATTTGCAGATAGTCTTGCAAGGTTTTTCCTATGGCATATAATTTCTCCCTGGGATATCTGGAAAATGCTCTTTCGAGGTTTTGCTCTGGGAGGACATATAATAGTGCCCTGGGAGATCTGCAGATAGTCTTGCAAGGTTTTTTCATTGGCATATAATAGCTCCCTGGGATATCTGGCAGATGCTCTTTCGAGGTTTTGTCCTATGGCATATAATAGCATCCTGGGAGATCCGATAGGTTGAGCTGTGTGCTCGTAATAATTCCTGGGATGGTCTTGCAAGGTTTTGCCATGACCACATGTAATTTGCTCCTGAGAGATCTGGACAGGATGAAAAAGGCCTTAGATGCTTCAGCTAGGTTTTGTGGTGGACCACATGTAATGTGCTCCTGGGAGATCCGACAGGTAGAGCTGTGTGCTTGTAACAACCTGGGATGCTTCCGCCAGGTTTTGTGGTGAGATCACATGTAATGTGCTCCTGGGAGATCCGACAGGTAGAGTTGTGTGCTCGTAATAGCCTGGGATGCTTCAGCCAGGTTTTTTGATGGGTCACATGTAATGTGCTCCTGGGAGATCCGACAGGTAGAGCTGTGTGGTCGTAATAGCCTGGGATGCTTCACCCAGGTTTTGTGATGGGTCACATGTAATGTGCTCCTAGGAGGTCCGATAGGTAGAGCTGTGTGCTCGTAACAGCCTGGGATGTTACCGCCAGGTTTTGTGATGCACGTAATAAGTCCTGAGAATTCCACAGTATGGCCAGTGATGACGAAGACCTGCAGGTGGTGGGCCTACATCCAGTATGAAAAAGGACTGGCTCTGTAGAACTTCCTATGATGAGTAGATTCAGAGATTGATTGAGATAGCAACAGTGACGATGATGATGACTTAATGACGATTATCCAGTGACGATGATCCAAAGAAGATGACTTGTGCTAGAAGACCTGTGTCGAGAAATACCTTCCTAGTTAAGAGGGAGTGGTTATGTATATGTAACTTCAGAATGTATTTCACATATAAGTATGTTGTATTCCTATAGAGATGTTATTATTCCTCTATATGGAAGTGTCGTCATTTATATTGTAAGTGTTGTAACTTATACTTGATGGGTTATTAGACCACCTTGTTGGGGTCGGCCCTGTATATGTCATGTAGGTCAAAGGGTTATTAGACCACCCTATTGGGGGTTGTCCATGTGGGTCAAAGGGTTATTAGACTACCCTAGTGGGGGTCGGCCTAGTCAACATTATGTTAAGTGGTTAAGTTGAGGCCGACCTAGTTGAGTAAAGGTCAAGTCAATTTAGTGTATAAATAGAGAGTGTGTCTCTCTCATTTTACACATTCTATTCTCTCACTCACACTTTGGAGAGTGGCGCACTTATGGAGGAGGAGGATCTGCTACTAGGAGAAGACTATCTCTTGTATTCTGGTTGTATCATTGCTCTATCTATCTTTGAGGAAGTTATTGGGGTTTTTCACCTTTATGGTTTTCCGCAAGTAAACTCTGTGTCTCTTGTGTGCTTGCATCATTGTGTCCATGATTGATATGCTTTAGATTTGCTGTACATGTTGTTCTCTCAGTTAAGATCCTAGATCAGATTGAAGTAAATTCTGAAAATTTAACAACTATATGACTAAATGGGTGGAAGTTGTAGCCTTGGTTAAGGCCAATGATTAGGTTGTGATTGATTTCCTGTATGAAGGATATTTTACTCGCTTTGGAGTACCCAATGAGATCATTACAGACGGTGGACCACAGTTTGTATCTCACAAGCTGGAAGCACTGTTGCAGAAATTTCATATTCAGCACAGAATAACCTCACCATATCATCCACAGGCCAATGGGAAGGTGGAGAGCACAAACAAGGTTATTGAGGCTATTTTGACAAGAACAGTGAAGAGCCATCATATAGATTGGGTTGAAAGACTTCCAGAGGCACTGTGGGCCTATCGTACTACTTGGCGTAACACAACTGGTTTTTCCCCATATGAGCTAGTATATGGAAAGAACCCTATTTTCCCAATGAATTTGAAATCAGAACTTTGAAAACAGCTGTTGAAGCAAATCTGGATTTATCAAAGGCTCAGAGGAATCGATTGAATCAACTCAATGAATTGGATGAGAAAAACACAGCTGCAGTGCATCATACAGCTTTAATCCAAAAACAACGCTCTAGATGGCATGACAGATTTATAAAGAAAAGAGTCTTCCAAGAAGGAGATTGGGCTCTGTTGTACGATTCATGGTTTAAGAGGGATTTTAAAGGAAAATTGCGCACCCGTTGGTTGGGACCCTATCAGATAGATCGGGTATTTGATAATGGAATAGTCCGATTGATCACCATTGATGAGAACAAAGTACCATTATTCGCAAATGGTCATCGGCTGCGACTGTATCACAAGCCGATCTCAAGGGAGGCTTTTATTTCACAAGTTACATCTGATCCAGAGTATCAGTTAACGCCAGAACAGGTATTTTTAAACCTCGTGAATTCCTAAAAGTTGCAGTTTCCACAAATATTTTTGTACATAAATAATCGGTTTTTCTTTCATTCTGTATTTTATCTATTTTTAATTTTTCTTGCACTTGATAGGTTTGTTTTTAAGAATTGTGTGCAGGAACTTATTGGAGGAGCAGCAGCTATGACTGGGCCAGATGACTGCAGACACCCCATATTTTTTCCTGATCTAATAAAGCTCTTTGAAGAAGATGGATATTTCATGGTCTTTCAGAAAAAAAATTTGCTTATACTATAGTTGGACGCAGCTGCGACTCTGCTACATTTTCCCACTCTGCCAAATTCGCAGCTGCAACTCCGCCACATTTTCCCATTCTGCCAAATTCGTAGGTGCGACACCGCCACATTTGCTCGTTCTACGAAATTCGCAGCTGCGACTCCGCCACATTTGCCCATTTTTCCAAATTCGCAGCTGCGACACCGCCACATTTTCCCATTCTGCCAAAATTCGCAGCTGCGACTCCACCACTTTTGCTCATTCGACCAAATCCCGCGGCTGCAACTCCACTACTTCTGCTTATATTTCTAAATTGGTAGTTGCTACTTCACCATTTTCGTCTCATTTTTACTCCTTCCCGGCAGCTGCAACTCTGCCACTTTTGTCCATTCCGCTAAGTATAGCAGTTGAGACTCCGCGACCTTTGTCTGTTCTGCTAAATCTAGCACCGCGGCTTCAATCCTTCCACTTCATTATAGCTCCTTCTGTACAGTTATGACTCCACCATTTTTTGTTTATTTTGCTAGATTTCGCAGCTGATACTCTGCTAGTTTGTCTGCTCTCTAATTAATGATGCCAATAACGATGTGACTAGGCATCAATTTTGGCACTTGCTCCACATGGTCCAACCATGATCCACCACGAAGGACAATTCGGATGCCTTGAGTAGCTGTCAGCCTGGGTGGCAAGGGCCATCTACTTCGACACATGTGCATTTACATCTGCCCGGACGACGGCCGGCCGCAATGATTAATTCATGGCTCAAATTCATAAATGCAAGGTACAGGTCCTATCTTTTACATGATTTGGTAGAGAATTAATACAGTAATAACGATTATGTCTTGTCATAACCCTCGATCAATGAACCAAATTGAATTACTACAATGTCTATAATCATAAATTAGTGTTTTAATATTAAATGTATACTTGCAAATGTTCATGCTAATGATCGATGGTTAGGGAACGACCCCTCATTTTCAAAATCAATTGATTGATTAAGAACAAATCTGTTAATATTATCCATGAGAGATAGAATCCAGATTTTATAGAGTCGTTTGGGATAAGGATCGATCATAGAATGAGCGATTGTCATAGAAGGGGCGGCCGATCCTTCTTGTTTATGTGTATGAGTTTATCACATGTTTTGTATTCGAGTTTATGTGAGTTTTTGTGCTTAATTTATATGTATGTGAATGGTAATTGCACATTGATTAATTGGAATACAAGTGCGTGATTGTGAAGAAGAAGCACATAATTTGACGAGTTCGTAACAAACTGGTGAATACATTCGAGATTCAGTGTAGTTCTATATCCTGTGATAGCTGCCAAGTGCGAAGTCATCTGGTGTTCTAGTCAGGGAAATTTTTAGGGGCGAAATTTAGCCAATTAGCTATCTTTTGGACTTTTTTTCAAAAAATAAATTCGTTATTTGGTCATTTTTAGCCTCTATTATCGCATATATTTACATAAAATATGTTTTTTTAGCATAATATTCGCCAAAATTTACAAGTTTCAGTAGTAAACTGTATGTTTCATATTTAATATTCACCTACCAATCTACATATATGTTTTTTTCAATCCAAAATAATCGCCTAGAATACTATACTTAGGTATACTTTTATAATCCTTAAAAAATACCCTGGTTCTAGTTGATGTTAAATAGAACGTTATGCGAAGATCGTAACGACATCTGTGCAACGCCATGGTTAAGAGAATCTTGATATGCAACCTCCATATTCACTTCGGGTTAGAATTCAACCTTTTGACAAGGTGATACTGAAGGGTCGGCCGACCCTTATCTCAATCTTCTTCCAGTGTTCACCATCCTTCATATACATGAATTGACACCCTCGCCTTCGGAGGTTGAATATTTTTACAATTCCCTCATACATGAAGGCTAGGCCAAAACTTCTTGTACCCAGGACTCATTTCGTAATAGTTCAATATAGCAAGAAGGGTCGTTCAATCCTTCTTCTATTCACCATTCTGGATACGGGTGAATTCACAATTCTCTACTAAAGGAAGGGGCGGCCGATCCTTCTTGCCAGATGTTAGAAGTCAGGATGCAGATATGGGCCATATTGACAGTTGATAATAACTACATAGATCCAAGGTGCGAGGAAGGAAGTGTTTGAGAGATTGAACACTGCGGAAGGCCGTGGGGCTAAGCGTGGAAGGAGATCAACGATACCAGATCGATCATGCAAGATGGACAGCTCAGAGAAATTCCTTTATCCCTAGAGGTGCAAGAATGATAGGAAAGGATAGATAATATAAAAAATGGAATGCAAGGGGATTTGAGTACTATTTTATTCGGTTTCCCCCCTTCCTCCCTTGGTCGAGGTCAAGGGGGAAAGTTAATTTAGATAGACTCAAATAGACTCTAGCACCTTGGTGAATGGACATTCTATCTGGGACCAAGTCCAACAAAACTGATGCAATAAATAAACAACTAGCTCAAAGAAAAATTCAAAGAATCAGGTAAGAGAGCTACATCGGAATGTCACATTACACATATGGAACAAAGTTATATTCATTTTGAATCTTTGATATAATATAAGCAAAATTAATCTAGGGATCTAATCTTGCTCACATGCATGCAAGAAAATTTCCCACTTCCATATATATGTTCTTCCTCCATGAGATCAAATGAGATAAGCCTTAAAATTGAACAAAAGTATTTGCATGCCACCCAATAATTCGAAAAGATTTATGGTATTAAGAATGGAATTTACCTGCATTGAATAGATGGCAGCCTTAATTAATCTTGGACAATTATTGGACAACAAGCTCTACAAATCATACAGAGATAACAAATAAAAATTATTAAAGAGTATTGATTGGATTGTTTCTTATCTCTTCTTTCCCACCAGACCAAATCATTTTGACAATAACTAAATGGATACCTTGCCTTTGTTAAAAATTGCCATGCAATGAAGGGGCGGCCATCCCTTCCTCTACTAAGTATTCTTTTCATAATAATTCTAGACTACAAGAAGGGTCGGTCAATCTTTCTTGTCTTCAACATTCTAGATACAGGTGAACTCCTGGATATAGGTGTTCACAATTTTATATGAAACAAAGGGGCGGCCGATCCTTCTTGTAGCCAATCTCTGTTCCCCACTATTTACAGTGGATGTAGGGAGTCAAGAATTGTTGTCACATCCCGCAATCTGCATTCTAGGTTGCGGGATAGCGGTATTGATGGAACGTTTTAAGAAATCTAGGTATCTGCAATCTACAACATATTTGCATCTCCGGTAAAGGCGATGAAATCCTCATACGGGGTGCAAGAAGGATCAGCCAACCTTTCTTGTGTTGAGTATTATGTTGAAAATAGTTCTAGGCTGCAAGAAGGGTCGGTTGATCCTTCTTGTGTTCACCATTCTGAATACAGGTGAATTGTAACCTATAGGTGTCTACAGTTCTCTACTAAATGAAGGGGCAGCCGATTCTTCTTGTCGCATGTTGGGACAAATATTGTTGATATGTTATAACTTAGCCAATATACCGATCCCAACTATAATTTCATTGCGGAATTCAGAAGTCTTGAATTGTTGTCCTAACCTAGGCAAGTTGAATATTTTTACAATTCACTCGTAAATGAAGTGTCGGTCGACTTTTCTTCTGCCGAGTATTCTGTTCAAAATAGTTCTAGACTGCAAGAAGGGTCGATCGATCCTTTTAGTGTTCACCATTCTGGATACAGATGAATGGCTGGATATAGTTGTTCACAATTTTATAATAAACGAAAGGGCGGCCAATCCTTCTTGTCGGAGGTTGGAAGTCAGGATAAATATTGTTTATATGTTATAACTTAGCCAATCTTCGTTCTAGGATTAATTCTGCATTAATTTGGAAGAAAGAACATTGACAATATTTAAATGTGTGGATTAGAGCATATCAAATGAATTCTAACTTAGGTATTATAGTCAACTATGAGGCAAAGCGATAAGATGGTGTAACACGAAACACATCCACAAAAGAGAAATTAAAAGACTTAAGAAAGTAAAAACATATGAATCTCTATTTTGGATATAGTTTTACTTCTGTTCTTAATTAAATTCTTCAAAAAATATTACGTCATTGTATTTTTTCTCTGGGATCCAACCCCTATTACTCTGTAAAATCAAAATTTATACAAAACTTTCTTTGAAATCGTCGCTAAAAAAAGAAATTTCAAAGAAATCTCTCTGATCCATCCCCTATTATCTTGTTCAAATTCGAATATATTTGCCATTTATTTCAATCCTTCTACTGTTTGATGATCAAAATCCTTGTTTCCATTTAGATATCTCCTTTGTGATATAATTTGATGAGGATCATAATTAATCCTTTCAGCCTCTTGGAAATCCATAATCTTAAGTATTTTTTCTACTACAGAGAGAGCTTCCTTATTCTTAATGATGAATGGACCAACTTTAAGGGGGAATTTCACATCCGATGCTTTTTTGAAAGCATAGAAATGTTCTTTTGAATGCAACCTTTGTCTAATAAATTCCAAGGAAAAAACCCTTGCTGTTAAAAAGGATGGCAATAGATATTGTGCTCCAATAAAACCATACACCATAATTATAGTATGTTCTCTATACACGAACCAATCACCTGTTTGGCCTTCTGGTGTAGGCTGCAAAGTTTCTTTCATTTCTTCTAACACTCGGGGCATTTCAGCATTAAAAATAATTCTTTAAATTTTAGGCATGATTTTATGGGTGAACTCAAACATGTTGACGTGTTTAGGAAGGTCATGAGAAAAGATGGTACCAAGAAACATGGATTCTGAAATGTTTGAACACACGAACAACTTTAGGAGATATGACTGATACCTGAAATGCTTCAACTGGTTGAAATTCACCAACTCGACATGAATCGTTTCAGCTAGGAATTCATCAAAATTAAAACAACACACCAGACTCGACTGTGACTCTGGTGAAATTACTTGGAGAAGGAAACCTAACATAACTTCTGTGATTCGACTTATCACTATCTAGACCTAAAATTTGACTCAAAAAGAACAAAACTAACTGGGTATCTTGCTGAAAGACATCAATACTCAATGGGAACGATACGTTTTCATGCGACTGACCATCTTTCAAGACTTGTAATAAAAACTTGTCTTTTTCTGCAGGAATGTTTTTTCTATAAAATTTGCCAAATTTTCTTCGTTAAACGACTCAGGGATTTTGGGAAATGTTTTAGGTAAACTTAGAACCTCATGGAAATTCTATGAATTTACTGGGCATAGAATTTTGGTCGTTTTTACATTAATGATTACCCTTTCGCCCTGTGAATAATTCGTCGCACACCAACAAACAAATTCGGGGAAGTGTAGGGTTTGTTCGACACAAAAATAGTACAGAAAAGAACCAAAAACATTAAATACATCCTTTCCCTGTTACTTAAAATCCATTAATTTTTCCTTAGACTGCGAAATACTACACACCGACAAAACAGGGTCGAAAATATCCCTATCCCTGTCAAATACAAGCTTCTCATTTTCATCTGAACTTTCATTGAAGGGAAGAAGGTCTTGGGTTTTCACCATTTGGGAGACAAAATCTAAACATTGATGGTTTCGAGCTACCTGTGAAGTGAGCTTCTTGGGTGTTGTTCCAGTTGACGAAGACAACGACATGTTTCCTGCAGACCGTTCTTTTCCTCGGGGTAATAAGTGACAAAAACATTTTTTAAAACTTTGAAAAAACCTTTTATAGAACATATGCTTAGGTGGTTTCCCAACTTGCGATGAGCGGTTTAAATTTAACCGCTTTTCATAGAGGACTCCACCAACGCTTGCCACATGGTAAGCGGTTTAATTTCCGCTCTACCTTTTCCAAGTTTAACCACCATGCACTTTCTAGCACGGGAACCCATTTCCACCGTCGACTTGCTTCTGGGTGTGTCTGCCACGTTGCTACATGTTTGCAACTTTTGGTGTGAGTCGTCCAATTTTTTAGCGCCTTTTCCACCTCTTCCCTTGGAGTGAGAGACCTGTTGAGGCCTCGGTTGTGTAGGTTAGATGCAAAGGTGCTGGAATGGTTCCAAGGCTCCCAACAGAGGAAGAAAACTCAAGTTGAAAGGATTCGAAAGACCCTGCGCAAGGGCAGTTCTATCCCCAACCTATTTGGTATGGTAATCCCCCATGGATATTCGACCTCCGCTGGCACTCTAAGATTTGGCGGATTTGACCAATTAGGTCATTTTTCCAGTCAAGGAAAACTAGGGTGTAAAAAATGGTAAAACTAAGCTAACCTAACTTATTTCAGAAGAGGAAACTAATTTAAGTTAGTCCTATTCTAAAAGAAAGCTTGATATTGTGCAAATCATCCTTGAAATGTGATGAACAAGTAATTGAACACTTT
Source organism: Larix kaempferi (assembly GCA_027924585.1). Classification (NCBI taxonomy): domain Eukaryota; kingdom Viridiplantae; phylum Streptophyta; class Pinopsida; order Pinales; family Pinaceae; genus Larix; species Larix kaempferi. The sequence goes on from BSBM01001022.1 coordinate 22,808,711, forward strand.
AAATAGAAATGTCTTTGTGAGTAACTTGTTGACTTAAATTATTATCAGTTAATGAAAATTAAATGACAATCTTTCAAGTATTTAAGCTTGTCCAAGATCTAATCTGTAATCACTCTGTTAATTGAAAAATTAATATTTGATTATATATATTTGCACCGAATCATTTGCAGAAATATAAAATGAAAGTATTTAAATTGAATAAACTCAATGAAATACTTAGAAAGATAGACCAATCATATAGAGAAACCAATATAACAGATATGTGCATTAATAAATGTTTAGCAAAAGATCAGATACATAACAGATGACAATTTGAAGAATAAATCAGAAACTCTCAAAGAAACTTGAGGAATAACAGAAGATAGATCAAAGATAACTTTACTGTATTAAAAGAGGTGTTGTACACAAATTACAAAAAGGTCTGCTAAACAAATTATCTCCAGTCTTGTCTCCTACTGACTTGCAACTCTAAAATTACCAACCCCTAACTAGGAGAGGTCCTACTCTTTAAATAGGAAATTACAACAGAAAAGAAAGATAGAGATTTCCCAAAATAGGGATTACAAAATCGGATCAAACTATAGACCCAAGAAATACCATTTCTCATATATCTCTAACAACTCATCTATATTAGGGAAATTTACAGATTCTAAGGTTAACTGAACATTGCATGTATTATTTTCCATGTCATGTTTGGCCAACTTATTACAAATGTGAAGGTAAATGTGAATCTTTCCCTCCAAGATGACCGGTTCTCTCACCAGATGGTCCACATCATCGATGCTGACTTGATCAAGATCTCGAATTTTTGTGCAAACTCTTCACACCTGTGTTCAAGATCCTCAAGTTTGCATTTTGGCGGCAAAGCATCCAAAATGGGATCCATAAACGGATGTTTCAAAACCTCCATGATATTGTCAACTGCATACCAACGTCTGGTACAGAGATCTTTAGACTTGTTGATAATCTCCTCAGTTGTTTCATTGAAATCAAGCCAAGTGTTTAGAGAGGCTTTCATCTTCTTCATTTGAAAATTGTTGAGGATCGGGATGTCTTCTGGCACTTCTTTATATACAACTGCCATTGACTGACTTCTTCCTTAGATTTAGAAGCTTGAAGTCTCTTTTCCTTTTGCTCTTCTAGAGTGGTATACATCTTGGAAAAACTAATGAAGCTCTCCCTGATCTCATCAAGAGTGAGATAAACCTTCTCCAATAATTTGTGATGTTCTTGATTAACTTTAAGGGCCAAATTCTTAAAATCACATGAGGAAAACTTGAAAGAACTTGAGGAGGATACACTTGCACTTGCATCCTCAACTTGCTTCTCCAACTAAGTTATCCTTTCTGCATCTGTGGAATGTTGAGATTGTGACAGACGAAGTTCAGCAAGAAGTGTATCATTCCTTTGCTCCAAGTCTGGTACCTTATATGCCCAAGTCTTTGTGAGGTCAACCACATAAGTGACATGCTGTGTCTTGATCTTAGCCAGATCTGCTTTCAGGCTTCTGATTTCATTCTCTTTCAGGTCAACTTCTTTGTCCAGAACCTAGACTGAACCCCAATTAGCACTTGCAAAAGCTCCTAAAGCTGCACCAGTTTCTTTGGCTTCATCTCATGGGTTGTTGATCCTTGGATCCCATATTACCTAATTTGGGACACGTTCTTGTAACCCACCTTGACCTCTGAACCTCCTCCTAGTTCTTCCCATCACTGCCTTATCATCATGGCTATAGAAATAGTCCCCAAGAGGAACTACATCCTGATATGCATAGTCAGTCACTTCCCCAACAGAAGTAGAAGTAACATTTACTGTTGCAACCAAAGGGGGTGTTTGAATGACCACTGAATTAGGTATAGGAAGAGTGACTTCAGGGATAATCTGAGGTGTGGAGGTGACTTTGGTAACTGATAATACTTTGATTGGTGAAGGTACTGAGACAAAAGCTTCAGAAAGTGGAACTTGGTTTTCAACATTGGCTTCTGGAAGTAGCAATTGCTTATCAGCCTTGATGGGTGATGATGGAGGGGAAACTTTGGAAGATTCATCAGTGGTAGTTGACAATAAGTTAGCTATGGTTGACTATAGAGGGGCAGTCAAAGACTGGACTTCTCCAGTCAAGGATGATGAAATGGAAAAAGGGACTAGGTCATCTGGGAATGGAGTGGTGCTATCATTGAGAGTATTAAATACCTGAGACAAGGAAAATGGAAGTGTTAATCCTAAAGGTGTAGTGAAGGTTTGTTGGATAAAAGGTAGTACAAACGCTAAAGATGCAATGCCTGGGGAAACATTAAATTCCAACATTGCTTGATCTGGGAAAGAATGATCCATGTCAATAATATCCAGCAAATCAGTGACAGTCTTAGGATCTTGAATGAATTCCTCTGCCACTGATACTAGAGGATTAGGCACAACTTCCTCTGTCACTGACACGGGAGGATTAGGCACAACTTCCTCATCGCAATCGATTCTGTTGATTGTGGACAACTATGATTTTGAAACCACAACTTTCTGTCTCTTTGTTGGATTGGCTTTAGTCATGACCAGGTCATCATCTTCTTAAGTCTCTGTAGTAGGCAGTTGAATATTGATAGAAGGCCTACGAGGTTCTAGCAATTGAGTATTAATCACTGATGACAACTGTGTCATTTCTTGCTTGAAATTTTGAGCTGTCTTTAATAACACTTTAGCTGTTTCAGCAATTTTCTGTTGTGGAGGTTCCTCTAGGGAAGCTTTACCTTTATCCCCATCAGGATATGTGAGCATTAAGGGAGCTTTAGCTTTCTGGGCTTCTTTTTCCTCTCTGTCTCTCCTTGTCTATTCAATTAAATTCAACTGCATGGCCTTGTAGCTCAAAACTCTAATTTTGTGATCTTTCTAGTATTTCAAAATATCATGTTGCTCTTCTGAATCTTTGGCTTTTGCGAGGACTTGAGAAAATGTGTCTACCCCTTAGTATATAAAATCATATGGGTGAAACTCATGTGCATAATCCATTTTTATATGTATCTGTTTGAAGTGTGCATCCAGGAATTCTATGGGGTCATGTTTCCTCTTCTCAGCACTGCCCAATTTCAAGTCAACTATTTGGTCACCAAGAACTGCAACCCAATTTGAGGTAGGGATAACCAGCTGGCCAAGATTGAGAGAAAAATTAGGCCAACTTTTCTTCCTGGGACCTATGAATTTCTTATACATGCCATCAGTCCCTGTCTGGAATGAAACCTCCTGAAGAACTAGCCTGTCTGGGACTATTCTGGGTAGAAGGTGCACTGTTTCACTTCCCCTGATTCTGATGTATGAGAAGTATTCAAACACGTACCAATCACCTATGGTATTAATAAAGGCGTCGGCATGTTTTGAAAATGAAGGTGCCTCTTGCTTGAAGATCTTAAAATAAATGGTACCCATAAAGCTATCATAGATATCATATAATAAAGGCACAAAATTGCCTTCCCACAATGCTGAATGGTAAATGTGTACAAGGGGGGTCTGCAGGGGTCCAACTCCAACCTAAGTTAGGAAACTAGAACTCTGCATAGAAAACATCAAGGACATTTGCAGAAAAGAAGAAATGTGGCTTCTTATGAGCAGGTGCCTTCTGGTAATCCTGTATTGCATTCTTCAATTTTGACGACAGGATAGATGCCCACGGGAAAGATTCACCTATGTTTAACACATGGTGTGCTATAGGTTCCCATTCGGCTTTGAAAGGAGAACAATTGGGGAGACCGAAAAGCCTGCAAAGCATGGCTGCCAGCAGAGAGTAAGGTTCCTTGAACCAGATAATGGGATAGAGGTTGTCAGCCTTGGGCACAAAGGCGTTGGGCTTGACCATCCATGACTTTATCATCTCATCAAAGTTATACCGGGTCTTTGAGGACTGAATAAAATCAGAAGAAAGGGTCTATGTATGGGGTTTAAGAGCAAAAGCTCGAGCGAAGACCTCCGGGCAAAAATGTGTCACTTGAGCACCGACGCTATCATTGAAAGAGCGGTCTTTGATACTGGCATTTTCAATAATCCACTTCACTGCATCAGTGTAAGGTAGGACAGCAGGACATGCAACAATGGCGTGAATTTGGGAATCCCTAATCCTCTCATACATAGGTTTATCATTCTCAATGTGGGAAAGGTCGTCGTTGTCAAATATAGCATAAATTTTAGACCAATCCACCTGGTACGTTTCAGTGACCTTCTCACTGGTATCCGAGAGGATACCGAAATTAGGGTCCTTGATCAAGAGATCTCTGTGTGCCATTTTGGATCGTGTGTTTTTCGACATGGTGAAAAGCTTGTAATTTCTGATAAGTAAAGAAATAAAATCAAAATTCAATCCAAAATAGCAGAATTGGGAAACCAAAAATAGAAATGCGACACCAAACTTACCCGAAATAACTTAAGAACTGATAAAAACGACACCTTAACAGGAATCCGCAGTAAAATCTAAGCAACGGGGTAATTTCTAACAGTAAAAATGACAAGAATAAAATAGAAAAACCCTACTTATTATATTTACCACATTAAAACGTGACCGTAGGATCAAGATAAACGAAGATCAAGGATTAACCGAAGCGGGATGCAGAGTCGGGTTCATAGTTTATTTTGAAAGTTTATTTTAGAATCCCGAAAGCTGAAACCTGAAAGTGTCGGGTTGCAGGTTTTGGGATTGCAATAAAACAAAAGTGCAAAAGAATTCCCGAAAACCAAAACCCAAAAGTGTCGGGTTGCGGGTTTTGGGAATGGAAAAATCGCAATTGAAAAACTTTTCCCGACAGCCGCAACCTGAAAGTGTCGGGTTGCGGGTTTCGAGAACACACAACAAAATCAACGTTTAAAAGACATTCTCGAAAGCCGAAAGCCGCTATTGCGGATTTTGGGTTTCCGGTTTTGAGATAATATTTCCCAAAATTATTCATAAAGAAAATCCGCAACCCGCAACTGTCGGGTTGTGGGTTTCTGGATGACGAAAATCATAAGTTGCAAAATAAAATACCACAAACTGCAACTATCGGGTTGCGGGTTTCGGGTTTCCTAAACTTCACGACAAACAAACAAATCCCACAACCTGCAACTGTTGGGTTGCGTGTTTCGGGTTTCCCAAATGTCGAGTTTCGGTTTGATGGAAGAAAATGATAAAATACTCAAAAATTGAAGCTTCCTACAAGCCCAAAACACTTAGAAATTTTTAGATCAAAAGGAAAACACAGAGGACAAAAGTATGGGTAAGGGATCTTAGGGATAAAAAACCAAAACCTCATATTTACAAGAAAACTCACCCACCTACCTTTGTGTTTATTAGGAATGGGGCTCCCGTGCTTAAACTAAGCATGGGATCTGTTGTGGCCACAAAAAATGGTGGCTAGCTGGGATGAACCCATTATCTCTGCAATAAATTCAGCTAAAGAGCATACGTCAACCAACTAATATTTTCAACCTGAAATTTAGAAAATGCTCAACAGAAGGACAGTTAACGAGCAAGAAACATAAGATTAATATATCCCCAGACATGACCATTTTAAGGATAATGCCAATCTGATAAGGAGGCACAGGGAACAACCAGAGTTCTTTACTTTGATGTAGTCATGAAAAAGCAGCTTGTGTTGAACCTTCAAATAGACTTAGAACCGCACATGGTTATCCCAATTACACATCACCTTGGTTTATTAAAATTTGGTTAATGTAAAACCATTTATTCAGCTATATACATCTTCTCTCTCTCTCTCTCTCTTTTTTTTTTTAATAGATCAAAAGATAGAATAGATCCTGCATATATAAGACCACTTCCCTGACTTGGTGATTAGATATCAGCAGTGCCAATCACAAACCTAATTCATAACCTGATCAAGCCAGTTCGGTAAGGAGACTCCTTGTCTTCCAGTTGAAATACTGAAAGCAACTACCGTGGCTTGGTGACCACACTATGGTAGTTTCAATCCAAATCAATCCCATGATCATGGCAGGGATGGCTTGTAATAAGACCCCCCTATTCTTATATACAATATGCATCTTACAATAAAAACAAATTTTTTATTGAATTGTAAATTACAAAGGAACTACCATGGCTTGGTGACCATATATTAGTAGTGTTACTCACCAGTGCTTTGTAGATCATGAATGTATCAACCTGTGATAGGATCTTCCAACTCCCAGTAAAACTGAAAGTCATCTTCCAAGTGTGGTGGCTTGGTGTGAAGATTTCATTCCACTAAGAACCTATGAACCTAATGGGATGGCTTGATAGCAAGACCCCCCACCTTGCAATTTACATTTATTAAGGAATTTATTACCAAGGTGATTGTAAAAGGATCCAGAGCAGAACAAGCTAGGCAGGTTATTATAATATGTTGTTCGAACCATGAAACATGGGATCAGAAAACTTGGTTATCACCCATACCTCAATTAAACAAATGAGACATGTATAAGATGATGATCATCATGGAAAGGTATCAATCTAGGTCCTGCTATCACTAACTGTGTATCCTTTATTGAAGAAATTCTGACGTAGGTTGAAGAAACTGTGACTAGCAAAAACTTCTAAAACCTTAGCTAAACTTATCTGTGAGAAAAACTGATTATTGATTATCACCAAATGTGCGGAATTTTAATCAACAGAATAAACAAAAGAAAACAATCTAAATCATGAAAACTTAAGAAGAAAAAAACAGAAATAAAGAAACCAAAACTATATACAAGTGCATCAGCCTGATCAGACGAAATACTTTTTGAGGAGTGAAACATTCACTAGATAAGTATCTACAACTCCTTCCTGTGTCTGTAAACAAACTGTACCAGGACCCATCTTTTCTGTAATAATGAAAGGTCCTAGCCAGAGGCGCTAAAACTTGGTATACTAGTTCTTATCTTTGTGTTGTTTGTCCCATCTTAAAACCAAGTCTCCAACAGAAAATTCCCTGTCAGATGAAGATTTTTCATCAAACCACCTTTTCACCATCTGCTGATGATGATATAACTTGTTTCTAGCCATTTCTCTATCTTCCTCTAGTTCAAGTAGTGTGTCAATTCTCTACTGGAGGGGAGAAGAATCATCTTCTTGGACAGACTGGGCTAACTGTAATGAAGGGATGGTAAGATCAGAAGGAAGAATGGCTTCTTTTCCATACACTAGACATTAGGGAGAATTTCCAATTGCTACCTTTGGAGTAATTCGATCTGCCCAAAGAGCATTATTGAGCTGCGTATGCCAGTCTCTATCGTGAGAGGCTACAGTATTCTTTAGAATGTTGATCAAATTTTTGTTAGAAGACTCATCCAACCCATTACCCTGTGGGTAGTTGGAAAAACATTTGAGTTTCATCCCCTTCTCAAAAGCATACTCAGTTATGTCAATTGAGGAAAAATAGGATGCATTATCAAAGACTAGGTACTCTGGAGTGCCAAACCGTGAGAGTATCTGACTATCTAAGAAAGAAATCACTTGGTTGGCATTACATTGCTTAAGTGGGACTGCCTCCACCCATCTGGTGAAGTAGTCAGTTGCTATGAGAATGTACTTGTGTTGGACGGATGAGGTAGGATTTATAGGTCCAACAAAATCCATCCCCCATTGCTGAAATGGAAACTGAATAGTGACTGGTTGCAAAGGGAAAGTGGGTTTCTTTAACTTCCCTGTGCATTTATGGCATGGTTCACACCTCCTTACATAGGCATAAGAATCTTTAAACAACGTGGGCCAGTAATAGCTAGCTCTGAGAATCTTATGAGCTATTGTCTTGCCCGAAAAATGACCTCCCGCTAGTCCTACATGAAATTGAAAGAGAATATCATCAGTCTAGTCCTTTTCAAGACATCTAAGGAAAACACCATCATAATTTTTTCTAAAGAGAACTTCATTTATAAACTAATAAGGAGCAGCTTTTAATCTCAAAGCCCTGCATTTCTTGAAGTCCAAGGTTTCAGGGGAAAACTCATGGTTCAGGAAAAATTTGATGTGGTCATACCATTCCGATGTCGGGGTATCAATAGCATGAACAGAACCTGTTGGAGGATCTTCCTCTTGCTCCCATTCAATTTGTTGTTGTACAGGATCATTGGATTGAGCGGTGAGAAGACAAAGGCCTTGTCCTTTGACAATTTTGGCTGGTCTTATTTCCAAATCATACTCTTGTAGAGCATTCATCCAGTGGGCGCTTTTTTCTTCTAACTCCTTCTGGATCAACACATTTCTAATAGCATAATATGGGATGATGACCTTTGTTCGAGATTTTAACAAATAAGGCCTATAATGTTTGATAGACTTGTAAACCGCATAGGCTTTTTTTTCAATTTCTGAATAATTGAGCTCTGCACCCTTAAAGGTTTCACTCATAAAAGCGATCAGAATCTCTGTATCACTGTCTTGTTTCTGTGTCAAAACAACTGCATAGGAAAAATCAGTGGCGAAAGTGTAGAGAATAAAATCTTTATCAAAATCTGGGGACATAAGAGCGGGAGCTTCAGCAATAGCCTTACGAATTTCAACAAATGCATCCTTTTGTTCTTGTGACCAGGTGAACTGTACATCTTTGTTAACTAAATGTTGTAAAGGTTTAACTATCTGAGCAAAGTTAGGTACAAACCTGTTAAATATTGTAACTTCAAAGAATATTATATTTGTACTTTATTATTCCGGAGATGTTTCATTCCTCCATGAAGATCTTATTGTATATCCGGAGATGTTTATTCCTCCGTTGGAATGTGGTAACTCGGGTTATTAGACTTCCCTAGTAGGGGTCGGCCCTGTATGTGTTATGTCGGTCAAAGGGTTATTAGACCACCCTAGAGGGGTCGGCCCAGTTAGTTGTAGTGGGGTATTTAACCTATTGGTTAAATACGAGCCTACGTGTACTTGTGTAAAATACATATCAGAGTAGTGTATAAATAGAGGAGGTGTGTTCCTCATTATACACACTCACTCAATTGAGAAAGGCGCATTTGTGGAGGAGAGGTCTGCCATGGAGGAGAAGGAGCTTATGCTCAGGGTTTGCATCTTTGTATATTGCTGGTCATCTATATTGAGGAAGCTTTGCTGGGTTTTCTACCCCATGAGGGTTTCCCAGGATAAATCTCTGTCTCTTGTGTTTATGCTATGCTTGTTGTTTCTTCAGTGATCCTGTATATGCTATTATTGTGAAATGGAATGTAATGCTGCTATTTTCTGTCTTAGCATATTGAATTTTAAAATGGTATCAGAGCTAACCTGAAGGGAGACAAGGTATGGCACTAAAGACACTTGCTTTACTTACGACAATTTGAAGGTTAGGGTTTTACATAGCAAAAACCAGTCATCGTAGCACTTTCGCTATAAATCCGTTTTGGCGAAGTTTTCGGATCTGAAATTGTTACAGGACGAAGCTAAAATCTCCAGGTACCTTGTGTCCAAAGGGAAACCTCTAATTCGTTGTAATTTGTGATTTATGATCTGTACAATATAGGGTTTCTGCCTCTTCCAGATCTGAGTCAAAATCAGGTGACCTTGGGAAAAAGGTCATAACTTGGGCTAGGAAGCTCCAAATTAAATTTTGTGAAAAGTGACAGGTATTACACAGACTGTACTATCTCAGAAAACTTTTTCAGAGGCAGAAGTTGAACCAGTGACACGTGGAACGCCGTACAAGTTCGCTCTCCTGTATTATCTCATAAAAAGGTCACGTTGCGACACTTGGCATAACTCTCTCTCAGAGAATCCAATTGAGGTCGGACCTGTCAAGATGGAAAGATAACAGGCTGAGCTATCTCAGAAAACTTTTTTAGAGGCCGAAGGTCAAACAGTGAGACGTGGCACGCCGTACAAGTTTGCTCTCCTGTATTTTCCCAAAACAGGTCACGTTGCGACATTTGGCATAACTCTCTCTCAGAACATCCAATTGAGGTCAGACCTGTCAGGATGGAAAGCTAACAGGTCAGGATATCTCAGAAAACTTTTTCAGACCCTGTGGATCAAAAATTTCGGAATTACACCAGAAACAATCAGGTACATATTTCTGTCAAAACAGAATTATTTTTTGGTACCTTCATTCATGGCTTCCGGAATTTAGGGCTTTGAAGAAAGTTGGAATTTTTGTAATCGGAGACCACGGCTGGATGCTACTCATCAAAATAGAAATTTAGAGACCAAGATCAGAATTTTTGGTTGGGCAGAAGGCCGGGCTTGATTAGACCCTAGTTCGGGACTTTGATCAGAAAAGCGGAAAATTAGGGCTTCTGTAAAAATGGGAATTTTTGAAATCTGTGACCACGGCTGGAAGCTCCTCAGAAAAATAGAAGCTTAGAGCTTTGGATCAAACTTTTTGATGGGGCAAAAGAGTGGGCTTCATCAAACCCCAGTTCAGGGTCACGTCCAGTGAATCCGAAAGTTTCAAAGGCAAAATTGAGGAGTAAAACTTTGCAGTTTTCAAATTCTGAATATATCAGTCTGATCAGCTCATCAAGGCGCATATCTCTATCCTTTCGGAAGTTTGAAATTCAAAGTTTGAATTTTTGGGGTTTCTCTGACAAACCCATATCCAGCTCCAGGTCCAGTTCTTGCAAATCAAGTGGATAGGGTTAATCCTAGAAGAAGATGGATTGGTCACCTGCATAAGTGAAGGAGTTCATGTTTCAGAGGGAGATGAGGCTAAGGCTTTACATAAGGAGATTACAAGCGATCTCGATAGGTATGACTCATCGAGGTATGTTTTGAGATTTGTTCATGATTAAGTTTATGGTATGTTTGTCTTCATGTTATTACAGTTAGTACAATCTTGATTTTAGATTTGTTGTATCACCTTAACAAAATTATGAATGCATGATAGAAGATATTCATTGGTTAGGGTATTGACACTTATGATTGTACTAATGCATTATGGTGTTGTGTGAGGTTGAGGTTGTCTGCTAACAAGATACAGGTACATCACAAAAGACAAATCAGGCTCCATGACCATGAAAACATGAAGACAAAGACTCATCCATAATCTTTGTTCTACTTACGAGGTATGTATGACTTTGTTATATTATGCTTAACCTATGAGACATGCAGGTTCTAGCTCAGGATCTCTAAATCATTGAAGAGGTTGTTTAGGTATGTTGTACATAACCAAGTAGGAATACTAATCCAGGTATGTTTCCCATGAATCTTACCTTGTGTTAGGATCCCTTATATAAGTATACTTGGAATGATTGGTTATGCTTATTCATAAAGTTAGTAATCAAGGGATTATGCATACTATATCTTTTATCAATGATATGCATGAGTAAAAGAAGACTTCCCTGAAAACTTGAATACTAATGTTTATTAACTATAATCATGACTATACGTTTTCAAGATTATTTAGTACTATAATGTTTTGATAGCATTTAGAATATACTAATGAGTGTATGTTTGTGTATGAAATCATGAGGATGACTCTTGAGCATGCACAGTGGTACAGAATGAATAGAAGTTCAAAAGACATACAGAAGATCAAGCGGGAGGCAGCCACACAAACATAAAAGATAAGTATTTGATTGCTATTTGAAATAGTAATGATATTGCCTGTAATAGGTTGTATGCATATTTGTATTCCTAGAATATATAATGCTGAGTGTAAACATTCATAGAGTATTGAACAGTATACAACTAATGTGCATATGTTTGGTAAGTTGGACAAACATTCCATTGTTGCTTGTCTAGAATGAAACCTCTTTGCTGACATGCTGAGAGTTGTGCACACTCTCGATAGTATGTTCTGGTAGAGATGGAAGGCATCTAGATAGCCACTGTATGCATACAGGATATGGGAAAGTGTTGTGCCAAAGTATTGGTCAAAATAGTTGCATCACTATGTAAATGATATCTGTATGCATAATAGGTTATCTTTTGATGATTATGAAGTATTACTAATCATGTACTTAATTTTGATTTGTAGGAAAGGTCATGAAGAATGATGGACACCGTACAAGTGGTGGATGTTCAAACAAGAAGATTTACAAATCAAACAAAATATAGAAGGCTCATGGCTAGAAGTTTCTCTTAGAAAGGGGAAGAGAATCACAACAAGATGTTTGCTCCAAGTATGGTGTAATTAAAGAAGAAGTATGAATCAGGTTCTGTATAGGTACCTAGGATCGATAATAAATTGATAAGCTTAATAATCACCATGGGTGATGTGGATCTCAACCTTTGCTACAAGGTTGAATATGATACACATATGACATGGATGCAAGAAGGAACTCACTACAGAGTTCGAATGATATTGAGGCTCATTTCAGTAGACCCATCTAAGGAGAGATGGCACAGATAGATATGCAGAAGATCATTCAATGCAGAAATGAAAATGAAAGATCTCAAAATTGATGCTTTACTTCCTAGGTCTGGAAGTATGGCAAGGCTCAGAAGGAATATTTTTCAACCAGGGAAAGTATGATGAGAAATATGACTTGAGGTGTTGGAATGGCCACTCTTATGGATTCCAACTTGAAGCTGTTAGGGGATAACTCATCAGAGTTAGTGGATATAACTCTGTACAGTCGAATTATTGGGTCTTTGATATATCTAACATATACTAGGTTAGATATATGCTTTGTTATGAACACCTTGAGTTAGTATCTAGTGGAAACTAGATATGTTTACCTGATAGTTGCAAAGCATGTGATGAGGCACATAAAGGACACGATAGAATTTGATCTATGCTATCTTGAAGATCATGACTTCAGATGGCTATTTAGATTCTGTTTGGGCAGGAAGTGTATCAGACAAGAAGAACACATCGAGAGGATGTTATTGTCTGGGATTAGCCATGATCTCGTGGTTTAGCTGGAAGCAGTCTAGTGTGGCTCTCAGCACAAGCGGAATATATGGCTGCTTGCTCTGATAGTTGTGAAGAAGTTTGGCTTTAGGATTGTTTGACTTAGAGATAGAACCAACTGAGATCCTATGTGATAATTAGAGTTGTATCAAGATGACATAGAATCTAGTGTTCCATGATAAGTCAAAGAACATAGGGAACTAACAAGATATGACGCAGAAAAGAACTCTAAAGTTTGAATTTGTAACAGGTTACCGTTGTACTAACCAAACCTCTACGTCAAGTGAAGAAGTTACCAACCAAACCTCTGTCTTGAGTGAAGTTTGAATACTTCCGAGACAAGCTTGGTGTAGTCCAAAAGGACCCTCCTCGAAAGGGGGAGTAGTATAGTCACTGCTGATGAGATTGTCTCATCGAACAACAAGGTCGATGATGAGGTAACCTGTTCTCTACACCCAGTTACTTAGAAATATTTAGATTTAGGACTCTCTTACTTAGAATACTTAGTTTTACTTATACATGCTTTTGATGATAGATGTATTGGTGAGAATACATGCTAGATGTATACATGTTTTGGTGTGATGTATACATGTTTTGATGTATTAGTAAGAATACATGCTAGATGTGATGTATACATGTTTTGATGTATTAGTAAGAATACATGCTAGATGTATACATGTTTTGGTGTGATGTATACATGTTTTGATGTTAGATGTATTAGTAAGAATACATGCTAGTTGTGATGTATACATGTTTTGATGTTAGATGTATTAGTAAGAATACATGCTAGATGTGATGTATACATGTTTTGATGTATTAGTAAGAATACATGCTAGTTGTGATGTATACATGTTTTGATGTTAGATGTATTAGTAAGAATACATGCTAGATGTGATGTATACATGTTTTGATGTATTAGTAAGAATACATGCTAGTTGTGATGTATACATGTTTTGGTGTGATGTATACATGTTTTGATGTATTGGTGAGAATACATGCTAATGTGATAACTGCTCTTGTATAGATGAGAATACAGAAGGGGATTGGATCATCCCTGGACTTTCAGTCCTAAAGAGAGCCGTAGACGTAAGGTCTCCGAGAATGAAGTCCTTAGTGGACAGTTGAGGGGATTGCATCATCCCTGGACTTTCAGTCCTAAAGAGAACCGTAGACGTAAGGTCTCCGAGAATGAAGTCCTTAGTGGACAGTTGAGGGGATTGGATCATCCCTGGACTTTCAGTCCTAAAGACAGCCGTAGACGTGAGGTCTCCGAGAATGAAGTCCTTAGTGGACAGTTGAGGGGATTGGATCATCCCTGGACTGTCAGTCCTAAAGAGAGCCGTAGACGTGAGGTCTCCGAGAATGAAGTCCTTGATGGACTTGAGGGGATTGGATCATCCCTGGACTTTCAGTCCTAAAGAGAGCCGTAGACGTGAGGTCTTCGAGAATGAAGTTCTTGATGGACTTGAGGGGATTGGATCATCCCTCGACTTTCAGTCCTAAAGAGAGCCGTAGACGTGAGGTCTCCGAGAATGAAGTTCTTGATGGACTTGAGGGGATTGAATCATCCCTGGACTATCAGTCCTAAAGAGAGCCGTAGACGTAAGGTCTTCGAGAATGAAGTGCTTGGATTAATCATCCTTAGACAGTAAATCTAGGAAGGATAGTCTTAAATGCGATTGTGGTTGGATTAATCATCCTTAGACAGTAAATCCAGGAAGGATAGTCTTAAATGTGATTGTGGTTGGATTAATCATCCTTAGACAGTAAATCCAGGAAGGATAGTCTTAAATGTGATTGTGGTTGGATTAATCATCCTTAGACAGTAAATCCAGGAAGGATAGTCTTAAATGTGATTGTGGTTGGATTAATCATCCTTAGACAGTAAATCCAGGAAGGATAGTCTTAAATACGATTGTGATTGGATTAATCATCCTTAGACAGTAAATCCAGGAAGGATAGTCTTAAATGAGATTGTGATTGGACTAATCATCCTTAGACAGCAAATCCAGGAGGGATAGTCTTAAATATGATTGTAGTTGGACTAATCATCCTTAGACAGCAAATCCAGGAGGGATAGTCTTAAATATGATTGTAGTTGGACTAATCATCCTTAGACAGTGAATCCAGGAAGGATAGTCTTAAATATGATTGTAGTTGGACTAATCATCCTTAGACATCAAATCCAGGAGGGATAGTCTTAAATATGATTGTAGTTGGACTAATCATCCTTAGACAGTAAATCCAGTAATTCCGAAAGGAAGGATAGTCTTAAATATGATTATGATGAGATTGATCCAGTAATTCCGAAAGGAAGGATCATGTATGCTGCTGATCGTGTGATGACGATGCTCCTGATCGTGTGATGACGATGCTGCTGATCGTGTGATGACGATGCTGCTGATCGTGTGATGACGATGCTGCTGATCGTGTGATGACGATGCTGCTGATCGTGTGATGACGATGCTGCTGATCGTGTGATGACGATGCTGCTGATTGTGTGATGACGATGCTGCTGATCGTGTGATGACGATGCTGCTGATCGTGTGATGACGATGCTGCTGATCGTGATGTTGATGTTGATGTTGACAGTGATGTACTAGTAACTGTTTGAGTTACTGATGAATACAAATTGAAGAAAGCTTCCGATGATTTATAGATGTATCATGTGTAGTGACTCCTTGCTCCTGCAGATGCTGTTATAATATCCTTCTCGTTAAGGGGGAGTGTTAAATATTGTAACTTCAAAGAATATTATATTTGTACTTTATTATTCCGGAGATGTTTCATTCCTCCATGAAGATCTTATTGTATATCCGGAGATGTTTATTCCTCCGTCGGAATGTGGTAACTCGGGTTATTAGACTTCCCTAGTAGGGGTCGGCCCTGTATGTGTTATGTGGGTCAAAGGGTTATTAGACCACCCTAGAGGGGTCGGCCCAGTTAGTTGTAGTGGGGTATTTAACCTATTGGTTAAATACGAGCCTACGTGTACTTGTGTAAAATACATATCAGAGTAGTGTATAAATAGAGGAGGTGTGTTCCTCATTATACACACTCACTCACTTGAGAAAGGCGCATTTGTGGAGGAGAGGTCTGCTATGGAGGAGAAGGAGCTTATGCTCAGGGTTTGCATCTTTGTATATTGCTGGTCATCTATATTGAGGAAGCTTTGCTGGGTTTTCTACCCCATGAGGGTTTCCCAGGATAAATCTCTGTCTCTTGTGTTTATGCTATGCTTGTTGTTTCTTCAGTGATCCTGTATATGCTATTATTGTGAAATGGAATGTAATGCTGCTATTTTCTGTCTTAGCATATTGAATTTTAACAAAACCTACGTACAAAGTTGATCTTACCCAAGAAGGACTACATTGCTTTACATGATCCTGGTAAGCCAATTTTTGAAATGGTGTCTGTGCGTTTGGGGTCAATGATCATACCTTCTTTTGAAACAATGAAGCCCAAAAGATTCCCTTCTGTAACTGCGAAAATGGATTTCTTGGGGTTCAGGGAGATGCCAAATTTCCTGCAACGTTCAAAAACCTGTTTCAGAGCAAGCGGATGTTCATGTTGCCTCTTCGAATATATGGTAATATCATCTAAATAAAGCATGACGGAATTATTCATCAAACGTCAGAAATCTATATCCATAGCTCTGTGAAAAATGGCCCCTGCATTGATCAAACCAAAAGGCATTCGCGTGTAGGAGAAGGTGCCCCTAGGGGTTCTGAAAGCTATTTTTAATTGGTCATCCAGGGTGACCATAACCTGGTTATACCCCAAAAAACCATCCAATAGAGAGAACATTTCCAACCCAGCTACTCTTTGGAGAATCTGTTCCATCGGTGGAACAGGTTAGTTATCTTTTTCGGAGGCCCGATTCAGATTCCTGAAATCGACACACAATCGGATTTCACCACTTTTCTTGCGTACGGGAACCATATTGGCTATCCATTGTGTATGCCTCACCAGAAAAATAATTCGTGCTGTGAGTAGCTTTTCCAGTTCTTTTTTCATAGAAGAATCTAAAATGGGATGCATTTTCCAGAGTTTCTATTGATACGGTTTCACTTCCGGCTTCATGGGTATGTTATGGTAGATGATGCTAGTGTCAAACGTTTTCAATTCGTCATAGGTCTAGGAAAATACATCTTTATATTCTTTACATAGGTTGATGATAGCTCGCCTTTCTTCTGGAGTATAATCAATTCCTATATTTATAAAATGGGGTTCTTGCTCAGTCCCTAAATTGACTTGCTCGTAGTTAAGTGAAGAGCTTTGTGTTTTACAATTAGTTTTGTGTCTGACTTTGTCTTGCAAATCATAAAAATTCTCCAAATTGATCACAAACTTTGAAATGATGTTCAAGGAATTAGAGAGAGACTTTTCATGTTCATCCTGGTCTATAGCCATATCCTGGGATGTCAGAAAATCGAGAATCTGTTGATCATCATCGAACACTTTCCAGCTTGTCACATTATCTGGTATGGAAGGCCTATACATCAGTTCTATTCAGAATGTTTGACGAGATAGGACCTCTGATGGGATCAATCTGGAAGCTGTATTTTCCAACAAGTCAGCATCGAGGTTCTAAGATCTAGTGACTAAATTGATATTAAATGCAATAAAAGAGCTGGTAAGATCTCTTACCAATTTATGATAATTCAACAGGTGCGGGGACAAGCAATGTATTTTATTCCTCACATGTTTCACAATGATTTTTGAATCTCCGAAGCAATGGATGATCTGTACTTTCAAGTCAATAGCTTTCTTAAGCCCCTGTATCAGGGCCTCATACTCAGCCACATTGTTAGTACAATAAAACTCTAATCTGTATGCAATCATGGTTTTTGTCCCTTTTGGATCTATGAGAACACATCTTGCACCAGCTCCATCCTTAGATTTAGAGCCGTCAAAAAATAATGTCCAAGAAATAGGGTCTAATAAAAAATTTGTATTTACATTAAAAACATTATGTACAATATCTCCTGAGAATGGCATAGAAGTGAGATGAGTTACCTGATATTCATTCTGTGCATTCTCCTGTGGTGATATATCAGCTGGTAAATTCCGAAAGAAGGTGTCAAAGGTAAAATGCTCAATGTGTTTGTTGAAATACCCCGCAGGCTCACTTGAGTCATTTAAGTCTGTGACTATCTGTCTCATGTAAGGCTCCCTGCTGATATTGATCTTGTTTGGATTGTTGATGTATATGTAACTTCGGAATGTATTTCATCCATGTATTTCATTTATATATTATTGTACTCCTATAGAGATGTGTCATTCCTCTATACGAAAGTGTCGTCATGTGTATTGATAAGTGTTGCAAGTGTGTTAACTTGTCGATGGGTTATTAGACCACCATGTGTGGGGTCGGCCCTGATTTATGTAATATGTGGTTGATGTACCTAGCTTTACAATTTGGCCCCATAAGGTTATTGGGAAAACAAAACAAGTATAAATAGAGATCGGGAGATCTCTATTTGGATCACTCAGAAACTCATTCTTCCTTCACTTGGAAAGTGGCGCACATGTGAGGAGGATCACCTTCTAGTAGAAGACTATCTCTATGTATTTGGTTGTACTTTGGTTGAGCCATTTCTCTTTCTATCTCTGAGGAAGTTGTGGGGTTTTTCACCTTAGGGTTTTCCCCACGGAAACTATGTGTGTCTATTGTCTCTCATGCTTTTGATTCTTGTGATGATTGACATGATTGTTATGATTGATATGCATTGATATACTGTAAATGTTGTTCTCTCAGTAAAGATCCTAGAGTATTGTGAATTAATGCTCAAAATTTAACATGGTATCAGAGCTAACCTGAGAAGAAGACATTGTGCAGTGACGAAAATCAAGGGTTTCTTGTTTATTGCATTTCTCTCCACATATTTTGGAAAAGAAGTATAGTATATTGACTCTACTCATCAAGGAGAATCTATATGTCCAATCAGAATTCAATTCTGAGCATTTTCAGATTTGGCCCTAAAAATTAGGGTTTCCACAAAAACAGGAATTTATGGAATCTGAAGACATAGCTGGAAGCTCCTTGCAAAAATTGAAGTTTAGAGCTTTGGATCGAGATTTTTGACTGGGTAGATCTCCGGGAAACTCAAACCCTAATTCAGGGTCCTCCCTAGTGAACCCGGGAAAATAAAAAGGCATTTCTGAAGGGTGAAGCTTTGCAGATCTCAAATTCTGAAGACACCAGGCTGATCAGCACATCAAGGTGCATCTTTCTATCCTTTCAGAAAGTTGAAATTCACATTTTGAATTTTTAGGGTTTCTCTGACAAACCCTAATCCGAGACCAAATCTAGTTTTCAGCAAATCATGTGGTAAGACCTAAATCTTTCCTATTTCCATTTGAAGTACTCATTAAGATGTCTCACCACACCAATCTTGAGGACAAGTTTGAAGGAGCTGATAACTTCCGAGCCTGGAAGTATAGGATTGGGTTAATCCTGGAAGAGAATGAGTTGGACTCATATGTAAAAGAAGACATCCCTATCCCAGAGGATGAATAGGCTAATATATTGCATAAGAAGAACTTGGTCAATGCAAAGAGAATCATTGTTGATTCTATCAAAGACCATCTCATACCACATGTGTCATCTCTGAAGACACCCAAGGAGATTTTTGACTCCCTGACCAAGCTATTTGAAGGGAAGAACATAAATCGGAAGATGACTCTACAGAATCAATTGAAAGGGGTCAAGATGTCGAATGGAGAGACCATTCAATCCTATTTCTCCAAAGTCTCTCAGATCAAGGAACAACTTGAAGCTATAGATGAAATGGTGGATAATGGTGAAATTGTTATGACCACTTTGAATGGCCTGCCTAGGTCATGGGACTCCTTTATCCAAGGGATTTGTGCAAGAAAGAAATTGATCTCCTTCAGTAGACTATGGGAGGAATGTTCTCAAGAAGAAGCAAGGCTTGTTGCATGAGAAGAAAAGATGGGGAATGAAGATCAAGCTCTCACAACACATACCAAGAAAGGCAAGTTCAAGAGGGAGCCATCCCATCACACGAAGAAATCTTCTCATTCATATCACAAAGAAAAGAAAGATCTGAGGTGTTTCAATTGCAATGAGAAAGGACATTTTGCCTCACAATGTCCCAAGAAAAGGAAAGAAGATTCCAACAACTTCAACAAGAAGAAGAACAACAACAAAAGAAGGTATCATGCTCATGCCACCGAGGATCATGAACCTCCCATGAAGAAAGCTAGAACAGAAAGTGATGATGACTCATCAAGCGAAGAAGAGTATGTTCTAATCTCTGCTCTCATAGGTACTATCTCTCATGGTTGTAATGATTGGCTTATTAACAGTGGTGCTTCCAAACACATGATTGGGTTTAAAGAATCTTTTGTAAATCTATCTGAACATGAATCACCCCACAAAGTGAAACTTGGGGATGACTATCAATACCCTATCAAAGGAAGTGGTGAAGCCTCCTACAACCTAGATTCTAGAAAGTCCTTAAAGATGAAAGAAGTTTTCTATGTACCTGGGCTCAAGAAAAACCTACTCTCCATATCCGCATTGGATGAAAAAGGTATGAGGGTTGCATTTGTGGATGGCCAAGTTCTAATGTGGCCAAAGGGAAAGACCATAGATGATGCAGTGGTGATTGGAGAGCAAGAGGGAGGATTGTATAAATTGAAGGGACAACCTGAACATGCCATGGTGCATGATTCCATGGAGCCAAGTGAAATTTGTCATAGAAGACTTGCACATATGCACTACAGAGCATTACCAATTGCAAGTAAAGTTGTAGAAGGTCTTCCTGAAATCAAGACCAAGCATGAAGGTGTTTGCAAAGGATGTGCAAAAGGAAAGAAGATAAAGAAGGCATTTCCAAGCAGTGAAAGCAAGGAAAAAAGTATCTTGGAAATTATCCACTCCAATGTATGTGGTCCGATGTCATCCAGTTCTCTGAGTGGGTATGTTTACTATGTCTCTTTCATTGATGACTTCTCCAGGAAGACTTGGGTTTACTTCTTGAAGAACAAAGATGAACTATTTGATAAGTTCAAGGAATTCAAAACCTTGATGGAGAACCAAACTGATAAGAAGATCAAGACTTTCAGATCCGACAATGGTGGAGAATTCACTTCAGGTGACTTCAAGAAACTATGCATTGATTCAGGGGTTAAGAGGGAGTTGACTGCTCCTTACAATCCACAACAAAATGGAGTTGTGGAAAGAAAGAACAGAACAATCATGGAAGCAGCAAGGGCAATGCTGCATCTATGGGATGAAGTAGCTAGGAAAGTTGTATATGTGCAGAACAGAACAGCCCACAAGATATTGGACAACAAGACACCAGAAGAGGTCTTCTCTGGTAAGAAACCTGAAGTCAGCCATCTCAGAATATTTGGTTTTCTAGTATATACACATGTCCCAAAAGAGAAGAGGACCAAGCTGGATCCTTCAGGAAAGAAGGGTATCTTTCTGGGTTATAGTGAAAGCTCGAAGGCTTACAGAATATACTTTCCTGGGTTCAAAAAGATTGATGTCAGCATGGATGTAACATTTGATGAAAACTCAGCATTCATCAAATCAAGGAATACACCTGTTGAAGTTTATGAAGAACCTAAGGAAACTAGATTTCAAGACACTACCATGACCGAAGCAATTCCAGATGTTGATCGTGAAATTGAAGATCTGCAACAACCTGTAGATGCACCACGTGAAGACAACTCTCACAAGAGGAAACCTGCATGGGCTAGAGATCTCATTCAAGATGCCGAAAGATTTGGCATTCCAGAAGAAGAACACATAGCAAAGAAGCGAACTAGATCTCATAATAGCTATGTTGCTTTACTATGTGATATCATGAACAAAGAACCTTCCAATTACGAAGAAGCAGCAGAAAAGAAAGAATGGAAAGATGCCATGGTTGAGGAATACCAATCAATAATGAAGAATGATGTTTGGGATGTTGTCCCAAGACCTGAAGGGAAGTCTGTTGTGACTTCCAAATGGATCTACAATATCAAGCATGTTGTAGATGGCAGCATAGAAAAATACAAGGCAAGATTCATAGCTCGTGGCTTCTCTCAGAAAGAGGGAATAGATTATGAAGAAACTTTTGCTCCTATAGCTAGGTACACTTCCATCAGAACAATACTTGCCCTGGCTGCAGCGATGAAATGGAAGATACACCAGATGGATGTAAAGACTGCCTTCTTGAATGGTGTAGTTGAAGAGGAAGTATAGTTGGAGCATCCACTCTGTTTTGAAACACATGATAGGGAGTCATATGTGTGCATATTGAAGAAAGCCTTGTATGGCTTGAAGCAAGCCCCTAGGACTTGGTATGGTAGGATGGACAGTTTCCTATCTAGTTTGGGCTTTACCAAGAGTAAAGCAGATTCCAACCTTTACTACAAGGTTGAGGAAGGAAATCCTGTGATACTACTCCTATATGTAGATGACCTGTTTGTAACAGGAGATGACAGACTGATTGCCGATGCAAAGAGGAAACTTGTTGCCGAGTTCGATATGAAGGACTTAGGGATGATGCATTATTTCCTAGGTATGTAGGTGTGGCAGAGTGTAGATGGGATCTTCCTTAGACAAGGGAAGTATGCAGTAGATATCCTGAAGAGGTTCAGGATGATGGATTGCAAGGCCATGGCCACACCTATGGCACCAAACCTGAAGCTTCTATGTGATGCTTCATCTGAGCCAGTTGATGTCTCTATGTATCGTCAGATGATTGGGTCCTTGATGTACCTGACAAACACGAGACCAGATATTTGCTTTGCGGTGAACACATTGAGCTAGTTCCTGATGGATCTAGGGAGTGTTCACCTGGTTGCTGTAAAGCATATTCTAAGGTACCTGAAGGGTACAGTTGATTATGGGCTCAGGTATGATGCAAATCAAAAGTTTAACCTACAGGGTTATGTTGATTTAGATTGGGTAGGCAGTGCTCCAGATAGGAAGAGCACATATGGGTGCTACTTTAGTATGGGATCAGGTGTGATCTCTTGGTTTAGCAGGAAGCAGTCCTGTTTAGCACTGAGTACAGTCGAGGCAGAGTATGTTGCAGCATGCTCGGCTAGTTGTGAGGCAGTATGGATCCGGAAGCTACTGTCTGAGTTATTTGATCTCCCGCTGGAGGCTACTGGTATCTTCTGTGATAACCAGAGTTGTGTGAAGTTGTCTGAGAACCCGGTGTTCCACGACAGGTCGAAACACATTGAGATCAAATATCACTATATCAAGGATATGGTGTAGAGAGGAGCAGTGAAGCTCCTGTATGTTGCGACGGACGAGCAAATTGCAGATGTGCTGACGAAACCACTAGCCAGAGTGAAGTTCGATCACATTAGAGAGAGGCTTGGTGTTCTTCAGATTGATGACACTTTGAGGAAGAAGTGATGGACACATTTGGAGAAGCCATTCCAAGCATGTTGGAAGGAGGATCCTTCACATGGCTATGGATGTAAGTGTTGGATGATGAGCATCAGGACGATGCTCCAGTTACTGCTCTGTATATGCATCAGGATGATGCTGGATATGATCAGTTGGGTAATTTATATGTATATGTATGTACGCATCATGTTGGATGCTGGATATGATCAGTTGGATTTCTTATATGTATATGTATGTATGCATCATGTTGGATGCTGGATATGATCAGTTGGATCATTTATATGTATTTGTATATGGATCATGTTGGCATGTATCTGTATATGTATCAGGTGGATACTGTGTATGATCAGGTAGATCATGTATGTTGATATGTATCAGGTGGATACATTGTGTGGATCATGTATCTATGTATGTATCAAGTGGATGCATTGTATGATCAGGTGGATCATGTATGGTGATATTTATCAGATAGATACTTGGTATGCATCAGGTGGGTGCATTGCATGATCAGGATGATCATGATGATGAGCTTCAGGATGTTGCTCCAGATGCTATGTATTAGGATGGTACAGTGATGATGATTAGTATGATCATGAGCATCAGGATGATGCTTCGTGCGATGATGATCAGTTAGATCATGAGTATCAGGTTGATACTTGGAGGTCAGAGATGATATGTGGCAGGTTGTGCAAATAGCATGTAATCAGTCCTCAGAGATCCGGTAGGTTGAGCTATGTGCTCGTAATCAGTCCTGGGATGAGGTATTGCTATGTAGTATGTAATCAGTCCTTAGAGCTCCGATAGGTTGATCTGTGTGCTCGTAATCAGTCTTGGGATGAGGTATTACGATGGAGACATGTAATCAGTCTTGGAGATCCGATAGGTTGAGCTGTGTGCTCGTAATAAGTCTTGGGATTCTCTTTAGAGATCTTGCCGGTCGTGTTGCGGCACATAAATGTTCACGGGATGCTCTTTAAAGGTATTGTCTATTCACATGTAATCAATCTTGGAGATCCGAGAGGTTGAGCTGTGTGCTCGTAATAAGTCCTGGGATGCTCTTTAGAGATCTTGCCGGTCGTTCTGCGGCACATAAATGTTCCTGGGATGCTCTTTAAAGGTATTGTGAAGGGGATGCATGTAATCAGTCCTGGGAGATCTTGCAGGTCGTACTTAGGCACATAAATGTTCCAGGGATGCTCTTGTCAGGTATTGCATCAGCACATAAAATTAGTCCTGAGAGACCACCTCTATCAGACCGTTCGCACAGATGATGAAGACCTATAGGTAGTGGGCCTACATCCAGTATGAAAAAGGACTGGCTCTGTAGAACTTCCTATGACGAGTAGATTCAGAGATTGGTTGAGATAGCAGTAGCAGTGACGATGATGACGACAATGCATCGATGATGATGATCCAAAGAAGAAGACTTGTGCTAGTAGATCTGTGTCGAGAAATACCTTCCTAGTTAAGAGGGAGTGTTGATGTATATGTAACTTCGGAATGTATTTCATCCATGTATTTCATTTATATATTATTGTACTCCTATAGAGATGTGTCCTTCCTCTATACAGAAGTGTCGTCTTGTGTATTGATAAGTGTTGCAAGTGTGTTAACTTGTCGATGGGTTATTAGACCACCATGTGTGGGGTCGGCCCTGATTTATGTAATATGTGGTTGATGTACCTAGCTAGACAAGTCAGCCCCATAAGGTTATTGGGAAAACATAACAAGTATAAATAGAGATCGGGAGATCTCTATTTGGATCACTCAGAAACTCATTCTTCCTTCACCTGGAAAGTGGTGCACATATGAGGAGGAGGATCACCTGCTAGTAGAAGACTATCTCTGTGTATTTGGTTGTACTTTGGTTGAGCCATTTCTCTTTCTATCTCTGAGGAAGTTGTGGGGTTTTTCACCTTAGGGTTTTCCCCACGAAAACTCTGTGTGTCTATTGTCTCTCATGCTTTTGATTCTTGTGATGATTGACATGCTTGTTATGATTGATATGCATTGATATACTATACATGTTGTTCTCTCAGTAAAGATCCTAGAGTATTGTGAATTAATGCTCAAACTTTAACATGGATGACCATTGTAGAGTAACCACAAATGGGACCAATCAGTAGAAAAATAACCTTTTAGCTTATCTGACCAGTCTCTGCTAAGCCACATACCATATGCTTCTGGAATATCAGCGATGACTATATCAATTGTTTAATGGATCCGAGGATCAGCTGATAATGTAATTAAGACATTTCTAAGTCTCCCTACTACTCTAACTTTTGATCTGTCAAGTTGTACTATCTGAGTAGGGAAAGGTTCCCATGTGGCATTCAACTTTCTACAAACAGACAGAGGCATCACATTTGATGAGGCACCAGAGTCTATCATGCAGTGATGTACGTTTGGGTTGAAAATCTCAAAAGTAAGCAGAAAAGGAGGTGTCTTTCTGCTACCATACTTCTGATCATCTGGTTTAATGAAAGAGTCAAGGCTATTATTCTGCAGTTCTCTTAGTTGTTTGACCACCATACTTTTGGCTAAAGTATCCCTCATGGAAGGGATTTTGAACAATTCAAACAAAGAGATGTTTTCCTTAACTCTTTTAAGATCTTCAACTAAATTGTACTCCATTTCAGGGATGACTGTATCCTTGTGGGGAACAGTCCTTCCTTTATTAGGAATTGGTGTGGAGGATGAAGGTTCCTGAGGGGGTTGAGGTTTAGACCTTGTGTTATCAGGATGTTGAACATTAAACATAGTCTCATGTTCTTCTTCTTCTTCACACATAGGAAGCTCTGAAAAGTAACTTACAGTTTTGCTTTGTGGATCCTCATGTTCATCTTCTTCTTCTTTAGTTATCTGTGGGTCTGGATAAGTTTGATCATTGGGAACTTCAGGGGTGTTTTGAGATTTAGATGCTAAGGCTCTAAAAATAGAATAAATTTCTTCATTCGCGAGGCCTTCTGTTGGATTACGAGGCAGTGGATTCGATGGAGGTTGATAAGCTCTCCTAAAAGGTGGCCTCATAAAACCTCTATTCTGGTTTTGATTTTCATTGTTAGTCTTTTTCAAATCCACCATCTCGTTTGACATTTTCTGGATGAACTTTTTCATGTGAGGCATGTCAAATGGATCCTTGTTTTGAGCAGTGGGTTTGGGAACACTGTCATTTCTTTTCCTGGAAGTGGAAGGCTATTCTTATTGAGGTTTCCAGACTGTCCTTTAGACAGAAAATGTCTTTTTCAACTTGTATTGCTTCATCAAACACTTCCAGCAAAGTTCCTTTGCGTGCTCATTTCACCCACATAGAAATTGGTGCAGGCAGGCCCTTTTCATAGTAGGCTACCAACAATTCTTCAGCAGGAAGAAGGTTGATGGGAATTCTATTCTTTAAGTATGAGAACCTTTGATTAAAATCTCTAACCCTTTCTTTCCCTTTGATTTTCATGGAATATAATTCAAAAACAAGATCCTGTGGTGTCTTGTCATCTCCAAACTTTTGGATGAATAATTTCTCAAACTCATCCCAAGAAACAATAGACCTTGGTGATAAGGCAAAATACCATGCAGCTTCCTTTCCTTCAAAAGTATAAGGAAAGAGTCTACAGACCACATCCTCATGAATGACACTTCTAAGTCTAATAGTCTGCATGAAGGTTTTAACACGATCTAGTGCAGGTGACTTGTCATCTGGGTTAAATTTGGGTAACCACTTCTTAAGGTTTTTGGGTAGTCTATGTTGGTCTCCAAGTACCCATACTGCATCTTAGCCAAGCCATGGTCTGTTTTGGCCTTCTCCAGCCATTGGTGGTTCTTCTTCTTCTTCTTTAGATGAAGAGCTTGAAGAATGTTCACTGTCTGAGGAAGATGATGAGGATGAAGGAGGAGATGGTGGTGGTCCACTAGCTCCAAGTTTTGGTTGATCTGGGGCTTCCTGAAAAAGTTGATTGAGATTGTATTCAGGTGAACATGAACGATCAACTAATTCTCGGTCTAGTATGTTTTGATCAGCTGTCTGTTGATGTTCACTGTTGGGATCAGATGAGTGTTGGGTTGGTTGATCACTGGTCTGTGTGATCGTGTTCGATTGACCCTCTTGATCACTAGTCTGCAAAGAGTTATCTAAAATGAGAGCTTCCAAACCACGGCTTTGCTCAAGAGCAATTCTTTGTTCCAATCTAGTTACACTATCATGGGACTAGTTCAAAATGTCTTTAAGGAGAATTGATCCTCTTGTGGGGGATATGATTACAACATCCCTTCCAACCTGTTGTGTTGTAGGTGCAGTGACAATAGTAGTGACTTGAGCAGGTGTGATAGGAACAACAGTGGATTGTGACTCAGTGGGTTGTTCAGATGTTGAAGCCCTTGATTGGCTTCAAGTTTGAACCGTTGAAGTATTTGCTAGAGGAGGTTTCTTAGTATCTTGTTTAGGCATGTTTTACTAGTGGCCCTCCTTCTAGTGCCATTTGTTGAGGCCTCGGTTGTGCAGGTTAGATGCAAAGGTGCTGGAATGGTTCCAAGGCTCCCAACAGAGGAAGAAAACCCAAGTTGAAAGGCTTTGAAAGACCTTGCTCAAGGGCAGTTCTATCCCCAACCTGTTTGGTATGGTAATCCCCCACGGATATCCCACCTCCACTCGCACTCTAAGAGTTAATGAATTTGACCAATTAGGTTAGTTCTCCAATCAAGGAAAACAAATATGTGAAAAGGTGAAGCTAAGCTAAGCTAACCTATTTCAGAAGAGGAAACTAATTTAAGTTAGTCCTATTCTAAAAGAATGCTTGATATTGTGCAAATCAGTCTTGAAATGTGATGAACAAGTAATTTAGCACTTTAAACAAAAATGTCTTTGTGAGTAACTTGTTGACTTAAATTATTATCAGTTAATGAAAATTAAATGACAATCTTTCAAGTATTTAAGCTTTTCCAAGATCCGATCTATAATCACTCTGCTAATTGAAAATTTAACATTTGATTATATATATTTGCACCGAATCATTTGCAGAAATATAAAATGAAAGTATTTAAATTGAATAAACTCAATGAAATAATTAGAAACATAGACCAATCATATAGAGAAACCAATATAACATATCTATGCATTAATAAATGTTTAGCAAAAGATCAGATACATAACAGATGACAATTTGAAGCATAAATCAGAAATTCTCAAAGAAACTTGAGGAATAACAGAATATAGATCAAAGATAACTTTACTGTATTAAAAGAGGTCTTGTACAGAAATTACAAAAAGCTCTGCTAAACAGAGTATCTCCAATCTTGTCTCCTGCTGACTTGCAACTCCAAAATTACCAACCCCTAACTACGAGAGGTCCTCCTCTTTAAATATGAAATTACAGCAGAAACAAAAGATAGAGATTTCCCAAAATAGGGATTACAAAATCGAATCAAACTATAGACACAAGAAATCCTGCCATTTCTCATATATCTCTAACAACTCATCTATATTAGGGAAATTGATAGATTCTAAGGCTAACTGAACATTGCATGTATTATTTTCCATGTCATGTTTGGCCAACTTATTCCAAATGTGAAGGTAAATGTGAATCTTTCCCTCCAAGACGACCGGTTCTCTCACCAGATGGTCCACATCATCGATGTTGACTTAATCAAGATCCTGAATTTTCTACGCAAACTGTTCACACCTATGTTCGAGCTCCTCAAGTTTGCATTTTGGCACCTAAGCATCCCGAATGGGCTCCATAAACAAAAGCTTCAAAACCTCCATGATATTGTCAACTGCATACCAGCGTCTGGTATAGAGGTCTTTAGACTTGTTGATAATCTCCTCAGCTATTTCATTGAAATCAAGCCAAGTGTTTAGCACGGGGGGTTCACTCAGTGAACTTGTTACATAGCACAATCGTTCGCATGATATTAAAGAATACCCCTAATTTCACTAAATATTGGAAAATGCATCCTAAAATTGTATTGTTGAACCCCCCTCCCAACATGCCTTTCTAATTAAGAAAACCCCTAGTTTCACCAGATATTGTAGGTGTCCATTTTTAATATCAACCCATTTTTAACACCCCCTGTATATCATATTATCAAGTTATAACAAACAGGAGCCCTCACAAATCTTAGTATAAGCAAACAAGATGCTAAATAAAATAATAGTATAATGCTAATAATGATCCCACTAGGATTGTAGGGGCGACTGATCAATTTGTAGCATTGGATAGTGGAACACCCAAAGAAATAGTACCGGGGAAGGTAAAATGCATAAAACACAACCTAGTCAAGATATCAATAGAAGAAAGAATGTAAACGACCGATAGCCCAATTGTTAGTGCAATGCTTAGAAAAGATGAAAATTGCAAATGTTTCACACCACAACCTGCCAAGTGACTATCGCAGTTACTCAGGCTGTCACCAAGCCAGCCAAAAGGAAGAAAAATTAGACTTCTGCATCTCAAATCCCTACCTTCAATATTAGTGACAGTGATGTTGAAGATGGGGTACATTCTTCTGTGCCTGTGATTGAGGAAGTAACTGAAACTTCACAAAGAATTACAGATTTATTGAATGCTATTGAAGTGGATGATTCTGTCCCAAACCATCAGTTTCTTGAAACTACCCCTGCTGCTGACACCACAACCTCAACACTTCTACTTCCATCTATTCAAATTCTTTCAACTTTGTCATCTGGGGTAACACCTCCATTCCCCATATCCCAGCTTTTCCATACTCTAACTAGCATCACTACTCTGTTCCCAGCCATCTTGGTTCCACTTCCTATTTTTCCATTTACTATTGCAGAGATCCAGTCTTTGAATGTCCCTCTGCAATCACCTCCATTCATTTTATCACCACCAACTATTGATGAGCAGACTCCAGTTCCTCCTTCTTCATTACTAGTTGATGATATCCAAGTTACAATTTTTGAATCCTTGACTTCAATTACATCCCCAACTTCTTTACTAGAATTTATTCAAAATATCCCTTCCACCCCAACTACTTCCCAAATAACTATGTCTATACCTGCTCCTTCTACTACTCAGACATCTTCATTGGTTTCAACAGTAAATGTGACTTCATCATGTTGAATTTAAACCAAATAGACAAGCAAGATCTCTGATAGAAACACAATCACAAGATAAACACACTATATATCCTGGGAAACCCTCATGGGGTAGAAAACCCAGTAAAGCTTTCCTCAATAAGATGATCAACCAAAATACAAGATGTGCTCCTTCCTTCTAAGTCTCCTTAGCAGATCTCCTCAACTAGTGCGCACTCTTCCACAAGTGAGTGAATGATCTAATGAGGAGTTCACCTCCTCTATTTATACTTGAATCTCAACTGACTAAAAGACCTGTTGGGGCCGACCTCACCTGGAGAAGTCTAATAACCCCTAAAATATAACTACAGGGCCGACCCACACATGGTGGGTCTAATAACCCTAGTTAATACTAACCCTCGGAGGAATAAACATCTCCGGATACATAATAGGGTTACCTCGGAGGGATGAAACATCTCCGGAATAATAAAGTACAAATATAATATTCTTTGAAGTTACAATATTTAACACTCCCCCTTAACGAGAAGGATATTATAACAGCATCTGCAGGAGCAAGGAGTCACTACACATGATACATCTATAAATCATCGGAAGCTTTCTTCAAATTGTCTTCATCAGTAACTCAAGCAGTTACTGGTACATCACTGTCAACATCAATATCAACATCACGATCAGCAGCGTCGTCATCACTCGATCAGCAGTATCGTCATCACACGATCAGCAGCATCGTCAACACACGATCAGTAGCATTGTCATCACACGATCAGCAGCATCGTCATCACACGATCAGCAGCATCGTCATCATACGATCACCAGCATCGTCATCATACGATCACCAGCATCGTCATCACACGATCAGCAGCATTGTCATCACACGATCACCAGCATCGTCATCACACGATCACCAGCATCGTTATCACACGATCACCAACATCATCATCACACGATCAGTAGCATCGTCATCACACGATCAGCAGCATCCTCATCACACGATCAGCAGCATCGTCATCACAATCATATTTAAGACTATCCCTCCTGGATTTGCTGTCTAACGATGATTAGTCCAATCACAATCTCATTTAAGACTATCCCTCCTGGATTTGCTGTCTAAGGATGATTAATCCAATCACAATCTCATTTAAGACTATCCCTCCTGGATTTGCTGTCTAAGGATGATTAATCCAATCACAATCATATTTAAGACTATCCCTCCTGGATTTGCTGTCTAAGGATGATTAGTCCAATCACAATTCATTTAGGACTATCCTTCCTTTCGGAATTACTGGATTTACTGTCCAAGGATGATTTAATCCACTCAATTCATTTAGGACTATCCTTCCTTTCGGAATTACTGGATTTACTGTCCAAGGATGATTTAATCCAACCACAATTCATTTAGGACTATCCTTCCTTTCGGAATTACTAGATTTACTGTCCAAGGATGATTTAATCCAACCACAATTCATTTAGGACTATCCTTCCTTTCGGAATTACTGGATTTACTGTCCAAGGATGATTTAATCCAACCACAATTCATTTAGGACTATCCTTCCTTTCGGAATTACTGGATTTACTATCCAAGGATGATTTAATCCAACCACAATTCATTTAGGACTATCCTTCCTTTCGGAATTACTGGATTTACTGTCCAAGGATGATTTAATCCAACCACAATTCATTTAGGACTATCCTTCCTTTCGGAATTACTGGATTTACTGTCCAAGGATGATTTAATCCCCTCAAGTCCATCAAGGACTTCATTCTCGGAGACCTTACGTCTACGGTTCTCTTTAGGACTGAAAGTCCAGGGATGATCCAATCCCCTCAAGTCCATCAAGGACTTCATTCTCGAAGACCTTACGTCTACGGCTCTCTTTAGGACTGAAAGTCCAGGGATGATCCAATCCCCTCAAGTCCATCAAGGACTTCATTCTCGGAGACCTTACGTCTACGGCTCTCTTTAGGACTGAAAGTCCAGGGATGATCCAATCCCCTCAACTGTCCACTAAGGACTTCATTTTCGGAGACCTTACGTCTACGGTTCTCTTTTAGGACTGAAAGTCCAGGGATGATCCAATCCCCTCAACTGTCCACTAAGGACTTCATTTTCGGAGACCTTACGTCTACGGTTCTCTTTTAGGACTGAAAGTCCAGGGATGATCCAATCCCCTCAACTGTCCACTAAGGACTTCATTTTCGGAGACCTTACGTCTACGGTTCTCTTTAGGACTGAAAGTCCAGGGATGATCCAATCCCCTCAATTGTCCACTAAGGACTTCATTTTCGGAGACCTTACGTCTACGGTTCTCTTTAGGACTGAAAGTCCAGGGATGATCCAATCCCCTCAACTGTATTCTTATCCATACAGGTACAATCATGTATCACATCAAACCATGTATACATCTCATCAAAACATGTACATATCACATCGAAACATATGTACATCAAAAACATGTATACATCACTAATCAAGACATGTACACATCACATCAAAACATGTGTACATCAAAACATGTATACATCACTAATCAAAACATGTACACATCATATCAAAACATGTGTACATAAAAACATGTATACATCACTAATCAAAACATGTACATATCACATCAAAACATGTGTACATCAAAACATGTATACATCACTAATCAAAACATGTACACATCACATCAAAACATGTGTACATCACTAATCAAAACATGTACACATCACATCAAAACATGTGTACATCAAAACATGTATACATCACTAATCAAAACATGTACACATCACATCAAAACATGTGTACATCAAAACATGTATACATCACTAATCAGGACATGTACACATCACATCAAAACATGTGTACATCAAAACATGTATACATCAAGCATAAATGATATGTAAGATTTCTAAATCTAAATAAATGTAGGTAGCTAACAAAACATAAAGTAAATGATAGTAATACTATGCTACTCCCCCTTTCGAGGAAGGTCCTTCTGGACTAAACCAAGCTTGTCTCGAAAGTACTCAAACTTCACTCGAGACAGAGGTTTAGTTAAGATATCAGCAACCTGCTCCTCAGTGCTTATATACTCGAGCTTGATGGCTCCTCTCTGCACCATGTCTCGTATGTAGAAATAACGGATCTCAATGTGTTTTGACTTATCATGGAACACAGGATTTTCAGTCATCTTAATGCAGCTTTGATTATCACACATAATCACAGTGGGATCCATTTCTAAGTCAAAGATTCCAGATAAGAGTTTCCGAAGCCACACCGCTTCACAGCTAGCGGAGCAGGCAGCTATATATTCTGCTTCAGCGGTACTGAGGGCCACACTAGATTGTTTCTTGCTGAACCAGGAGACCATGGCAGATCCAAGACCATAACATCCACCTGAAGTACTTTTTCTGTCTGAGACACTTCCTGCCCAATCAGAATCTGAGAAACCATGTAACTTGAGTTCATTGTCTCCAAGATAGTAAAGGCCAAAGTCCACTGTACCTTTTAGGTACCTCATGATATGCTTTGCAGCTATAAGGTGAACCTTTCTAGGTTCTACTTGAAACTGACTGAGAGTATTTACAGCAAAGCATATATCAGGCCTAGTATTTGTCAAGTACATCAATGATCCAATGATTTGTCTTTATAGGGTTATGTCCACTATTTCTGACGAATCATTAGCTAGTAGTTTTAAGTTGGAGTCCATGGGAGTGGCCATAGCTTTACACTCCAACATATCAAATCTTTTGAGGATCTCCACAGTATACTTACCTTGATTTAGAAAGATCCCTTTTGGCTCTTGCCACACTTCTAGGCCTAAGAAGTAGTGCATTAGTCTGAGATCTTTCATCTCGAATTCTGAAGAAAGCTTCTTCTTGCTTTCAATGATTTGTTTCTCATTTCCTGTTAGAAATAGATCATCTACATATAATAGCAATATAACAGGTTCATCATTCATTACTTTAAGATAGAGGTTGGGGTCAGCTTTACTTTTGGTAAAGCCCATGCTTAAAAGGAAACTGTCAATTCTTCCATACCAAGCTCTGGGAGCTTGCTTCAAGCCATATAATGCCTTTTTCAGTTTGCATACATGGGTCCTTCCGTCTTTGACCTCAAAACCTTGAGGTTGTTCTATATATACTTCTTCTTCAATTACACCATTCAGAAAAGCTGTCTTAACATCCATTTGGTGCAATTTCCATCTCATCATGGATGCAAGTGCCATGATAGTTCTAATTGAAGTATACCTAGCAACAGGTGCAAAAGTTTCTTCATAGTCAATTCCCTCCTTCTGAGAGAATCCTCTGGCTACAAATCTTGCCTTGTATTTTTCAATGCTACCATCTGCAGCATGCTTTATCTTAAAAATCCATTTGGAGGAAACCACACTTTTATCTTTTGGTTTGGGAACTATATCCCAAACATCATTTTTCATTATTGACTGATATTCTTCTGTCATTGCTTCTACCCATTCTTTCTTTTGAGCTGCCTCTTCATAGCTGGTAGGTAGTTGATCCACAAGATCACACATCAAAGCCATATAGTTGGTCACTAGTTTTGGTTTCTTCCTTTCTCTAGTGGAACCTTCGGGAGCACCATATCTTTCAGCTCCTTGAATGATATCTCTAGCCCATGCTAGTCTTCTCTTCCTAGATAATTCTGCTACAGGAGGTTCTTGTGGTTCCAGCATGTCATGATCCTCTGGTGTATCCTCTTCAGGGACATGAACAGTCTCTGAGATTCTGGGAGAAGAATCTTCTTCATAAACTTCTTCAAGTTGACACTTCCTGGATTTCTTGAGAGCTGCTTCCTCATCAAAGGTTACATCTCTACTTATTTCTATATGATGAAAACCTAGTATGTAGATTCTGAAGGCTTTGGAAGTTTCACAATAACCAACAAACATTCCCTTCTTTCCTGAGGGATCCAACTTGGTTCTCTTTTCTTTTGGAATGTGGATGTACACAGGACACCCAAATATTTTAAGATGACTTACCTCAGGCTTCTTACCTGTAAACACTTCTTCTGGAGTTTTGAATTCAAGAGCACTGTGGGATAATCTATTTTGCACATAAACTGCTGTCTTGGCTGCTTCAGCCCATAGATACATGGGAAGATCTTGGTCATGTATCATAGTCTTCACAGCTTCCATGATGGTTCTATTTTTCCTTTCTGCAACCCCATTTTGTTGGGGATTGTAGGGAGTGGTTAGTTCTCTCTTGATTCCAGCTTCTCTACAAAAATCTTCAAACTCTTTTGAAGTATATTCTCCACCATTATCTGTTCTGAGAATCTTGATTTTCTTTTCTGTGAGATTCTCTATTAGAGCCTTGAATTCTTTGAACTTTCCAAAGACTTCATTCTTACCTTTTAGAAAGTAAATCCAAGTTTTCCTTGAATGATCATCAATGAAAGAAAGGTAGTATTCAAAACCACTTAGGGAGGTGGTGGGCATTGGACCACATACATCTGAGTGTATTAACTCCAAGATACTCTTAGTTTTTGTTTCACTCTTTGGAAAGGGGTTCTTGACATTCTTCCCTTTCTTACATCCTTTACAAGAGCCATTATGATCCACCTTCAAGTCTGGTAGTCCTATGACTACCTTGCTTACATAGGGTAAGGCTTTGTAGTTAATGTGAGCCAGTCTTCTATGCCATAGCTCACTGGGACTAGATGTTTCATGAACAAGGGCAGCTTCTGGATGACCCTTGAGTTTATACAAGCCTCCTTCTTCTTCACCAATGACAATTGCATCCTTAATGGATTTGCCTTTGGACCACATTAACACTTGTCCATCAATGAATGCAACTCTATAGCCTTTCTTGTCCAAAGCTGATATTGAAAGTAAATTCTTCTTTAACCCTGGGACATACAAAACTTCTTTCATTTTCATGGGGGTTCCAGAATCAAGTTTGTAGTTTGCTTCTCCAACTCCCTTAATGGGATACTGATAGTTATCTCCAAGAGATACCTTTAGTGGAGAGGTCTTTTCTTCAAGACTTGATAAAGTCTTCTTTTGTCCTGTCATGTGCTTTGAGGCACCACTATCAATTACCCATGTATCTTCTCCTGGTGTTATAGATCCAGAGAGTGCGGAGAAAAGAACATACTCTTCTGCATCTTCTTCTTCATTTCTTCTAGATCTTCTTTTGGAGAAAGTCCTTTCTTCATCTTCTTCTTCTTTTCTAGATCTTTTCTTGAGAGGCCTTTCTTCTTCAACTTCTTCTTCACTCTCATCTTCTGCAAGATGTGCATGATGTCTTCTGTGGTGAGTACCCTTAATCTTTTTGCTAGGACAATCTTTGGCAATGTGTCCTAATTTGTGACAAATGAAACATTGGAATGAGGAGTAGTCTCTCCCTTGGAAGGATCCTCTTTTCTTTTGAAATCTCTGTGGAGGATGAGACTCCTTTTGACTATCCTTCTTAAAGTAGGATCGATTCTTTCTTCTCTTGGTATGGGTGGCCAAGGCTTGGTCATCTTCCTTGAGCAATGCCTCTCTGTTGGCAACCCTAGCTTCTTCTTGAACACAATCCTCCCATACTACATCAAACTTCATGCTTTCTTTTCTGGCACACATGGTTTGGATAAAGGATTCCCATGATCTAGTGAGACCATTTAGAGCTGTCATCACAAGTTCATCTTCATCAAGAGTATCACCAATGGCATCTAGTTGCTCTTTGATTAGAGAGACTCTTGAGAAGTAGTCTTGAATGGATTCACCTTTGTGCATCTTGGTACTCTTCAACTGAGTCCTTAGATTCATCTTTCTGTTGATGTTCTTCCCTTCATACATTCTTCCTAGGGCATCATACATTTCCTTTGGAGTCTTCTTGGAAGACACTTGGGGAATCAAGTGGTCTTTAATTGAATCAGCTATGATTCTCTTTTCCCTAATCATATCCTTCCTGTGTTTTTCCTTGGCTTCATCTTCTTCTGGTTCTGCAACTTCCTCCTTGATATAATGAGCAAGGTCATTCTCTTCAAGAATGAGACCAATTCTGTATTTCCATGCCCGGAAATTCTCTAAGCCTTCTAGCTTGTCTTCAAGCTTAGTATTTGGAGCCATCTTCTCTTGGGGGAGTCCAAGAGACAGAGTAGACTTACTTGGAAAGTTACTTTTCACTTTTCCGGAAACTGAAACAGAATTTTATCGCACTTTTGGTAGAATTAGGGTTTGCAATTCCCGGAGTTATACTTAACCAAAAAGTTCGATCTATAGCTTAAAAGAATGCTCTTGATAAGGGCTATCCAGCCATGCAATCAGAAATCAAAAATTCCAACTTTTTTCTGAAACCAAAATCTGACGTATCGCACTTTTGGTAGAATTAGGGTTTGCAATTCCTGGAGTTCTACCCAACCAAAAAGTTCGATCTAGAGCTTAAAAGAAAGGTATTGAGGAGGGCTATCTAGCCATGCAACCAAAAATCAATAATACCAACTTTGGGCTGAAACCCTAACTTCACCAAAAAGAGAGAGAGAGAGAATCTTACCTTGTGAAAGATGTCCTATTCAGTCTAGCTCTGATACCATGTTGAATTTAAACCAAATAGACAAGCAAGATCTCTGATAGAAACAAAATCACAAGATAAACACACTATATATCCTGGGAAACCCTCATGGGGTAGAAAACCCAGTAAAGCTTTCCTCAATAAGATGATCAACCAAAATACAAGATGTGCTCCTTCCTTCTAAGTCTCCTTAGCAGATCTCCTCAACTAGTGCGCACTCTTCCACAAGTGAGTGAATGATCTAATGAGGAGTTCACCTCCTCTATTTATACTTGAATCTCAACTGACTAAAAGACCTGTTGGGGCCGACCTCACCTGGAGAAGTCTAATAACCCCTAAAATATAACTACAGGGCCGACCCACACATGGTGGGTCTAATAACCCTAGTTAATACTAACCCTCGGAGGAATAAACATCTCCGGATACATAATAGGGTTACCTCGGATGGATGAAACATCTCCGGAATAATAAAGTACAAATATAATATTCTTTGAAGTTACAATATTTAACACATCATTTACTGAATTGGTAGTTGAGTTTGAAGAAGGAATTGTAGTCCCTCTTGGGGATTACTTCTACAACAAAGCTTCCAATTTAGTGGTATGAAAAGGTAAGAAGAGAAGCAGCGATCAAGGTGGATTGGAGGCACCTACTCCTAATCAAATAATTTGGACCAATCAGTCTGATGACATACAGCGAGGAGAATTGGATGCTGCTACAGCCATGGGTGCATTTGCAGGTGCAAACTATGATTCAGTGACAACTTTGAATAGGGAGATTGATTTAAAGAAAGAAGAGCTAAAGAAGCTTGAAGAGAAATTGGCCAAAACTAATGAGGAACATGAATCTTATGTTATTGATGTCAGAAAGGTATTTGTTGATATGTTTGAAGATCTGCAGTTGAAAAATACCTTTTTCCAGGTTAAATTACATGATGCAGAAGTTGTAAATGCTGCCAATACACAAATGATAGCTGTGCTAGAAAAACAATCTGATGGTGCAACTGCAAGTGCAGCCTCCTATGCCATTCAGGTCAATGATGAACACTGTAAGTTGCTAGCTGAATTGTTTCACACCTTGAATGATATCCAGCAGACTCACATTGTTTTTGGGAAGATGTCTGTTACTCTTGATCAGTAGGTAGCTAAAAGACAGCAGGCCTTTAAGGCCAATGAATATATTGTACAATGGAAGAGGTACATTAAGGAGAGATCTGAGAATATTCCTACTCTCACTAGTTTCCAATTGAAGAAAATCAGACTGTGTTGTGCACTTGGCATGATCTAAATGATATGGTTGGAGATACTATCCAGAAAGGACAAGGTGTTTGCGGAAGGAGATGGTATGCTGTGGATAGAATCATGAAGAAGTTGCAGTTCCCTGTTGAGATATTGTAACTTCAAAGAATATTATATTTGTACTTTATTATTCTGGAGATGTTTCATTCCTCCTTGAAGATCTTATTGTATATCCGGAGATGTTTATTCCTCCGTCGGAATGTGGTAACTTGGGTTATTAAACTTCCCTAGTGGGGGTCGGCCCTGTATGTGTTATGTGGGTCAAAGGGTTATTAGACCACCCTAGAGGGGTTGGCCTAGTCAGTTGTAGTGGGGTATTTAACCCAATGGTTAAATACGAGCCTACATGATTTGTGTAAAAGACAAGTCGGAGTAGTGTATAAATAGAGGAGGTGTATTCCTCATTTCACACACACTCACTCACTTGAGAGTGGCGCACTTGTGGAGGAGAGGTATGCTATGGAGAAGGAGGAGCTTATGCTCAGGGTTACATCTTTGTATATTGTTGGTCATCTATATTGAGGAAGCTTTGCTGGGTTTTCTACCCCATGAGGGTTTCCCAGGACAAATTTGTGTCTCTTGTGTTTATGTTGTGCTTGTTGTTTCTTCAGTGATCCTGTATATGCTATTATTGTGAAATGGAATGCAATGCTGCTATTTTATGTCTTAGCATATTAAATCTTCACATGGTATCAGAGCTAACCTGAAGGAAGGCAAGGTATGGCACTTACGACACTTGCTTCACTTGAGACAATTTGAAGGTTTGGGTTTTACATAGCAAAAACCAGTCATCGTGGAACTTTCGCTATAAATACATTTTGACACAGGTTCAGGATCTAAAACATTTCCAAGTCGTATATAACATACCCAGGTACCTTGTGTCCAAAGGGCACCCTCAGATTCGTTTTACTTTGTGAGTTATGATCAGTACAAGTTAGGGTTTCTGCCTCTTCCAGATCTCAGTCAAAATCAGGTGACCTAGGAAAAAAGGTCATAACTGGGGCTAGGAAGCTCCAAATAAAATTTCGTAAAAAGTGAAAGGTAGTACACAAACTGAAATATCTCAGGAAATTGTTTCGGAGTCCGAAGCTGAACCAGTGACACGTGGCACACCATACAAGTTCGCTCTCCTGTTTTAACCCATAAACAGGTCACGTTGCGATACTTGGCATAACTTGGGCTAGGAAACTCGAAATGAAATTTCGTAAAAAATGAAAGGTAGTACACAGACTTTAATATGTCAGGAAATGTTTTGAGAGGCCGAATCTGAACCAGTGACACGTGGCACGCCGTACAAGTTCTCTCTCATGTTTTATCCCATAAACAGGTCACGTTGCGACACTTGGCATAAATATCTCTCAGAAAATCCAATTGAGGTCAGACCTGTCGGGATGGAAAGATGACAGGTCAGGATACCACAAAAAAAAAATTCAGACCCTATGGAGCGAAAAGTTCAAAGTTAGAGCAGAAACAATCAGGTACATATTTCTGTCAAAACAGAATTATTTTTGGAGCACCTTCATTCATGGCTTCCGGAATTTAGGGTTTCGGAGAAAGTTATAATTTTTGGAATCAGAATCCACGGCTGAATGCTACTCAGGAAAATAGAAATTTAGAGACCAAGATCGAATTTTTTGGTTGGGTAGAAGACCGGGCTTGATCAAACCCCAATTCGGGATTTTCATCGGAAAGATGGAAAATTAGGGCTTCAGCAAAAGTTGGAATTTTTGAAGTCTGTAACCACGACTGGAAGCTCCTCAGAAAAATAAGAGTTTAGAGCCTTGGATCGAACCTTTTGATTGGACAGAAGGGTGGGCTTCATCAAACCCTAGTTCGGGTTCCTGTCCAGAAGATCCAGAAGTTTCGAAGGCAATTTTGAGGGGTCAAATTTTGGAGATTTCAAAATTGAAGTATGCTAGTTTGATCAACTCAGCAAGACACATCCTTCCATCCATTCAGAAGTGTGAAAGTCAAAAATTGAATTTTTAGGGTTTCTCTAGCAAACCCTAATCAAGCTCCAGATCAAGTTTCAGGGGGAGTTGAGGCTAAGGCCTTACATAAGAAGACTACAAGAAGTCTCGACAGGTATGACTTAAGGAGGTTCAGGTATGTCTTGAAATCTGATTCTTAATTAAGTTCATAATGTGTTTGTCTTCATATTATTTATTAGTACAATCTTGATTAATGTTAGAATTGTCTTATCACCCTAGTAATAGTATGAATGCATGTGAATGATCAAAGACATTCATTGATTAGGGCTATATGATTGTACTAATGCATTATGGTGTTGTGTGAGGTTGATGTTGTCTGCTAAAAAGATACAGGTACATCACAAAAGACAAATCAAGTTCCATGACCATGACAAACATGAAGACAAAGACTCATCCATAATCTTTGTTCTACTTACGAGGTATGTATGACTTTGTTATATTATGCTTAACCTATGAGACATGCAGGTTCTAGCTCAGGATCTCTAAATCATTTAAGAGATTGTTTAGGTATGTTGTACAGGTATGTTTTCCTATGTCAAGTTAGAATCTTATTTTGTGTTAGGATCCCTTATATAAGTATACTTGGTATGATTGGTTATGCTTATTCATAAAGTTAGTAATCAAGGGTTTATGCATATTATGTCTCTTATCTTGATGATTTAATTAACCAGAAGAGTACTATGATCAAACAAGAATATGCATGAGTAAAAGAAGACTTCCTTGAAACCCTGAATACTAATGATCATGACTATACATATTCAAGATTATTTAGAATTAGAATGTTCTGATAATATTGAGAATATATTAATGAATGTATGTTTTTGTATGAGATCATGATGATGACACTAGTGCACACTTGAGCATGCACAGTGGTACAGAATGAATAGAAGATCAAACGAGAGGCAACCACACAAACATAAAAGATAAGTATTTGAGTTGTTATTTGAAATAGTAAATGATATTGCTTGTATGTATATTTGTATTCCTAGAATATATCATGCTAAGTGTAAACATTCATAGAGCATTGAACAGTATACTACTAATATGCATATGATTAGTAAGTTGGACAAACATTCCATTGTTGCTTGTCTAGAATGAAACCTCTTTGCTGACATGCTGAGAGCTGTGCACACTCTCGATAGTATGTTCTGGTAGAGATGGAAGGCATCTAGATAGCCACTATATGCATACAGGATATGGGAAAGTGTTGTGCGAAAGTATTGGTCAAAATAGTTGCATAACTATGTAAATGATATCTGTATGCATAATAGGTTATCATGTCAATATGATTTGATGATTATGAAGTATTACTAATCATGTACTTAATTTTGATTTGTAGGAAATATCATGATGAATGATGAACACTGAACAAGCGATGGATGTTCAATAAAAGATTTTCAAATCAAACACACTATAGAAGGCTTGTGGCTAGAAGATTTTCTTAGAAAGAGGAAGAGAATCATGATGAGATGTTTGCTCCAAGTGGATAGATAAGACCATTCTTTTAATGGTGTAATTAAAGAAGAAGTGTGAATCGGGTTCTGTATGGGTTCCCAGGATCGATAGTAAATTGATGAGCTTAATGATCACCATGGGTGATGTGGATCTCAACCTTTGCTACAAGGTTGAATATGATTTCTATACACAGATGCAAGAAGGAACTCACCACAAAGTTCGAATGATGTTGAGGCTCATATCAGTAGACCCATCTGATGAGAGATGGAACAGATAGATGGCTGCAGAAATGAAAATGAAAGATCTCAGATTGATGCATTACTTTCTAGGTCTAGAAGTATGGAAAGGCTCAGAAGGAATCTTTCTCAACAAGGGAGAGTATGCCGAAAAATATTAAAAGGACTTGATATGTTGGAATGACCACTCTCATGGATTCCAACTTGAAGCTGTTAGCAGATGACTCATCAGAGTTACTGGATATAACTCTGTACAGAAAAATTATTGGGTCATTGATGTATCTAACGAATACTAGGTCAGATATATGCTTTGTTGTGAAACACCTTGAGACAGTATCTAGTGGAACCTAGACGAGTTCACCTGATAGCTGCAAAGCATGTGATGAGGTACCTAAAGGATACGATAGAATTTGATCTATGCTATCTTGGAGATCATGACTTCAGATGGCTACACAGATGTTGATTGGGCAGAAAGTGTATCAGATAGGAAGAACACATCGAGAGGATGTCATTGTCTAGGATCAGCCACGATCTCGTGGTTTAGCTGGAAGCAGTCTAGTGTGGCTCTCAGCACAAGCGGAATACATAGCTGCTTGCTCTGCTAGTTGTGAAGCAGTATGGCCTCTGGATTGTTTGACTTAGAGATAGACCCAACTGTGATCCTATGTGACAAACAAAGTTGTATCAAGATGGCAGAGAATCTAGTGTTTCATGATATGGCACAGAAAGGAACTATAAATTTTGAATTTGTAACAAGTTACCAATGTACTAACCAAACCTCTACCTCAAGAAAAGTTTGAGTATTTTCCGAGACAAGCTTTGTAGGACCCTCCTCGAGAGGGGGAGTGATGTGGTCACTTATGATGAGATTGCCTACATTAACAGAGAGGTCGATGATGTGGATACATATATTGGTGATGCCGACAAAGAGGTTGGTGGATGGTCCTTAGACAGGGTCTAAGTTGATAAGGGGATTGCATCATCCTTGAACACATGTTTTAAAAGGATTCGTAGACGTATGTCTTCGACAATGAAGTCCTTGGTAGACATGTGGGGATTGGATCATCCCTGGACTTCAGTCCTAAAGAGAGCCGTAGACGTATGTCTTCGAGAATAAATTCCTTGGTGGACATGAGGGGATTGCATCATCCTTGAACACATGTTCTAAAAGGATCCGTAGACATATGTCTCCGAGAAAGAAGAGGGATTGCATCATCCTTGAACACATGTTCTAAATTGATCCGTAGACAGATGTCTCCGTGAATTTGGTCCCTAGTGGATGAGAGGATTGTATCATCCCTAGACTTCAGTTCTAAAGTGATCCGTAGACAGATGTCTCCGAGAATGTGGTCCCTAGTGGACGAGGGGATTGTATCATCCATGGACACATGTCCTAAAAGAGATATGTAGACATATGTCTCCGAGAAAGTGGCCCTAGTGGACGTGATAGGACTGCATCGTCCCTGAGCGTTTGGTTCAAAATGTATGTGATAGGATTGCATCATCCTTGGACTTATGTCCTAAAGATATAGGGATTGATCATCCCATAAGTGGATCAGGATTGCATCATCCTTGGACTTATGTCCTAAAGTGATAAGGACTAATCATCCTGTAAGTAGATTGGGATTGCATCGTCCCTAGACATGGTGAGGTGTCTTAAAGTGATAAGGACTAATCATCCTGTAAGTAGATTGGGATTGCATCGTCCCTATACATGGTGAGGTGTCTTAAAGTGATAAGGACTAATCATCCTGTAAGTTGATTCGGGATTGCATCATCCCTAGACATGGTGAGGTGTCTTAAAAGGATAAGGATTGATCATCCTGTAAGTTGATATGGATTGCATCGTCCATAGACATGAGAGATGTCTTAAATTGAGAGGGATTGATCATCCCATAAGTGGATCAGGATTGTATCATCCTTGGACCTATGTCCTAAAGTGAGAGGGATTGACCATCCCGTAATTGGATCATGTGTGTTGCAGGGTATGCTGCTATTGTGTATACTTGTATTAGTGAGAATACATGCTTTTGATGATAGATGTATTAGCGAGAATGCATGCTTTTGATGATAGATGTATTAGTGAGAATACATGCTTTTGATAATAGATGTATTAGTGAGAATACATGCTTTTGATGATAGATGTATTAGTG
This sequence comes from Larix kaempferi, assembly GCA_027924585.1. NCBI lineage: Eukaryota > Viridiplantae > Streptophyta > Pinopsida > Pinales > Pinaceae > Larix > Larix kaempferi. The sequence continues at coordinate 22,853,555 of BSBM01001022.1, forward strand.
AGAATACATGTTTTTTTTTATGATATATGTATTAGTAAGAATACATGTTTTGATGATAGATGTATTGGTGTGGATACTAATACAGATGATCCAGATGCTGTAGATTGAGATGATCCAGATGCTATAGATCGAGATGATCCAGATGCTGTAGATCGTGATGATCTAGATGCTGTAGATCGAGATGATCCAGATGCTGTAGATTGAGATGATCCAGATGCTGTAGATGGAGATGATCCAGATGCTGTAGATTGTGATGATCTAGATGCTGTAGATCGAGATGATCCAGATGTTGTAGATTGAGATGATACAGATGTTGTAGATCGTGATGATCCAGATGCTATAGATCGAGATGATCCAGATGCTGTAGATCGAGATGATCCAGATGCTGTAGATCAAGATGATCTAGATGTTGTAGATCTAGATGTTCCAGATGCTGTAGATCGTGATGATCCAAATGCTGTAGATCGAGATGATGCAGATGCTGTAGATCGAGATGATCCAGATGCTGTAGATCGAGATGATCCTGATGTTGATGATCGTATGATGACGATGCTGATAATCGTGAGGATCCAAATGTTGATGTTGCTGTAGCTGTTCAAGTGCTGCAGAAGATAAAGACTCAGTACTGAAGATGTTGATATTCCAGTATTGAAGATGTTCCAGTAACTGCTTGAGTTACTGATGATGTTGAGAAAGCTTCCAATGATTTATAGATGTATCATGGATGATGTTGATGACTCCTTGCTCATGCAGATGTTGTTATAATATCCTTCTCGTTAAGGGGGAGTGTTGATATATTGTAACTTCAAAGAATATTATATTTGTACTTTATTATTCTGGAGATGTTTCATTCCTCCTTGAAGATCTTATTGTATATCCGAAGATGTTTATTCCTCTGTTGGAATATGGTAACTTGGGTTATTAGACTTCCCTAGTGGGGGTCGGCCCTGTATGTGTTATGTGGGTCAAAGGGTTATTAGACCACCCTAGAGGGGTAGGCCCAGTCAGTTGTAGTGGGGTATTTAACCTAATGGTTAAATACGAGACTACATGATTTGTGTAAAAGACAAGTCGGAGTAGTGTATAAATAGAGGAGGTGTATTCCTCATTTCACACACACTCACTCACTTGAGAGTGGCACACTTGTGGAGGAGAGGTCTGCTATGGAGAAGGAGGAGCTTATGCTCAGGGTTACATCTTTGTATATTGCTGGTCATCTATATTGAGGAAGCTTTGTTGGGTTTTCTATCCCATGACGGTTTCCCAGGATAAATTTGTGTCTCTTGTGTTTATGTTGTGCGTGTTGTTTCTTCAGTGATCCTGTATATGCTATTATTGTGAAATGGAATGCAATGCTGCTATTTTCTGTCTTAGCATATTAAATCTTCACATTCCCTACCATGAACCTCATTGAAAGCGCTTGTCCACCGAAGTTGATGCTAGAACAGGTTGAACATCGATGTGAGGAAGCTAAAGATAAGATCCAACACCTCGAGCATATCAAGATTGATGACATGGATCAATTAATCAGGAAACTTGTTGCCATTGAGGGAATGATCCACATTTTTATTGGTATTTGGCATAATTTGGCTAAAAACGAGTTGGAAACTTTTACGTGTGATGCCCAGCTAGGGCTTGAGTCCATCAATTATCCAAATATAGATGAATTGTTAGAAATTACAGCCATGTGGCAAGATTTTCTTGGCCATTAGCCTAGTTCGATTTTTTAAATCCTTGTTTTTTTTGGGAATTTATCCTTTGTAACAAAATTTTAATTATTATTTAAAGGGTACTTCTCTCGTAGGCTAGGGATCATGATGGAATTTGGAGGAGAAAATTAGCAGAATGGACTGGGCATACTCTGGTTAATGCAGGGCTTGTAATTTCTTGCAAACTTTCAGTAATACAGTTATGTTATTCTCTTGCATACTCTTTTGTCTATTAATCAAATTTCTTTGATCAGTATTGATTTTCAATTTCAGGTTGTTTAACCATACTATTTAATCTTTTGCAATATATAATTACATTGATCTACAGTTTTTATTTTTCTCTGCTTATGATATGTGTATCCTTAATGTTTTAAAAGAATTTATTCAATTAAAACTTTTAGCTATTTCTACAAATGGTTTTTACAGAAAACTATAATTGATGTTAATTTTTCAATTGACATATCAGTTATAGGTCAATCTTGGATGCGCTTGAACCCTTAATTTGCCATCAGTTAATTTTAATTGGTTGATAGTAATTTGAGCAGATAAGTAATAAATCTCCTTTACAATGTTCATGAATGTTGATTTTCACTTCAGATTATTTATGAACATTGTTTAATTTTTGCAATCAATAATCCATACATTGATCTACAATTTGGATTTGTCTTTACTAATGATTTGTGTGTCTTTTATGTTTGAAGTGAATTTATTTAATTAAAACATTTATCTATTTTTGCAAATGATTAACATAAATTAATAATTTCATGTTAATTTTTCAATTAGCATTTCCAACTACAGGGTAATTTTGCATGTGCCTAATCCTTAAAACTACTATCAGTAAATTTTCATTTCCTGATTGTGTTGTGGTTAAACCAGCATTAGTAACCTCGTTATACTCAATGTGCCAAATCAAAGAAAAATAGTAACCTCTCTATACTCAATTTTGCATATGTGCTAAATCAAATATGCCACGTGTCTCAATAAGATCGTTCCACGTGTCACACTAGGATAGAAGATATCAACATTTTAACAACAAAATTTATACAATTTTTTCTTTAAAGACTTTGCTGGCAAGTATAAATATTCTCAGAGAAAGAGCGGCCACTCTTTCTCCAAGGTTTTCTATGGTTACAATTCCCTCCTAAATGAAGGGTCAGACGACCCTTCTTATTCGCAATATTCGTTTCATAATAGTTCGACACTGCAAGAAGGGTCGGTCGATCTTTCTTGTATCCTCCATTATGGCTATAACTGAATTGTTGGATAAAGGTTTTCACAATTAATTACAAAAAGAATGGGCAGATGATCCTTCTCGTCGTAAAACGGAAGTCAGAACAAACCATTTTTATATGATATAACTTCCAAGGTGTTCTATTTTTACAATTCCCTTGTAATTGAAGGGTCGACCGCCCCATCTTATTCCCAATCTTATTTTTATAATATTTCAACACTCCCAAAAGGGTCGACCGACCCTTCTTATTCCGAATATTATTTTCATATTAGTTGGACACTGCAAGAAGGGTCGCTCGATCCTTCTTATGTTATTCATTAAGGATATAGCTGAATTGTTGGATAAATGTTTTCACAGTTAACTACGAAAAGAAGGGGCGGTCAATCCTTTTTGTCGAAAAACAAGGATCGAAGACAAAAGTTGTTAGAAACCATTTTTATATGTTATAACTTACAAGGTGTTCTATTTCTACAATTCCCTCGAATTGAAGGGTCGACTGCTCCATCTTATTCCCAATATTTTTTTTATAATAGTTCGACACTCCCAAAAGGTTTGACCGACCCTTCTTATTCCCAATATTATTTTCATATTAGTTCGACACTGCAAGAAGGGTCACTCGATCCTTCTTGTGTTATCCATTATGGATATAGCTTAATTGGTGGATAAATGTTTTCACAACTAACTACGAAAAGAAGGGGCGAGCGATCCTTCTTGTTGAAAAACGGAAGTTGGGAAAACCATTTTTATACCTTTTCACCTTACATTTTGAACATTTGCAAATGCAAATTGCAATTTTCAAATAAAAAATTAAATTTTTGATTTGAAATCGACACATTTCAAATCAGAAATTGCATTTTTTAATTTTAAATTCACAGTTTCCAAATGAGAATTTTCATTATTTGATTTCAAATTCACCCTTTTCAAATAAAATTTTGCATTTTTTTATTTGAAATTCACACTTTTCAAATCAAAATTTGCATTTTTGATTTGAAATTCACACTTTCTAAATTGAAATTCATAGTTTTGTAACAAAAAACTGCAATTTTAAGGTTCATAGGTAGTCAAAAAACACACTATTTGAATTGAAAAACACACTTTTCAAAGACAATATTGCCAGTTTCAGAACTTGTTTTTGCACTTTAGAAATGTTGATATTGACACTTTCAACGGCTAAAGTTGCTCAATGTTTTAGATTGTCATTGTCAGTCGTTGAAGGTTGGCAGAATCTTTTATTCAGATAGATGCAGGCTAGTTTGAAGGGATGGTAGTGGAGCTGCTGCATTTAATACTCTACATCTCAATGCTTAGCTTTCGTCGTCTACACCTCTATCAACCATCATGACAGTACTATCAACCATCATGACATTACTATTCAAACAAATGCAGGCTCGTTTGAAGGGACGGTAGTGGAGGATGACATGGGGCAAGGGTCAGCCAGATGCCCTGTAACATCATTCCTCCAATAAATTATGCCCTAAATCATTATGCTGATGCCGGTTTACACAATTCGTTTCTATCATTGCTTCCTTAGGCATAACTGCCTCCATACTGAATGCAGTAATTCTGGTTGTACCGCGCTGTCGAGCAAGTACTGCAAAATTATTTTCAATTATACGAGATGGCCTTTTACATGGATTTTGAGTCATTCAATCTCTACAAAGCCATTAATGGCAATCCTCTCGTATGTGTGGGATTCTGTGAAAATCTCTAGGAGTCAAGTTGGCTCTCCGCCCTGCTTTCCATTGAAATTCCTTTAAATATTTTCAATGGAGTAGGCAACCTCCATTCGAAAGAGCTGCAATTTAAAGCTTGGCTAAACATCTAGGTGGATTTCAGGTGGTTAAGTTTTTTTAATTGGTATATCATGGCTACCCGTATGAGGGAGTGTAGACGCAGGCGATCCAGCGGGGCTGTAGGGTCTTCATGACTTAGGGGGGAAAGTTTCTCTCAGGGAGAAGGTTCATCTCAACAGCACACCATGGGGATGGAAGAGTCTACCCCGCAGACCTTAAATTGGGGGGCTCAGTATCTAGCAGAGATGCCTGCTCCGATAGAGGTACAGATAGCACACCACAAATTATCCCTTCTCTGGGAATACGAAGCCCACTTGGGCCGGAAATTAATCTCCAACCCCTACTGGGCGGTGAGGATCTTGTTCGCTCGCGAAATTCAAGTGAGGAACCAGCTAGCTCACGGCCTCTGTGAAGCCCTCCAAATTATAAAAGGCAGCCACCAAACTCATTTGGCTGGTGTTCGCTTGCTCAAGTCTGCTCTGAAAGATTACATGGATACCTCGAGGGACTACCCTCATGAAGAACCAGTTTCCCCATGGGGGGAGCACCCTGCTCCTTGATTGGTCTTCCCGGTCTGTGTTTGTGCCGGTCTTGGTGGTCAGCATCCGGCTCGCTATTTTTTCTGTGGATTTTTCGCTGGTGGCTCGCTATTTTTTCTGTGTATTTTTCCATGTCTTTGGAAGTTCAGTCTCGGTGTAGACTCCAGATGTTAATGTGGTTTTGCTATGGGGGCTGCTTGGTCAATATTCAATTGTTAGAATCGGTCAATATGGACCATTGAATAGCATATAAATAGAAGTGAATTGTAAGCCTAAGGGCTGATTAGAAGAGAGAGAGATAGTGGAGAAATGCTCTTTTTGTTCTAATTTGGATCCGCAACATTATGTTTTGACTGTTCCTACGATGGGTTTACCGCAAAGTTTAATGAATGCATGATGGTGTCCGATTATTGTTCTAATTCTATCTCTGTCTCTGTCTCTGTGCGGTGATGAATGTTGCATTATGTCTATTATGTTGTGGATTGAATGATAATGGTTCATGCGATTAAGTAGAATGGATATGTTATTGTGAATGTTTACTTTATGTTCAATCTGCGAATTTCTTACATAATATGCGAATGATGAGTAAATAGTATGCTGTCAAGTTGATGATTTCTGGTTAACTTTCTACGATAAGATATTTGTGGGTAAAGCATGTTCTCAACACCACTGCAGAAACTTGGTTCCTGCAGCACCCTTATCCACCTCAGGTGAGACCTCACTTGCTTCACAGGTGTTGCTGGGAAGGGTAACTCCTTTCCGGGCCAGTGTATAAGGGATTTTTGGTGCTTGTTGACGACAGTGAGAACCCCTATCGAGAAGAGTTGAGTCAACATGGGTTTTATCTGCAGTTAGCCTAGTTGTATGCTCCTTGGTTTGATCTTTTCTATATTTTTGACCATACCCAGTATGGCACAAGCTGTTGGGCGCTCGTTTGTAATTGTATTCAGTAATTGTGTCTTCCATTTTGATTCTTTCCAACTTGCTGGATGCACCAACATTTCTTTTTTTAATAGAAACATTTTACTTTTTAAAGAGAAACATTCTTTATTTTTATTTTTTTAAATAAAAACATTTTGCTTTTGCTTTTTTATTTTTTTAAATAGAAACATTTTAGTTTTTAAAGAGAAACATTCTTTCTTTTTTCTTTTTTTTTAAATAGAAACATTTTACTTTTTATTGCAATGGGGTAGATACAAAATCAGTGACAATTATATTCAACATTGATTCCAGGTATAATTTCAAAAACAAGCAACACATGCATACATTCCCAGAAACACCATAATGCTAATTAAAATTTAAGCAGGATACTCTGTTGGAAAAGGACATTTCCAAACGACAATGCAGATAGTGATGCCATTAGTTGGAATGATTCTGACTGCGATTAACCAGACATAAACATTCTTTCTTTTTGTTTTTTTTAAAATAGAAACAATATAATTTTGGGTCTGCTCAAAGTTCCAAATCAAATATGCCATGTGTCACAATATGATCATTCCATGTGTCACCCTAGGATACCATATATCAAAATTTTAGCAACAAAATTTATATAATTTTTGCTTTAAAGGCTTTGCTGGCAAGTGGAAATATTCTCAAAGAAAGAGCGACTGCTCTTTCTCCAAGGTTTTCTATTGTTACAATTCCCTCCTAAATGAAGGGTCGGTTGACCCTTCTTATTCCCAATATTATTTTCATAATAGTTCGACACTGCAAGAAGGGTTGGCCGATCCTTCTTGTATTCTCTGTTATGGCTATAGCTGAATTGTTGGATAAATATTTTCACAATTAACTACGAAAGAAGGGGCGGCCAATCCTTCTTGTTGTACAATGGAAGTCATAACAAACCATTTTTATATAATATAACTTCCAAGGTGTCCTATTTTTACAATTACCTCATAACTAAACGGTCGTCCGGCCCTTATTATTCTCATAATAGTTCGACACTGCAAGAAGGGTCGGTCAACCCTTCGTATTCCCAATATTATTTTCATAACATTTCGACACTGCAAGAAGGGTCAGTCGATCCTTCTTGTGTTCTCCACTGTGAATATAGCTTAATTGTTGGATACATGTTTTCACAATTAATTATGAAAAGAAGGGGTGACCGATCCTTCTTGTCGGAAAATGGAAGTCGAGACAATCATTTTTTATATGTTATAACTTTTCACCTTAAAACTTTGAACATTTAGAAATGAAAATTGCAATTTTCAAATAACAAATTCCCCGTATTATTTTCATAATATTTTGACACTGCAAGAAGGGTCGGTCGACCCTTCTTATTACCAATATTCTTTTCATAATATTTTGACACTATAAGAAGGTTCGGTCGATCCTTCTTGTGTTCTCCATTATGGATATAGCTGAATTGTTGGATAATGGTTTTCACAGTTAACTACGAAAAGAAGGGGCGGCCGATCCTTCTTGTCGGAAAATGGAAGTCGGGACAAACTATTTTTATATGTTCGACTGACCCTGATTATTCCCAGTATTGTTTTCATAATAGTTGAATGCTGCAAGAAGGGTCGGTCGATCCTTTTTGTGTTCTCCATTAATATTGGGCATTGGTCATAAATGAATCCAATATCAATTTTACCATAAAATTGGTGAATACTTAGATGCGGTAAACCAGAGCATAAACATATGAATTCTGATTTAATATTACTTTCATCCAAGCATGAAGAATAACACAGTGGAAAATATCTACTTGAAATAATAATTAATAGAGAAAGGAAGGAAATTTACAAACTATCATTGCGGGAAATAACAATTAACAGAGAAAGGAAGGAAATTTACAGACTGTCATTAATGAATAGTTTTTTCATCAGTGGTACAATTATATTCAACACATTCCATGTATAATTTCAAAAACAAGTGACTCATGCATGCCTTCCCAGACACACTATAATGCTAATTAAAATTTAACATTGATCGACACGACGGTTTGACATGTTCTCTGAAGTGGTCGAACGAAGGACCTAGTCGAGCGGCTGACCTAAGATCCTCCAACATCTCCCCCATCAACAATCTGTTTCTTCATCCCAAAGAAATCAAAAAATAACTGGAGTTGAATGAACAGAATGTTGTTGTCTATGAAATAACAGTATAAAGAAGTTGATAGCATGGTTTAGTACTAAAACAACATTCGATGACTACTGCAACTGTTGACGATGGCATGTGATGATGGATCCATCCCATCCTTACATCCATCTATCGTAGATCTATCTCACTGGTCACGTTTTCAGGTTGAATTATTGCACGCCTTCACATGTATTGTTCCATAGTTGCACATTCTTGTTGGATTTAAGTGATTATAAGTTTTGCGGGAAAATTCATGTCCTCTGTTAGAAAACGACGGCTCCATTCCGTCCATATATCCATCAATGGTAGACCTACCTATCTCTTCTAGTCATGTTTTCAGATGCCTAACATTCCAAGATCAACAGTTTTGTGTACAAATGGTGGTTCTTAACAAAGATGTAATGGGTTTCTTCACAACTACGTTAAGATTTTCATTTAATTATTTCCCATAGTTCAGTATAAGTTTTTCCCACGAACCTTGTGGCTCCATCCCCTCCTCGTTGCATACCCAGGAACATAATGACAAATCCATGCATACCCAGGAACATAATGACAAATCCAGCTATTGAAAGAAGAGTGACGGACAAAAATATGATTGGTTCCAAGGAACATAATGACAAATCCATCTATCGGGACTTAGATCGAAATGGCCATATATCAACTACGGGAAATAAAATAAATGAAAAGCTTAACGTAGTTGTGAATAAACCCATTACATCTCTATTAGGAACCATCATTTGTACACAGAACTGCTCATCTTGGAATGTTAGGCATCTGACAACATGACCCGAAGAGATTGGTAGGTCTGCCATTGATGGATATATGGATGAAATGGAGCTGTCGTTTTCTAACAGAGGACATGAATTCACCCGCAAAACTTATAATCAGTGACATCCAGCAAGAATATGCAACTATGGAACAATAATGACAAATACGAGCAATAATGAAACGAAATTCCCCATCGTTCGCCATTAAACGTTATAATCAACTACGGGTAATAATTAAATGAAAAGGTTCGCGGGAAAAACTTATAATCAACTACGGGCAATAATTAAACGAAAAGGTTCACTGTAAAAACTCATATATCATGAGGAGAACTAGGGAGCGATCATAAAACTCAAGCATTTCTCATAAAACAACAAAGGAAGTAAAAGAAAATTTCATGGCTTCCCAGACGATTTCAGTTTGTTGTGATATGGGGCATGGTTAGCCTATATATAGTGAGTGGCCACTGTGTTGATGGATTAAAAATATTTGGCTGGATTAATCGTACACGTATCACTCGAATCGATTCCTTGAAAATCCAACGGCCAACATGCCTGCTGCCAGCGCATTAAATGGCCTACAGTAGGATGAATAATATTCACCGTAAGTTTCATCCTATGTGAATAAAGTATACCATGTATTAAATTATGCAATTACTTCCTATGATTGTTTTTAAGAAACAAAATTGTTTCTATGAATCAAGCATACCATATATTAACCCTGGATGCGGGCGTCACCATTATACAAGGGGCCATGTGTCAGACACGAGGACGGAACATGGGGGAGGAGCCTCGACCCAGGCGCCAGTAACATGGCACACATTCCCCATGCAATATACCACCTCCCTTGCTTCCACTTGCCTTCCCTCACATGTGCGGCTTTATGGCTCCTTCTCAATTCTTCACTCGCAAGTCCCTTCTCCAGCTAGCTAGCTGCAACTCTGGTACCTCGGCCCTCTACGCATTCAAAGAAGCCCCCAACTTGGGGTAGCTCCATGTCTACTGGGGAGATGCCCCATTCTCTCTGCTCTATCTACTAGGGAGTTGCCCCATTCTCTCTGCTCTGTCTACTAGGGAGTTGCCCCATTCTCGAGCAATAATGGCACAGCTCAACTATTATCAGTTTAAAACTGATTTGGCATATATCAGTTTTAAACTTCGTTAAGGAACTTCTACTCAGCAACTCAACCATAAATTTCTTACACCATCTTCATCTGCAACTACTTCTAATTTCTCCACAAACTACGAGCTATACTTCTCATTTGGACCCCAGTCATATAACATCCTCGTTGCTGGTTCATAAAATGTAGGAGCTTAAAACAGTCCCCAAACATTAAATAGTACCATTAATATCCTTAATATTAGTTTAAACAATCTTTAAAATAATTCTAAAAATCAAATATGCCACGTGTCACAATATAAGCATTCCATGTGTCGCAAAATTTATAGAAGTTTTGCTTTAAAGACTTTGCTGGCAAGTAGAAATATTCTCAGAGAAAGAACGGTCACTCTTTCTCCAAGGTGTTCTATTGTTACAATTCCCTCCTAAATGAAGGGTCGACTGACCCTTCTTATTCCTAATATTCTTTTCATAATAGTTCGACACTGCAAGAAGGGTGGATCGATCCTTCTTGTATTATCCATTATGCCTATAGTTGAATTGATGGATAAAGGTTTTGATAATTAATTATGAAAAGAAGGGCAGCGGATCCTTCTTGTCGTAAAACAAAAGTCGGGACAAACCATTTTTATATGATATAACTGTCGACATGTTCTATTTTTACAATTCCCTCGTAATTGAAGGATCGATCGACCCTTCTTATTCCCCATATTATTTTCATAATAGTTCGTGTTGGGCTCAGGTTGGGACAAAGTTTTGGTAACACCTTCTTTTGATAAGCAGGGAAAGCTAAGCTGAGCGCAGCGCAGAAATATAATTTTGTCTAAGTGTTGAGGGTGCTGCGGAGCTGTGCATAGCATCCAAGTTTAGATCAAGCTGTGAAGCTGTGCACAACATCCGAATTTTTGAAGCACCGTGAAGACCAGTGCTGCGAGGAGGTAGTGATGCGAAGCAGTCAGGACACGTGGAGCCAGTAAGGTGGAGTGTTGGACATGGATCAGGTGCAGGTATCGGATGGACCAGTAATGGTCTAATTTTTGAAAGATGCTCTAGGGGTGCCGAGCGGTAGGCACGATCAAGTCAAGAAGGTGGCCAATGCACGTGTTTGTTGAGGAAAGCGACATCTTGGCACGCCTAGTGGGCGAAACCGTTAGAGATGAATGGTTATGTGAAAGAGATCTGTTGGAACGCGTGCAACAAGGAGGCTGATAGCGACATAATGAAGATGTGGATAACCACCACGATGAAGCAGACGCTACCAGATGCCAGCAAGCCGGTTTAGGGAAACCGGCTTAGTTTTGAAAACCCTAAGGGTTTTTGGGTTTAGGTCTTCGGCTTTGTGAAGACATGACCTTAGAGGCATGATCTATTTAAGAAGACAATTTTGTATGGGATGGGGTTACATTTTGGGGTTAATCTCTAATTTTGTAGTTACAATTTTGGCTATTGTATTGTAAAATCTCTCTAAGCTAAGAAGATTGTAAAGGCTCTGCAGCTATGTGCGCAGAGACCTATCTGAGAGGAAGGATAGTCTGCAGCTGAGTGCGCAGACTAAGAACGGTTGTCCCCATCCCTTTTAAAAGAAATATATTATCAACCATTCTTGTGGATGTAGCTTCCCACCTGGGGGAGTGAACCACGTTAAATCTCATGTTGTGCGATTATGTTTTATGAATGAATGATTACTTGTGTTTTCTGTCAATGAATGTCTAGATGCTTCCTTGCATACGTGTATTGGAGAAAACTCACTATGGCTTGGGAATACCACAACAGACAAATGACTACCAGAAATCTACTCAATTCTCAAAACAATGTTATTATAAACGACAATGTTAGAATAATGGAAAAATGTAACCAACCTCGATCCAACGTTTGATGTAGATCCCCATTGGAGCTTTCAATCCGCGCACATCCAAGCAATTGTAATCTGCAAATTAGTCTTGACAACCAATATCTAACAAGTACATGTGATATATAAATGACATTAACATTATCAATAACAATGGTACATAATATCATAAGCAAATGTAACCCAATGTATAATAAATGACATTCACACCATGAATGGATGAGAATATGAGTATTTCTATTAATGAACAAGAAGAAGTACAAAGTGATACGACCTCTTGCCGGCAACCAATCTGAACCAAGATCTAGATTAATCCAATTGTGCCTCCACCACTTCAATTCTCCATGAAAGGAAAACTCAAAGTAGCAAGGAGTTTGGAAGGTGAACATAACTGGTTCACAAATACAAGGATCAATGAGTGCAGACTCAAGATAGAGAAAAAATCCACTAGAGTGCCTTTACTATTCTCTTCTTCCTCCCGTCCATAAGCCATATGTGCTCAATATATAGTCCTCTCAAAGGTAGGTGAAAGGACTCATCGAGATGTTACTTGGGAAGATGGAGAGCCAAAGGTCACCCAATGACCACTTTTTGGGAGTAAAAAGTAATAAAATAGTGGTTTTTACCATTTTACTTGATACCCGCGGGCTATAGGGATGCAACTTGTAGGTACGCATGCTATAGTGATGCAACATGTAGGTAGGAACAAAAATAGGGCGAAATGGTATCACTGAAGGATAAAAATGGATCTGAGTCACTGAAATGGATCCTACAGGCCAAAGAATGTTGATGCTCACAGGGTGGAAGATTTTTGTGTAACAAATGCCCCCTAATGTGTGAGGTCAAAGACTGAAATGTGCTACGATGGCCGAAATACATTATAAAACTCAGAAGTGGAGTGATGGGGACACAAGTAGAAGGAATAGCTCACTCGTCATAATACAATAGTATCTCTGAATACATGTCAGTATAGTACAACAATCTGATACAATGGCCATGAATAGGCAGTACATAAGTAAATACATGTCATAAGTGATCATAGCCATGATCCCTCTACAGTAAGATATGGTGTTCTGCTGAAAAGAAGACAACTGGTGCAAAACTGGAGGTACAAACTGCTGAAATCTAAGAGGTGATATCTCAGATGTAAAGTCAAGGTCATATGTAGCATACTGAATGCCACAATCGCCTGGGGTCTTCTACACAAGTCTTCGATGGTGAAAGTCCCATCAAGTGAATAAAGGAGTTGGGGTCGAACCTGATGAGACATCATCTGATTACCGGTCATTGATGTATACCGTTAACAGACGCGAGATGACCCACCAATAATGAAAATGGGCATCAAGGCACAGAGCACAATCATCAGAGTGTGAATAAATGGGTTGAAGTCGAACACTAGGATGAATCCATTGATCAGGGGACATTGATGTATTCCCAAAACTATCGATGGTGAGAGAACCTACCACTAATGACTGCAAGCCTCAAGGCACTCAACCAAACTCTAACCCTCAAGTCACTCAACCGAACTCTAACCCTCAAGTCCCGGAATAAATGAGTTGAAGTTGACGGAACGAGACTTGTTGGAAGGAGGGCATTAAGGCATCCCCCATCAACCAGCACGAGGTACCAGCAATGCTGAAATATTTGGAAGATCTCAGGTGAAACGGGATGACTCAATAAGGATGGCCGACATGCAATAGTCAAGATATATCAGAAGTGGCCGACACTGGTTTCATGACTTCCTTTGAACAAGAGCATGAGCAGATGGATAGACTCAGGCAACATAGACTTGACATAAACTGTGCAATGCAGGAGGCATTACAAAAAGGGCTCCATAATGACTGGAAGCTTAACCAATCGGTGGAGAAAACTGAGAAACAAGTACAGCTCCTAAGTCCTAACTATAGTCCCGACTCATAATGTACGGAGTGGAATGAATGCTCTGTTCAAAGGTGACACAATAGCTGCCAAAAAGAAATAATGACCATAATCCCGTCCGGATTTTTGGAATATTTGATTTTTTTTTTGTCTTTTTCATATTTGGGAAAAGCTTGAAAAAGAATAAAATTGCTTATAGTACAACAGGGAGGGAACGAGTGTCAAATAGCTAGCAGACTAGTCCCAAGCAGTGGAACATACCTATGCTCAATGCAAGGAAGTGCGTGCAGGTTGTGGACACTCGGGGGTGTGTTCCCTCGGGGTCAAAGGGTCATCAAATTGTGAAGGGAAAATATATAAGCTCTGCAGGGCTCGACAGGGAAAGTGCTCAGGCACCAGGCTGACAATTGAGTAAGCGGGAGCCGACACAAGGCTCAAGTGGCAAGCAAGATGATGTAATGCAATCACAACATGATATAACTGAGGGGAGTCCTTAAGGGAGATGGCCAGCATAAGACAAAGTAGAGTATGAGTCTTCATAGCAACATCATGGCGTGACTACAAAGGACTCCCAATCCCGAGGACAAACAATGGCATGGGCACCAAAAGCATAATGGGGTTCTAAATAGGGTACCCATGTTCGGGAAAGCCCTACTGCCACATGACGACACTTTTATAACAGTGTGAAGGTTCCGTGTCAGTCACGAAGTGGGGTCGCACCTAGGTTTTATCAAAAATGGTCAAAGGTCAAATGCATAATGCATGTGAAAATGGCATCTAACCTATATGCCAGGTGTGAAACGTACCTACTGTAGGTGTGAAATGGATCAAAACAACTCTCGTCGAGGAAATCTATTGAAAAAACACTACTCCAGGACACGATATTGGTTCATAATGGCTCAAAATAGCAAAAAATATAGAAAAGTGGGTCCAGAAAATTATAAATAGTAATAAAATTTAATAATTTTCAATTCATTTGCACTATTCACCATTTTGGGGTTAAGTGGTAAGTTTGCACCTGAAACTTTAAGCACCGATCGGGGGAGTTACGAGCAACCATTCAGCGAACCGTCCGGAGCAGGTTAGTGGTTACTGCCATACCTTTCATTTAAGTGCTTTTATTTCAATTTTGGTCAGTGGGATTTTTTGTTTGGCCAATCCCTAAATGGCTTCGGCACTACCCGCGGGCTGTAAGTATGTGGGTCGTGGGTAGGGAATCAAACATGCAGTCAAAAAACTGACTGCCCGCGTCTACCCGCAACTATCTACAATCTAGCCCGTAGGTATGGCCGTGAAGAAGTTTTTAAGCATGAAACTGACTAAAAATATCTTGCTTTGCACTCCAGCATGGTTCTAGAGTGGAGGGAGAGAGAGCATGACGAGGTAGATGAGGTTGTGCACAATGATTTGCAAGCACAACAAGCATTGCAAGCATGTGGCTTATATAAATACTGGAGTCTCGGGGGCTTAACGGCCCAAAACCTACTACTCCATCATTTGATCAACTACTGGGATGTGGATGCTCAACACTTCATCCTCAACGGGAAAACAATGACACTAGAAGTGGAGGATATCTACTTCATTACCGGTTTGTCCCGTAGAGGGGAAGTGGCTAGTCTTCGGTCACAGACCGTGGGTGGTGGGATCATTGTGCAAGACTACATAGTACAGTATTGTCCCACCAACGCACGACCAGTGGGAAGTCAAGTGCCGGTCAACCTCATAGTGGACTTGAGCACAAAGATATTTGTGCAACTTTGGTGCAGATCACGGGATCCAAAGCACTACATCAGGCATCCAGACCGGTGATGTTTTATGCATCACAATGCTTGCAACCTACTATATTCGACTGGTGTACTACTCTGCTGGTGTCTATGAAGAAAAAACTAACGGAATGCAAAGAGGGGAAGGCCAAAAACTTTGGGTATGGTAGCATCCTCTGCAATTTCTTCTTTAAGAGGGTTCCGGGACTTTGCCTGAGGGTGGATGTCCCTCCTCACAGTCTCCGAGATCTAGCCCTGGCCCAGTGCGCTGAGATACTGACACGACAGGGTGGTGGCCGTCTGGCGTCACCATATACTGAGGAGTTCTTCCGCTGGTGGAACCAGCAGGTGATTGCTATCGAGGACTACCCCTATGCGGGGATAGACTTCAGACAGTACCGTGACATGTCGCTCCCACCAGGTGCAGCCTTCGGAGACATCGGTGAGTACTCTTTTGGTTTTGTGTTTTTTAAATTTTTATGGATTTTTTTACTATAGTTGAAATGCAAAAAATATTTTTTGTGGTGATGTCATGTGCTAACGGGTGACTGTTTGCTCGCAGACAAAGGCCCAGTGAGACCCGAGGGCTTCCCGAGACATGGTCGTCGGGGTAGGGATGAGGTGGCAGCAGATGCTTTAGTAGGGCGCACACTCCAGACATTGCATCGCAACATATCACGGATGGTTGCTTGAGTACCACTCATACAGGTAGCCCAACTACTTGAGGCTATGCAGTTCCAGGTAGTGGGTGTTCCTGGTGAGTGGGTGTGGCTACTGCAATGGATGGCCAACGCAGTACAATACTACTATGAGACACATCCCGTCGAGGCGACAGCTAGAGCTCTTCGGAGGGAATAGATATCCCACGGTCTCATCATTTTTGTATTGATATGTATATTTTTGAGGGCTACGGGTTCCAGTATTGTATGACACTACCATTTTTGGACATATTTATATATATATACAACTTTGGTTCTCGGTTCTACTATGTGTGTATGGTACAAATGTATGAATGTTTTTGTATTTATGTGCTTCATGATGAATGTGACAAATGCCAATCTAATACATAGTTAGTGTATGCATCAGATATATAACTATGACTTCTCGGAATGTGAATATACGTAATGGAAACAAAATGTCTCTCCAAGAGTCGTACCTTAAGGAATATCCGTAGTAATGTAGGGTCTCATACACGATACTACCCATTTAGCTGAGACACAACTAGTTCTGAATCTAGGCGGAATTCTAAAGACAAGATATCATGTGAAATGGCATCCCAAAGTAGCTCGACAATGACACTATACTCAGCCACATTGTTAGATGTAGGACCGAGACAAGCACCTCCTGTGGACACAACTAGATGGTTAGGTGAAAAGATAACCCAGGAAGCAGAAGCAAGCTGCTCCGTATGTCGGCTAGCACCATCCACAAAACCTAAGAATGTAGGACATCCCGCTGACATCTGTCAATCAAACAGAGGCTAATCAGCAGATCTTACAACCAAAAAGGAAACCTAGACTATGTACAGAAAAATATACAATAGTGTACAAAAGTATCAGCCCGAACCAAAGGTTCAAGCGTAATACCGCTTGAGGTAGAGCCCATTTCTAGGCTCCTTCAAGACAACTCCCTCGTAATCTTCTAACTCATAAGCTCCTTTTTCAAGGACCTGCCTCACAATGTAAGGAACGTGCCACATGGGATTGAACTTTCCTGCCCCCAGGGGTTCTTTAGCTTGGTCATACAAGAGTACCAAGTCACCTTCAGCATATTGCTGGGGACGGACAGACCTATCATATTGAACCTTGTCATGACGCTTGTTAACATCAATGGCCACAGCGGCATCTCAACGGTGTTCGTCAAGTTGGTCAAGGTGTACTAAACGTTGCTCAATCTTCGTCATATCATGGAGGAGCTCTATGGCTAGCGTGAGCGAAGGGATCTCGCATTCAATCGGTAGAAGTGACTCCACACCATGAACTAACTGGAACGGTGAGAACCCGGTGGCAGTCTTAACTGCGGTTCGATAAGCCCACAAAGTAGGATATAACATGATATGCCAATTGGTCTTCAAAGACTTATTTACTGCTTCAACCTAACCATTCGCTTGAGGATAGTAGGAATACAAGTGTTCCTGACGAAACCCAAGCTTGAGAGACAAATCCTCCATCATCTTATTTTGAAAGTGACTGCCATGGTCAGTGACAATCTCTTTCGGGATACCGAATCGAGTGATAATCTGGTTGAACACGAAATGGGATGCAGTAGAACCATCGGCTTTAACAGTAGGCATGGCCTCATCCCATTTGGAAAAATAATCCACGGCCACAATAATATGATGATGCCCCCAAGCCGAAGTTGGTTTGCAATCCATGAAATCTACCCCCCACTTAGTGAAGGGACCAACAGTGACAACCGGATGGAGGGGTGCTGGATGCGACTGTATGTTCCAAGAAAACACCTGGCAAGGGTGACATCTCTTCACAGTGTTAATACAATCTTTAAAGATAGTAGGCCAAAAATAACCCGCTTGCATAATACACTGGGCCATAGCAAGCCCGGATAAGTGACCGCCACACACCCACACATGGCAATCATTAAGTACCCATTCCACTTCTTCATGAGTCAAGCAACGACAGAGAATGGAATCCTTTCCTCAGCGATACAAAGTGTCACCGACGATAGTATAATCTTTAGCATGATGTCTCACATGCCGTCGCTCATCTCATGAATAATGCAGAGGAAAATTCAAAGTTTGGAGATATCTAATGACATACCCATACCAAGGGTCCTTGGTCGAGATAAAAAATAGGTGTTCATCCACAAAGGAATCTTCATGAATGACATCCTCATCAAGCCGTGGAAGGTCCGACATAAGCTCAGTGAACACCAATGATTTCACCGATTTTGCAGAAGCAAACTCGAGATCAAATTCCTGAAGGATCACAATCCATTTATTATACTTACCCCGAATAAGGCGTCATGATAGCACGAACTGAAACGGATTGATATGAGCTACAACAATGGTTGTTCGAAGCAAAATGTAATGCAGTAACCACTAGACTGCATGAATAGTCGCAAGTGCCAGCTTTTCTACGTGGGTGTACCTTAGTTTAGCGTCTACTAAATTTCGACTAAGATAATAGATAACATGCTCGACGAGCGCATCATCTACATGAACCAGGACCATGCCAATAGTCTCTTGAGACGTGGCCACATAAATAATGAAATCTTGTGTAAATTCCAGTGGACTAAGCACAGGGGCCGATACCAAATCTTTCTTAAGGGTGTCGAAAGACTGCTGGGCTCACTCATCCCAGATAAAAGGTGTGTCTTTCTTCAATAGGCGTGAGAAACCTTTAGTAATACTAGCATAGTTAGCTATAAACTGACGCAGAAAAGTAGCTCTCCCTTGGAGGCTCTGAAGTTGAAACAGATTACGTGGAGGAGGGAACTGAAGTATTGCCTCAACTTTGAGAGGATTGACTATAATACCCTCCTTCGAAACTATGAATCCTAGAAGGTGACCAGTCCTAACAATGAAAATGCATTTGTTTGGATTCAATTGAATTTTGTAGTGGATACATCGTTTGAGAATCATACAGAGGTGCTTGGTGTGGTCCACTCTCTTGTGAGAATGGCCAGCAAGATCATCCAAGAAAACTTCCATAATATTCTTAAGATCGTGAAAGGCATAGGTCATGGCTCGCTGAAAAGTGGCTTCGGCGTTCTTGAGTCCAAAGGGCATTTTTCAGTACGCAAAAGTTCCCCATGGACAAATAAATGTCATTTTATGTTGGTCCATGGGTTTGATTTGAATCTGATTATAACCCGAGAATCCATCCATGAATGAAAAAATCTCACTTCCCGCACAAGCATCCAATATTTAATCAATAAATGGCGTGGGGAAGTTGTCTTTCGGATATGCACGGTTCAAATCTCTAAAATCAATGCATACACGGATCGTTCCCTGCTTCTTATCCACAGGAAAGGGGTTTGACACCCATTCAATAACGGGAACGAGGTAGATGAAACCAGCTTTGAGCAGTTTCTCCACCTCTGCCTTAATAGCAGCTGCCTTCCTAGGGTTCATAGCACGTAAGCGTTGTCGAACTGGTTTAGCATCAGGATAAGTTTTAATCTCGTGTTCAACAATGAGGGGGTCTATTCCTGGCATCTCCTCATATGACCAGGTGAAAGCTTCCCGGAGTTCGGTAAACACATCAGTGTAAATAGCAATCTCCTCAGGAGTGCAATCAACACCGACGTAAACATTCTCAATCTTTCCAGGAGTGCGGGATGTTGATCGACGTGGTTGGGGAAATATTGGCCATATTCCCCTCCAAGAAAACATCATGCGACTACGAAAGAGCCACAGGGTGACCAACCATCTCGGCTAGAGTCATCCTAAACTCCTCCTGGTCAATGAGCTCAAGGTCGGGAAGGAAATAAGATCGATGGTGCATATCTTCCCAAGGCCTCTCACTACCACACATGGCTTCAAGGATAGCTTCATCTGATGGCAAAGTATTATCGAGGCAATCGTGAGCGCAAGATGAGTTGGCTGCCCAATCTGGCAGCGTAACGGGATCTTCTTCAACTGTCTGGGGAGAAGAGAGATCTGGATCTGCAGTGGTTTGTTGGATGTGATCATAAGTGAGCTCCGCTACAGATAAAGGCATAGACATCCCGAGATGTGCAATGTCTCCATACATAGAATCCGCGGATGGCAAAATCCATGGATCACCACAATAGGAAGTCTGGAATGGAATACTATTCGAAGGAGGAGGCGCACTGTCGGAAATGGTTCCAATAAAATTCACAGGTGCAGAATGGTTAAAAGTTCCCATCAATGAGGGGTACATTCCAACACCTATGTTCCCAGTTGCTAACTGAGAATCAGAAACTTGCAGGACTACTGATCCCGTGGATGCTATGGAAGGAGTGCCAACATAATCCAGTTGATCGATCATCACAATCTTACCTTCATGGGGAAAGCAAATAACTCGAAATACAGTAGACATGACAGCCTTCATAGCGTACATCCAGTTCCGACCTAGTAAAAGGTTGTAGTCGATGGGCACATCAACCACTTCGACTTCAGTAGGCATGGACTTACCTCCCAAGGAGACAATAAGGGAAGGGATAATTCCATGCGGCGTAAAAGATCTACGATCGAATGTAGTGAGTGTAGTTCTAGACGCGAGTAAAGGAGGAGAGCCAAGAGCTTTCCAACAAGTTAACGACATTACTGATGCAGAAGCATCTTCATCAACCATAGTATGTTTGACGAAGCTCTTAAGGCAAACCACCTGGATTTGAGAAGCCACGTGGTAAGGCAAGTGAGGTTGGACATCAGTAGTATCGAACTTGATAACATTAGGACTTCCCCCATCCTGAACTCCTAACGCACTCAAAAGGGCATGCTTTTGAGAAGGACAAGCTTGCAAAACTTCAAGAGCTGACATGGCACACAAAGTTTGGCCCAAATCTTCTGCGATGGAGTAGTTTTGGGTGGCTTGAGCATTAGGATTATGCGTGGAGTGCTTGAGAACACATTTCGGTATCTGCGGCATAATAGAAGGCTTCTCGATATGTAAGGAATTATTAGGAGGAGGGGGAGGCTCATTCCCCAAATTCGGTTGTGGTGCACCATAATCACGTTGACGAGTATCAACACAAACCTCTGACTGAACCATATTCACACATCCATAACCACTAGTATTGGAAGAAGACGTTGTCGTTTCATTAGTACCATAACCAGTGGTGGGAGCATGCAAAGCCATGTTCTGGTGATGAGGTAGGGGATCCTTCAGCACAGTTTGGCTCTGTGCCAAATGCTTCGATGCTTCTTCAATACGATGACATAAGTGAGTAAGATGATCCTCCCCAAAAAGCTTGCAAGGGAATTTCACCTTACGCCTAGGTTTACAATCCTCGCCAGCATTACCGCCTTCCCGAGGAGGGTTGGCATTCTCTTTACGAGGAGTATTACAATTTCTATTGTTGTTACTTCCATTGTTTCCACCCCTATGATTATTTCTCCCCTTTTTCTTACCACCAGGCTGTTGGTTACCCGACGATTTCGTTGATTGCACATTGTGTACATCAGACGACAGAGTGGAAGTGGACAAGGTGTGAACCTGTCCATGAGTAGACTGGTTTAGCGACAAATTTTGTATTTGATTAGCTACCAAGTCTACAGGGCGAGTGCATGCGGACCCCACGATGCCATCGGCATGTGGTCCAGGAACTGACGTGGGCTCATGTCTTGTTCTCGGTGCATCAGGAATAATGTCATACAAAATGCCAGATTGAGAATAAAGTAGATCTAACTACTGGACTTTCAAGATGGCTTGTTCCTCATTCATAATGCCGAACATCGAAACATCCTTAGCAATATATGGAAGTAAAGACTTGAGGAACCATTCCAATAGGAACCCTGGAGGAATGTTGGCTTTCACTAATCTCTTCCGCCAACGCCACTCTTGAATGTGGTCAGAAATATGTGTGGCCTTATTCTGACGGAAGGTGGACAACAACTCAGTACCAGTATCATAACGAACCGACAACTGGAAATGGTCTAGGAAAACCAAAGCAATCTCGTTGAATCCCCTATAGGTGTTTCAAGACAACTCCACATACAACTTCGCGGCTGCCCCCGTGAGCGTGCGTTGAAATAGTTGTAATCGAATGGAATCATGATTCAAAGAGTTGGAGGAGCACTAAAGGTGAAATGTCATGACATGATCTCCGGGGTCATCACCACCTTTCCCCTCAAACTTTGGAATGTCCGAAGGGAGCTTGGTAGGGACCGAGGGCCAAGTAGGGTCGTGACACACCGGATCATTCGTGAGCTTCGAAAGATTCGGTAGATTCAAGCGTGCAAGGAACGGGATCTGCAGCTAGAAAGCTTGATTATAAGCTCCCATAAAAGGTTGGTGAAACGGAACTGTGTTGTAAGATGGACCAAAAGCTTGACCATGAGGGTTAAACTGCTGATAATGAGGACCTGACGGCCTATAAGCTTTCCCATGGCCATAAGATGGATAACCTCCCCCTACCTAACCCATTTGAGGGTAAGCAGGTATATGTGCGTTTTGAGCACCATATTGAGGTGGTGGGTGATACTGGTGGCCAGCACCGACTGTGTTGTAGTAAGGGTTGCCACCATGGGTATGGGGCATGTATGTATTATTCATAGTGGGAACTATGTTGTATTGACCGTAATGGTATGGTATGTTCCCACCCACAATATTAGGATTGGTTTGAGCAGTCGTGTGATGACCATAAGCATGAGAAGTATTCCCAAGTCCAATATGGGTATGACTAGTAGCAGGGTTGGTGGTGTGATGTTCATGTGGATAGGAAATATTCGCACCCCCTGCATTACTATTACTAGTGGTGGCAGTGGATGCAAAAGTATGCGGTATGTGTCCACTCCCATGGTTGGGAGGAATGGTATCATGTGCAAAAGTAGTCCTGGGTTGACGAGTAGCAACATGTGTATTAGGTGGTGGATGGCAAGTCATGTCTCGAGCAGCATTCCGACTAGGTTGGGTATTCCTAGGAGGTGGTCGCGTTCCAACATGAGCATGGTTAGGAATCTGACTAGTCCCCATACTATGTGATTGGGTGGACAACATAGTGCCCCCAGCTAGGGTAGTGCCCCCAGTGGGTATAGTATGGCTAACACTTTGACTAGTTCCAGCATGAGTACCAACCATAGTAGAAGGTTCAACAGTATTGTGACTAGGCATACCAAAAGAGAGTGCGGTGGGGTTGACCATAGGGCTGGAATCATCATGAGTCTCAGGCCTCCTATATCTAAAATCATGTGGAAATGAAGGAACGAAAGGCTCATCCTGTTCTTCCTCCTCGGATAAGTCGAGCATCCCGTAAAGATAATTATCCAGATTTGAAGGATCAAACGAATCCCGGTCAAGTGGATTAGTCCAAATAGAACTAGGTTGAGTCGCAGGTGGATCACCTCCCCAATCCTCACGAGGAGTCTGGGGATTGGAAGTATGTTCAACTCTACCCGAAGGAGTAGAAAGGTCTTGCCCGATATCGGGATTTGCAGCCATGTAGTCCTCAACGTAAGTCTCATAAGAATCTAAAGACTCAGAGGGAGCCCTCCGGCATCCTCTAGCAATACGATGTGTAACCTCGAGTGGCTTTAAACCATCCAAACGACGGGACCGATGGAGAGTAGGGCTCTGTGCCACGTTCTCTTCGGAGAGAGACACAGCATCTCCTAAAGGCCAACTATCGATCAAAAAATAGTAAATCAGAAGAACACACCTAGAGAATCTATAGCCAAGAGTAGATAGAGTGTCTAGATGAGCTCCCGACACTAGATCCGGTATGTCTCGCCCAGGAGAGGCTTGAGACTCCCAAACTATAGCCGGAGGTAACAGAATCAGTTATAGAGACACCCAGGCTTCACTGTGTCGACAGGGTCAAGTCCACTGCACGAACACAACTGTGTTGTCCAATGCCTATCTGACTCAGGACACAAACAGCATAACCACTGCAAGTACCCTGTGCGGTACCTAGGTAAGGCAACTATGTCTACCGGAATATAACCAATGCTTAGTGGGACAGTCGCAGGTGGGACCCGTCATATGGGAAGGGTAGCTAAGCCCGAAGCACAAGAGGACGAACCTCTGGTACCCCCAGATACGAACAAATCCTGGATATATCTCCCACGTTCAGCAGGTATCAGAGGGATATCTCCTCAACCAACCTCCCGTGACCTGGTGCTTAACTCTGGTTTGAGTAGAGATTTCCTGAGAACACCGATCTATACCATGGATTCCTCCACTCCCTGGTCAGACACCTAATGTTTCATTCAATATTCTTGCATTGTTAACTCACAATGATCTATTCCAAGACTCTAAACCTATGCTAGTTGGTGTACCCTATAAATAAAATAAGTCTAATCAATTTTATCATTAAGCGTTAATTTTAGTGGCTGTGATTACTCAAGGGATATGATCGTGAAACTACTGATGTGTAGACTCAATAGTATGCAACATCGTCAAATCCTAGACTCATCTATCCAATAAAACAATGTCACTAATATGCAAAATCAACCAACAATTCCGAAATAAATATGCAAACTTTTATCTTTTCAATGCACAAGCAGAACCTAAAATGAAGGCAACAAGCACTCAATGCAAAATGCAGTACATGGAAATAAAATATTTTTGTGTTTTCTCTTATAAATAGAAAGGAAAATGAAAAAAACTAAATGAATATTTTTGTATTTTTTCAATATATATGAAATGAAAAAATGCAAGCAAAATCCTACTATTCAGTCACTGAAGTGCCGAGAAGATCACTAAGAAAACCCAGCAGATCCTAAACAGCAAGACTCGGCCAAAAGAAAGAGCTCAAAAGGAAGAAACCAAGAGGCTAAAACCAAATATTGGTAAAAAACAAAGAAGGCTCAACCAAGAGGGACGAAGAGATCTGGTCACAACCAAGGCATGAAACAGTCAAGAAAGAGGCCAACAAAGACTCAGGAACCAACCAAAATCACCCAGCAACAACCAATAGCCATAAACCAACAAAAGCCGGAGTTACACGCTACTGTCGAAGGAATACCTGCGGGTACCCGCGAGCAGTAGTGTAAACAGAGGCGGGTATACACGGGCAGAACTAAGCTAGCTCGCGGGTGAGGAAAAGCAAATGGTCAAATAAAGAGTCCAGAGGCTCAGAAAAAGAAAATTTTCTACAGTGTATATTAACGGCCAATCAGTGACATAGAGCTTCGATAAACAACAACTCTAATTATGGACTAATGCTCAAAAAATTTTCCAAACATGGATGTTTTCCCCAGCGGAGTCGCCATTTCTGTATTGGAGAAAACTCACTATGGCTTGGAAATACCACAACAGACAGATGACTACCAGAAATCTACTCAATTCTCAAAACAATGCTATTATAAATGACAATGTTAGAATAATGGAGAAATGTAACCAACCTCGATCCAATGTTTGATGTAGATCCCCGTTGGAGCTTTCAATCCACGCACATCCAAGCACTTGTAATCTGCAAGTAATCTGCAAATTAGTCTTGACAACCAATATCTAACAAGTACATGTGATATATAAATGACATTAACATTATCAATAACAATGGTCCATAATATCATAAGCAAATGTAACCCAATGTATAATAAATGACATTCACACCATGAATGGACGAGAATATGAGTATTTCTATTAATGAACAAGAATAAGTACAAAGTCATACGACCTCTTGCCGGGAACCAATCTGAACCGAGATCTAGATCAATCCACTTGTGCCTCCACCACTTCAATCCTCCATGAAAGGAAATCTCAAACTAGCAAGGAGTTTGGAAGGTGAACATAACTGGTTCACAACTACAAGGATCAATGAGTGCAGACTCAAGATAGGGCAAAAATCCACTAGAGTGCGTTTACTATTCTCTTCTTCCTCCTGTCCATAAGCCATATGTGCTCAATACATAGTCCTCTCAAATGTAGGTGAAAGGACTCATCGAGACATTACTTGGGAAGATGGAGAGCCAAAGGTCACCCAATGACCACTTTTTGCGAGTAAAAAGTAATAAAATAGTGGTTTTTACCATTTTACTTGATACCCGCGGGCTATAGGGATGCAACTCGCGGGTACGCATGCTATAGTGATGCAACATGCAGGTAGGAACAAAAATAGGGCAAACTCGTATCACTGAAGGATAAAAATGGATCTGAGTCATTGAAATGGATCCTACAGGCCAAAGAATGCTGATGCTCACAAGGTGGAAGATTTTTGTGTAACAATACTGTTATGAAGAGAGCTTTTATATGCATTTGCCATTAGAGAAGTATGGAAATTATATGTTAAGTTCTGTATGAATACTTGAATGGTGAACATTTATTCTTGTGTATGAAGGCAGTGAATCAGTCATTTAGTTAAGTACTTTCTTACACACAGTAAAAGAATGTCTACAGTGGATTAGATCAGTCGTCTATGTTCAAATCATGACATCCTGACTTAATGAATGAATGTTAGAAGGATAGTCGGTTAAGTGCCTGAATGAATGGATGAGTGATATTCATTTCAGTGCCTTAATTGTTTTCAAGATAATCCAAGTATAGAATAAAGTCGGATTGTTCACAGCTTCAGTAGAAGTCCCGCGGTAGAAGAGTATAGTGGTGCGGACCGCAGTGTTGCCCATCGCTGCACAGTCTCACCTCGTAGCACATATCCTTTGTTGTGTTGCGTAATATGTCCGTCCAAGCAACTTATCACTTACTGTGGAAACCTGGTTCTGCAGTACCCCATAGATACACCTCGGGTGAGACCTCAGCCTGCTTGCAAGTTGTTGCCGAAAGGGCCGGTGCGAAGGGGTTTTGTTGGTCAAAGGGAAACCGAAAAAGAACCTCGGTCAGTTATAGCCAACAAATGGTTCCGTTTTCGTGCTCGAATTCGTGATGAGTTGCAACCGTGATGTGTGATGAAGAATACCAGTTCCCAGAAGGCTCTCACAACTAGCATCCTGAAAAGACAGAAATCCAAGTTTGGTGGGATAAGACTATAAGAGACTTTAAAAGGCAAGAGAATAGAAATCCGCGTCTAAGTGACACACAGTGGTCAGATAGATATCTGTTCAATGATATTCATGAGATTTTTTGGGCATCATTTCCAAACGAGCTGCACGTGTGGATCTCGCAGCTCGCAAAAAAGAAAACCTGTTTTCAAGGAGGAGTTCCTACAGAGTGGACTCCTGAGCTCACAGCGCAGCTCAAAGCAATAGATAGCCCGTTGGAACGCGCAGTTGATTTTTGGGTCAATCATATGCTAGAAGGCTTCGTAATAGAATTTGCTATAGACACACTCAAATCCTACAGCCAAGCAAAAGCATACTTTTTCGAAGGACTTCAAGGTATGTTCCTGAACAATCTCAGTCTCTACATTAAGATGATGTTAGTTGAGAAAGGTGTTTTAAGAATGCAGTAATATTCTTAAGTTTGTCATGGTAAACAGTATATTTAGTGATTCGGATGAAGAAACACATAATATTAGAAGTGGCAAGAGATATAAATTTAATAAGAATCTTGGAGGCCCTGGACTCCATATTGATACTGAGATCCCGTGTAACATTGACAACGAAGCCGCACCTCCATTTACCCCTGAGAACCCACCGGCTACAGAGACCGCACCACCATTATCTCAAAACCCACCCACTACGCAGCCCGTCCTGCAGAACACTCATCCCAGTACATCTCTCCTGATAATCCCATTTGTTTTCACTACACAGAGCCCTTTACAGCAACCATGCACTAATTTGGGCGCTCCACCACCCAGTAGCACAATGGCAAACACGAATATGAAACTACCGATATTCAAAGGAACTGGTCAAGAAGACCCTGACCAGCACTGGTTTCTTTGTGAAGCCGTATGGAGTGTAAGACAAATCGAGGATGATGTAATGAAGAGAGCATAGATCATCACCACTTTCAGATACAGAGCTTTACATTGGTTCATGAAATACTCTACTACACAGCCAAGAACCCTCGCAGAAATTAAAGTTGCACTCGTGGCTTAGTTTAAGAAACCTAAATCTGAATCTCAGTGTATAACTGAGTTGAACGAAATAAAGCAGAAACCGACTGAAACGGTTTGGTAGTTTGATCATAAGTTCAAGACGCTATTAGACCAAGTAAGCTTTGTTATAGCTCTAGAACAACACAAGGAATGGTTCATTGATGCGCTATTGCCCCATATTAGATTACCATTGATGCAGCAGAAGGTTGAGTCACAGGAAGAGGCCTTGGAGATTGCAATGAAGCTAGAGGATTCACCGATTGGTGAGACTAGTTCTGGAATGTCTCAGATCCAGAACCAACTGACCACCCTGACACTAGAGCTGTAGAGCATGAAGAATGGCAAAGAGAAAAGGTATGAACCTAGACATGAGGTCTGGTGTACAAGTTGTAAAGGAGAAGGCCAAGACCTGGAGCACTTCCCTTTATTCCGCGACTATCTTAATAGTGGTGCACCCAACCCATTAAATTAGAATCAAGCCCCATGGTGTGAAATTGGTAGAACTACAGGACACAGACCTGAAGATTGCTATCTTATACATAAGTATGTGAAAACACCTAAAAATTTATACTGCAATTTCTGTAAAGCCGTTGGACATGATGAATCCAACTACAACACATATGAAATAATGAACGAAAAAAAATGAGATATGGACTCAATGAGAGGCGTTGGATTGTACCACGTACAAGAAGATAACCAGCCAAAACAAGAAAATGCACAATATGACCAAGGAGGATATAGAAGTCGTGGTGCTGGATACCGCGGCAGAGGAAGAAATGCTGGCCCAGCGCAGGGAAGAGGCCGCGGCTAGGTCATTTGTTATAATTGTGGCCAGCCAGGTCACGTATCTAGATATTGTGTTAACCCATGCACTATGTCAAATTATTGTAAATCATTTGAGCATGTTATTGAATATTTCCTAGTGCTATAGGTGGAAATGCAGAAAAGAAGACGGATGGATGCGCCAAACACGAACATCCAGTGGATCGCAGCAGAGAAAACACAAGTAGACCCGAGCATCAATGTGGTCACGCGTAGTGGCGCTCAGACAGGCCATGATAGGGGAGCAGAAGCTTCCACGTCAGGGGAGGCTCACACAAAGTAGTCTCCTATTGAGACAGCATGGATAAGGAAAGCTCCAGGAAAAATACCTGCTCTCGACCTACAAAAGAATAAAGAAGTCTTTATCGATGCGCGGAATACCTTCAAAGAGCCAGCAACCGAAACATAGAGGATCACGTTGTGTAGTCAAGCACCGCATGTTGAAGACATGCCAGCGGCCTATGACAAAACAAGCACTGCGAAGGATGTCAGCACCTACATTGCGCAGTTCTTGCGAAGCTGCATGAAGCTACTTAAAAGTTAAAATGCCATAGTAGAGCTGCAGAAGCTCATAAACCAATATGAGCCACAGACTGGAACAGAGGCTTCTGATAGCGCAGTTCATCACATAAGGAAACATAAAAGAACAGGCCGAGAAATGAGGCTTACCGCGTAGTTGGAAAATATTGGTACTCAGAAGTAACTGCGCAGGATCTCAGATGGCTTGCCACGCAGCTCGGCGCAACACTCAGAAAAATATCCGTTATGTGACCGTTGCAAGCACTCACTTCAGCATTTAAGGAAAAGATAGCCATTCTGAACACGCTGACGATGGAAGAGACCAAAGGAGTCGTTCAAATTGGCCAACAAACACCACATTAAATGCTCATCTATCCATTGGAAGGCGCGGGGGGGACTCAGCTGCGCCTATAAATAACGCTACATAAGGACTTGTGGGCATTACCAGACACTTAGAATTTTTATGCATTTGCTCCTATGCTAGCAACCCTTAGTCATCTCTCAGAAACAATTGCCTACTCTCGCCAGTGAATGTCCAAATCACCAGATAGAGAAGAAGAGCTTACACTTCAAGAAGCAATCCGAGTCTTTCAGCACAGGGAAATTGCAGAGTTAATGAAAATCCCTGCCAAGAAGGTTGTAACAGAACAAGGCCAAGGATCCCGTAGATCACCTCACCATACTCCAATCATGCAGGACAAAGGGAAAGATAAAGGGAAATACATAACAGCACCATGAAGCAAGATTCCAAAGATGGGCCAGACGGCGCAAAAATCATCGGTCTTTCAGAAAGAACTATTGAAGCTGACACCAGAGTATATATCACCATGGGCGTTGGATGCCCCAGTCTTTAAACTGGTCAAGAGCGCTAATATGAAATCCCATTGTCGTCGATCTCGAAACATGTAGAGGTTGCCAAGAACCTACTCGGAAAGATTTCGGACTGTAAGAGGGAAGATTTTGACTTCCTAGGCGTGCAAAAGGAAGAGCCCCATGTGCCTAAGTACCCACAGTTCCAGCCTGACCAGTACATGTGCTGGAAGAAATATGCCAAGGGTGCATTTAACTTCATTGCCGAAAGGTGGTTGACACTAGTAGTTCAGTCAGGATTGTTGAACCTCCTCAGATTGCCACATTTTGATCGCTCGCCGGAAGTTAATGCCGTGCTTCGCACGCTGATGGCGCGAATCCACCAGGGATATCTGTTGCTCGACATAAATGTCGATATAAACATTGATTTGATCCACTGCATTACCGGGTTAAGAAAGCATTGTAAGGATCCCAAGTAGTTCTTCCAAGGGAAGAGCAAGGAAAAAGAAGTTGTCGAGAAAATGAAGAAAAGCCATGCATTGGTGAAAGGGAAAAGAGGTTTTCCCACAGAAGAAATTGAGGACAAAGTGACAAAATTTGTCACCCAGCTACTCGCAGGAAAAATCATCAGAATAGCTAGGCCTCCAGAGGTGCCTGCGGGCATAGTGCTACTCAGTGCCGTAGCGGCTGAAGGAACCGAGTTTAATTGGTGTCAGTATCTTCTTAATGAGTTCTTGGATGAACTTAATGATACCCAGGAGAATGGTGGACAGTTCCACTTTACATGGCTGATCATCCTCATCGCCTTTTCCGGATGGAAGGAGCTAAAGGACTATGTGGGTGTCATTACAGAAACCAAAGATCCTAGAGGGTTCCGTTATGTCAACCTCTGGGAAAACATCAACGCAAAATGACAGCATGCGACAGCTGAAGTTTTCTATCAGTATTACACTCAGCTGCACGATGTGATCGCCGCTACAGCTCGAATCACAAAATAGGTAACGTCAAAGTACATTCACATTCCTGATTTAAGCGCACACATGCGATGTATCTTTATTTCACCTAAAGAAAGAATGAAGAAACAAGAATGGTACCCAGGAAACTACCATATGTATGAGGAGGACATTGAAGCCCTCATGAAGGACTGGCCCACCGACTTCCATGTGGAAGTCATGGATGTTGAGATAGACTCTGAGGAAGACAAGCCAATCCCGCTGTCATGCATGATTGTTGAAGAAATAGGAAAGCAGAAAGAGCTTGAGACCTCGCAGAAGCCGAAGGCACGGAAGAAGATGAAGGCCACACAGACTCAAGCCGAGACAGTGCTGAAGGAAGATGACTTTGACATGATAGTAGAAAGGGTCTCAGAATAGATGCAGGAGCTCATGACTGACAAAGACAAAAAGGATCAGGTCATCCGGGATGACCTGCAAAAGACCAGGCTCACACTACAAGGCCTTATGAAGAAAATGGACGAGGTCCAAAAGAGCATAACCTTGCCGGGCGAAGCAGGAGCTGAAGGGAGGTCGGCAGGAACCTTGCAACAAATGTCGTCGTAGCTAGCCATAACGCTGTCGTCAAAGACCAGGATTGTCCATGTGGACCCATTGGCTATTGCATTGCCAATGATAGAACAGGTCGCCCTGGACACAAAGGGAGTCGAGCGGGTAGAGTTCGACTTGGCCAAAATTCCCTTACCAGGCATGCACTTCATCCACACGCAGATCATCGAGGAGATGCATGAATGAATGGTAGAGTCGATGAAGTCACAAGCGGAGCTCACTGCAGCAAACAGATAGCTTGAGTTGCACACAGACATGTAGTTGCACGATGAACAGGACCGCTGGAAACAATTGGAGAATACCATATCCACTGTTTCCCAGGATATTGAAGGTATAGAACTCCACGATGATCCTTCAGACACAGTTCTAAGGATCAGAGATAAGGTGAGATCCTTGAAGTCAGAGATGTGGGATAAAGAGATTTTTTATGAGGCCGATATTGCCACATTGAAGGTAAAACTGAATAAGCAGATGCCATTAACTAAGCAGCAGTTAAGAGAGAAAGCAGTGAGTGCTGCCACACAGAACATAACGAGTGAGATGGCTAAGTGCCAGGATCTCTTGGAAAAAGTTTCAAAGGAATTCACTGCCCTTGAAGAGGATCAGAGGCTACTGGAGGTAAAGACCGTGGTAAAGGAAAATCAAACCGCGCTAGAGAAGTTGGATGCAGAGCTCAAGGCTCTGCCACCCAGGGAGAGGCTGTCCAGGTATAAGGAAGTATCAGGCTTGAAGAAGCAAGTCCAGGCATTAAGAGACAAAGATACTGAGATGGATAGTTAGTCATAGCAACTCCTGGAGGATGCTACAGAAGTGTTGCAGCAGATAGAAGACAAGCTAAAGGAACTGCGCAACAACCAGGAGTAGGTACAAGGGTAGATTGGAGAAGAGATAACTCCAGCACTGCTTGAGATAGTACAACAAGTTGAACAAGATACTAGAGAAGCAGTGGAGCAATTGTTCGGTACATATAACGAGTTCGTGGCCAAGTTAGTTCCATTAGTCGCGGAGCAGAGTGAGACGACTGAAGCAGCAAGTGGCTAGGGAAAGAGCCACATGTAAGTGTTAGGGGCATGTTGGGCCTAGGTTGGGACAAAGTTTTGGTAACACCTTGCTTTGATAAGCAAGGAAAGCTGAGCTGAGCGCAGCTCAGAAATATAATTTTGTCTAAGTGTTGAGTGTGCTGCGGTGCTGTGCACAGCATCCAAGTTTTGATCAGGCTGCGAAGCTGTGGGCAGCATGCAGATGCTACCAGATGCTAGCAAGCCGGTTCAGGGAAACCGGTGCAGTTTTGAAAACCCTAAGGGTTTTTTGGTTTAGGTCTTCGGCTTTCTAAAGACATGACCTTAGAGGCATGATCTATTTAAGAAGACAATTTTGTATGGGATGGGGTTACATTTTGGGGTTAATCTCTACTTTTTGTAGTTACAATTTTCGCTGTTGTATTGTAAAATATCTCTGAGCTAAGAAGATTGTAAAGGCTCTGCAGCTGTGTGCGCAGAGACCTATCTGAGAGGAAGGAGAGTGTGCAGCTGAGTGCACAAACTAAGAATGGTTGTCCCCATCCCTTTTAAAAGAAATATATTATCAACCATTCTTGTGGGCATAGCTTCCCACTCGGGGAAGTGAAACGTTGTGCGATTATGTTTTATGAATGAATGATTACTTTTGTTTTATGTCAATGAATGTCTACATGTTTCCTTGCAAACTGTTATGAAGAGAGATTTTATATGCATTTTCCATTAGAGAAGTATGGAAATGATATGTTAAATTCTGTATGAATAGTTGAATGGTGAACATTTATTCTTGTGTATGAAGGCAATGAATCAGTCATTTATTTAAGTACTTTCTTACACACAGTAAAGGAATGTCTAC
This sequence comes from Larix kaempferi, assembly GCA_027924585.1. Taxonomy (NCBI): domain Eukaryota; kingdom Viridiplantae; phylum Streptophyta; class Pinopsida; order Pinales; family Pinaceae; genus Larix; species Larix kaempferi. The sequence continues at coordinate 22,887,446 of BSBM01001022.1, forward strand.
AGTGGATTAGATCAGTCGTCTATGTTCAAATCATGACATCCTGAGTTAATGAATGAATGTTAGAAGGATAGTCAGTTAAGCACCTGAATGAATGGATGAGTGATATTCATTTCAGTGCCTTAAGCGTTTTCAAGATAATCCAAGTATAGAATAAAGTCGGATTGTTTGCAGCTTCAGTAGAAGTCCCGCAGTAGAAGAGTATAGTGGTGTGGACCGCAGCGTTGCCCATTGCTACGCAGTCTCACCTCGCAGCACATATCCTCTGTTGTGTTGCACAGTACATCTGTCCAAGCAACTTATCACTTACTGTGGAAACCTGGTTCCGTAGTACCCCATAGATACACCTCGGGTGAGACCTCAGCCTACTTGCAGGTTGTTGCAGAAAGGGTCGGTGCGAAAGGGTTTTGTTGGTCAAAGGGAAACCGCAAAAGAACCTGGGTCTTATAGAAAACCTCTGGGTCAGTTATAGTCAATAGTTCGACACTGCAAGAAGGGTCGATCGACCCTTCTTATTATCAATATTCTTTTCATAATATTTCGACACTGCAAGAAGGATCAGTCGATCGTTCTTGTGTTCTCCATTATGGCTATAGCTGAATTGTTGGATAAAGGTTTTCACAATTAACTACGAAAAGAAGGGGCGGCCGATCCTTCTTGTCGGAAAACGAAAGTTGGGACAAACTATTTTTATATGTTTTAAGTTCCAAGGTGTTCTAGTTTAACAATTCCCTCGAAATTGAAGGGCCGACCAACCCTCCTTATTCCCATTATTATTTTCATAATAGCTCGGCATTGGAAGAAGGGTCGGTCGATCCTTCTTGTGTTCTCCATTATGGATATAGCTGAATTGTTGGATAAATGTTTTCACAATTAACTATGAAAAGAAGGGGTGGACGATCCTTCTTGTTGGAAAATAGAAGTCAGGACAAACCATTTTTACATGTTATAACTTAGCGGATTGACTTGTTATTGAAACAATCACTGGATATTTTAGACATTGAATTTTTCACCTTAAAATTATTAACATTTACAAATGAAAATTGCAATTTTCAAATAAAAAATTGCAGTTTTTTTATTTGAAATTCACACTTTTCAAATCCGAAATTGCATTTTTTGATTTTAAATTCAAACTTTTCAAATCAAAATTGGCATTTTTTTATTTGAAATTCACGCTTTTCAAATCAAAATTTGCATTTTTTTATTTGAAATTCACACTTTTCAAATCAAAATTTGCATTTTTTTTATTTGAAATTCACACATTTTGAATTGAAATTTATAGTTTTATAACAAAAAAACTGCAATTTGAAGGTTCATAAGTAGTCAAAAAACGCACTATTCGAATATAAAAACACACTTTTCAAATCCAATATTGCCACTTTCAGAACCTATTTTTTCACTTTAGAAAGGTTGATATTGACACTTTCAAAGTCTAAATTTACACTTTCTTAGTCCAAAATTTGCCTACTTTGTCCAAATTTAATGAAATTGGCATTAAGGAATGAATTAATATTTGGAGCTGTGGAAAAAAATCCTTGATGTAAATGTTTCATGAGAGAACATGCCTACCTAATTTATAAGGACATACACTATTTATAATATTTGAAGAAGGTCAATAAGGACCACTCTGAAACCCTGTAGAGGTCATGAAATCTCCCTTTGATTTCATAGTAGATAAGAAGTGACAGGAAAACCATCGAAGGAGGAGCAAAGCAAGCTTCAAATGAAATATTTAACAAAGAAAAGGAAACACACATTCTTGAATTTTCTAGTCCATAACAGAGTTGGAGAAAATTTTCATTCACTAGGATGAGTCCATGCACCAATTTGTTTCCCAACATTCTTGGATGGCATTCTTTGTAAACATGTTTCTATAGACTAGTCACTAGTATGCCTCACCCATAGGGATTTGAAGTGAACACCTGCTAGCACAAAAATAGCCAAATTCCTAACAACTTTGGTGATAACTGGTTGAGCTAACCCCTTCGATCAATTCCATGCACCATATGTAAAACAAATATGAATTTTCACTTGTAGTGGAAAAATTGATGCTTTCTTGTGTCCTAAAGACAAAATCAGTTTTTTGGATGATATCTTCTTAATAAGGTAAATTTGTTGCAGTCTATTTGTCTAGGGAGAAATATGCTTCTCTTTTTGTCAATATTTTTGCATGTTATGTTTTATTTCCTAGCATTTTGTTTGAATGTGGGAACTATGTTGTTAGATTACCCTTTATTTGTCAATGTAAAGAAAGAATATGAACATCCTTGTTTTTTTACTGTTGTTTTGTAGCTTGAGAAAAAAATTTGACTCATTGCAAAAGCCGTAGGTTGGACTAAACATGTAGATGATTGGTGCCCTCAAGTTTATGCTGCTCATATAGGCACAGGTTATGCTATCACAACTACAAAAGGGGGAGGTAATGGAAAGCGGAGCTAGAAAAAAAGTACCCCCATAGCAATGACTTCTCCAAAGGATGCCAGAGCTTTTAGTATTTTTTATTGGTGTAAAGGTGAAACGATCTCCACCCAAGCACTTGCCATATGCAATAACAAAACAAGTTGGATGCCAAGGTTTGTTCTTCTTTGTACATTGACTAATACATTCTATTTGGCATTAATATATAATACTATTTTATCTCACTCTAAGTGTCTAATGTTACCATGATTTGTGTCAATCTAGGTGGATTGAGGAGAATACCTGGAATTCTTTATGTAGAAGGTTGTGATTTCCCTAGAAGAAGTAGACAATATAATTGGAGGGTAGCTGTTGAAAGGGCTAGGAGTGTGTCCCAACTTGTAGTTCAGGTATGTCTATTTTTTGGTGTTATTTAGTTTCTTTCAAAAAATATGACATGTACATGCAAACTTCTTAAACCATTTAAGATCTGAAATTATTTTAGTTTTTTACATACTGGACACATTTGCAGGTGAGGTATCTTTATGCTTATATTAAGTGGAAGGATCTTGCATATTCAGAATACTATCATGATGGTAAGGTTGTGGAAAAAGAGTAATTGCTGGAATAATTCATGTTCATCCTTTGGATGAATAGCACCTATGTAAGTATCACAAAATGAAGTTGGTTGTTGTTGTCTTTATTTAGGAAAATCCTCATTGTTTATGACAGCAATTTCTTCAATAGAATGGTCTTCAAATTCAGTAAAATGATGTAAAAAAAAGGGCATACATTCACCAATGATATCTGGTACATTATTTGGGCCTACTGCAAAAGTGACAGATTGTTGTTTATTGTTAATAAATAGACCAAAATATTATTCCTAAAGCTGCTATTCATTGTACATTGATTCTTTTTCTTAGATATCTGATTCTTATTCAACATTCTTCCTATCAAATGCATGAGAGCCAGTCAAACTCATAGCATATTATCCCTGCACACTCTGAACCTTAAGGATGGGGCCATAAATATAACTTAAGCCCTCCCTATCATCATCCATACATGCTGTATTATTGTTGTATTGTTCCTATTCTGCCAGGGAATCTTCATATTCTCAAGATTTTCCCTACCTATTCATGAAGATTGTTTCAAATGTGAGCATTGAATCGATTTCTCCTTTCCTCAAGTCACCAAGGTGGTAGGTACTAGGATTATCCAACATCTCTACACAAGGTATTTGAACAATCTTCGTCACCATATCCCCATGTTGAAGGTCAAAATATTTTGCAAGGATGTAGAAATCTTGAAGATGTTGTTTTGAAGAACCACCATTTCAGTCTAATCTTGGCAGAAAATCTATCCATTTGGACATAACATGAAACATATTTTGATATCCATGATTAGCAGGAAAATTCTAAGTGGCATGTATCCTGGCCAATAACCCTTCAATACTTTTTTTGCAACAATAAGAGGAGGATCCTCTGGTATATTTTCTCCCTCCACCCCGAACAACTAAATGCTTAGAGGAGCTGCAGACAAGTTTAGTATGTTTTCTCTTTGATGTTTTAGTGAGTTATATGTTGATCTTAATCTCAGTGTGACATAAATTCATCAATAGACAAAATATGCATTAATTCCCATTTTTTTCAGTGATCTCTCATTTTCCATTTCAAATTTCTTCCTATTCTAATTGGTGTTCACTATATTTTGCTTGAATGCAGATCACCAAGTATATTGCTTTGAAATGACAGGGCATTGGAGTGACAACTACAAATTCAAATGGTATGGCATTGAAGTGATATCATAGGGGGTTTCCTAGCAATGAATCAATGTGTAAGATGCTCTCTCCTTCAGGTAGTTTGAAAGAAGATAGCAGTGGGAAAGTTGTATCGACTTCAGAGAAGGATGATATGCCAGTATCTAAATCTGAAAAGGTGCTTATTTTTATTTTCTTTCTATCCAATTTTAATATCTTGAAATGGCTTATAGACTTATGTATCCTAAAGTAACTGATAGCTTCAATGTGATTAGGTGGGATAGAAAGTACTAAATCATTGGTTTAATGATGTTTTTACAAGTGTCCTGATAAATAAATGAAAATTTAATTTGGTTTTCTCTTCATCTCCACCAAGATCACCATCTCCAGAAAATGCAAATCCCAAAACATTTTGTAGTGAAGTTTCTTCTCTAGAAAGATCCCATGCCAACTTGAATGGTCATGGAGAGAAACATATTCTGGATAGAATTGGTATCATAGAGGAATGTCCTCAACATGATCTTGGAGGCACAAATTAAAATGAATTTCAATCTACTGAGATTTTCATCCAAGGAAATTCTATTCCTGAGAAAGTTGTTAGCAGTGCAAATTTTTCAGGAATTACAAAGTCAACAACAACTGCTTGTATAACTGATATTGGGAACAGTTTCAATGGCCTAGAAGAAAGAAGGGCTAGAGCACAATTCCATCTATCAAAAATTGCAAAGTTAGCATCACTAGGTAACCTTTCAAGGTCTGTAAACATTGATTCCAATTCTAATTCAGATCACCATGTAACTTTTCGAGCTCCGTAAACTTTGATTCAATGTTCTTTGCTTTATCATACTGCAAGAGATATGCATAGTATGGGTTTAAATAGCCATTTATGTCTTTAGGCATTCCATGGTCAACATTTGAAGACTAGGTGATGCATTATTTTTGAAGTTACAAAGAGGCTTGAGGGTTAGAATTTATATCCATTATCTTCATTCATGTATTTGGTGTGGCATACATTCTTATCTATTGATACATCCTTACTTTCAAGCACTTGTTGTTCTGGTCCATGATTTTGGTCCTAATTGGGACCTTGTGAGTGATATTATAAATTCTAGATTGCAAATAAAGTTGATTATCTCTATCTATTTTATAGTGTGGATCTTTTGTATCTTTTCTCTAAATATAATATTGGCTTGTCACTTGTCATTTATAAAAATGAAAATAAATTCTGGAATCTAAACTGAAGGAGTGGTAATGTTGTTTTCTTAGTATTTTATCTTCTAGATTCCATGGAAACAAGTAATTGACAGCAGGTGTTTATTGGTTGAATGATTTTCAGTGTATTTTCTGAAAACCAAAGGATTGCAAAGAATGCCATAAAATTCTTGTGGAGAAAACCACTGGAGATGGTGGTGACAGTGCAGAGGACTCTTGCTCTTCTCAACCTCCCCCTCTACTTTACCAGGCATTCCAAAGGCATAATTCCCATTGGAATTTGTATTAAGGATGCATTTTATGAATCTAAACTGCTGATAGATAGATAAGTTTGAGTTCAATGTAACACTAATTATTTATAGGCTAAAGAACTTGACATAAGAAAAAATAAAGGAAACAAGGAACTAATTAATATAAAATTATAACTATTATGTTTTTCTCTGCCCTAATTTATGACCAAAATTGCATTTTGACAATGCAGGGTAGTGCTAGAATTCTTCTTCAACATTTACAGGGTTCTATTGAAGAGGACACACTTAAAAAATGCATTTTGAGCAAATTGTTCAGATAGGACAATGACAACATGCTCAAAAGATTCAGGTAAGTTGTTTAGTACTGTAGTATAGAATTATTGACATACTCTGTGTAACTATATGCTTAGAGGTGAGTGTTCATGGTTAATTTGGAACAAAGAAAGATGTGGTGTTATAGATGGTTATTGTTTGAAATTTTGACTCTCTTTGTTTGTTTTCCTTTACCATGATAGCACATTGGTTCATTATTTCCGTAATAATTGAATGATGCATTATCTTCATAGAAACTCAAAGCATATTCATGCTTCTCCCTAATTTATTAATGATTGAAATATCGCATAACCCCCTCGGGCCTTCCTTAGTATATGCAAACTCAAGACTTGGTTGGGTACAACTAAAAAACATGATGAAGGGTCCCCATATGTGCATATGGGCATGTTGAGGGGTCAACAAACTTATAACCTCCTCTTTTTACAACATCTTGATACAAAGACAATCCTCTTTGGAAATGTGACTTTCAAGAGTTATAAATGCAGTCGATAGTCTTCTTGTGATGCGACAATGTTCCAAGTTTTCTCCCAACATATTTGATTTTTGTGAGTACTATGGCATACTACAGGAAATGTCCTTCATTTTTCTACATAGGGATTCAATTTTTGGTTTGTGTTCATGAAACAACCCCAACAAATAGTAGACGCCCTCTCAAATGACAACTGGATAATTTCTTACAAGACTGTTTGATCAAATTATGAAAAATGTGCATAGAGTTGCTGCTACTGGATGTTATATTTCATGCTATACTATTGCAAGTTATTTTTGTTCAAATTATGATATTTGTTGGTCTACCCTTACACCCAAGTGTTAGACTTTTGAGCATTTGAATGATTCAAATTCGTAATAACCTAATCTGAAGTTCCCTTGTCTGTTTACGAATTCTTCCATCTTTGACCATACTAATATTTTTGGATCTCTTTGGTAGCCTTTATGCTTTTATTGGATCCATCTAAAGATTGTTTCTCAATGTTGATTCCCTGAAATGTGTTAACTATTTAGAATCTTTAGATATGTCTAGAGAGTGTTTGGAAGCAATTAAAAGATGTAGTGGTTGCTTATTTTATACATTTTTCTGGCTATTTAAATAGGAGATAAGATCAATACAACATTGGTGGAACATCCTTAGCCTATGGTAGTTCAACAATCAACTTTACAAGATACTATTGGAGAGGCTGACATGTAGCATGGAACATTGAATATTGGCCCCATGAAGCCCAAATTTGAACCATTGACAGCTTATGAAATGTTTGGTGGCCAGTATAAGTTTCAAAAATTCTTTGTTCTAGCTCATAGATACACACCCATGAAGAAAATTTGGTTGGAAATTTATACACATGTTTATGAGCAGATGAAGATTGACATTCGGATGAATTTGCAGGTACTTTAATATTGATTGTTATTTTTACTATTGTGTCATTTTTCTTAACTTGTATATATCTTGTTGGAGTAATTATTAATTGAATGTAAGTAGCATGTTATAACTTTTCTTGTACTTAATATTCTCAATTGTCCTATTTCAGACCCGTAAAGTTGAATTGAAGTCGCATTCAGACACCCCAAAAAAATGGTAACCTCCAAAAGTGTGCTAATTTTGTCCACATATTTATGCTTGGTTTTGATGTACCTAATGCCATTTCACTTTTGAGTTTGGATGACCTGTATGTTGAGACATTTATTTCATGCATACTAGATTCATCCCTCGTAGTCTAAGAAAGTATTTGTAGTTTTCATATAGTGTCATATCTCTTCCTGTATACAATGGCGATGTTAAGAGCACAAGTTAACTAGGTAGCCAACAAAAGCGGTACACTTTCATCCTTATTTTAAACCTGAATAACAGAGATCGATCTAGAAATGTCAAATTTTCTAAGGCAGCCAACTTGTTCTTCCAGTAAATCAGGAGGGATAACCTGTCCAAAGAAGTGTTAGGGGCAACTTATATACCATTGATTCCTTTGATCTTACAACAGATCTATATAAATCACTCTATTATTATCTTCAAGTGGCAGAATTATTAGCCTGTAAAAATATTTCAGGTCTGGTTACAAATTCTAGAAAGAGGATATGTTGAAGGTTTGATGTATTTCTAACCCACTTCCACTTTTCTCTATAGCAGATTGCTCCAATTCTTGCATCTCACAGCAACTTGATGCTAATGAGGGTTCACTGTGTGATTTTTGGCCCATTTGATCATACCTGGGCCGCTACTATCATGAAACGATCAACCTTGGGGAATGTTTGAAGAGGAGATCCAACTTATTGAGAGTTCTGTAGCGGAATATTTTTTAGAGTTTCGGGAACATTTCCGTGATGCATTTGAGGTAGCATGGCATTTATGTCACCTACTGAAAATTCATAGTTTATTAGTGTGTGGAGTTCCTTTGCTTGAGCGAGTTGGATCACTTCGGATCCATGGACCAATACTAATAGTTTGAAAAGCTAGTCTTTTATTTGGGCCCCATTTAGGATATACATTTAACTTACTTGAATAAATATCAGCTAGCAAAGCAATGGGTTTTGAGCTCAAATATTTCAACTAGATTTTCAAGCATCACATTTGTCAATTCTTCAAGATGCTTTCTATTTAACTTTTATTGCTACTCAATCAACACCTTGATTGGTGGAAAGCTGATATAGTACAGGCTAGGGTCTCTGTTCATCCCCACTCCTGGCATGCTCATGCTGGCCATGGCTTGAACTTGTCGCTTTGCTGACCATGGCTTGAAAATTTTTATGGCCAAGTGAATTGTATATAGAAGTTTGTATTTTGCAAGCATATAAATACTCATGCCTATCATGTATTTATTTGAAAATTTCGTTGCATATGTATTGAACCTTTATCCATATTCTATTATTGTTTGCTTGTTTACTAGTGTTTGCATTAATGTATGACTTGTCTCTGTTCTAGTGACTCAGATATTTTAACATCAAATTTGATAAACCTCATTGATTGCATTTGAAAAGGGGCATTAAAGAACTACATCCCACGCTCTACTTGTTATTCCTAAACAATTTCTTGTATGTCTTGTCTCCATAGAGCAATAGTGCCAATGATTATGACATTTTCAGTTCCTAACCTGGACATTTTAATTTCTGGGTTGCATGCATTCACATCACTAACCCTTCTTCATAACAATTTTGGTCAGGCTCCAGGCTTCCAGGCTATAAAATCTTGCAAGCATCTTGAGCATATCTATCAATATGCTCAATATATTTATGACCAAGTGAATTGTATCCAAAAGTTTGCATGTTGGAAGCATATAAAATTATAAATACTCATGCCCATCATTTATTTATTTGAATTTTTTGTTGCATATGGATTGAACCTTCAACCATATTCTATTGTTTTTTGCCTCTTTACTTGTCGCGGCATTACCATATAACTTGTCCCTGTTCGAGTGACTCAGATATTTTAACATCAAAAATTTAAATATAAATTTGATTAACCTCTCATTGATTGCATTTGATCCACGACATCAAAAAACTATATCCCACAATTTATTTGTTGTTTCTAAACAATTTCTTAGAGTCAACAGTGCCAATGATAATTCCATTTTCAGTTAAGCTTTTGCCTCGGCCTGAACATTTGTAATTTCTAGGTTGCATGCATTCGCATCACTAACCCATCTTCGTAACATCTTTGTTGAGGCTCCAGGCTTTAAAATCTTGCCAGCATCTTAAGCATATTTATCGAGCAAAGCCTTGTTTTCACTAAATGGTTGAACCACAGAGAGATTGATATGTTTCTCTTTTTACATGGAATTCTTTCCTAGGATGCAGCGTAGCCTTGAAAGAGGGTTTTCGACAAAACGACTTCCCCTATACTCCAGAATATAGTGTCCTAGATAGAGTCCTCATTGTGACATCTTGCTTTTAAGGAGATTATATTTTCAATTTTCTATGAAATACTATTGACTTAAATCCATTTATTTTGTATTGCAGGATGGCAAGTCAGCCTACCATGAATAGCAGTAGACCTGCTACTGTACAAATGAAAGGGCAACCTGTTGTTCAAAAAAGAGGTTGTTGCTCATAAGGAAATTCCTAGAATAATTTTTACTGCAACTGGTTTTGAAGAAGTGAAGTTGAAGATAATTGTATGTATTTTGGATCTCAAAGAGGAAAACGTCTCTAGCTGTCGAGAGATCAACAATTGATAGACAATTAAAACAAATTTATTGCAAGTTGGATCTTGTATTATTTTCTGTCTGTGAAGGGAAGCAGTTTGCTTTTGTTCCTGATAATTTGTACAACCATGGATTATTGTACTCATGCGTAGTTTGTAAAATCATTTTTCTTTGAATTTTCATCATTGTCACAATTGAACTACTATATCTTAGAATTCTTTTAGTACTTGAAGCATTATTCTTGAATATGTTTGACATTCATTTTGTTCCCATGCAAAATTTGTTTGAATATCATCATTGCAAAGCAATAACAACTTCTTAAAGGGTGCTAGATCAATGGTAGAGGACCTGCCTAATTATAGGCAGGGTATTGGTGGTTCGATTCCTCTGTACCCTATCATAAATTAGTGACTAAGAAAACAACTAAATTCGCATATATACGACTATTAGTAGCTAATTTCCAGTATCTTATAGCGTGACTAACGTTTAGTCGTATTTATCTTAGTCATTAATATGTTATCATCTAGTAGTTTATTTAGTCATATATTTGGTCATTAATTGTGACAATAAATGACTAAATCAGTGAGTATCAATGACTAAATCAGCCAGTATCAATGACTCAATCAATGACTTAAGCAGTGACTATCAATGACTAAATCAACGACTAAATCAATGACTAATAAGTCAACCAATTAATGACTAGTGAAATACGACTAGAGATAAAATAGTAGAAATCGGATACTATTAGTCACCGACTCAAAAATAGTCGTTTATAGTCGAATTTTAGTCATTTTTTAGTCATTAATTTCTCATTTTGTACTAGTGTAAAAACAAAAATGACAATTAATAATCTGACAGGTAAAGCCGACATATAGTGGCAAGATTTGAAATGATTTAAAAACCTAAGAGATAAAAATGTAAACTGGAGTAACTTTAAAAAGTATTTTAAAAGAAAATTTATGTCAGAACAGTATTACAAGGAGTGAGCTAAATAATTCTATGAATTAAAGTTAGGCTCCATGAACATGAAGAAATTAAACAGCAAGCTTCTGAGTTTATTGAGGTATGTGCCTTACATTAGTGAGGAAAATCCTAAGGTATGGATATTTCTGAGTTGTTTACCCTCTCATATAAAGGACCGAATTGAGTATGACGATCCTATAACTCTTGAAGATGCCATGAAAAAAGAAAACATCTATTATGAACAGAACAGAAAGAGGGAAAGCATACAAGGCTGGAATATAAGGAGGCCTAATAATTTTGAACAACGAAAGAAGCATTTTTCATTTAATCAAAATTTTGGGAACCATAATTCTCATAATTCTTCCAACAGAAAATTTCAAGGAAATAGTCCAAAAGGTAATGAATAGTCATAATTTACATCTGTAAGAAACAGAGATCCACCTAAGAATTTTGTTAAAAACAATGAACATAAATAACCTGTTAAATGTTTGGACTGTCAAGGACCTCACTATGCATCAAACTGCCCACTCAAAAAGAGGGCTGCCAACAGCATACATACGGTACAGGAGGAAGCGACTGTTGGTGACTCAGCAAGGGATATTCCCAGGATTAATGCAGCTTTGGAAAATAGACAAGTTGATCATCAAACTTCAATTGTTGAAGTGGAAGGTATGCTGAAAAAGAAACCCATTTCTATTTTAATTGATCCAGGAGCAAGTCTTAGCTATGTGTCACCTGAATTAGTGAAATGTTGCAATCGGAAAATAGACAAATTTGATCAATCATGGCTGGTCCAATTAGCTACTGAAACTAAAAGAAAGGTGACTGATTATGTAAAAGACTGTGAATTATTGATGAATCGGTTTAGGACTCATGTTAAACTGAATGTGTTACCTTTAGGTTCTTACGATGTTTTGATTGGAATGGATTGGTTGGAAAAGCATAGGGTAGTATTAAATTGCTTTGAAAAGACTTTTACTTGTTTGAATGATGAATGTGAAATGGTAACAGTAAAAGGAATTCCAAGAAAGACTTATGTTAGAAAAATTTATGCTTTACAAGTTAAAAAGGTTTTTCGTAAAGGGTGTAAGTTGTTTGCTGTAAATGCAATTAATGATGAACAATCAACTAAGGAAGATAAGTTAAAGTTGGAAGACATACCCATTCTAAAGGAATTTTTTGATGTATTCCCGAAAGAAATTCGAGGACTACCTCCAAAAATGGAACTAGATTTCACCATTGAGTTAGTACCAGGGGTGGTACCAAACTCAAAGGCTCCTTATAGAATGAACATTCTAGAACTTAATGAACTTAAATCACAGCTTAAGGAACTCATTGATAAGAATTATATAAGACCCAGTGTGTCTCTATAGGGAGCACCTCTTATTTTTGTTAAAAAGAAGGACGGAACTATGCGTTTATACATAGATTACCGCCAGTTAAATAAGATGACCATAAAGAACAGATATCCTTTGCCCGGTATTGATGATCTGTTTGATCAACTGCATGGTGCAACGGTATTATCTAAAATAGATTTAAGGTCCGAGTACCATCAAGTCAAAATTAAAGATGAAGAAATCTTTAAGACTGCTTTCAGAAACCGTTACAGGCACTACGAGTTCGTGGTTATTCCTTTTGGGATAACCAACACCCCAGCAGTCTTCATGTGTTTAATGAATAATGTCTTACATAAATACTTGGATAAATTTGTAGTGGTATTTATTGATGACATCTTAATTTATTCTAAGACTAAAGAATAGCACGAAGAACATTTAAAGATAATTTTACAAGAGTTAAGAGAACACCAACTTTACGCTAAGTTCAACAAATGTGATTTATTCAAAGATAAAATACAGTGCTTAGGGCATGTGATATCCAAGGATGGAATCGCAGTAGACCCGGATAAGATAAAATCAATTAATGAATGTCCTTCCCCTAAAGACGTAACTGGTGTACGATCTTTTATGGGAATTATATGTTACTATTGTAAATTTATAGAAGGATTCTGTAGAATAGAGAATCCTATAACCTCTTTACAAAAGAAAGGTAAGAAATTTGTGTGGGATAAAAAATGCAAAGAAATTTTTAAGAAACTAAAAGAACTACTAACAATGGAACCTATTCTAATTTTTTTTTATCCAAACAAGGATTTCATAATGTGCACTGATGCATGCAATGATGGACTTGGTGGGGTCTTAACACAAGAAGGTCACGTGATTGCATATGAGTCTAGGAAGTTAAAGATTCATGAGAAGAACTATGCAACTTATGACTTAAGTTGGTTGTCGTGATACATGTGTTAAAGATGTGGCGCCATCACTTAATTGGAAGAAAATTTACATTAATGACAGATAATAAAGGTTTAAAATAATTGTTGGATCAACCAAATATGAATGCAAGGAAAGCTAGGTGGCTAGCTTTCCTTAGCAAATATGATTTCGAGATTCAACACATTAAAGTAAAAGAGAATAAAGTTGTTGATGCATTAAGCAGAAATGCAAGATTAAATTGTGTGGCAGCAATCAGCACTTACAAAACAGATTTAGAAAATCATATTAAAGAAGGAATCAGACTAGATGAAAAATATCAAAAATTACATGAAAAGGTTCCTGAAAATAATGCTGAAAATTTAATAACAAATTTCGAAATTGATGAAAGAGGATTAATACTGTATAAAAACAGGCTTTATGTTCCTAATGTTGTTGAAATTAAGTTGTTGATTTTAAATGAATTACATAAAAGTCCGTACTCAGGGAATCCTGGTTACCAAAAGATGATAGCAATGCTTAGGAAGGATTACTTTTGGCCATGTATGAAAAATGAGGTAGCTGAATATATTGCTAGGTATATGGAATGTCAGCAAACAAAGTCTGAACATCAACACCCAGCTGGAATATGGCAACCACTACCAGTTCCAGATTGGAAGTGGGAAATAATTAGTATTGATTTTCTAACTAGTTTACCTAAAAATCATAAACAAAATGATTCCATAATGGTAGTTGTGGACAAGCTTAGTAAAGAAGCTCATTTCATACCTGTTAAAACAACCTACAAAGATGCTAACATTACTGAAATTTTTATGAAACAAATTTTTTGTCTGCATGGGATACCAAAAGTTATAATTTATGACAGAGACTCAATGTTTATAAGAGATTTCTAGGAGTCTTTATTTAAAGGTTTAGATACTACTTTAAATTTCAGTACAATATTTCATCCACAAACGGATGGGCAGACAGAACGAGTCAATCAGATTCTTGAAGATATGTTAAGACTGTACGTTAGAGATCAGACAAGTAAATGGGAGGAATATTTGCATCTTGCTGAGTTTGCTTATAATAATCATTACCAAGCTTCAACAAAACTCAGTCCATTTGAAATTTTATATGGCAGAAAATGTAATACTTATATTTCATGGAGTAATCCGGTTGACAGGTTAATGTTAGGACCTGAGTTATTAAAAGAAATCGAACTAACCATGAAACAGGTTCAAGGCAATTTGAAAATTGCACAAGATAGACAAAAAAGTCATGCAGATCTCAAAAGAACTCAAAAAGATTTTCAGGTTGGTGAACATGTTTTCCTCAAGGTAAAACCTAAAAAGAGCTCGTTAAAGTTAGGAAGTTGTGCTAAACTAGCACCAAGGTATTGCATACCTTTTGAAATATTGTCCAAGGTAGGACCAATGGCATATCAGTTGGCTTTGCCACCGAATCTTAGAGTACATAATGTATTTCATATCTTTCTTTTGAAAAAGTATGTGCATGATGTTACTCATGTGATTAATTGGAATGATGTACAGGTGGAACCAGAAGGACATTTTCTAGTGGAACCGGATTGTATCCTCGACAAGAGGGAAATTTTGCTTCGTAATCGTACCATCGGACAAGTAAAGGTGCAATGGAAGCACCTTAGTCCAGACGAAGAAACCTGGGAATTGGAAGGTAATATGTGGGTGGAATATCCGATGTTGTTCCACGAAGAACTAGAGGATGATGAATGAAGTAACATCAAGAACAATGTTAAAGTTAAGAGGGGTTGTTTGTCACATACCCAAATTCTAAACATTTTATGTTATGAGAAAAACATTATGTTTTATTTTATTTTAAATTTTTATGACTATTGACCAAGTAGGGTCAAGGATGACTGTAATTAATTACTTTGAATATTTTATTATTAATAAATAAAAGAGGAGACAAATATCCAAATGAGGCTACTGAATGAGTCTTCACTGACCCACTAGGAGGAATGGACTGGGGTGTGAGCAGCCTGACACTTGGCAGCATCCTCAACTCACTTCTAGCTTTTGCAGGGGGCAACTTCCCTATTTTTATGGTCATGTTCCCCAAGAAAGTTGATTTGAGCAGGTGGCTCCTTAACCAAGAAACTGACCAAAAGACCTAGGCATGCTTTATCTACCCATCGAATTCAGCAGGAGGCTGTTCATTTTTTACTTGTGATAATTTCTGAGGAACAAAAAAGAGAGAGCACAAGAAATTCGATGAAGGGAAAGCTAGGAAGTGATTGAGTGAAATAAGACTGCATTATGAACTAGTACAACTTTATGCTGAGTTCAATATTGCTAAAGGAAGAAGTATTACTGTTAAGTACTAATGCTGAGTTGCAGAGGAATTTATTCCATTCTCCACACATCATCTTCGTCTTGGTGGTTCAGTGAACAGGCTAGGGGGTCCTAAGGAAAGTGACTTGGCTGTCTTCAGGAGAAGGTTGGGTGGAACGGGTTCCTTTGGTTGTTTGTCTCTTCTACAGTTATCAGGTTTTAATTGTTTTATCTTATTTACTTTCTATCCAAATACATTACTGAAGAAATGAATGAAAAATGTTATTAGTTTCCATTAAATCTTAGCTATCCATTAATTGTTATTAAAATGCTTTAATTTTGTAAATGTTATCAATGCTGCTCTTAGATTTAAAGACTGATTGATAGTTAAATATTGAGTTTAATTGATGAATGATAGAAAATAAATCCTTCTCTATATTTTTCCACACACCGCAGTTTCGTACTCTAGTACAGAGAAGTCAAGTTATGAATAGATGAGTATGATTGAAAATATCTAAGATAGAAAACTTAAAAACGAATTTCGATTTACTTTTAGTTTTTATTTATTTCAAAGGAATGCATACTGTCAAAACTATCTCTGCATATATATATATATATATATAAGCTTTGATGCATTAACATAGTAATTATCTAGCAAATAGAATTTTTAAATAGTAGTACTATACATAGGAACGCATTCAAAACTATAGAAGTAATAATCTCTGAATCAATTCCATAATCATAACAGAACCTAGGGTTTAAGTATAGAATTTTCATTTATAAGTAACAGTAAATCAAATAAACTTTTAAATGATGAAAATAATCTATTTCAAAACCTAGCCATCACATATTATAAAACAATATATACATTTATCACAAAACCCTAGTTGTATTTTAGGTTCATATTACAGAGTATGATATAACAAATCGAAATGAAAATATTAGATTTGAGATTATCTTAACATATGTTAAATAAAAGATAAATTACAACTTAAATATAAGAGCACGATAAATATCCATCAAGGGTGTCAATGTCTCCCACAAAAGAGTGGTTACGGGTTCGAATCTCACAAACGAGCTCACCCTGCCAACATGTTACACATTTAAATTTACAGGGTTAGGGATTGGGGAGAAACCCTAAAGGCTAACCAACGTTAATTTTAAAAATACATCTACTGGCATTGAGCCTTAGGTTTTACCCTCATCTTCTACTGTTACCGAGCTTGGGTATTATGCCCTTATTTTTATTCTACAAATATTTTTCCAACAAATCATGAAACCTTACAAACTATAAATCTACACAGTAATATTTGCAAAAACGTATCTAAAAGAACATAGTTTCTAAGAGCACGTCCACGCTCATATATCATGAATTAATTCATATTTTAGAATCCACGCATAGGGTATTTTTTATTTCAGTCTAGGATCGTAGATCATGAGAAACATTATCATCTTTTACTAAGTCAAAACAACACCTAATGTAATTACCAACACATTCAAGAAGACAAGCGGAGCCTTAAGTATCATATTATATTCAATTAATAAAATAACAAATTGCCGAGAGAATCTATTCGAGTCTCATATTTCAAACCATACATGATCCCTGGAAAAATCATTTGTATTTATCCTTAAACTTTTATACACAACAGTAACGAAGGAAAATGTTGCGAAACCAACATGATCTCAATGGATCGAGGGTTAAACCCTTTTAGTCTTAAGATTTTCCTTGCGACTTACAAGAGTGTGCAAAATATCAACAGTAAAGACCAGAACACTATCAAAAGTAAGTGCGAACTGTAACTTGACGATGAAATGCATATTGGAAGCAATGCCTTTGATTTTCACCACCCCTTCACTATACAGAGTCACAACTTGGGATGCCAAAGGAACCACCGAGGCTTACCTGTAGTCTTACACATTATAGCCTTAACCACAAGCGTTATCTCCCAAGGAAGCTTCAATAGGAGGGAACTTGTCTCTCTTCAACCAAAACAACAAACGGTTTTGACTTTAGGATCTTCATGCAGTAAGTTCTACAGCAAGGGTTTACAAACTGAACAACTTAGAATAGTATATTTACCTTCATTATGCTCAAATATTTTAATGCCGAACTCGTGCATTCAAACCTCGTGATGATGAGTTCACCATCGACCCTGTAGTAGGATAATACCACCCCAAGTTCAAATAGCATGCATATGCTCAGTTGCAGGTCACAAGTCTCACCATCGAAACTCGTAAAGTGTTTGCAGCAGTTGGTTTTACAAAACCCTAGTTTCCCGAGGGCCTGTCGGCCTCTCCTACCACCTTCAAGTGCCAAATGAATGTTTCTTGTTAAGCCTCGGTGAATTCAACCAAAACCGAGATAGGGTTTAATGAAAATATCAAGAACCATCATGTGATGACAGGACTCGAGGCTTCCAACAAGCCTTTCCACTGAGACCTCAATAAATAACATTAAATAACAAAGCTAATAAGCTTGGTAGTCCTTCCAACGCATTCCAAGGCATAGTTCCACTTCAATACATGTAATAGTTTTACTATGCATATAGTATACGATATATGCATCTGCATAGTTAAGGCTTATAGCAGTTAGCATATAGGATTATAGTTTATAATACATAGGTTACGGTACATACCATATAACCTATATTATATGGTTAACTAATGTACATTGTGTTGCACTTTATAAGTTATCAAAACCATGGTCGTATCCTTTCCATAATAAACATTTAGGTATAAAAACTATAGTTGATAATCAAATCTTGACATGTGTACAAATAAAACATTATGGTTTAAATATGATATTGGAATGTGAAGCTAAATTCCATAAGAATCATAGTGATTACATAGGACAAAAAAATAGGCTATGCATATTGTATGCAGCACGAAATACATATATTTATAACATCGTAATGATTAGAGTATGTAATTTTGTGATCATAGCTAGGGTAAGTCTTACCCTTATACAAATTTAAGTTCTCTATACAATGGTACATAACATCGAAGGAAAATTGAAGTACAACAAGTCATATGAAATACTTTGATTATGCATTAGTATGAAGTTGTAACTCTTAGTTGTGATCTATAAAAGAAGTGTAAGAGCATTAGCTATAAATAGCTAAGTAAGCCTCGGGGTACCATAGGATCCCTTCATTTCAGAAGAAAACAAACAGTTAGTCACCATAATCAAAGTATAACATAGGCACGGACGATATAAATGATGAAGTGCACTTTGAGCAATTAAATAATTCAAGTTTTCAAACTTTGACGTATCATGTAAACATTGTAATAATGATGCCTTTAGACAAACGAATGATGATCATATAATGATGTTACAACATTCAAATAACGAACATGATTTTCCATGCAGTAATATGTATTATCAAGAATTACAACCAAGTGAGTAATCATTAATTATAAGCGACATAATCCATTCAATCACTGACGACCATTAAGTAGATGTCGTCATAGAATTTAATTAGTATATGGATAAATAAATTAAGATAACATTAATGATACTTCCGCAAAACAAAACTAGCATTTAATTCCACTTAGAAAATTTTAAATTTTACAAATTTTTGGGATGTTACACTATCATGATGCCTACCATGAGGAAGGTCCCCAAACACCTTCTTATGTTTTTGGAGTATCTTATGAATTCCTTTAGGATAATGAGATACTTTGAATGAGTTTCCATTAGTGGTGGTTAGGCATTCTACAGCCCATTCAATGTCCCCATGCCTTAAAATGGATCTCATACTGTGTGCACTTACCACCTATTTAGGGTAGGTGTTGATTCCCTTCAACACTATCTCTTTTCCATTTTCTCCCTTGAATGTCATTTCAGGGACTTGGTAGTCTACTAAATGCTTCCCAATGGAGTGCAGCCATTGTACTCCAAAAACCATGTCAATATCAACCACATCAACAACATAAAACTATATGTAATGGTATATTTTCCTATACAAATCTGCAATTTAGGAATCCATCTACAACCGTTCATGGAATGATAACAGTGAAGCCCCCAAATTTTTCAGTGTGGAACTTCCTTCTTTCCACCAGAGTTGAATCAATGAAGTTGTGTGTTGCTCCTCCATCAACCAACATAGTGACAAATTGTCCTTGAACAACTCCTTTGAATATGAGTGTATGGTAGCGAGGTACTCTTGAGAGTAATGCAATCTTGATCACCTCGGGAGTATTTTCTTCTTCTGAAGTCTCATAGGCCACTTCGGCATCTAATGGGGCATCTTCTTCTTCTTCCTCAGCTTCGTTGTTTGAGTAAAATTCAATGTAATGTTCCTTTCCTTTGGCACATTTATGTCCTAGAACCCATGGCTCCTAACAGGTGAAGCACAGCTTCTTATCAATTCATCTCTATCCTTATCATAGTTATCCTTTCTGAAATTTTCAGAAGGACTCTTCATGGGTAACCTTTAGTTCTTGAACTGAGTAGGACCAACAGTCCTTGGAGGAAATTTGGTTCTTGGAAGAGAGTCTTGCAAGACTCTGGTTCGACTTAGTGCATCTTGCAAGGTATTGGGTCTATAGGCTTTCACCAAGCCTTTCAAAGGTTTTGATAATACTTCAATAAACAATAAGATCAGCCTAGCTTCTGAAATATCAGAGACCATCACAGCTAATTTTTGGAACTCAGAGATGTAATCTTCGCGAGTTCCATTTTTCTTCACATGTGCTAGTTCTCTGAAGGTGATCTCAGGATTTCTTCTTTCGAACCTCTAAACCAACCTTCTTCTGAAATTTTCATAGGTGGCCACTTGGTCATTACCAAGAGTCTTTAGGCCTGAAACCACCAGTCATATTCTTCTCCATCTAAGTGTAGAGTATCCATCTTGATGGCATCTCTCTTAGCCATACGATTCAACTTAAAATCCATGTCAAGGTTTTTAATCCAAGAGTTAGCAGTACAATTATGAGAACCATCAAAATAAGGTAAAGTAATCTTACCAATGGCATTTCTGAGTTCATAGTTCTGATTTTGCATTATGAAGCCTCATCTTGGGTTGGACCTGTAATGCAGATCACATAAGTCTTTCAATGGAAAATCACTTCTTCATTACTCATTCAATGTTGTTGGAGTATTAAAAAACCCACCTATACCATTCTAGACTTACGATATAATTAATTAATCATTTAAGACTAATTTCGTGAGTTTTGACTAGGTAAATAGGGCTAGTTTTGTCTTTTAGTGGACAAATTGCCATCCTAAGTCACTAGGGAGCACTTGAGGATATTCTAGATAATATTTCATTGGATTATGTCTGATTTATTTCCATTTCTTGTTTAGAAGGTGCTTTCTTGATTTAGTTAGCTTTATCCTGTTTTTTCTGCTTTCTTGTGGAAAAGGTAAAGCTAGTTGACTTAGAAACTTTTTCCACTTGACCAATTCGACCTCCAAATCATATATTCTCTCATAAATCCATCAATACATTCCATTTACCTCACTCATGAACTTTCATACAATATTTATCAAATTCATGAGCCTCTAGGACAGTTTTGGAAATTGCTTTTTCCACCTACGGGGTTTTCTTCCTTTATTAAGACTTTTCTTTTTGTCCTTTCCAAATTTCCTCCAAGGCATTCAATTTTATCCATGGAATATGTATTATATATTGTTATCATATTGATGAATAAAATACAGAGTGATTTCCATAATTTATCTTATCTATTCTACTTCTCTCGTTGTCTAAAATATTCCATGTGAAGTTGTCTTATGAATCTAGATCCAAGCTATTGAAAATATCATATGGTATCAGAGCTAGATTGATTCAAAACAATTTCGAGAGTATTTTTTGCAGGTTATTTCCATCACTAGGAGCATCAGTATGGATAAAAATCAATCTAAAGTTGTGACTCTCACTCCCTTCAACTACTTTGACTGGAAGGCGCATATGATCATCCAACTTAAAAGGAAAAGATTGTATAGAGTCAGTATGGGGCTTGAAACTGAGCCAGGAGATGTTGCATTAAAATCAAAATGGTTCAATAGGATTGATGAGGCTTATTGGTTACTTTGTCTCTCTATATCTCCAGATATTCTATTCCATATTGACTCTCTATCCACTCCAAATCAAGTGTGGACAAAGCTAGAGTCTCTCTTTGGAAAATAGGACGAGCTCAGAGGTCACTTATTGGAGATTGAGATGATCTCACTTAGTCCAAGTAATTTTGATTAAGAGGAATATTTCATCTCAAAATTCAAGAACCTGGTGCTTCAACTCGAGAAATGTGGCATAGATAAGAAGGATGAGTAGCTAATCCTTACCATTCTGTCAAAACTAAGCTCTGAATACTCAGTATTTGTGTCTACTTTTCATACTACAAGCTGACTTTCATTTCCTAATTGGAAGATGCAAACCTTGGATGCATTCATTGATTCGCTTACTAAGGAGAAGGACAAGCTGGTCCAAATGAGGGATCTAACACCCTCCAAGGAATTTGCACTTGCTTCTCATGGAGCAAAGAGTTTCAAGAATGAAAAATCTAAACAAAAGATGTTGTCGGATGAAGAGGACTCTGATGAACATTCCAAATCCAAGAAGATGAAGAAGGAGAAGCCCAAGTTTTCTTACTGTTGCAAAGGAGCCCATCCTAAGAAATCTTGTTTCAAAAATAAATTGGACATCATGGCCAAGATGCTTGAAGAGCATAACATAGATGTTCTTGACTTTGCAAGAAACGAACAAGGCAAGCTTGTTGTAGAACAAGAACACGGTTTCCAAGCCTCTCCCAAAGGTAATCATCCTTATGCTTTGAGTACTAGATTTAAAGATACTTCTTATGTCTCTGAATTTGATTCACATTCTGATATATCAGAATCAGAAACCTCCATCTCTTCCTTGGTACAATCTCCAATCAGTTCACCCAAGTCTACTCTCAAAACTAGTCATTTTTTACTAGCTTCTGACTTGTCTTCTGAAAGGTATTTCCACCTCCATTCAAATATTTTAGATTCTGATTTTCAAGATGATATACAGTCTTATATTCAGGTCATGACACCTCCCACACCATTTTCCCAACCATTGGATGCAGAAAAGACCCTACAACCCCCAAGTTCTCTAGTTAAGAAACCACACAATTCCATGTTTTGCTACACTGTGTCACTTGCCTCTATTGCTCTTATGTCTTTTGTTAGGATACTCCTATACTCCATCCTAGTCCTACCAAAATTTTAATTATTTGCATTTTTAGTCTTGCATGCATCCCATTCATCAGTCCCAGCACCTAGCCCTCAACTAGCTAGCCCCGGGATCTTCTCACAGATCAATATTAGCCCTCCTAGAGCTTAGTGTGCCCTTCTTCCTTGAGTTTAGGAAGCCACTTATCCTCTCTCACCTACCACTCAGTTGCACTTCAGTTACCTTTAGTTCTCTCCTTCATTTAAGGAAAGACTGACTCTCAACTGACAGTATCACTCCGATGGACCTCCAGTGAGACTAGACTTCCCATTCTGACTCCAATTAGCTCCTCATGCGCCCTCCACTGAGCCTGCTTCATTCTGTTAGTGCCTCCATGTGCAAGTTACACTGAGTCACACCTACCACACTCAGCTAGACTCAGTTTGATTGATGGTTGATAGTTACTTGTGCATTGATGACTCCACTGGTGATGAGATAGACTTCTAGTTGTGCTTTGATGACACTCCAGTGATCTTTTGATCACTCTATGAAGGCTAATTCGAATTGCCATCTTGGCATTCAAATCCTCATGCATTGTACTACTTATTTGTCCATATTGTGATTAATGAATAAGTGTGTGTGAATTTATTTTGCTTCTATCTGAGTTATACTGTATTATTATTATGTTTCTCATTTGACTGCATTGACCACTCTTAATTTTATTCCTAAATTCTTTCATTGTGAGGTATACATCAGCTCTTAGATCCGCTGTGAGGATTTTCACATCTTTCATATCTTTCATTGGTTGGAAATCCATGTATTTGGACATCATTGGACTGATATTTCACACATCTGGACCTAACCCCATCACTCATGGCTCAAAAGTAAAGTCCTCAAACTCTCCATGCTCACTCAACTTCAGGGTGACCTAGTTTCTCACTCTTTTCCTACTGAAACTTTATTCAATCACGGAGACTCCACATCTTTATTGGTTTCTAGTCCATATGACTCAAATTATGATATTTCAAAGCTCCATGATCTATTTTGCAATATCAAAAAAGTTCTACATCAGTTTGAGAAGAAGGTACAAGAACTAGTGCACCACATTGCAGCTATAGAAAAATTGATCCTGTTGAGTTCATTGATTCTCCTTGGGATGGAGTTTGCATAGATATTCTTTCCATAATTGATTATGTTTTTAGATCTGATTATATATGCTACAACAACAAGAAAAATTCATATGATGCTACTCCATCATCAGAAGATGAGCTTCATGGAGCCTCTACACATGATTCTTTCCTACACCACATTGATGCATTGATGCATGATCATGACATCCACAATCTCTTCATGAAGTCTGTTACTCAGAAGCATCTCATTCATCTCATTCATCTCATTCAACTCCTCCAAATGAGGAACAAGACAGTATGAAGACATCCAAGCATGTCCTTTTTGATGGAGGGTGTAATGTCCCTCAAATCTTGAAAATTAAAAAAAAATGTGTGGGTCTATTAATTATATGTGACTTAGGACTTGATTACGAAGTACCTTCAACATTACTTTAAATACTCAAAAGTAGTATGAAAATATGTAGTTACATGGAATGTTTCTTTTGGGTTGGTTGTACAATGTTTGTCTAGCATGAATTTGATTCATCTATTTCCCTGTATGCGGTTGTCGTCCATTTTATGCTATTGTTTACTTCATACAGAGTCTATGTTTGTTTGACGATCTTTATTAAATAAATTTAGTTTTGTAATGTGTTTGTCTATTATGATGTCTTATGTTATTTATTAGGCATGTATTTCTCCTTTGGTAAGAGGGGTTTTAAGACCCCAGGTCTTACTTAGCTCTCAAAAGCTAGTTACTTTGTATTTACCTTGTGTAGGTGCCTAGGGGAGACATCTAATTCATCACTTTCAAATTTTTAAGAAAATCTAATACTAAAGGTAAGGGGATAAGGTTAAACCCTAAACCCTAAGCTTTGTCCTAGCTCATCAGTGATGATTTAAACAAGGGATGAAGTACTTTTACTATGGAGACGTGGGTAAAAATTGAAAGGTTAGTGGATGGTAGTTGGGATTTAAATGCAATCCATGTGAAGTCTCTTTGGTGGAATCCACGTTGGCAATGGGTAAAACTACGAGTTACTCCAGCCTTGGTTTCATTTCCTGTTTCATTGTTTCATGGGTTTATGGAAGAAGAGTGAAGAGATCCCTGCAATTTCATGGTTGATAGGAAGGGTATGTGCATGACCAGATCATGGCTCTTCTTCTATGCAACCCTTAATAGACTAGTAGATAGCGTAGACAGCCACGATACTGGAAGGTAAGCCCAACTTCACTCAGGGTTTTCTTTTGTTTTCAATATGTTGTTTTACAGTGGCTTGCAAGGGTCTAACAAACCCTTCCTTGTTTCCTTGCTCACAGGAATCATCGTGTTGGTGGTGAGAGACTTTAATTTGGGCATTGGTACAAGGGGAAGGTGGAGACTTCTAGGGTTTGACCGGTCCCGGTAAGACCTGGGCTCATTAAAATGCCTTTGTCATGAGTGTGTGGATTCTTGTTGTCACGTAGTGTTTAATGGTTGTGCTTTGGGAGATACAAGGAGTTTATTAGGCAACCTTTCTTTATTTGCTTTGATGGGTTGTTTGTATTTTCACCTGCATTGACCTCTGGAATTTGAGAGTGCCATTTTCAGGCCTTAGGGCATAGATAGGGGATCTCTGCGTGTAAATATTGTAACTTTATTGGGAACATGAGACACTAGGAATTTTTGGGTTGTAAGCCTGTCAAGGCGATTGGATGTTGATGTAAATGTTGGGTCCTGGAATTGTCCCTTTTTTACCACACCTATTACCTCTTTTTGCTATGTTTTTCCTTATTCCTATAAACCAGATATATGTCTTTCCTCAAGATTGACCATGAATCCTGAAAGGTATGATTTATTATTGCCTACTTTATTAATGCCTAAAAATGTTATGGCTATGAATTCTATCCTTTGATTTATGGTAACCTGTGTTGATTTTCTTAAGACAAGCTCAAAGCATTGACAGACACAGGTGTAGCATCCCGCTAAGAATATGGAAGGAAGGTACAATTTGTGAAGTTGTTACTCCATGATTATGATTCCACACATTAATAGAAGCAGCGAGATCATCTCTCCACATGGTAGTTGTAACAAGACTTCGCTGCAACAGAGCATCACTTTAACAAACAGAGCATTTCCTGGCCAGCTAGTCCGTTCATCCATTTACAACCAGTGTAACGATTCCCTTCACATCCAATGGCTTCATTCAAGTTTATTCATGGCTGCAACAGTTCTGTTGTGACTCAGCAGCCTAAAGATCAAAGATATTCATGGTTGCACAAATTTAGTGGATCAGGATTGTATTTTGCATGTATAAATATGGGAAGGCTTTGAGAGCCTGGGGTTGGTTGATTATCAATTGTACGAGTTGTAACGGAGTACTGTGAATTACCATTTTTAATATAAGGAGCATAATTCTTCATATACTTGTGTTTTTATTTGTAGTAGTTCACGGCATCTCTGTTAGAAGGCCAGGGCTCGCCTTCTCACAGAGATTGCTGAGTTAAGTAGATAGATTAGTTTATTTTCTATTGTGTGGTGTGGATTTACAGTTGATACATTTTACAGAGAAGTTGCAACAGTGGTAATAGGTAATCACATTTTCCTTTGGTAGTTAATGGTTTCATTCTGAATAGTTGTAACTGCGTGGTGTGACAGTCGACTATGTAGGTTAGTTCCTTTTACGCAAGTGTGCTAGTTAGCTGTTATAGTCAAGCTCAACTCTAGTTTATTTCTATTATTCATCTTTCTTGAAGTTTATTGAGACAAGTCAAATTATGATTGCACTTGGGTTGATTTATTACTATCATTTATGATTTGTAGATTAGATAATTTTAGATAGGTTATGGTTAATGCATTGTAGTTTGATATCTTTAGGATTTAACTTTTTGCAAAAGTAAGTCTAGCTTAATTCTTCTTAGATCAGTGATTGTTGGAGTGATGCTTGTAGGAAGCTAAATGTACTTTGAATTCTTAGATGGATAAATTAGATTAGTTTTATCCATGATATGATTTTGACTGAGCAGATAGGTAGGATAGTTATCTCCATTTATTCAATCAAATGCTTAAATGTTTATGCGTAGATTGTGCTAATTACTTTTGAAATAAAAGACCTACTTGGGTTGACAATTTTAATTGAGCATCCTGTGTGTTAGTTGTAATTGATTAGCATATAGGGTGACCAAAATTTTGGCACCGTTGCCGGGGATGGTAATTGATAGACATAGATAGTAGTTGATTTATTGATTTATTTTAGTTTTTATTATTTGAAGCATGCATGAATACAAGAAGAACAAATCAGGAACCCCCTCAAAATACTAACATTGTAGTTGGAAGAGGTCATGTTCGTAATCAAGGTTTGGGAAGACAGACATATATCGATGATATAATTGCTAGAGTTGATTCTTCTACCAGACTAATGCGAGCATCTTCAGGAAGAGGAAACTCCGCTTTCTCTAATCTTGACACTTCTACATCCATAGTGGAGAACACAACGGGACCTTCAACTCCTATTCCAGTCCTGAAGACAATGGCAGTGTTGTGGGTGCACCAGATAGAGAGGATATCTATCATATTAACGGGAGTACAGTAACTAAAGAATAGTGGTTGGAACATTTCCGAGAAGCAAAAGAAGAAAGAAGGTGAGAAGAAGAAAGGAGGAGAGCAGAAGAAGTAAAGGCAGAGGAAGAAAGAGCGAAAGAAGCATTAAAATTTTGGACCGACATGGAAAACGGAGAATGGGAAGGAAATAATGAGTGCCACAATAACAATGAGGAGGAGGTGGAAGATAATCACCATGGTGACACTGTTGACACACTTGAATTTCCTATCCTCCAAACACTAGGGGCATCTCCTATGAAAAATATTTCACCATTGGTTCTCCTGAACTTCCATGGAAAGTCCTCTGAAGATCCAGATGAGTTTCTTTTTGAGTTCGACATCCTCTGTCGCAATTATGATTATACCTCCGGCATGTAGAAACTGAAATTATTTCCAGGCACTCTAAAAGGAAACGCTTTGTGTTGGTTCATGATTTTGGGTCGTGAGACCATTACTACTTGGGATCATATGAAACAAACCTTCCTTTCCAAATATCAAAAATACTGTAGAAACAGATATAGGAAGGAGGAGTTGTTTAAAATGGTTCAGAAGGAAGAGGAAATCCTGGAAGATTTTGTTGAGAGATTGTTGTATAATTTACAGAGGTCTGGTCATACCGAAATAGGAAAAGATGTACTCAAGATTATCTTATTGCGGGGAATTAGAGAAGATTTCCTAGATATGTTGAATTTGTTGGGAAAGGGGGATATCTCGAAGGAACCCTTTGAGAATATTATCAAATTATGTCGAAGGTATTCAAGGGGATCCTCTAGAACCAACAATAGGGACAAGGAACGAGATCGATATGTCTTCACTAAGACAAAGAAGTCAGCTAGTGGAGGAGCCACTCGAGCAGAAATAGGAAACCTTCTGGAGAATTTTAAAATAGATATGATGAGCTCCATTTCCTCAGAATTGGATGTCTTGAGAGAAAAACAAAGGAAAGCAGTAGAAGATCTGGCACTTAGTGTATTCTATGCCAAATGCAGAAAGAAGCACCCACTGAAGGAATGTCCGCTTGACAAGGTGGAGATATGCCAGATATGTGAATTGGATCATGATACCAAGGAATGTCCCTCATTTCCTAAATTCAAAGTAGTCCTTCAAGCATCTACTTCAGATGTGGAGCAAGAATATTTTATTGCTTAGAAGAAGCCTTGGCAGCCTCAGAATCAGGGTATGAATTCAAATCCATCACCTTTTTGGAATAATATGAATGGTATGAATAATATGAATACACAATTCCCGTCACATTATTATAAAAAAGAATGGCATCCATCTCAAACTTCAATGCAAAATCCTAACCCTTGGATTCCATGGGCACAACAATCAAACAGCAAGCGCCCTGGGCTCCAAACTGGAGAAATTCCTACCTAAGAAATAATTTTCCTCATCACCAGACTTCGTATCAATAGTATCCTCCTCAAGAGTACCCTCACCAATAGTATCAGCATCCACAGCTGCAACTCCAAAACAATGTCTCACCTATGAATGTACCACTACAACCACAGCTGCGTGCACAACCTAACCCCAACCCGAATAATAAAGCAGTTCATCAATTTCAGACTACCAACATGCCTTCTTTTTCCCTTTCCCAAATTCCCTGCAATGACATACATTTACGAGAAGGGAGGGTAGTGGAACCTATCATCATTAAGGATGTTCCATCCTCTATGACCGGAGAGAGAAGGGATCATCAATTAGAGAATTTAGTCAACATAGCAATCCCCATCATTGAGGATACTGAAATTCCTACTGAAACACCAGTTGAGACACATGACGAAACACATCCTACACAACTGATAAGAGACCCACCATATCCTGAACGATTGGCCCTACAAAAGACAATGGAACAACCTCGGTTCAATCTCTTAAGGGAACTGAAGAACTTATATGTCTAAATCCCACTGTTGCAAGCCCTCCATGGCGTGCCCATCTATGCCAAGACCATTAGAGATCTATGTGTAAAAAAACCAGGACGAAAGCCTAGGGATCCTCCCACTGTCCATGTATTGGGAAAACTCTCTGAATTAATAATGGGGAAGAATCCTTTGGCTAAATACGATGATCCTAGAAATCCTACTGTTATAGTACACATAGGACACACTCAGATACCAAATGTCTTGGTAGATTTAGGTGCAGCTATTAATGTTATGACCATCAAAACTGTGAAAAACCTGGGACTCACTAATCTTCGACCAACCGCTACCATTTTAGAACTTGCTGATAGATCAACAATCAATCCTAATGGAATCCTAGATGACCTTGTAGTCTCTGTCGATTCGTGGGAATACCTTGCGGACTTCTTGGTTTTACAACCGAAGTCACAGCTCCGAGGATACCCGCTGATCCTGGAAAGACCTTGGTTAGCCACAATAGATGCTTACATCAGCTGTCGGTGAGGTTCCATGATAATCTCAGATGGGACTGACATTAAAATCCCGACTTTATACCCTCCATCCCAACCAATCTTAGAAGCTGAAACTCCACTTTGGGTGGATCTGAAGGAAAAAGAAGGCATTCAGCCATTATTACCGATAAGGAAAGCCTTAACCTTTAAGGATGAAACAGAGGAAGACACTATTAATAGTTTCATCAGTGAGCCCACATATGTCACTAAACACACCTACCAAATTCTGAACAGTACCTTAGATGAAACAGAAGAAGAAAATCTAACAGAAGAGACTCTAGTCAGTGATGCCAATATACTTCCAGTACTTAAAAATTGAAAAAATATTCCAGTGGAAATTGAGCCGAGAAAAACATTGAACATTAACTTGAATCTTACGCCCAATGAGCTGGAATGCCTAATCACTCTACTGAAGAAACATAGGGTAGATTTTGCATGGGAATACACAGATATGAAGGGTATCCCCTCTAATCTGTGTACCCACCACATTTACATCAAAATTGACTCCAGGCCAGTGTGCCAACCATAATGAAGGATGAACCCGAATTTAAGGGACATAGTGAAGGAAGAAATCCAAAAACTTTTGGAAGCAGGATTTATATACCCAATTTCAGATAGCGAGTGGGTTTCTCCACTCGTGATCATACCAAAAAAGAATGGTAAATGGAGAGTATGCATAGATTACAGAGAATTCAATAAAGCAACTTAGAAATACCACTGTCCCTTACCTTTTATTGATCAAGCTCTTGATACTTTGTCTGGGAACAAGTATTTTTCCTTTCTGGATGGATTCAGTGGTTTTAACTAGATCCAGATTGCTCCAGAAGGCATAGACAAAACCACCTTCACCTGTCCTTGGGGCACCTTTGCATACAGGGTACTTCCTTTCGGGTTGTGTAACGCACCCACCACATTTCAGAGAGCTGTGATAGGGATCATTTCTGAGATGGTAAATGACTGCATGGAAACTTTTATGGATGACTTCACTCCATACGGTAGTAGTTTCGAAGAAGCATTGAAAAATTTAGAAAAGGTTTTGGAACATTGTGAACAAAGCCAACTATCTTTAAGCACTCAAAAGTGCCAGATGATGATGAGCGAGGGCATAGTTCTGGGGCACTTCATCTCTGCTAATAGTATCCAGGTAGACCCATCCTAAATTAAGGTAATTGAAAATATAACCACTCCTGGAACACAAAAAGATGTATGTATCTTCTTACGGCATGTTGGTTATTACAAAATATTTATAGAATTTTTTTCCAAACTAGCTTCTCCTTTATTCACTATGTTGATGAAGGATGTATAGTTTGATTGGAATGATGCATGCCAAACAACGTTTACTGAACTTAAGAAAAGGCTGTCTACATCACCTATCCTATGAGGGCTCAATTGGGCCTTTCCTTTTCATATCTCCTCATATGCTTCAGATACTGCCATTGGAGCAGTATTAGGACAACAGGAAGGTCATGCTCCATATGCAATTTATTACATTAGTAAGAACCTGGTCCTTGCTGAACTGAACTACATTGTTATAGAGAAAGAGTTCCTTGCCATTGTTTATGTCATCAATAAATTTAGAAACTACATTACTGGATATTCCACTTTTTTGCACACTGACCATTCAGCCATTAAGTACATAATGAATAAAATTATTACTAATGCTGGAGTAACTAGTTGGTTGTTACTGTTACAAGAATTTGACATACATTTATTGATAGACCAGGGAGGAAAACGTTGTTTCCGAGTTTTTATCTCGACTTACTAACAATGATGATAGTTTAGCAGTCGAAGATTCCTTCCCTGATGAACATTTGTTTGTAGTTTCAATTCATTCCCCATGGTACACAGATGTTTCTAACTATTTGGCTACAGGAAAGCTACCAGCACACCTATCTAAGAGAGAAAAAATAAATATTATAGAGCAGAGTGCTATATACTACTGGATAGATGGGAATCTTTTCTACACAGATTCCGATTTGGAAATCAGAAGATGTGTAAGGGAGGATGAAATTTACAGTATCTTGAAATATTTCCATGATGAGCCTTGTGAGGGACATTTTGCTGACAAAAGGACTTGTCATAAGGGGTTAAGGATGGGTCATTTTTGTCCGACATTGTTTAAGGATGAAAAAAAATATGTTCAGGCTTGTGACAGTTGCCAAAGGATGGGCCAACCATAGATTAGATGAAATGCCTCTTCAGCCACAGCTTGTGGTTGAACCTTTTGATAGATCGACTCTGGATTTTGTAGGGCCTATCAACCCTCCCTCGAAGCAGAAAGTTTATATCCTTGTTTGCACAGATTACATGACCAAATGGGTGGAGGCTGTAGCTTTGATTAAGGATAATGATCAAGCTGTAATGGATTTCTTATATGAAGAGATCTTCACCCGTTTTGGAGTACCAAAGGAGATGGTTACAGATGGAGGACCACAATTTGTGTCTCATAAATTGGAAGCCCTGTTGGAAAAATATAACATTCAACATAAGATAACCTCACCATATCATCCACAGGCAAATGGTCAAGTGGAAAGAACTAATAAGGTAATTGAGGCTATTCTGACAAAAATGGTGAAGAGTCACCATAAGGATTGGGCTGAAAGACTCCCGGAGGCATGATGGGCATACCATACCACATGGAGCAACATTACAGGTTTCTCCCCATACGAATTGGTGTATGGAAAGAATGTTTTCTTTCCCATTGAATTTGAAATTAAAACTCTAAGGATAACCATAGAAGCAAACCTGGATTTGACAACTGCATAGAGGAATCGATTGAATCAATTAAATGAACTTGACGAGAAGCGCACAACTGCTATGCATTAGACAATGTTAATTCAATAGCAGTGTTCTAAGTGGCATGACAGGTTCATAAAGAAAAAATTCTTATGTGAAGGAGACTGGGATTTATTGTATGATTCATGGTTTCAAAGGGATTTCAAAGGCAAGTTGCATACAAGATGGATAGGACCCTACCAAATCGACAGGGTGTTTGACAATGGAACAGTTCATTTGACCACAATTGATGAGAACCAGACACTATTATTCACTAATGGTCATTATCTACAACTGTATCATACGCCAATTTCGAAGAATGCATTCATTTCGCATGTTGCAGCTGATCCAGATTATCAGTTAACGCAAGGGAAAGAATCTCTTTCTGCCCCTGTGAATTTTTAAACTGTAGTTTCCACACATATTTGTACATAAATAAATTGTTGTTTTTTTATTTTCTTTCCTTTTATGCTTTGATCGGATTGTTTTTTTGAAGAACTGTGTCTAGGAATCAACTTGAGGAGCAGCGGTCGTGACTGGGCCAGACGATTGCAGGCCCCGTAGCTTATTTTCCTGTTATGAATAAGCTCCTTGAAGAAAATGAAAAATTTGGAAGCATTAACTAGTTAGCCGACGATTTTCCTATCTTTCCATTATTCGCAGCTGTGACTCCACCATATTTTACCCATTTTCTCATTTTTCGCAGCTGTTACTCCTCTATATTTTTCCTATACCTAGCTACGACTCCGCTAGACTTGACCTATTTTTCCTATTTTTGCAGCTGTTACTCCTCTATATTTTTCCTATACCCAGCTGCGAGTCCTCTAGACCTAGCTTATTTTTCCGATTTCCCAGCCATAATTCCGTCAGATTCCTCTTATTTATTAGCTGCAACTCCACAAGATTATCCATTACTTAAAAAAATATTGCAACTAACAACTCAATTGGGCTCCAATTTAGCACTTATTTCACAGCTCTAATCCCAGTCCACCAAGACCGAAAAACTATTGGACTTCCATGGGTGTCCGTTAGCATGGATGTACTTGCTAGCTCGGTTGGCAGTGGCCAACTCATCACAGCACATGCGCAATTATGTTTTTGTTAATGGATGTGATGACGAAGTCGGATCGTTGTGGAAATTTATGGCTTGGCTCATATTGAAAAGGTACGAATTCTGACCATATACATGATTAGGCATAAAAATTAATGTGGCAATGATGATTATGTTTTGTCTTTAGTCCTCATCAGCAACCCATACCCACTTAACCGTCAAGGGACCTATCTGAATTAACAATCGTATCCATTACACGACCGTCAGCTTTACCCAATCTGTACCAAACTTTCCAATTATTCCATTTTCCATAACTGTATCCCCTTTATGTGGGTTCATAACTGTGCCATCTTTCCTGAAATACCCAACTCCAACTTTGGTTGTTCGATGAATGTCCGTATGATGCAACTTCCATGTACGAATTGGTAATCTCTGTAATTTCCATTAGAATTACAAAGGTAAGCTGACATGGGTAATCCATTAAGGCATGAACCTGAGAACATAGAGGCCCTACGTGCAAATGCGGAGGTTTTCTCCATCTTTGAAGCAGCTGGGTGGACTATATATTTTCAATGCTTAAATGGTTTTCCCACAGAGACAACATTACAGTTCGCTCTTAACCTGACTGATACTCATTATGAGGTCAGGGAATTGCGCATTGATGTCACGGAAGCAATTGTGGCGTAAGTTTCTAGTTTTCCCCAAGGTTGGAGGAGATGTTTTGGACAAAAGGCGCAGAATGCGACTGAAGTGAGGGATTTTCTTGCAGTTGGTGAGAATGTTCGTCCAAGAGGCCGTGGAATAGTATTGGAATCATTACCTTGACCCTGGGATCAAGTTGCAATTTTCCTAATGAAATACATCTTCTGCGAAGGCAGGTACAATATTGTCTATCTCTATGAATTTCCCTTATTATCCCATTTATGCCATGGTAATCTAGTGAACATGTCATTTTATCTTTTAAAATCCATACATCACTTGGCTGGTTATGTGAGAACATCCCTCCATCTAGTCTCTTCCATCACCAATCATGGCTTAATGAAACTATTAATCTTAAGGTCACTGGCACATCAAAACTAGACTTGGGCACAATTTCTTGCTGGGGCCGGGATAATTCGGGAACCTGCATTAGAGGTAGGAGGTGTTGCAGTAGAGGAAGAGGACCGGATTTCCTCACATTCAGCTGGCAGGAGGGATGGAGTATCAGAAGACCAATTCGAGGATGAAGAGGAGGTAGATATGGGGGAATCTATGACAGCATCAAACCCTGTTGCAGAAGAGGACATGATGGAAGCTATGGAAAATGAAGCTGTGGTATTAGAAGATGCAACAGTAGCAGACCCTATAGAAGAAGCAACAAACCCGATAGAAATAGAAGTTTGGGTTGCAGCTGAAGCAGGAGAGATGGCATCATTAGCAGCTGTAGCAGAGGAAGCTGAAACTGTAGCAGCTATAGAAGTTGCGACAGTGGAAGCTGTAGCTGCGGAAGTTGCAATGGAAGGGGAAGAACATCAAACAAAGGCAGCAGAAGGAGGAGACATGGAGGTTCTGGATGTTGAATCGTCCCCTGAAATAAGGGTAACTATGATTCAAGAGGAGGAATTCATCCCTATTGCTGAAAATATAGAGACCCCTGTGTCACAGAAAAGAAGGAAAAGGTCAGAGAATAAGGGCCAGACATCCACTCTGGAGAAAAAGAGAAGAACCAGAGCTATTACTGCAGCAGAAGCAGTACGTAGTGAAGGGCAGCCATCTAGGGTTGTAAAGAAAAGAAGAACTAGATCTGTTACAGCAATAGAGGCAGCATTTGCAATCAGGGCAAACATTGAAATTCTAATGGAAGAAGTAGCATGTGCAATTGGGATAGATATTGAAATTCCCATTTAAAACCCCAAATCACCCGTTGTTACACAAGAACCTGCTGCAGAAGAATCCCAAATTGAAAATCTTCTTCTTGAGAATGAGTTGTTAAAAGAGGAGGTGCAAATGCTTCGGGGTGAACTAGAAAAATGGAAAGAAGCATGTAAGAAGTTGGCATAAAAGAGTTTGAACACACTATTAGAGGCTGCAGACCAGCTGGAGAATTCATCTCTTGTTTTGGGGAATGAAGGACATGAAGAATTGGTATTTCCAGAGTGTGGAGATATATTTAAAGTGGTAGGGCATAAGATCGTAGTGCTGGACTTAGTAGCACAAAAATATGCAAAAATCAAGCCAAGAATTAGACATAATCCCTGAAGTCCCTGTGGAAGTCCCTGTAGTGGACCCAATGGAAGGAAATGAGCCAGAATTAGACATAATCCCTGACCTAGATCTAGGAGATGATGAAGAGATGCAATCCCAGCCATCGAGTGATACTGAATTATTCCAAGTCCAGTCTCATTTTTCAGAAGACATTGAAGTAACCCAAGAGAAACCTCAGCATCCTAAAAGCACTGAATTCATTTCAGAATAGGAGGCTCCTACACAAGAACCAGCACTCTAAGAGCTTGTTACTAAAGCAGTGACTCAAACAATAGCCACCCCGAGCAATTTTCAGGATTTGGATGTTGCTACACAAGAACCAAAATCTTCAAAATTATTTGTTGAGGCTGCAACTCAAACAGAGGAGAACGAGATTGGAACACAGGAAGAAGGTGTTGTTACACAAGAACCAGTACCTTTCGACTTGGTTCGAGAAGCTACAACAAAAACTGAGGTAATTGAAACAAGGGATGTTGTCACACAAGAACGATCATGTCCAATTGGGTTTGTTGATGCAGCCACACAAGTGGAAGCTTCCGTGACTGATGAAGAAGAAGTTGTCAATCGGTTAACTCAAGACAAGCCTGCTGAGACACAGGATCAAACGCTCCCAAGTCAATTTTATACAATGGTGCCTGAAACAGAAGAGGTGGAATCTCAAGAGATCATTGAAATTGACTCTAATGATGAGAAAGATGTAGAGGATAGCAGGATTCAACGTTTGGAGAAAAATATTTCTTTGTTACAACTTGAGTTAGCTAAATGGAAGAAACATATTGATTAGTGCAAAGAAGGGATGGTCCCTCTCTATGAATACAGAAAGCCTATCAGGGAATTGAGAGAGAAATGGGCTGAGGAATTGGTTTTTCAGAGATCCCAGTGGGACAGTGTTCAAAAAGAATTGGAAGAATTGAAGAAATGCAAGTCCATGCAACAAGAAAAGGATCAAATGTATATTCTTTCTCGGGAATTGTTGATTTGTAGGGCTCCATCTCCTTCTTACCCTGCATATATTTATGAACATACAACTTTATTTAAGTTGAAAGCATTGATAGAATGAATACCATCTAAGCTGATCACTTCCCCCCGGTTCTTAGAGACTTTCATGGAAAGTGATTTTGGGGATCAAAATTTGTTGTGTGAATTATATTTGCACGATAGAGCGGGCTATAATGATTTTCATTCTAATATTGTGCCCTATTTGGGGGATGTTCAGCTGAGAGAATTCACTTCTTTTGTCACCAATCATGTGCAATGGTGGGATTCCTATGAGACTATCAATAGGAACAAGGATAATTCCACTCTTTGGATCAGAAATGAACCTAGACTTCCCAAATGTCTTATTGCTAAGCATGCAAGGTGTTAACACCCGAAACATACCCCAAGGTTGTGGAGAGGCAAAATTAGGGTAACCACTAACCACTTTAGCTTATGCTACTGACCCAACATAAGCGGAGAGGGCTCTCTCTTAAAATTCAAAAAATACTGAAAATACTCAAAGGTTTTTGAAATGATAAACATACAACATTGTATAGAAGACTGAAAAATAATCAATGAGGAACACACACCCTTCCAATCCACGATATTGAATCATAGCATGCTCATAAGGTTAGACTTCCAATGGGACAAATTGTTTTAAGGTTTGGTGGAACAATCGAGAGCATAAACCTTGGGCAATGGAGTTAGGATACAACATGAAGATCAGAAAACAGTGCCATAGTATGGACTATTAAAATAGAGGCAAGGTAGCCACTCTCTTGCCATCGTAATGCTATTTTCTGGTGATAAAAGAAGAAAGTAAAAACAAACCATTAATACAAGCATCCAACAAAGATGAATTCGATATCAACTTTAGTACCAATATTGAGTGAACACCTAAGATAATAACCAAAGCTTGTTTCCAAGAATTCTAAGCTATTATACACTGATCTCAGATATGAAAGGGAAAATATAATGTAAATGTATAACAGGAAGTACGAGCACATAGAGAAGAGACAAAAAACAGACTACAAGTAAAGCAACACATGAATCTCTGCAAAACGTCTTCCATAGGCACTGCAAATGATATTGATGAAAAAGTTTCAAAACAGAGCTAGATCCCCAAGCCTTAGCCGAATGATTTTCCAACCCCTTGCTCTTATATTACAATGATATTTAAAGGCTTTTTGCCTCGAATTGGTCCTCAGGAAACAGTTAAAACTATGCTGCCACCTTGACAGCCTCAAAATTGGGAAATATTACACACGTGTCGAGCTCAAAACAGATTGATTAAGATGGGGAACAATAATACCATGAACAGGAGGCCACCTTACTCCTGAGCCTTTAATTGGCCTTGTGGCTCAAAGAAATTCTCTATTCTCAGAGAGTTGTCCACCTGCAATTCTTCTACCGGAGGGGGAGGTGTCGCTTCCTCAGTGGAGATTACAAAATCCTTGAGAATCTCCATGTCCTAGAGGATGTCTCGCTCATCTTTCAGGGTCTCTTTCTTCCCTCGACATCGAACCATTTTGCACACATGTCGCTCTTCGAGTTCTTCATCTTCGTTGGTGGTGCTAGTTTCCACATGGTCGAATACCACAGGAGATGAAGGAGTGTGTTTTTCCTCCACCTCAGACCACACCTGCTCGGAAATAAAGACCACTTCGGTTCCCCGATCCTTCTCCATGACAAGACTCTAACTGAAAGATAACTGGGCTTCTTGGTGCACCACCTTTCCCATGCACTGATTTCGAACAGGGGACGCAGGGACCATGTCTATAACGGCCACGATGATGATGGTAGCTACGTGCGATCACCTTCGTCATGATGACCTGACTGAATCTCCCAATTGAGCAACAAGATGTCTAAGGCTTGAGCTGATGCGGAACATGCTTAGCCGGGATTTCTGGATAGGTCGAAATGCATACGACGACGCTGAGGTGGCCCCCACCCTGTTTGCAATCATTTTGGTGGCAGCAGAGATGCATTTAAGCCGTCTATCTGCTTGGTCCAATCTACACCATAGATCTTATCTCCATCACCTCCATGCCACCCAAACTTGCACCTTTCATCGTGGACCAAACTATGACTTGCCTCCCTATTAAAACCCCGCTAGCCCTTATAGCGCCCCCAACTCTTTTTACAACGGGCTCATGTGGCCGTCGATCTTCATCGGTCATGATCTGAACTGTCCACATGCACTTTTCTATGCCATGGTCGCATTTCTTCGCCTTTAGCCCACTTAGCGCACTTTTTAACCCTAGACCCTTTTCTGGACTTCTTACCATGGAACATACCTGCTACATAAAGCCTCAAATTTTTTATGTTTTGGGCCATGGGTGTCCGGATCAAAGCTTTTTCCTCTGCTACTCATCCAACGGCCTTTGGATGATTTTTTCTTTAGTCTTCAATGGTCTCAGGGTCTAGCAAGGAGGCCAAGATTTTCTTCACTTGTGCTTTCAAACCTTTATTCTCTACCCTCTCTATTGCTAATTGATTATGCACCCTAGCTTTGTTAGTTCGTGCCTGTGATAGATCGAGGGTATACTTGAGTAGCCTATTGCAAATAATCCCCCCTTGCTTCTTTGTGCAGGTTGGTCACGTCTGGCACCGGATTTGAGTTCTAAGTCAGGGTTAAGATAGGTGGCTAAAAGTCTTGGCGGCTCTCAGGGGAAAACTGTCTATATGCGGCGATAACATACTTTTCGAAAAAAAACCTCGGACACGGGGAAAGGCATAATTTGGTCAATACAACAAAGGACAAAAGGAGGCTGACAGGTCTAGACAGCCGAAACTCTGTATCAAATGCGTTGAGACCCTACCTTCCCGAGAGAATCTAACCCTAACCTTTCAAGAAACTGGTTCCTCATCTATTTCTTATTGGAAATAGACTTAGATTTGCTAATAGTAGCGGTTATAAGGCCCTACCTGTCACTGAAAATATTTGAGAATGATTCCTCCTGTCGTCTTCTTTGTCTTCCACATGCCCGGAAGCCTCTAACTCTGACAGCTTCGAGACACAAATGTCAACTTCACATACTGACTCTTATATATATAACCTTTTTTCCTTATCCCCCTAGAATCTTTCGGGGTTTACGCTCCTCCTGGTTGTTGATCTCATGTGCTGTGATTTAGACTGTTAGATCCGATGTTCTTTTAATTTATTTGACACCTTTCTCCATCCACCGTTGGATCATTCTTCATGTCCTGATCTCCGCCGTTCATCTCAACACCATATGCCTTACAAAGTTGTGTCGCAAACCTCCAAAGTGGTTTCAAATAGCACTTTCTCTCCTTGCGACCAAGCCTGGCATCGACACCTGTTTAGCGGTTTCATTTATCATGACCACCAAATCCTTTCACCATCATGCATCTCCCTTGTGCGACGGTCATCGTGAACTGTCGATCTATCATAGGACAACCTGGACCACTCTTTCCCTAGTTGCATTCACGTCTCTTTGGAACTTTTACCCCCTATCCGTAGGATCTTGCTTGGCTCACCTTGGTCATCCACATGGTCAATAGCGTACTCCTTTGCTTCAGCGGTATCGCATCCTTTCCAGTTGGTTTCGCTTACTGCCTTTTCCATTTGCGACACTGTAGGCATTTGACACGTAGCAGCCAACTTTCCCCTTCGCAACAACATATCCCCCATCTTCTCTGCACAACTTGGCTATGTGACAATCAATGACAGTCGTTGATCTCCTATCCATGCCCCATCAACGGTGGAACTTGTATGGCCTTTAATGCTTTTAATTTATTTTTTTCGTACTATAGTCTTTGGCCCCTTTTGGTTGTGCTTTTGCACTTTCTTTTGGATCTTCTTTGGTTTTCTTATATTTAACACCCCCCAAATCAATTTTTCTCATACCCTAGCACCTAGCGATGAAAAATAAGGCCTCTTTAAGCTTTCTCTAGGGGAAATTTTGAGATATCCATCTATTTCACCCCAATACTTGTGCTGAAAAAACTAGGTGCTAACAACTGGGTCCAACTGGGGGTGCCATCCTCCCCGTGAGGTAGCAAAGAACCTCGTAGACCGGGTTCCTGATCCATTGGGATGCCCATGCAGGAAAATCTTCCTTGTAGAACACTTTCTTGGTGAAGAACACTTGGAGGGTTTGTTTCAAAGCATTCATGGAAAACCTATGGGGAAATTTGACGTGAGGTGTATCCTGTGGCGACCTTTACCCAAAACATGCTCTGTCATACTGCAATCTGAAATTTTTTTGAAGCCGAAACCCAAAATTGAAAATATACACTCTGAAAACAAACTAGAAATTGTTGATAGAGATGCTTTCTGTTTCAAGCTTATTTAAATACAACTCATTCCGTCTTGCTTGAATATTATTGCTTAGTCAAGTAATGAAAAAGTGCCAATGAAGCCAATCCAGCAGCTGGTCAAATAGCAAAACTTTCTGATCATGCTTAATCAAAATCAGAACCCAAGAATCCAGTGGAAAATATCTACGATAGAGGTCTTGGCATTTGAGGCAAAGACATAACCAATCCTTACTATGCAAATTTCTTTCTTATAATCAGCCACTAGATCATAAAGGACATGACAACCTTCAAAAAACTCCATTACTTGTTTTCCAAGACAGGGCTGCTCCAACAGCAAACTCTCTTGCACACTGCCCAACCATTTTTCAAAACGATCTTGAAGGGAGTTCTCCGGGTAGTTTACAAGTGAGACATCAATACTTTCATTCAAACTTTCTGAATTTG
This sequence comes from Larix kaempferi, assembly GCA_027924585.1. Classification (NCBI taxonomy): domain Eukaryota; kingdom Viridiplantae; phylum Streptophyta; class Pinopsida; order Pinales; family Pinaceae; genus Larix; species Larix kaempferi. Next base: position 22,929,057 of record BSBM01001022.1, read on the forward strand.
AAACTTGATCTTCTTCATCAAACGCAGTAGAAATATCATTAGTTTTTTCAATAAAATCAAGTCAACCAGATTTTTCTTGACATAAAAATTTTGAATGTGAAAGAGAGCCCTGATTTTCTGTTTGGTACTTCTCTTCCCTATTGCAAACCTCTACTTCTTCTAAGTGTTGGGACTGATTGCACACTTGTTTTTCCTCTTTATTATCAATTTCAAAAAATATTATGAAGCTCTCCAAGCAGTATTTTTCATATTCATCATATTTAGGTGGACTGAAATCTTCATTAAAACCATCACTAATAGAAACTTCAGCAAGCTGATCGCAATTTACATAAAACAAATGAGAATTACCCCCTTTTGGCATCTCCCCGAGCTGATCACTTCTATGTTCGTCATGGGAAAGATTTGAATGTAAGGCAAGTTCTCCTTGTTCATGTCTTTCTTCAAATCCTAATTCCTCTTCAATCCTTACATCATTATCTTGGCTTAATAATTTTCCAGACATCCTAAGATTGTCTTCAACCTCTAATGCATCAATGAACATATGCTGCAAATTGGAAGAACTTCTCTCCAAAAGATGAAGAGATAAATCAGGAGGAAAGATAGATGCATAGTGTAATTTAGCAGCATTCTCTAGCAGATGAATTTCCTTTGGCATGTTATAATAGAAGCTTTCAAACCTCCTATTAAAGCTAGACATGGTTTCATCTTCTTCCCTTCTCATGGAGTAAAACTCTGAAAGAACTAGGTCCCATGACCTTCTCTTACCCCAAAACCCCAAAAAGACATTAGACAACTCCTCCCAGGTATCAATAGACTCAAACTACAAATTCTTAAACCACTTTTTTACATTTCCTTGGAGGGATTGGGAAAAATCCCTCATACAGACATCATCATGTCCTATTTCGAAAAGGTCCAGGAAATGTTCGAAGCCTTGAAGGTGCTTCTCAGCAATAAGAATTTCAGATTCTCCATCAAAAACAGGAAGGTACTTATGGTACTTGGGAGGGAAATCATGAAGAACAGGGGGCAGTCTTAAAGGGTTATATCTCTACTGAGATTTGGAGGGAAAAGGAGTATGTACTGGGAGAAAATCATCAGCCTCACTCTCATGGGATTTGCAAGGCTGGTTATGGATATTACATGGTTCAAAAGAAGGGATGGGATCAGCTATAGGGGTGAAAGGAGGATGTACATTTTCACAATCTAGTGAAGGATATACAAAGGAGGCTCTCTCATGACCTAGAGCTCTTCAGTGAGACAGGAATTTTTTATATATATACATAAAGGTAAAAAGAGACCAATACATAAGAACAAGATCTCTTTGAAGAGATGGATACTTTGATACCTGAACCTTAATTTTTCCATATCCAAGGCAGTTGAGATCGTTCTATAGTGGAGCCTGTAAATCAAATTGAATCATGAGTGGAGTCGCCAGGTGAATGGTATACAACCTTCTCAATGTCCAATTATTGTTCACCATCAACAATCAGGTCTGAAACTTTATTGTTCTCCCAGGGATGATAAGACAATCGTTCCTTGGAAACGACGCCAATTTGTTAACACCCGAAACATACCCCAAGGTTGTGGAGAGGCAGAATCAGGGTAACCACTAACCACTTTCGCTTATGCTACTGACCCAACACAAGCAGAGAGGGCTCTCTCTTAACATTCAAAAAATACTGAAAATACTCAAAGGTTTTTGCAAATATAAACATACAACATTCTATAGAAGACTGAAAAATAATCAATGAGGAACACACAACCTTCCAATCCACGATATTCAATCATAGCAAGCTCAAAAGGTCGGACTTCCGATGGGACAAATTTTTTTAAGGTTTGGTGGGACAATCGAGAGCATAAACCTTGGGCGATGGAGTCAGGATACAACATGAAGATCAGACAACAGTGCCGCAGTACGGACTATTAAAACAGAGGCAAGGTAGCCACTCTCTTGCTGTCGTAATGTTATTTTCTGATGATAAAAGAAGAAAGTAAGAACAGACCATTAATACGAGCATCCAATAAAGATGAATTCAATATCAACTTTAGTAGCAATATTGAGTGAACACCTGAGATAGTAACAAGAGCTTGTTTCCAAGAATTCTAAGCTATTATACATGGATCTCAGATATGAAAGGGAAAAAATAATCTAAATGTATAATAGGAAGTACGAGCACATAGAGACGAGAGAAAAAACAAACTACAAGTAAAGCAAAGCATGAATCTCTGCAAAACGTCTGCCATAGGCACTCCAACTAATATTGATGAAAAAGTTTCAAAACAGAGCTCGATCCCAGGGCCTTAGCCGAATGATTTTCCAACCCCTTGCTCTTCTATTACAATGATATTTATAGGCTTTTTGCCTCGAATTCATCCTCATGAAACAGTCAAAACTATGTTGCCACCTTGACAACCTAAAAAATGGGAAATATTACACACATGTCGAGCTCAAAACAGATTGATTAAGATGGGGAACAAGAATACCATGAGAAGGACACCACCTTACTCCTGAGCCTTTAATTGATCTTGCAGCTCAAAGAAATTCTCTATTCTCATAGAGTTGTCGGCCTGCGATTCTTCTACCAGAGGGGGAGGTGTCACTTCCTCAGTGGGGATTACTAAATCCTTAAAAATCTCCATGTCTTGGTCGATGTCTTGCTCATCTTCAGGGGTCTCTTTCTTCCCTCGACATCGAACCCTTTTGCACACTTGTCGCTATTCGGGTTCTTCATCTTCATTGGTGGTGCTAGTTTCCATGTGGTCAAATACCACAGGAGATGAATGAGTGTGTTCTTCCTCCACCTCAGACCACGCCTGCTCGGGCATAAAGACCACTTCGGTTCCTTGATCCTTCTCCATGATCAGACTCTAACTTAAAGATACCTGGGTTGATAAGTGCACCACCTTTCCCATGCACTGATTTTGAATAGGGGATGCAGGTACAATGCCTATAATGGTCGTGACGATGACTGCAGCTACGTGTGATAACATTCGCCATGATGACTTGACCGAATCTCCCAATCGAGCAACAATGATGTCTAAGGCTTGAGCTGACATGAAACATGCTTAGCCAAGATTTTCGGATAGGTAGAAAAGCATACGACGGCGCTGAGATGGCCCTCGCCCTGTTTTCAATCATTTTGGTGGTAGCAGAGATGCATTTAAGCCGTCTATCTACTTGGTCCAATCTACACCATAGATATTAGCTCCATCACCTCCAAGTCACCCAAACTTGCACCTTTCGTTGTGGACCAAACTATGACTTGCCTTCCTGTTAACACCTCACTAGTGCTTATAGCGCTCCCAACGCTTTTTGCGACGGGTTCCTGCGGGCCGTCGATCTTCATCGGTCCCGATCCGAACCATCCACATGCACTTTTCTATGTCATAGTTGCATTTATTCACCTTGAGCTTCTTAGCGCCCTTTTTAAATAGAGACCCTTTTCTAGACTTCTTACCATGGAACAGGCCTGCTATTTAAAGCCTCGACTTTTTGATGTTTTGGGCCATGGGTGTCCGGATCAAAACTTTTCCTCTGTTACTCGTCCAACGACCTTTGGATCCTTTCTTCTTTAGTCTTCAATGGTCTCAGCGTCGAGCAGGGAGGCCTAGAGTTTCTTCACCTGTGCTTTCAAACCTTTATTCTCTGCCCTCTCTATTCCTAATTGATTCTGCACCCTAGCTTTGTCAGTTCGTGTCTTTGATAGATTGAGGGTATACTTGAGAAGCCTATTGCAAATAACCCCCCAGCCTCTTTGTGCAGGCTGGTCACATATGACACTGGATTTGAGTTCTAAGTCAGGGTTGAGACAGGTGGCTAAAAGGCTTGGCGGCTTTCAGCGGAAAACTGTCTATATGTGGCAATAATAGACTTTTCGGAAAAAACCCTCGGACTCAGGGAAAGGCATAATTTGGTCAATGCAACAAAGGAAAAGAGGAAACTAAAACCTTATATGCAAGTCTAAACCCTCTTCCACCAAACCCTCATTCTTCTCTTAATTTCAGGTATAGACAGTTGAAACTCTGCATCAAATGCATCGAGACCCTACCTTCCCGAGTGAATTTAACCCTAACCTTTCCAGAAACTGGTTCCTCATCTATTTCTTGTTCCAAATAGGATTAGATTTGCTAATAGCGGCGGTTATAAGGCCCTACCTGTCAATGAAAATATCTGAGAATGATTCCTCCTGTCATCTTCTTTATCTTCCACATGCCCGGAAGCCTCTGACTCCAATAGGTTCGCGACACAAATTTCAACTTCACATACTGACTCTTATGTATATAACATTTTTGCCTTATCCCCCTAGCATCTTTCTAGGTTTACGCTCCTCCTGGACGCTGATCTCATGTGCTACGATTTAGACCGTTAGGTCCGATGTTCTTTTAATTGATTTGACACCTTTTGTAACATACCCTTTAAGCTGGAAAACATTTTGTGTTTAGAAACATTATGATAACTTTTATTGTAAAGTTTATATTGGACAGGTGTCCAAGTATGACTGTAATTTGCACAATATATTATTATTTAATAAATAAAATAGGAGACAAACACCTAAGAGGACTGTTGAAAGAGTGGTTACTGATCCACTAGGTGGAATGGAATTTGGGGTAGAAGGCAATGGACAAGTGGAAGCATCATGATGCAACTAACTAGCTGCTGGTATGGGACAACTCCCTTGAAATGTGGTCATAGTGCCCTGAAAGATGGGATTGGAGCTTGAGGCTCATTTATTCCAAACTGACCACTAAAAGACCTAGGCAGTCTATATAATAGCCATCAAATATTGAACTGAGGCTCATCACTTTTCCTGACGAGGAAATTTACCTTGGGGTTTTGCTGTGTTTGCACCCAAGAGATTTGATGAGGGGCTATGTTGTTGTTGATCATGTTGTGAGTCCTCCAAACTCTTAGTGAGTTCAGGAGGTTGATGCTGAGTGGAGAAGGCATTTTTCAGGAGGTTGATACTGAGTGGAGAAGGTATTTTTGAGTGCCTTGCTTCTACACAGATTCCACCCACTTATTGGATCAGTAAGCAGGCTCGGGGGTTAATTAGAAGTTAGTAGTTGAGCTGCTTCTTCTGAAGCAGGTCGGGAGGAACAGGCGTCCTTGGGTGTTTGTTGGCCTATCGTCAGTTATAGGTTCTATTGTCTTATCTGTTTTATTTTAATTTCTGTTATCTATCACAACAATGTAGTGCCAGGAAATGTAAGAACTATGGCGAGGCCTTGGGCCATTCCTTTCAAATCCAAAGCTCAAAAGATTAAACCCTCAACAAGTCGGATTATCGAATTCTTTACAACTCAAACTCTAAACTGATAACCTAAAAATTCAATGCTTTACATACTGAAGGAAGCTCGGCTCTATATATTACAGATATTAGGAGTTTGAAACTCCAGAAAACCACACCTGTTGGGGCAGAACAGTAAGGCTAAAAACTAGCAGCCTGTCGGCCGCGCAGGGCCACCACTATAAAAAAGACTTAAACACATAACTCATCTAAAACATAGCAAGGTAGGTTAAACCCTTCTTTTGAAACCCTCGAAAGATCAACGGTGCAGATCGATAGATAGAATCACGAAATCCCATTTCAACTACCCTATTAATTGTTGAATCATTACAATTTGTACGAAGAGCCACGGTGGAGTCTTGGTGGAGACAACACATCAAAAGATGAATACGTATGTTACACTTCAACACTGTAAAGAGTTATATTCACGATGGCAGCACATGGTCGAGTACACTAAGCAGTGCCACATCAAAATTCCATTTGACTCGGTAGTTATGAACATTCAATGCCTAGGTTATGTTACAGCTGCCAACCTGTATGGCATTTCAAAGTTCACATCACGTTAATAAATGCATTGGATTCACATATGATATGGTCAAGAGCTTAAACCTTGCCACGATACGTTTGCACATAGTGGAGAGTTAACTCCATAGTTATTAAAACAACATTTCATCACATAATTGCATATAGCCACATAGCATACGACCCCCACATATATTACAAAGTGTGCACATGAGTCATACCCATTGCATAATGTTTATTAATATTCCTAGGGTAGGATATATTTTAGAATGTTACAAATTGCACACATATTGCATAGTTAAGCATATAGATTATATTGTGCATATAGTATCACATAATTCATAAGTGCCATGTAGGTGCATTTTGGTGCACACAACACATATACCATGGAATATGTAGTACATAGTTGAGATTTGAATTATATCTCAAAAGTGCATCGTAATATAAATCATATAAATAAATCAAAATAACATACACACTCTTGTATGGAGATTGAATCCTAATGCACGAGACTATGAAAGTCATAATGATTACGGAAGGCATTATTACCATAGCAGAATCTCTTAACTTAGTACCTTCGCTTTGACTAGGAAAAAGAATCGACAACTACGTACAGTTATACATAAAAATCAAATTGAAATTATCTATGATTTTGAATATGAATCTGAGACCCTTTTGTTATAGATCTTCTCACAAGTGTGCAACTTCTACAATTTCAGACGTACTGTAAGTAGCAATAGTCATTTTTCAGACAACTTAAACTTGAACACCGTAGAGTTGTGAACTAGGTTTCTCACCCATAGAATGCCCAAGAGTCTTTATCTCTTCACTTATCGAAAAGGAGATCTATTGAAAAACAGTTGGTCACTTGTCGTAAAATAAATCTCTTACCTGTAAATCTGTCACAAGAACGAATCAACATGCTTTAGCACGAATGCTAAGTAAGCCTCGGGGCATCCGAAGGACCCCTTCATCAATCAAACAAGAGTACATTAGTCAAACAAATGTTTCAACATTTATAAATAACAGCAGTAGTGATGTATAACAACACAACTAAATATGGATGACATCAAGAATTAAGCAGAACTCTGTTTATCGCAAATTCCTATTTAATAAACCAGTATGGCATTTAATACAGCAAATTAACATTTCATGCATTGTTCTATTTCCGCAATCATTGAATAAGCAATAAATGTTACGTAGAAAAGTTTTAAATTTCTGCGATTTTTCCAGGATGTTACACCTTTCTCCATCCGTCGTCGGATCATCTTTCATGTTCTGATCTCTGCTGTTCATCTCAACACCATATTCCTTACAAAGTGGTGTTGCAAACCTCCAAAGTGGTTTCAAATACCACTTTCTCTCCTTGTGACCAAGCCTGGCATTGACACCTATTCAACGGTTTCATTTATCGCGACCACCACATCCTTTAACCATCGTGCATCTCCCTTGTGCGACAGTCATCGTGAACCGTCAATCTATCATAGGACAATCTGGACCGCTCTTTCCCTAGCTGCATTCATGTCTCTTTGGAATCTTTACCCCCTATCCGTAGGATCTCTCCTTGGCTCACCTTGGTTGTCCACGTGGTTAATAGCATACTCCTTTGCTTCAGCGGTATCTGTTAGGATATTCCTATACTCCATCCTAGTCCCACCAGTATTTTGATCATCTATATTTTCAGTCATGCATGTAGTTTCAGGGTTTGCATGCATTTTGGTCATCAGTCCCAGCACCTAGCCCTCAGTTAGCTAGCCCCCGGAGCTTCCTTCCACTCAGTTTCAGCCCTCCTAGCCTGTCATGCGCCCTCCTTTCACCTACTGCATGAGAAGGGCGCCTTTCTCACCTACCAGTCCAGTTTACTTCAGTTATTCACTAGTCTTTCCTTGATTTGAGGCCAAACTGACTCCTCACTGCTGTTATCACTCTGATTGACCTCCGATGAGACATGACTACCTGTTCTGACTCCAGTTAGCTCCTCATGCGCCCTCCACTGAGCGTCCTTCATTCAATTAGTGTCTCCATGTGCCAGTTACATCCAGTTACACCTAACACACTCAGTTAGACTCAGTTTGACTGACGGTTGACAGTTACTTGTGCATTGATGACTCCACCGATGATGAGATAGACTACTAGTTGTGCTATGATGACACTCCAGTGATCTTTTCATCACTCCATGAAGGCTAATTCGAATTGCCACCTTGGCATTCGAATCCTCATGCATTGTACTACTTATTGTCCATATTGTGATTAATTAATTAGTGTGTGTGAAGTATTTTTGCTTCTATCCGAGTTCTATTGTATTATTATTTTGTTGCTCATTATACTGCATTGACCACTCTTCTTCTGTTTTCTTGCTTAATCAATTACTTTCTTGTGAGGTATACATCATCTCTTAGATATGTTGTGAGGATTTTCACATGGTATCAGAGCATGTTGAGAGTATTGTTTATCTCCATTCTTGAGAGTTTTTTGCAGGTTATTATCCAGATTTCGAGTGCAGCAGTTTCTGCATCTTTGTAGCAGTAGCAGTTGCAGATATTCTCTACTGTTTTTGCAGTTCTTCTACAACTTCCATGTATTCATCAGGAATTACTCCTCTTTCTCCATTCAACTATGATGAATGGAAACCACAAATGATAGCACATTTGAAGAGACATGGTCTCTTTGATTATTGTTTTGAAAGAGAGTTCGAATCCTATGATGAAGAGTATGACTGGTTAAGTGAAGGTGAACAAGCTTGTGCAGTCATGAGTTATGCTATGTTTCTATGCATGTTATATGACCTCCCTAATATTTCATCTCCAAAAACGATATGGGCTTACCTGGATGAAAGATTTGGCAAACAGAATGAAGGAATTGGCCCAAACCCTTTCGAGAACAAGCAAAGTGATGCATTCGCTCCCCTTGATGGTCTCTCAGATCATGAACCAGTATCATCTCATATTGAAGTTGTCCACAAAGAACTTGTAGATTCTACACTCATGCTCCAACTTTCTTCTCTTTCTAAGCCAGCTCACACTCTAGATATTGCAGAAGGTCCTAAATCCTCACTTGCACTAGAGTTTTTTGGTTTGCATCATGATCACATGATTATTTTGGAGGAAAAATCATCTATTGGAGGTAATGCATTCGATATCCTCAAGCAATCACCTCTTATTTACTACTATATGATCATTATTCCATGCTTTCAGAAGGTTATTGAAGAATATGGCCATTTCCACCCGCTTGGGATAATTTCTCATGCATCCACTGGTTTTGATCTCACCTCTTATGGTTCAAAGGAGATCTCAAGAAACCATTTCCATTCGCTTGAGAAAAATTCTCATGCACTTACTGGTTTTGATCTCACCTCTTATGGTTCAAAGGAGATCTCAAGAAACCATGATTCAAGTCTTGGATCTAATTTGGATCCTAATCAAACACTACTTGAGATAATTTCTCATGCATATGATAGCTTTGATCTCACCCCTGCTGGTTCAAAGGAGATCTCAAGAAACTATTCATCAAGTCTTAAATCTGATTTGGATTTCAAGCAATCTTTATTATTTGATGGTTCTTTTTGGCATAATCTCACCCATGATGGTTTGAAGGAGAAGACAAAAGACTATCTGCACATTCATAGATTTGATCCTACCTCAGCTGATTCGAATCACAGGTTCAGGGATCATCCTCATACTTTTGGATTTGTTCTCATCACATTCGATCTGAAGAGAAAGTACAAGCACATGCTTTTTGAGCATGATCCACTTCTTCCCAAAAAGAAGATACCTCCAGAAATATGGCCAAGCATCACACCTACTTGAGTTTGGAGCATTTATTTTTTATGTGTGCCTTACAATCTGTTTTGAGGGGGGGGGGGTATTTTTCCCATGAAATTTTCCCCAGTTCCTTTGTTTATTGATTGTTATTATTCATTGTATTGGGTGACCTTTGGTCTTAGTTACCAGGGCCCAGGATGGATTAAGGGGGGGTGTTAGGATATTCCTATACTCCATACTAGTCCCACCAGTATTTTGATCATTTACATTTTTAGTCATGCATGTAGTTTTAGGGTTTGCATGCATTCCAGTCATCAGTCCCAGCACCTAGCCCTCAGTTAGCTAGCCCCCATAGCTTCCTTCCACTCAGTTTCATCCCTCCTAGCCTGTCATGAGCCCTGCTTTCACCTACTGCATGAGAAGGGTTCCTTTCTCACCTACTAGTATAGTTTACTTGATTTATCCACCAGTCTTTCCTTGATTTGAGTCCAGACTGACTCCTCACTGCTGTTATCACTCCGATTGACCTCCGATGAGACATGACTACTTGTTCTGACTCCAGTTAGCTCCTCATGCACCCTCGACTGAGCCTCCTTCATTCAGTTAGTCTCTCCATGTGCCAGTTACACTACTACATTTTTGGCCTTTAGGGGGGGTTGTCTTCCACCCCCAAAAGTGACCTACGAGGGGGGGTTTGGCTTTGGGGGCGGTTTTGGAAAAACCGCCCTTAAAGGCACCAATGTTAAAAATTTTTCCCTTTAAGGGAGGTTTTTGACTAGATTGGAACCGCCCCCAAAAGTGACTTTTAGGGGCAGTTTGTGACCCCCCTCATAGAGTTCTATGGAGGCAGTTATAAACCCCCCTCGTAGACCCCTTCATAGAGACCTACGGGGGCAACTTTGAACCCCCTTCATAGAGACCTACGAAGGCTGTTGTGAACCCCCCTCATAAGACCCCCCATACAAACCTACAGGGGCGGTTTTGAATCCCCCTCGTAGAGGACTATAGGGGCGGTTTCAAACCCCCCTCGTATAGGCCTATAGGGGCAGTTGTGAACCCCCCTCATATAGTCCTATAGGGGCGGTTTGGAACCCCCCTAGTAGACGCCTATAGGGGCAATTTACAACCCCCCTCGTAGAGGCTGATAGGGGTGGTTTTGAACCCCCCTCGTAGAGGCCTGTAAGAGGCAATTTGAAACCCCCCTCGTAGAGGCCTATAGTGGTGGTTTGGAATCCCCCTCGTAGATTCCTATAGGGGTGGTTTGGAACCCCCCTCGTAGATGCCTATAGGGGCGGTTCAAAACCCCCCCTAAAAGTATTTATTACAAACCTTTAGGGGCGGTTACAAACCCCCCTCATAGGTACCTACAAGGGTGGTTCTAAACCCCCCTTGTTGTAACATACAAGGGCAATTTCGAACCCCCCTCGTAGTGACATATGAAGGTGGCTTAGAACCCCCCTCGTAGAAACATACAAAGACAGTTTGAAACCCCTTCTATAGCCATAATAAATCATAATAAAATATATTTTATTAAAAATACCAATATTGCAATATCAATAGGGTACGGAGGAATCGAACCACCAACCTCCTGCTTGTAAGGCAAGCGCTCTACCATTGAGCTAGCACCCTTTAAGAATTAGGGAGATGAGCAATATTAACACTCATAATGCATTATTTTTAAGTCTAAGAAAAGACAATAGGAATGTTCAGGAGATGATTGTAACAGGCTATCCACATGTACCCAAATATCTACATATAATCTTTCAAGAGCAACTTGCTCTTTGCAATCCTCACAAGGCATAAGACCTATAATTCCAAACTTTTTGATTACTTACTAAAACAACAAAAATGCTGAAAAAATTTGCATACAATTTGTAGACACAAATTTCAATCATGTGATATGTATTTCATAACATAGTGCAGTGATTCTTATTGTAGACATGACATATTGATGCAGTTGAGGAGCTCAATAGTTTGTGCATGGAAAGCAAATATTCAAGAAGAATCATCTTCCTTGTTTGTCTCTTCCACTATGAGAATTTATGTACTTTGTTCAATATAGACAATATGAATAAACTAGAAGATGAAACGTTTGTATCCCTTAACTAGATGATAAATGCCATAACATGAGATTGTGAATACTTGAATAGTCGGTTGCTTAAATATTTTGCTCAACTTCAAGTTGTCCATACATTGTCATACATTTTCATAAACTGAATGGGAATCTGGAGTTGATTCATTGCTAATATAGACATGCTAATGTTTGTGTGAATGAATATATTCTTTTTTGTCTGGGTTCACTAATATTTAATTTGAACAAGATAGTGAATAAGCAATCTATTTTTGGGTGTATGCCATGATCCCTACTCATCAGTTGGCTCAGCATGCACAAACGGCTCATAAACTAGTCAATAAAAATACAGATGGCTTACCTCATGTATTAGTGTTGCAAAAAGAAATGTTTCAGCCTCAGTTGTTAGATGTCGAGGTGCTATAGTTATATGACCTGACAAGATTTCTAGAATATAACGAAACATAGGACTGATCGACTATGTTCTCAGATGAAAGTATTAAAAATAGTTTGTATTAAACCAACTGCAACAGACCAAGTCGAAACTTGGGAACTGCAATTGGAATTGTTTAAAAGGATGCTAACATCACAACAAGGAAGCAACCAAAATTACCCAAGTCTAGAGGTAAGAACGTAACTTATTTCCATTGGATCCAGAAACATTTGGCTATTGTTCATCTTTTAGGGATTTATGGTTTAGGGTTTAGGAAGACTTGGAAGAATTCCAAGTGCCAAGATTGAAAGAAAAACCCCAGTGCAGACATCACAAGGCAGCACTGGAGGTCCCAAGTTCCTTGACAGCGGGTCTGGACAAGTTCAAGGCATACGATCAAGAACAGTAGTTTCCTAAGGTGAATCCCATAGTGCCATAGTGGATTCTGTGCAGATTTTTTTGATGCAGTTGTTGGTGGTGGCCTTGGCAAAAGATTGACACCATCCTTTTACTGTTGAAAGATAAATGTGGCTTGCTTCCTAGGAGGAGGCAGTGGAGCCTATGGCACAAACAAAGGTATCCATTTTAGAAATGATGAAAATGCCCATAGGCATATGGGAAGCTCTCAAACAATGAGGAAATACTAAAAAAAATGAAATAAATGCCCATATGCCCGCAACAACATTAAAATGCCCACCTTGCAAATGAAAAATTCCAGTAGATATTGCAAAGTGCCCGCAAGTCTTAGACAAAGGCTTGTTCATATAAAGAAAATCCCTACAACTAGTGTAATACATCACAGAATGCCCATAGCACATTGAGAAATGCCCGGGGTATAAATATGTCCTAAATATGACCTGAGATTGCAGACTACAATATGTTATGTGCGCTGAGCTCTGAGGCCTTGCAAGGAAATGAATTTTTTATGAAAGCTCCGATCTTTGAAGGAAACCAATTTCTAAGAAGACTCTTTTTGATAATGATGTCTACATAATAATGCGAGGTAGCTCTGGCCCTGAGATAAGGAGATGCAATGAAGACATGAGAAAAATATGATGTAAGATTGCTAGCTGGAAACGAAACTGTGCATAAGATCTAGGTAGATAATTTCCAAGCATTACATAAAAGAGAGGAAAGTAATCAATCAAACGAGGTCGATTGATCGAAGAATGATTTTTATATGAAAAGGTGAAAGAGAATGCCAGCGCATCAAGTTAAATGTTCGCAAGACCTTAAGACAAAATGCCTGCCAGACTTAAAATACATATGTCCGCAGACATAATGAGGAATGCCCGTCTGACCACTGAAAATGCCTGCACTATCAGAAGAAATGTCTGCAATTGTGAAGTAAATGCCCGCCAAGGTCTTAAAATGCCCGCTACATGCTTGTATATGAGAAGGGGATTCCCACCAGCAATAGAAAACTGACTCAAAAATTCAATTTTCCCAAATTCAAATACAATGATTATTATCACTTTATTTTAAATGACTCTATTTTAATACTTTTTGGTTGTATTATTCTAAATGCTTATTCTTTATACCCAAAAATTCAATTTTCCCAAATTCAAATACAAGGATTATTATCATTTCATTTTATTTTAAATGACTCTATTTTAATACTTTTTGGTCTTTGGGTAATTAAACTTTTGTCCAAATTAAACCCAACATTTTAAAGGTTTAAAGGTTTATTTTAATATCTTTTATTAAAAAGTTAACAAAAGCTTGTCATATCCTCTGTTTTGTCTTTATATAAGACCTTTTCATTTTCATTTAGTTTGGGAAAAAGTTTAAAGTTTTGGGTCTCGTCATTCTAAGTTATATGTGAGCCCATTTCCAAGTTAAAATCCAAAGTACATGTTTCATGTCATGTCCAAAGCAACACCGAGTCCAAGTGTTGAGAACCAAGTAAATCACTAACGGGGAAGCACCAAATCTAAAGTTCGAGCTCCAAGTGCCAAAGTGTGCGAAGGGAAAGTTCAAAAGTGCTCATGAACACATCCAAGTGTCAAATGGAGTGCCTTGGGAAATTTCAAACGCTCGACATTGGCAAAGCTAAAGGGAGTGTTCAAATGCCAGACTTCTATTGCGCCAATGAATGCTAAAGGAGAGCCAAGTGCCATTTGAAGATGTTGTAAGGACATTGCTCTTTAAATTCTCTATGCGGTGCTGGGCACCATGATTTTCAGTCAATATTGTTCAAGTTATCGTGGAATATTTATATCTAGATATCTAAATGAAGCTCGAAAGGCAATTGAAGGGATTCCCTATACAATAGAAGTCGAGCTCAATATAAATGATCATAATTGTCTTTTACAGTATATATCTGAGGTTGAAGTTGTGATAAGTTTATTACCTGCTAATTATCACACACCAATTGCAAATAAATGCATTGAGTTGAAAATCTCAAGGTACGTGTCAAGGCAAGCTCTTAATTTCATCGTAATTAATTTCTATATGAGTAGTTAAGGAGTAAGAGTATTTGATGCAATGTACAAAATTGTTATTACATCCCTATGTGAATGTGATATTGTTGCAGCTTTCCAAGTGTGAGCACGTTGACTCTATTTTCCTTCAACAACTCAGCTTTGATGGTGGTCCCTGTTTCTCTTGCTCAGGCTTGAGAGACTTTTGCTTTGGATACTCAAATCCGAGTGCCTTCATCGTTTGATAGTTTTAATTATGGTAGCATGTTTAACAAACACTCATGGCATCCTTCTTTATCAAAAGTATCAAATTCATTAGACATTTAGATATATATAGCCGTGGCTTCATGTTATTTTTGGACTCTGTGTAAATGCAGGAAATGTTGCTTTCCCTCTTTCTAGTGCTTTAAATATTTAGGCGGTTTGATGGACTTAAAATTCCTGAATTGTGTCTTGATCCCTCTAAAGCTTCTGTTCTGCACTAAGAAATTGAAAATGTTTTGCAAATTTATCACTGGAAGTTCAAAAAGAGAGAATCAAATTTGATAATTCCAGATTTGAAGGCTATTGTTCGACTGTTCCAACACATTAAAACAGAGGATTAATATTTTGATCATTCCTAGATTTGAAGGATGAGATAACATCTGGATCTCCAAGAGCCCGATGAGCATTTTTAGACATTCAAATAAGAGATGGTAAGGAACAGGGGAACAAATTTGAAAATATTAAAAGGACATAATTGGATTTGATGATCACAGGGATTGCTTTAGACATTACTCAAGCTCCTAGCTTCATGATTTTGTGTCCCTTGTATTCTTTATCGAGATATCAAGCTCATCATTATTTTATTGGACAAGGATATCAATACCTTGGTTTGTCGAGGGTTCTGGAAGTCTTTGAAACCTATGCAAGAGGTGGTTCCAGATATAAAGGAAGGGATCTTATTGACTAAATCCAACTTCTGATTTTGAGGCGTTAACTTTGCATTGAAGATCTCATCCAGGGACCTTTATAGAACAAACAAGCAGAGTATTTGGTGGACATCAATCTCTAGATGAAGTTAAACTCCATATTTCAAGGCATGAGATAACTATTTCACAGACGGCAATAAGATAACTTCATATCACTTGATTACAGGGGAGAAAACTGAATTCACGGGAGATCAATTCCAGATTTCTTGCTACGACTCGAGACCTTGTTAATTATTAGAAATTTGTTCCACAAATACCAAATGAATTGGTTAAAGTATTTTCTATTTATTCTATGATGTTTATTGTAATGGGGGTTCCATCTGAGAGGTTGAGAGTTGTAGAAGGGTAAAGAGTGGATGTATTGAAGGTCTGAGATATTGAAGACCTATAAATTGCAATGAGATTCTGTTTGTTAAGAGCCTAGTTTAAGATGTATTTAAATCCGATGTTATGCAGTCTTGTTTAGACTGGCCTTTGCTATGAAACCTTTCGTAATGATGTATTCTTTATGAATGCTCATGCTTAGACTTACTATATCATATTTCATGTTTGGAATGTTTTTCTGAACATTGTTTGTTTATGTTAATGTGTGAATGAACTATCTGTTCCTCATGTTATTAGCAACCTTGAACCTAAGACATCTTTGATATCATTATTGTTTCAGTTCATTTATTTATGCCAATTCATAGAGCATGATGTTTTCATCTATCTCTCATTTTATGTATCTGCAATATTCTCTTGACCCCTTGCACAAGCTACCTTAAAATCCAAATTCAACCAATCATTTTGCCCTGAGTATTAAGATGTCCTAGTCATGCTCTTGTAGCGTTCCTTGAGCAGATTCCAGTGCTGACATAGGGTGTGGGAAATGAAAATTTGTATGCACGGTCACATTTGGAGAGGAAAGGCTTATTTTATCTTCTAGGCAATCACAAAGCCATGCCATGCTACATGTTAGATAAGGACTATCAGAAATTTTCAACATTATGAAACCTACATATATGTATCACTGATCCACTAGTGACCTGTCTTGTGTATTGGTCTTTGTCACTAGAGGCTGGAATTGAACAGAATACACCTAAGTATATTTTTTTTATTTGATTTTTAAAGTCGACATATACAACATCAGCGTGATAGACATGACATGTCCTACTCAATTTAATGTGGAAAGCGTATCTTCTGCGCAATATGAGACAAAATCTCCTTAGAAAATTTGACAAACATTGTTTTGATAGAAACTCTGTCTTTCATGGGTTCTATGTTGTTCTTCTCCTGCTGCTTATGGGTTTAGGTAAACTTCACTGAGTCCTAAAGTTGCTACCGTCCTCTACTGATACCAATGCCAGATCAACTATTGAATCAATAGATGGTTAATATGTTGGTCCTAGATCATTGAATGGATCCCAGGGTGAACCATAGGATCTGCTGCTAGAACCGGGCGAAGGAATGTTACTTCTACTTCTTTCTATGGTCTACCTACCCTTGTAGGATGTTTACTTGTATAGGATGCTTATGTGCTTACTTAGATGCGGCTCTCATTCCATATATGGGACTGGATCTACTACCTTTAACTCTGTTGTCTCTGTTGTTGCTAGATCTGCTACTTATGCTAGCTCTACCTCTGCTACTGTTGGCTAAGGAGATGAAACTATTAGTAAGTATGTTGGTCCTGGACCTAGTACAAGTTTGGATGCCAAGAGGGATGCATGGATTTTATGAAGTTATGGTTTTATGATTGGTTGGTATGTTGTATCCTATGTGGCAAATTTGATAGACAGCTCACTCAGCAAGATTGATAAGATAGTAGGGCTTTATCCCAATATGCCTTTTTCATGCTTGTGTTGGGCTGCTGGCAGCCCACTTTTCTTTTTTGTAATGCACATATGTACATTATTTATTAGGATAATCATTAATAGAAGTATGTTATACAAATAAATAAATCAAAACATAGAGAACAATATCACAAAAAAACAAAGAAAAAAAATACTCACTAGCATCATCCTAAGTCCAAAAGAAATGTAACCTGCTTAATATTTTGTTAATTCTAATTCCAAACCAAAGAAAGTCTATTTTACCTTTTGGACAATTTTATCGTCTTCATATTCCTTAGAGTCTTCGCTCTCGGACTCCTCATAACTGCTCTCCTTTTTGGAAGGGGTTTGGACAGTCTCTCCTAAATTATGTGCACAAAAAATAAAGCATTTACATTAAAGCTCAATTGGAAAATAGAGAAAGCACCGAGGGATAGTTCAAGAAAAAAATAACAATAGGGAAAAAAATTATGGACAGCCACCTATATCTTATCACAAGAAAACTACTAAACATGCACGTACCTTTTGAGATGCTAAGCTTGCCACTTTGTTGTTTTTCTGGGTAACCTTTGTTATAGGCTCCTAACAAATACAAATAACAACGCTTCTATTGTGAAATTTTGAAAAGTATAGAATCCCCAAAACCCATTAACATAAAGTCATAATATATAGCTATATAATGAAAACCTTTCATAATACCATTTAAAATTATACAACACAAAGTACCTCATCACAAGATTCATCTTCACTACTGTCATCCTCACTTCTTTCCTCTACCAGTTTCCCTTTGGAAGCATTTATTTTCCTTGCAGCCTTTGCTTGTAGTGGAAATTGAACATTCATTATTATCAAAAGGCCTCCAGTGAATAAAACTATTTGAGGAATAAATGTAGTTTTTATGAAGTAATTATTTAAGGAATAAACCTTCTCTTCTTCAAAATAATTATCTGAATGCAATCCAATATTTTCAAATATAAAATAATTCTCAAATATAAAAAAATAATAACTGTTATACCCAATTAGTGATCAATCCACCAACAACAGAATCCATGCCTACAAAAACACAAATTATATGTTTGAATTCTTGAAATGAAACTGCAATGGATCCGAAGGCAAGATGGCTTGGTTTGGAAGTATTGAGTAATAGTTAATGGGTTTGTATGAAGTACTTCATACTTTCCGTATTACAAGCCCTTGATACCTTGGAGGATAACAAATCAGGATAACAGATCAAATGCTGAGAAGCTTGCGCTAACTCTTTGTATTTTGCTTGAAAATTATATTGTCATTGATGCTCTGTTTATCTCCAAGTGATGATACTGTTGAATGGCTTGCCTGAAAATAAGAATATATGTCATATTTAAGGTCAAATGTCTAGAGATAAAGGGGAGCGACCAACATTTCAGAGGTAGAAGTCTTATCATATTAGAGATGTGCACTAAGCACTCTTTGACAATCATAAATTGCTCCACTGCTTTGATGCTTGATCTAAGGGGTTGATATTGTTCCTCCCCCATTGAATCAATGGCATATTTTGAGGCCATGAATCATCTCTTGAATGATGTAAGTGTTTCCAACATGGATAATATTGGCTAAGTTTTTTACAGTTGGTTTGATGTTGAGACAAAATGGTAGAAATGAAGGGACTGGCCCAGGCTGTCACAGTTTTTATGCGTCATTTGACTGCAAACTGAGTAAAATCTCCTCATGTTGAAGTAAGCTCAAGATTGTAAAAGGAAAATTGAACTGTGTGAGGATTTTTTTCCTTCTTCCCAGTTTGGCTGCTATCAGTAACGCCCTTCATAAATTGATGACAAAGAGACCATGGTTTGCTTGGATGTACTAGTCATCAAGTCCATTGATTCCCTGGCCTTAACAGAAGATTGGGTTGCAATAAATGATGGGAAAGGAAGAGCGACTTTTGCAGCTTGTATCTAGTAACCTAAACATGAAATCGCATGCCCTTTGTTTGGTAAGCTGAAAGAGAGGAAACTTCTTGGGTTATTCGTGTAAGTCCTTATGGCATAGGCATCTTTTACAACAGATCCAATAGGAGGATTAAAATTGTGTATGTTTTGGAAGGCCATGAGTTTGGAATATGGGCTGGTTGACTTGGTGATGGACAGGCCATAACACTTGGAGAGATTACAAATACTCAAGGGGAGTGATGGGAACTTCACCTAAAGGGTGCTGGTAAAACTCATTACAGTCGTTTTTGTTGATGTCCTTATGGTTTCCCATAGCAGCATTCAAGAATTCCTGTGTAGGTCGTGTGGAAGAATCTTTCATACATTTTGGGGCACATCAAATTCATGCATTAATATCATAGGAAGATTTGCAAATAATCCGTAATCTGTTGGACTATACTATACACCATTGTATGGTATTGGGCTAGCATACTAGGATCTAGGTCCATCCCATGTAAGCATGCAAGGGCACATTACAACTTTAGATACAAATACTTAAACCCTTAGTTCAGCTGTCAGTCAAACCATGCATCAAATGGGTGGTAATTAGTTGTGCACCATGACCAATGATGTGGATCAGTTAAAAACACATGAAAAGGAGTCAACAGCAGTTGTGTACATAATAATAAAGGAACTATAAGTTACAATGCCACCACATGGCCAGTTTGTGGCCAGTTTGCATGCATCATCTTTCAAGAATTGAAGATATGCCTTGATCTATTCTTGGACTCACACGTGCATATTTTGAAAAACAACAGTAAAGGGTTGACTGTAATGGAGTTCAAACAGCAGTTAAGGGTCGACTTTACATGAGTTCAGCCTCCAATAGGGTCTAGGTCTGGTTTACTTGAGTTCAAACAGCATACTTAGATGCATGCTACCTTTAAAAAAGGGTGCAACCTTTGAAAGATAGCAGTTAAGTCTTGTAAGCATGCAGTACAACCAAAGATATGTTGAGTTAACTATAGAGTTGCACATGCAAGGTTTACAATAGCTAGGAGTATCAAGATGACAAGGAACCTCAGCCAGCTGATGGGGCAGTGGTCCGGCAGGTTTAGCCAAGACAAGACAGAGTGCATGCCTTCTTAGGTCTAGTGTGCACTTTCCTCGGTCAATTAAGGCCTTATATAAACAATATATTTGATTGTAATTCTAGATTTTCCATTGTAATTCCAGATTGACAATTGAATAAAGCTAGACCATTGATCCACATGTTGTGTTTCAAATTTTCCATATGCTTGATATTTGAATAGTGTATTCTTGGCCCCTTTTCGTTCAGATTGTTAAGATTAGTTTGCAGATTTTGAAGTTCCTTACCTCTGATTTGCCTAAACTATTGCAGGTTTCAGTTATCCCTCCAAACCCTTGACAACCTATAGAGTGGGAAATCCACTCCTTAGCCTCCTCATAGCAGCTAGGACAAGGTTGTGATGAGCACCAAACCTAAGTGTTCAAGTATACTTTGTTTCTGTGACTGAGATTCTTCCATTTTGGTAGCCTTAACCCTATTCTCCATCTTCCTTCGGACACATGTTCTAGCTTGACTTTGACCCTACCATCCCCTGGTAAGCACTAGTCTTCTATGATTCCTACCACCTAGTTCTAGTTCAACATAGTAGATCAAGCACCTGTAACCCAATTATATTGCTCAATTTACCAGTAAGTTGTAGGTGCAGTTAGTGATACCCCCTGGTGTTGGCAAGAACCAACCCTACAGGAGAGGCATATACATCGAGGTGATAGTGGGCATAGTGTCCACAGTTGTACCAAGTCTACAATAACATCAGCAGTGCAGGATCGAGTGCAAACAGGGATGCAACACCTCTCTTCTAGCCATGAAATAAAAGGTTAAAGGTCCCCAATTTGGAGTGGAGGTGTATGGGAGTCAAACTTCATGTTTACAGGGTCCATTTTGAGGGTAGGTCAAACAAGAGGCTGAAATAAGGCAAAACATCTGTGTTACTGTATCTTTCAGGGGTGGCTCAGGGATCCACGAATCTAGGAGATCCAGATCCAGATCTTCCAAAGTTGAAATCCATTGCATGGTGAAATGTAGCTAGAGGTGTTGTGGTGTTGTTTATCCCCTGACTAGCCTGGGGATCACGAGAGAGTATCTGAGGAACCAAACTCTAAGGGATATTTATCCTATTGGAACTGCGCTTTCCAACATGGGATTCCTTTTTCAATACTCTGTGTGCCCTTCCTCTTGAATGCCTGCATATAATGCAAAACTATAAACTCTTGAATGTCTGCTTATAATGCAAAACTATAAAAATAGAACTGTTTATGTTACTATAACAGCTTGATATATGAAAATATTTTTGAAATAGCAACAACTTATCAAGACCATCTCATAAATATAGCAAGGACCATAACGGAGAAAGTCCTACCATTTCCATCATAGCTGCATGGAAGGTAGAGAACTTACATGCGGAGGAGGACACTCCAAAAGCCAATCACGTTCACTCATTTTGTGAAACACTTGGTGAGAATCCTCCAAAATCCCACTTTTAACATACATGTAGCAAGGACCATCACAAAGAAAGTCCTACCATTTCCATAGCAGTTGCATGGCAGGTAGAGAACTTATATGCAGAGGAGGACGCTCCAAAAGCCAATCGCGTTCACCCATTTTGTCAAACATTTGGTGAGAATCCTCCAAAATCCCACTTTTGACATACATGTCTGAAAGCTTATTCCCAATCTCTTGGTCAATAGACTCTAGATCAGCACCGGTGGATTTGGTCGAGGGTCGACTGGCTTCCGGAGGTCTCGTGGAAGCTTCTTCCTCCATAGCCCTCATGGTTTCCAAATGAAACCTTATTAAAAACCATCTGTATCTCGAAATCTCTTAGAAAATGTAGTAATAGCATTCAAATGGAGTACAAATTAAAAGATGCAAAAAAAGGTAGGAGTTCCTCCGCAAGCAAGAAAAATTAAGTGACCCTGTAACCCTGTGTTTTTTGTTTTTTTCTTTCTAGGAGACAGTGTAATGTCTCGGTTCTTTTTTTCTGTGTATGGGCTTTGGATTGTTTTGGTCACTGTTGTTTGACAGCTGTGGGATGTAACACCTTCATACTTTAATACACTTTAATACAAGTGTGGCCTTTTTTTATGTTAAAAAAAGCAAGAAAAATTAAGTAGGAAATTTGCAATTAGGCTTTAGACATTGTTTTCATGGGTTCAGGGAATTTGGTGGGTGCTTTTTGAAATTTTCACTTTTGGAATATTTTTCTAGTAAACTAAGTTTTATAAATATTTTAATTGCAAAAATATTTTAAGTTTTAAGGTTAAAGAAAAGTATATGGGTATGCTTGTTGGAGATCATGAGTCTTTTGAAGCTTTTCTGAAACCGTGGTTTGATGAACCGCGGTTGAAAAGGTTGCAGTGTTTATCCTTTTTGGTTGTTTGGAATACTTGGGGATCCAAGAATTTGGCAATTTTTTAGGATAGATTTCTACCTAGTTTTCAGGTATGCATGCAGGTCCTTTCTTCTTATAAGTTCTTTGTGGGTCCAGTGGGGACAACAAGAACCGTGTGTTTAAAGCTTTGAATCACAAGGAGGGGGATACCATACATTTTTTTGACAGGGCATGCAATGTTAATAGATGTGAATTGGGAGGCATTTTGCAAACTGATGGGTTGGTGGTACGTTTTCAAGCTAATGGAGGGGAGGGTACAAATAATTGGGTGGAGGGGCTTGCTATGAGATTTCTCTTGCAGCAGGCTCTCGAGCATACAGTGACAAGCTTAAGGATCTATGGAGATTCTGAACTTTGGATCAGAAAAATGAACAAAAAGATTACTTTCAAAAACCATTTATTGTAGAATCTGAGTAGCTGTATGGATGCATTGGTGGCACAATTCAGACAGGTAGAGTTTATCCATATATTTTGGGAACAAAATGAGGAGGCCGATGGGCTTTCTAAAGAAGGAGTGTTGGAAGTAGAAAACTATTGCAGAATTATGTTTAAAAAAGGATATTTACAGGAGAGCAGATTGGTTAATCTGACTAGTTTACTTTAGTTACAAATAAGCTATTTTGGATGTTATGATACTTGTTTCTATTATCTTGTATTTTGCATTTGCAACAAAAAAATAACAGTTTTTTATATCATGCGATAAGCACCTATGGAATGTATTCAAGGTTCAGTTATGATCAATGAATATGCTTTTTTCTTTGGAAAAAAAAATGTGTTATCATTGTTCACTCACCATTTAGATTAATTAGACACTTCCACATTAAGATGAGCACCCCCACATAAAAACTTGCATAATAAAGCTCTCTTTTAGATAAATATGATACTTCATTATTCTTTTACATATCTAATATTAAGTCTTATTAATACTTAATATATTAATATTAATATTAGTATATCAATTCATTAATATTAGGTGTTTAAATAATATTACCAAGGGATTTAAGGTTGATCAAACAATTTAGATTTATTAATGTTTTTACCTTTAGATTATTAATATTAATATCTATTCATACACCCTTTATATATTAATATTATATTATTGGAATATTAATATTAATATAGCATGGTATTAATATATTAATACTAATTCTAAATATATTTTTTCCTTTACATAGTATAACTTTTTTTTTAAAATATATTCAAAATTTTCTTTTAAATAATTTTTTAAAAACTCGTAAGTAAAATACTATTGTGGGCTCAAAATTTATTAATCTCCCTTTCTTTTATCCTTCTCTTGGGACACCTATCTCCTTATGATAAGCCCATTTGGTGGCTTGAAACAACGAGACAATTTTTTGACTAAATGTGTCTTCCTCCTCTCTTCTTATTATGCTTTTAAATAATTAAGTGTGCATAACAAATTTTTAAATTAAGTGAACCTAGTGAATTTTCAAACTCTTATGATAGACTTGGACCTAAGTACCCTTTGTTTTGATCTCGGATTTGAGAATTTGGGAAATGCCGTTACCTATGCATTGGGTTTGTAGGGAAATACCATAATCCAAATGTATAAGCCTCTGAATCAATCTAGGTTCACAAACCAAAACATGTTAAATTTTAATGTCGAATAGGGCATCATGCCTTCAACGAGGTCATTGTATCATAAATTATAAGAAGCCTATTTTTCTTGGAGGGCCGAATCTAAAAGGATTTCCAAACATTTTAACTACAAGTGTTGGGTCTCTATGAGGAATTATGAAAGGCCAAGACCCGTTTAGCAACAACAACAAATCACCTTAAACTCATGTAAATTATAAAACCTAAACAATACAATTGACCTATACCAATGGATCTAGAGAAAGAAATGTTCTAGTACTCATGGACATTTCAACTCTACTTTTATAATGCCACCCATCAAATCCTTCAAAATCCATCTATCCATCTAAATATTCCCTACTTAGAAAACTCATGTTAAATAATATCTGTGTGTTTTAGTCTTGCATAAATTTCTTGACATACTTGACAATTGAATTAATAATGTTTCGTAGATTTTTAGGTTTAAGAAGCAATATGGATTACGAAATTTATGCTTTCTGTGATGCTAAGAAACCCCCATGGATATAAATATTGAATTAAAGCAAATCTTACATCACCTTAGGTCAATGATGAAAGGAAAGGATTCACATGGATCATGATGACATGAATGATGAATATGCTGATAATGGCAATGATTATGATGACAACAATGATGGTTAAAATGGAAATGACAATGATAATGATGACCACGATAAGAAGGGCCTATATGAATTGAGCTATTCTCAAACATTGCTACAGATCTTATTAGGGATTTGTGTTCTAAGTCTTAACATACCTGTGGAGAGTATTACTACATGTTCTGATTTTATCTGGATATTTATGCCAATGCTATGAATCAAGAGATATTGAGGACCGATTCCTTATTCATATACTTATGCTTCTTGAAATTCAAAGGTTAGCAGCCTTTTTCATCTGAAATATGTGAATACATGTGAATTTCTTGATTGATGAAATGTAAATCTCTTTACCAATTGATATCATAAACAAAAAGATGGAAAAGTTTTATTTTCTTGGATTGTCACCTATGAGAGATTCACTCGTGGAGGCCAAATGTGCTCTGTACTAATAAGGATTTGAAACTAAGCATGTTGATGTTTATCTAATGTGTCAATCTGGCTCCATCATCCCAAGTTCCATTTACTTCCTACTAACAACTTCTGCTGCTTTGAATAGGGAGGCCATGGTTGTGTTTGTATCACTCATCTACAGGGTAGTTTTGGTATGGAGGTCCTAAAGTAGTTCTCACAATATGATGGTGTCTACTTCAACTAACATTTAGCATCCTTAAAGAACCCTCTTTAAGGTGGATGCATTGACGAGAGAGAAGGGATTGTTGATGTATTAAATGATCTTCATTTAGAGAAACTCTCTCATGTATGTATTAATGATTTTAAATTCCTTTGACTTTAATGATTTAGATAAGAAATTGAAAATTAATGTGCTAATGATATTATGAGATTAGTTCTTGTTGTACAGTTGAGTTCCTGCCACCTCGATCAGATCTGGCTACACATTGCAGTTTCATTTACACCATCATTAGTTCTCATATATCCAGTTGTTTTGATGGAATTCAAGGATATAGACAGTGAAGAACAAGGACCCAAGATGGTTGTGAACCTACAGATCCATCCTCAACTACTCCCGAATAAACATGAATGATCAGTCAAAGATGCGGTGAAAGATGCTTCATAGCTGCCAGATGTTAATTCTTGGCGCATATCTAGAACGAGTGCCTTGTCCTCATGCACTTCGTGTCATGAGGACAAGACATCAAAATCCTCATTATGGTCAATTGATCCCTCTCTATGTCAATAGTTTTTATACATAACAGTTTTTGAAAACTGTTTCTAAAAAGGGGAATTTCTGTTTATTATGTAATACATGTTCAAACTTTAAGAACCAGTCATGCGCTTTGCAAAAAGGAAGAAAGGGGGGATGATAGAAAACATCAAGTTGATAGATAGTTTCATTTATGCCAATAGATAGTGTTTATTTTATTTTTGTAAAAAAAGATGAACCAGAAGTGACTACGCATCATTATTTATACATATTTTCAAAATTCAGATTTATCTGGTCTTCATGTGATGAATTGATTAGCTAGTCATTGTTGAAGACAGGAAGGGCCCCTTGTCTCGACATATGTGTTTGATTCTGCAATTCAAGGTTTTGAAACATTTTTATTATTGCTTACAGTTTCAAATTATGATGCATTTTTACAATTCAAAAGTCTTGAGCAAGGAGTGTTCTGGAAAATTTTAGTTAAGACAGAGTGGATTGATTTAAGATTTGCGTTCAAGACTTTGTAATGGATAAGATGAGATGCATAAATTGCATAGTTCGTTTCAAGCATTCTACAGGATTTTATCCTATTTTAGGAATGGTGTGTTAAAATGACATATTAGTATAGATTTGCAGTTAAGAGAAAAACAGAGCATTTGGTAGAAATGAATAGTGAATATTAGCAGAGTTACAACAGTTTCAATTTGAAATGTTATTTCATTAAACTGAAGATGGGTTTTAAAGATTGAAAGAAAGATCACTTTGCTTGATTATTTTTGGATTCATTTCCAAAGCATATGAATAAGGAGTAAGAGAAGGAAATCAAGTTTTGAAAGGAGTTAAGAAATAATTTCAATGCATCATCTTTCAAAGCTACAATTCTGATTATTAAGATTGTAGAGAACATTGATGGACATAGGAATCTTGAAGTATTAGCTAATGTCCATTAGGTGATCAGATCTTCTGTATTAGGATATTGAAGATCAAATTCAACTTATCTTCTATGCATAAGTAAGGCAACAATATTTTTCTTCTTTAAGAATGTGGTTAAATAGGATTTTTCTGCCATTTAAAGTTGAAGCAATGATTACAGTTTTGAATTACTCTTAGCTAGTTGAAGTAAATTTGGATAGACTAGATCGTGTGTGAAGCCAATCCTGCACATGTGGTGTTGGTTCCTCGAAGGTTGCCTTCTCAGGTTGACAATTAAGTGTTGACATATATATGGTATATATTTAGACCAACAGGAACCAAGTTTGACCATGATGATTTAAAAGTGTTTGAAGGGTGAAATTTTTTGTATCCCCTTTATTACGGTCTGCTCTAATGTCATGAGAAATATGGTTTGATTTCAACATCATGTTTTTTTTCTTTCGATGGTCTCCCATAGTGATTCCTAATGTGGCTCTCCTAGTGACATTGTAACTTTGACCGAGGTTGACTTGACATTAGTGGACGAGTTTGATGGATGGAAATGGATGAATTACATTGGTTATGATATCCTCTTGGTATCCTTATACATGTAGATTGCATTTCATGTCTCATGGCATCCACATGTAACAGATGGAGAGGATTCTGCACGATGTAAATGCAGGCCGATGAGACCATGGATTCTCTTGGAAGTTGACTTTCTCTTGGAAACTGAATTGATTTTAATTGAGAAATTTAATTGGTTGGATTTGATTCAGTTGCATCCCATCAGACTCAGACTCTGAATCCATTGCATCTCAAAAAGACACCATTATTTCCCATTATATTACATACCAAACATTTATCTTTCATCTCCATGAAAACATGGCTCTAGATTGCAAGGCGAATAGGGAGGCAGTGAAGTGGAAACTTCAAGGCAAGACGAAATGCAAATAAAAATATGTCTTCATGAAGCCACACTACCCTATTGAAGCAAAGAAAGAAGTACCTAATAAAATCTGCCAGGGAAACTTAACTCAAACATGTATAATACCTACATGCATAATACCTATAGAAATGGTCACATAGCATCATCAATTAAAAACCCATTAGAATTACATTTTTTATTTTCACTAAAAGTCACCAAAAAATGCATTAGTGGGGGCCATTAAAGGATCGTCACTAGAAGTGTCACCAAAGAGAGAATTTGTAACATGCCCTTAACAATCCTCACCAAAAGTGTCATTGAAAAGGGATTTAGTGACAAACCTTAAAGGAATGTCTCCAAAGACGATTATAATAATGGTTCTTTAAGATCCGTCATCATATGTGAAATTGGCGATGGCCCTTTAAGGCCCGTCACAACCATGACCCTCACTAATGGATATTAATGAGGGCCATTAAAGGATCATCACTAGAAGTGTCACTAAAGAGAGAATTGGCAACGAACCTTTAATAACCCTCACAAAAAGTGTCATTGAAAAGAGTGTTGGGGACAAAATATAAATGAATGTCTCCAAATACAATAACAATGATGTTTTTCTAAGTTTCGTCATCATTTGTGACATTGGTGATGATGCTTTAAGCCCCATCACAAGCATGCCCCTCACGAATGTCCTCTTTTGTAGTAGTGAAAGAAATGGAATCAACAAAGGATAAGGAATGAGATTGTGGCAATGGTAAAATAGTAATATTGCAAATGAACTTGATACCAAAAAGGGAAAAGAGAGCATAAAGAAGATATATAAATTATAATTGAATGCAAGAGGAGGAGGAGGATGTGGAAGAAGTGGACATGGAGTTATTATCCTTGCATTATAATAAAACATTTATAATTTCCCTTTCAAGTTAGCAACCAGTGAATCTACACTAGCACATGATAAATGGAAATGGGATGATAGAAATGTTGAAGGATTGTCAAGTTCCCATAAGAAATGATCATGAATAGACACAAATCCCATAAAGTTGACA
The DNA here is from genome assembly GCA_027924585.1 of Larix kaempferi. Taxonomy (NCBI): domain Eukaryota; kingdom Viridiplantae; phylum Streptophyta; class Pinopsida; order Pinales; family Pinaceae; genus Larix; species Larix kaempferi. Next base: position 22,957,981 of record BSBM01001022.1, read on the forward strand.
AAATCTAAGTTGGGACGAGGAAAGAAACTTGTCAATGATAACTTGAAGGAGAAAAGGGAGCAATTAATTAACCCAAGACAAACAACCTTAGTTCAGGAGACATTTCTTCAAACGCCTAGGCCTTCTAAATTAAAATTCTCTTATGGAACATAAGGGGCAATAATGCACCTAAGAAAGAAATCATTTTGAAAAGCAAAATAAGAGTAGAAAAACTAGACTTAGTGTTTATTCAATAAACAAAATGCAAAATGTATAACATGTATAAATTCAACAAAATGATATGGGGAGGATGCGATTTCTTGACTAGAGGATTGAGAGGATTTTCAAGAGTTATGGCGATGATGTAGGATCCCATAAACATGGATCTAGAAAACCAACTTACCACTTATTCATAGATGACTAGCGATTTATACTTTAGACTCAAGGGTAAAGGGCAATATAAATAATGTATATGGGTTCATTGATCCGCAACAAATTCTAGATTAATGTTTGGAAATCTTAAGTACGATTGAGGTCCTTCCCAATTAGGAACATTGAATCATTAGAGAATACGGCCTAGCCACAACAAAGTCCCTCTTTGAAAAGAAAGGATGAGTGTAAAGGTTGGATGCGGCAAGCTAGATTCTTCAAGACCATTTAGAGCATTGATAATTTGTGGATGTATTTCCAAAGAATGCCATCTTCACTTGGAACAATTGGTGTGGAGGGTTGATTATAATATGCTCATCACGTGGCTTATAGAATGTATCAATGAAACACCATTTTGTGGACTATAATGCTTATGAAATATGCCCATAATGGTAGGATGGACAAAGCTCAACAATGTTTAATAACATGCTTGAGAATAATGTTGTCTCGTGGAATGTTGTGATTTGGGATTGCATATAAAATGGGAAAATCAAGGAGGCTCACAAATTGTTTAAAAGAATGCTACAATGGAGAAATGCATTGTTTCAAGCATGGAGAGATGTTCTTACGTTGGTCTTGTTGTTTCCTTATGTGGACCTAATAGATACTTGGAGTGGATTTTACATACCAGTTACAAATACCAACAAAAATTGCCAAATGGTGAGGGCATTCCATCATGGTACCTTTTAAGATTATCATCATAGTTTGGACATTGACCTTCATTTGTCGAAGACATGACTAGTGAGGAATTTGAGGGAGTAAAAGAACATAATATGTGATTAATGTGTCAAGGCAAAGGGACCAATACAAGGCAAAAACTGGCCATTTACAAGGTGGGAGGACACATTAATTAAACTCAAAACTTCACACTTCCAAATATGCCATGCAAGTAAGGATTATTCTTCTGCATCAACCTTACCAGCATAGGCCATTTTGTCTCTAGGGATCATGTGACATTAATAGGCCTACGTCCACCATACAAGCCCTATAAAGGGAATCTTTATCATGTAAGTGGAATATAGTGTTCATTTCAAGTTTGGCACACTAAGGATGGCTCTCATGGCCTAGTCCATTTTATAGGGTAAACATATAAAGTCCTAGGCCATAACATTTTCCTCAAGGGATCGGGGCCCACAAATGGGGCCCTAGTCCATAACGTCATCTCTATGTGTGAAATATTTGGCTTACAAGCAAGAAATGGCCATTTCAAGCTCTATGCGACCAAGAATGGTTATCATTGATTGGGCCATATTATCAAGTCAAAACATAACGTATAAGGGTAAGGGGCTCAATTCTCATGACTTTTAGGGGGGTTCTCCAACAAACCACCTCCAAAAGCTCAATTCTCATGACTTTTAAGGGGGGTGCCAAAAAATTGCCTCCAAAAGTTCAATTCTCATGAGTTTTAAGGGGTGTTCCAAAAAAAACCGCCTCCAAAAGTTCAATTCTCATGACTTTTAATGGGAGTTTTGACAAACCGCCCCCAAAAGTTATGAGACCTTAGCTTTTAAGGGGGATTTTCAAACAACCGCCTCCAAAAGTTCAATTCTTATAACTCTTAAGGGGGGTTCCAAACAAACCGCCTCCCAAAGTTCAATTCTCATGACTTTTAGCGGGAGTTTTGACAAACCGCCCCCAAAAGTTATGAGAATTGGGCTTTTAGGGGGGGGTTTTCAAACAACCGCCTCCAAAAGTTCAATTCTCATGACTTTTAAGGGGGGTTCCAAAAAAAATCACCTCCAAAAGTTCAATTCTCGTGACTTTTAGGGGGGGTTTGACAAACCGCCCCCAAAAGTTATGAGAATTGAGCTTTTAGGGGGGGTTTTCCCCAAAACCATCCCCAAAAGTCAAATTTCAGGACTTTTGGGGGCGGTTTTAAAACCCCCCCCCTAAAAGTCCAATTTCCATGACTTTTAGGGGCGGTTTTGAAAGACCGCCTCCAAAGGTCTGAAAAAACTTTTAGGGGGGGTTTTACCAAGACCCTCGCAAGCCAAAACCGCCCCTAAAGGGCTATTTCATTGTAGTGTTACATTCAGTTACACCTACCACACTCAGTTAGACTTAGTTTGACTAATGGTTGACAATTACTTGTGCATTGATGACTCCACCGATGATGAGATAGACTACTAGTTGTGCTTCGATGACACTCCAGTGATCTTTTGATCAATCCATGAAGGCTAATTCGAATTTCCACCTTGGCATTCGAATCCTTATGCATTGTACTACTTATTGTCCATATTGTGATTAATTAATTAGTGTGTGTGAAGTATTTTTGCTTCTATCCGAGTTCTACTGTATTATTATTCTGTTGCTCATTATAATGCATTGACCACTCTTCTTCTATTTTCTTGCTTAATCAATTACTTTCTTGTGAGGTATACATCATCTTAGATCTGCTGTGAGGATTTTCACAGTATCGCATCCTTTCCAGTTGGTTTCGCTTGCTTCCTTTTCCATTCGCGACACTGTAGGCATTTGGCACGTAGAAGTTGGCTTTCCCCATCGCAACCACCTATCTCCCATCTTCTCTGCGCAACTTGGCTATGCGACAATAAATGATAGTCATTGATCCCCTATCCGTGCCCCATCAACGATGGAACTTGTATGGCCTTTAACACTTTTAATTTTTTGTTTTTGGACTATAGTCTTTGGCCCCTTTTGGTCGTGTTTTTGCACTTTCTTTTGGATTTTCTTTGGTTTTCTTATATTTAACACCCCCCAAATCAATTTTTCTCATACCCTATCACCTAGCCATGAAAAATAAGGCTTCTTTAAGCTTTCTCCATGGGAAATTTTGAGATATCCATCTATTTCACACCAATACTTGTGCTGAAAAAACCAGGTGCTAACACAAGGTCTCTCAAATCTCCTAAAAAGACTCAGCATTTGATGGATCTGCAAAGGACAGTCATTACTACCTATGTCCAGACAATTTCCAAGCAGTAGTAGTATTCCCTAGAAGGTAGCAAGCACAGGTGGCAGGCTTTCTTCCCCATATTTAAAGGAAAAGGATCCATATTGTTTTGAGAATTTTAAAGAGGCTCTTCTTAGAGTACCTGAGTATGTTAAATGCATGAAATCATGTGGACCATTGTGGCTGGGATTGAGATTTAGATTTCCTCTCATATGGCTACCTGTGAGCCTATACAGAAGTACTTATGTTTTGACTAAGAAGGAGGAGGGACAGTGTTGGAAAAAGTGGATTGCTTGCAATGGATTTGTTAAGATTTAATATGCTAAGACATAAAATAGCAGCATTACATTCCATTTCACAATAATAGCATATACAGGATCACTGAAGAAACAACAAGCATAGCATAAACACAAGAGACAAAGATTTATCCTGGGAAACCCTCATGGGGTAGAAAACCCAGCAAAGCTTCCTCAATATAGATGACCAACAATATACAAAGATGAAACCCTGAGACATGATCTCCTTCTCCACAATAGCAGACCTCTCCTCCACAAGTGCGCTATCCTCAAGTGAGTGTGTGTGTATAATGAGGAACACACCTCCTCTATTTATACACTACTCTGATATGTATTTTACACAAGTACATGTAGGCTCGTATTTAACCATTAGGTTAAATACCCCATTATAACTGACTGGGCCGACCCCCACATGGTGGGTCTAATAACCCTAGTTACCACAACCAAATCGGAGGAATAAACATCTTCGGATTTATAGTATAATCACATCGGAGGTATGGAACATCTCCGAAATAAATAATATACAAATATAATATTCTTTGAAGTTACAATATTTCAACACTCCCCCTTAAGGAGAAGGATATTATAACAGTATCTGCACGAGCAAGGAGTCATCAACATCATACATGATACATCTATAAATCATTGGAAGCTTTCTCAACATCATTAGTAACTCAAGCAGTTACTGGAACATCTTCAATACTGGAACATCGACATCTTCAGTATTGAGTCTTTATCTTCTGTAGCACTTGAACAACTACAACAATATCATCATCTGGATCCTCACGATACATGATCATCAGCATCATCATCTCACGATCATCAACATCGTCATCACACGATCATCAGCATTGTCATCTCACGATCATCAACATCGTCATCACACGATCATCAGCATCGTCATCACACGATCATCAGCATCGTCATCACACGATCACTAGCATCGTCATCACACGATCATCAGCATCGCCATCACATGATCATCAACATCGTCATCTCACGATCATCAACATCGTCATCACACGATCATCAGCATCGTCATCACACGATCATCAGCATCGTCATCACACGATCATCAGCATCGTCATCACACTATCATCAGCATCGTCATCACACGATCATCGGCATCGTCATCACACGATCATCAGTATCATCATCATACGATCATCAGCAGTACAAGTATTCATGCCAATACAAGTGACCATATCAACAATACGAGTATCCTACCGATACAAGTAGCCACATCATCAATACAAGTATCCTACCGATACAAGTAACCACATCATCAATACAAGTATCCTACCGATACAAGTAACCACATCATCAATACAAGTATCCTACCGAAACAAGTAACCACATCATCAATACAAGTATCCTACCGATACAAGTAACCACATCATCAATACAAGTATCCTACCGATACAAGTAACCACATCAAAAATCACTTTCTCGGAGACCATACGTCTACGGATCAATTCAGGGACCTAAGTCCGGGGATGATACAATCCCCACTTCTCGGAGACCTCACGTCTACGGATCAATTCAGGGACCGCAGTACGGGGATGATACAATCCCCACTTCTCGGAGACCTCACGTCTATGGATCAATTTAGGGACTACAGTCCGGGGATGATACAATCCCCACTTCTCGGAGACCTCACGTCTACGGATCAATTCAGGGACCACAGTCCGGGGATGATACAATCCCCACTTCTCGGAGACCTCATGTCTATGGATCAATTCAGGGACCGCAGTCTGGGGATGATACAATCCCCACTTCTCGGAGACCTCACGTCTACGGATCAATTCAGGGACCTAAGTCCGGGGATGATACAATCCCCACTTCTCGGAGACCTCACGTCTACGGATCAATTCAGGGACCGCAGTCCGGGGATGATACAATCCCCACTTCTCGGAGACCTCACGTCTACGGATCAATTCAGGGACCTAAGTCCGGGGATGATACAATCCCCATCACGTACATTTTGAACTTAGTGGTTCCGGGATGATGCAATCCCCATCACTTTATTCTCAGAGACCTCACGTCTACGGCTCTCTTTAGGACTGAAAGTCCAGGGATGATCCAATCCCCTCAACTATCCTCTAAGGACTTCATTCTCGGAGACCTCACGTCTACGGCTCTCTTTAGGACTGAAAGTCCAGGGATGATCCAATCCCCTCAACTGTCCACTAAGGACTTCATTCTCGGAGACCTCACGTCTATGGCTCTCTTTAGGACTGAAAGTCCAGGGATGATCCAATCCCCTCAACTGTCCACTAAGGACTTCATTCTCAGAGACCTCACGTCTACGGATCAATTCAGGGACCGCAGTCTGGGGATGATACAATCCCCACTTCTCGGAGACCTCACATCTACTGATCAATTCAGGGACCGCAGTCCGAGGATGATACAATCCCCACTTCTCGGAGACCTCACGTCTACGGATCAATTCAGGGACCTAAGTCCGGGGATGATACAATCCCCACTTCTCGGAGACCTCACGTCTACGGATCAATTCAGGGACCGCAGTCCGGGGATGATACAATCCCCACTTCTCGGAGACCTCACGTCTACGGATCAATTCAGGGACCTAAGTCCGGGGATGATACAATCCCCATCACGTACATTTTGAACTTAGTGGTTCCGGGATGATGCAATCCCCATCACTTTATTCTCGGAGACCTCATGTCTACGGCTCTCTTTAGGACTGAAAGTCCAGGGATGATCCAATCCCCTCAACTGTCCTCTAAGGACTTCATTCTCGGAGACCTCATGTCTACGGTTCTCTTTAGAACATGTGTTCAAGGATGATACAATCCCCACATGTATTCTCATCAATACAAGTACAAGTATCCTCAACCATACAAGTACATTAATCAATACATGTGTCATCAAAAGTATGTATTCTGACCAATACATCTTATCATCAAAAGCATGTATTCTTACTAATACATCTAACATCAAAAGCATGTATTCTTACTAATACATCTAACATCAAAAGCATGTATAAGTAAAACTAAGTATTCTAAGTATAAGAGTCCTAAATCTAAATATTTCTAAGTATCTAGGTGTGGAGAACAGGTTACCTCATCATCGACCTTGTTGTTCGATGAGACCAACTTATCATCAGTGACTATACTACTCCCCCTTTCGAGGAGAGTCCTTTTTGAACTACACCAAGCTTGTCTCGGAAGTATTCAAATTTCACTCGAGACAGAGGTTTGGTTAGTATGTTGGTAACTTCTTCACTTGAGGTAAAGGTTTGGTTAGTACAAAGGTAACCTGTTACAAATTCAAACTTTATAGTTCCTTTCCGCGTCATATCTTGTTTGTTCCCTATGTTCTTTGACTTATCATGGAACACTAGATTCTATTTCATCTTGATACAACTCTAATTATCACATAGGATCTCAGTTGGTTCTATCTCTAAGTCAAACAATCCTGAAGCCAAACTTCTTCACAACTAGCGGAGCAAACAGCCATATATTCCGCTTGTGCAGAGAGCCACACTAGACTGCTTCCAGCTAAACCACGAGATCATGGCTAACCCCAGACAATAACATCCTCTCGATGTGTTCTTCCTGTCTGATACACTTCCTTCCCAATCAGAATCTGAATAACCATCTGAAGTCATGATCTTCAAGATAGCATTCTATCGTGTTTTTTATGTGCCTTATCACATGCTTTGTAACTATCAGGTGAACACATCTAGTTTCTACTAGATACTGACTCAAGGTGTTCACAACAAGGCATATCTCTAATCTAGTATATCTTAGATACAATAATGACCCAATAAATTTGACTGTACAGAGTTATATCCACTAACTCTGATGAGTCATCTCCTAACAGTTTCAAGTTGGAATCCATAAGAGTGGCCATTCCATCATATCAAGTCTTCTCAAGATTTCTCAGCATACTTTCTCTGGTTGAGAAGGATTCCTACTGAGCCTTTCCATACTTCCAGACCTAGGAAGTAATACATTAATCTAAGAACTTTTATTTTCTTTTCTACAGTCATCTATCTATGCCATCTCTCATCAGATGGGTCTACTGATATGAGCCTCAATATCATTCGAACTCTGTGGTGAGTTCCTTCTTGCATCCATGTCATCTGTGTATAGATATCATATTCAACCTTGTAGCAAAGGTTGAGATCCACATCACCCATGGTGATCATTAAGCTTATCAAAACCTGATTCACATTTCTTCTTTAATTACACCATTAAGAGAATGGTCTTATCTAGCCACTTGGAGCAAACATTTCATCATGATTCTCTTCCTCTTTCTAGGAGAATCTTCTAGCCACAATCCTTCTATAGTGTGTTTGATTTGTAAATCCTTTTGTTGAACATCCATCACTTGTTCATCATTCATCATGATTTTTCCTACAAATCAAAATTAGGTACATGATTAGTAATACTTCATAATCATCAAATCATATTGACATGATAACCTATTATGCATACAGATATCATTTACATAGTTATGCAACTATCTTGACCAATACTTTGGCACAACACTTTCCCATATCCTGTATGCATACAGTGGCTATCTAGATGCCTTCCATCTCTACCAGAACATACTATCGAGAGTGTGCACAATTCTCAGCATGTCAGCAAAGAGGTTTCATTCTAGACAAGCAACAATGGAATGTTTGTCCAACTTACCAATCATATGCATATTAGTAGTATACTGTTCAATGTTCTATGAATATTTACACTTAGCATGATATATTATAGGAATACAAATATGCATACAACCTATTACAGGCAATATCATTTACTATTTCAAATAACAACTCAAATACTTATCTTTTATGTTTGTGTGGTTGCCTCCCGCTTGATCTTCTGTATGTCTTTTGAACTTCTATTCATTATGTACCACTGTGCATGTTCAAGTGTCATCCTCATGATCTCATACACAAACATACACCAATTAGTATGTTCTAAATGTTATCAAAACATTATAGTTCTAAATAATCTTGAGAATGTATAGTCATGATTATAGTTAATAAACATTAGTATTCAAGATTTCAGGGAAGTCTTGTTTTACTCATGCATATCATCAATCAAGATAAAAGACATAATATGCATAATCCCTTGATTACTAACTTTATGAATAAGCATAACCAATCATACCAAGTATACTTATATAAGGGATCTTAACACAAGGTAAGATTCATGGGAAACATACCTGGATTAGTATACCTACTTAGTTATGTACAACATACCTAAACAATCTCTTCAATGATTTAGAGATCCTGAGCTAGAACCTGCATGTCTCATAGGTTAAGCATAATATAACAAAGTCATACATACCTCGTAAGTAGAACAAAGATTATGGATGAGTCTTTGTCTTCATGTTTTCATGGTCATGGAACCTGATTTGTCTTCTGTATCTTGTTAGCAACCAACATCAACCTCACACAACATCATAATGCATTAGTACAATCATATAGCCCTAATCAATGAATGTCTTTGATCATTCGCATGCATTCATACTGTTACTAGGGTGATAAGACAATTCTAACATTAATCAAGATTGTACTAATAAATAATATGAAGACAAACACATCATGAACTTAATCAAGAATTAGATTTCAAGACATACCTGAGCCTCCTTAAGTCATACCTGTCGAGACTTCTTGTAGTCTTCTTATGTAAGGCCTTAGCCTCAACTCCCCCTGAAACTTGATCTGGAGCTTAATTAGGGTTTTCTAGAGAAACCCCTAAAGATTCAACCTTTGACTTTCACACATCTCAATGGATGAAAGAATATGTCTTGCTGAGCTGATCAAACTAGCATACTTCAACTTTGGAATTTCCAAAATTTGACCCCTCAAAATTGCCTTTGAAACTTCTGGATCTTCTGGACAGGATCCCGAACTAGGGTTTGATGAAGCCCACCCTTCTTCCCAAACAAAAGGTTCAATCCAAGGCTCTAAACTCTTATTTTTCTTAGGAGTTTCCAGCCGTGGTTACAGACTTCAAAAATTCCAACTTTTGCTGAAGCCCTAATTTTCCATCTTTCCGATCAAAATCCCGAACTGGGGTTTGATCAAGCCCGGTCTTCCACCCAACCAAAAAATTCGAACTTGGTCTCTAAATTTTGATTTTTTTGAGTAGCATTCAGCCGTGGACTCCGATTCCAAAAATTCTAACTTTCTCCGAAACCCTAAATTCCGGAAGCCATGAATAAAGGTGCTCAAAAATAATTCTGTTTTGATAGAAATATGCACCTGATTGTTTCTTCTATAACTCTTAAATTTTTGCTCCACAGGGTCTGAAACCCTTTTTCTGCAGTAGCCTGACCTGTTATCTTTCCATCCTGACAGGTCTTACCTCAATTGGGTTTTCTGAGAGAGAGTTATGCCAAGTGTCGCAACGTGACCTGTTTATGGGATAAAACAGGAGAGCGAACTTGTACAGCCTGCCACGTGTCACTGGTTCACCTTCGGCCTCTGAAAACATTTCCTGAGATATCTCAACCTGTTATCTTTCCATCCTGACAGGTATGACCTCAATTGGACTCTCTGAGAGAGAGTTATGCCAAGTGTCGCAACGTGACCTGTTTATGGGATAAAATAGGAGAGCGAACTTGTACGAAGTTCCACGTGTCACTGGTTGAATTTCGGCCTCTGAAAAAGTTTCCTGAGATAGTACAGTCTGTGTACTACCTGTCACTTTTTACAAAATTTCATTTGGAGCTTCCTAGCCCAAGTTATGACCTTTTTTCCTAGGTCACCTGAATTTGACTGAGATCTCGAAGAGGCAGAAACCCTAACTTGTACTGATCATAAATCACAAAGTACAACGAATTAGAGGTTGTCCTTTGGACACAAGGTACCTGGAGATTTAATCTTCTTCTTGTAACAATTTGAGATCCGAAAACTTTTCCAAAACGGATTTATAGCGAAAGTGCTATGATGACTGGTTTTTGCTATGTAAAACCCTAACCTTCAAATTGTCGTAAGTAAAGGAAGTGTCGTTAGTGCCATACCTTGTTTTCCTTCAGGTTAGCTCTGATACCATGTTAAGATTTAATATGCTAAGACATAAAATAGCAGCATTACATTCCATTTCACAATAATAGCATATACAGGATCACTGAAGAAACAACAAGCACAGCATAAACACAAGAGACAAAGATTTATCCTGGGAAACCCTCATGGGGTAGAAAACCCAGCAAAGCTTCCTCAATATAGATGACCAACAATATACAAAGATGAAACCCTGAGACATGATCTCCTTCTCCACAATAGCAGACCTCTCCTCCACAAGTGCGCTATCCTCAAGTGAGTGTGTGTGTATAATGAGGAACACACCTCCTCTATTTATACACTACTCTGATATGTATTTTACACAAGTACATGTAGGCTCGTATTTAACCATTAGGTTAAATACCCCATTATAAATGACTGGGCCGACCCCCACATGGTGGGTCTAATAACCCTAGTTACCACAACCAAATCGGAGGAATAAACATCTTCGGATTTATAGTATAATCACATCGGAGGTATGGAACATCTCCGGAATAAATAATATACAAATATAATATTCTTTGAAGTTACAATATTTCAACAGGATTTGTAAATTTGGGAGAAGGACTTGAACTTGCCTTCAACATCACCAATCTCCACAGACAGAGTATGGATCCAGATTCAGATTTGGATTAGTGGAAGTTGTTCCATGAGGACATGCAATCGGATAGTTTGGGGGAGACATTGGGTCCTAGAATTGTCCCTTTTTTACCACACCTATTACCTCTTTTTGCTATGTTTTTCCTTATTCCTATAAACCATATATATGTCTTTCCTCAAGATTGAGCATGAATCGTGACATGTATGATTTATTATTGCCTACTTTATTAATGCCTAAGATTTTTATGGTTAGGAATTATATCCTTTGATTTATGCTAACTTGTGTTGACTTTATTAAGACAATCTCAAAGCATTGAAAGACACAGGTGTAGTAGCCCGCTAAGCATGTGGAAGGAAGGTACAATTTGTGCCAGCTGTTACTCCATGATTCTGATTCCACACATTAATAGAAGGAGCACGATCATCTCTCCACGTGGTAGCTGTAACAAGATTTCGCTGCAACACATAGAGCATTTTCCGACTAGCTAGTCCGTTGATCCATTGACAACTAGAGTAATGACACTGTTCACATCCAACGGCTACATTCAAGTTTATTCAGGGCTGTAATAGTTCTATTGCGACTCAATAGCCTGAAGATCAGAGATCTTCATGGCTGCATGAATTTAGTGGATCAGGATTGTATTTTTCATGTATAAATATGGGAAGGCTTTCAGATCCTAGGGTTGGTTGATTATAAATTGTACGAGATGTAACAGAGTACTGTGAATTACCATTTTTAATATAAGGAGCATATTTCTTCATATCCTTGTGTTTTAATTTGTAGTAGTTCATGGCATCTCTGTTAGAAGGCTACGACCCTCCTTCTCACATAGATTTATGAGTTAAGTAGATAGATTAGTTTTTTTTTTGTTGTATGGTGTAGATTTACGGTAGATACGTTTTATAGAGAAGCTACAGTAGTGGTAATTAGTAATCACATTTTCCTTTGGTAGTTAATGGTTGCATTCTTAATAGTTGTAACTGTGTGGTGTGATAGTTGACTATGTAGGTTAGTTCCTTTTATGCAGGTGTGCTAGTTAGCTATTACAGTCAAGCTCAACTCTAGTTTATTTTTGTTATTCATCTTTCCTGAAGTTTATTGAGATTAGTCAGATTATGATTGCACTTGGGTTGATTTCTTACTGTCATTTATGATTTGCATATTAGATCATTTTAGACAGGTTATGGTTAATGCATTGTAGTCTAGTATCTTTAGGATTTAACTTCTTGCAAAAGTAGGTCTAACTTAATTCTTCTTAGATCAGTGATTGTTGGAGTGATGCTTGTAGGAAGCTAAATGTACTTTGAATTCTTAGATGGATAAATTCGATTAGTTTTAGCCATGAGATGAGTTTGACTGAGCAGATAGGTAGGATAGTTATCTCCATTTATTCAATCAACTACTTGAATGTTTATCCATAGATTGTGCCAATTACTTTTGAAATATAAGACCTACCTGGGTTGACAATTTATATTGAGCATCTTGTGTGTTAGTTGTAATTGATTAACATATAGGGTTACCAACAGTAAATCTTTATTTAAGTTTGGATGGCTCTCGGGCCTGCCAACATTTAGTCTATTGCAATGTAAACGCTAAGTTGTAGGGCTTCCTGTTAGTCTTCTATAAAAGTGCATTTATTTAATTTTGGGTTTTCTTACTATATAAAACTCTGATTTTATGAACTCTCTATGTTTTATTTTAGTTAATTATGTAATTAAGTTATTAAATTCCTAGGCTTTTTAAAATGATCCCTAAAATGCTATGAAAGCATTGCTCGATTAACTATTTACTGATCTCTGTGTATTTAATTGTGATTATATGAATTAGTTGTTAATTCAAATCTTATGTTTGTAATGCTTGGAATGGGGATTGGGGATTCTATAAATTCATTCTCTTGTTTGATAAAGATTCTCGAAAATGTACCATATCTACTCTATTTGTTAAATGTTGTGTAAATTTAGGGTCTGTGTATTCAATTTTTAATTAATAATGCAAATTAGATATTACAATCATAAACCTCATGCTTGTAATACTTCTAATGAAGACTCGGAACTCTATATATAAACGCTTCTGATTTGCTTGTATTTTAAAACCCTAAGTTTCTATAATGGAACTTTATGAGTTGAAAGAGGTCTATGAAGTCGTTTTAACGTTCTGGAAATGTATGGGTTTACTTTGTTTAATGATTGTGGGTAATTTAATTAGTGATCAATTCCTCCTATAGAAAATTGTGGAGTCTATAAGGCCTACCACAACTCCTGTCAAGTGTTTCTATAATTATGTCCTATGTGCCCTATGTGTGAAAATGCTCACAGTAGATCCAAGAGATGATGTAAACCTCACAATGAAATAATTTAGGAATAATAGAAGAAGAATAGAGCAGTAGAACATAGATCCAAAGGAGCTGAGATAGAGGCAGAATAATTACACATGTTACATTAATCTGAATAGTAAAACAGTAAATATACAATGCTCAAGATTCGAATACACTAGGTGTGATTCGAATTAGCCTGCATGGTTAGATCAAAAATCAATGGAGTGTCATCAAGCACAACTAGAAGTCTATCTTATCATCGGTGGAGTTATCAATGCACAAGTAACTGTCAACCATCAGTCAAACTAAGTCTAAATGAGTGTGGTAGGTGTAATTGGCACATGGAGGCACTAACTGAATGAAGGAGGCTTAGTGGAGGGCGCATGAGGAGCTATCTGGAGTTAGAAGGGGCAGTCAAGTCTCATCGGAGGTCCATCGGAGTGATAAAGTTAGTTGAGAGTCAGTATAGCCTTAAATCAAGGAAGGAACTGATGATAACTCAACTAACTGAAGTACAACAGGAGTGGTAGGTGAGAAAAGGTGCCCTTCTCAAGTGGTGGGTGAGAAGTGGGCACATCACTGGCTAGGAGGGCTCAATCTAAGTGGAAATAAGCTCTCGAGTGTTGGAAGAATAGAAACTAGGTGCTGGAGATGTCAACTTGATGACTGGGAAGCACGTGGATGCGTGCAATGCATGCAGAATGCATGCTGCATGCAAAATGCATGCAAGACTGATAATGAAAATAGCTGATAGGATCGTAGGACTATGATGGAGTATAGGAATATCCTAACACCCCCCCTTAATCCATCCTGGGGCCTGGTAACTAAGACCAAAGGTCACCCATACAATCAAATAAATGATAAAACAAGAATTATCCATAAACCGAGGAAATGGGGAAAACCTCATGGGAAAAATACCCCCCCTCAAAAGAACAACAAATAACTCAAAGAACAATCATACTAAGCAGAAAAGAAAGAACCTTTCATCAGTGAAAACTTTTGCAAAAAACTTGGCAAGTTGATCCTCTGTAGGATGCCAAAGTAGGTGCGAGATCCGGATCTGGTCTTCTGATGTGCATCCCACTGTGTAGAAGATGTATTGGATGAAGCAAGTCTTTCAGGAATGCTTTCTGCAACTAGAACGAATGGATCATGATGATTCTTCCTAAGGGATGGAAGAGAGAACACCACCATCATGCTGCATCTCTCATGGAGAGGTAGATGGCATAATGCAAGGTTGGCATCATGTTGAAGTCTTGTAGTTCTGTGATCAAATGAATCCTCAACTATGTTCTCAGTTGCTACAAGGAGTGTGTGAGCCCATAATGGCCTTGGCTCTGGATTGAGAACATGTGTTGGTTCTGGATATGAATCTTCTTGAACTTTGATCTCAACATCAAGATCTTGTTCTATATCTTCATTAGATTATGAGGAAGTAGGAAGAGAGAAGGGTAGAAAATGAGAGAAATCATATGCCTTGGAGGCATGATTTGCAAACCCTTTTTCTATAGTCTTCCCAGTGGAGATCTCTGTAATCTCAACTATGTTGGGGACAAAAGTCACCTCTTTAGGTGATCCGGTGTGAGTCATCTGATATATAGATAACAAGTTTTCTATCAAGGAGGGAAAGAATAGAACATTCTTGAACTTGTCATGCTCCATACGTACTGTACCCAATCCTTTGGAAAAAATCTGAGAGTTGTCTCCCATGTGAATAGTAGGCCCATCTATGAGATCTAAAGAAGAAAATGACTCTTTAGAGGCAACCATGTCGTTGGAGGCTCCATAATCTATGAGGAGGGATTTTTATTTTGAAAAACCAGCGATCAATGCATGGCAATCCTCATGACCATCAGATCCACTTCCAGAATCATACATCTTTGCATCTTTTGGAATAGCAATTTTGTTATGTTCAAGAAGCTTGGTTAGTAGGTCTATTTTCTTGTGCATGCAAGCTTTCTCAAAATGGTATCCTCTCTTGCAGTAGGGACATTCATATCTCTTATTTTTGTCCTTCTTGGGTTTGGAGGCTCTTTTTGATGGACTTGACTTATCATTCAGCTTGGATTTAGATTGCTTCTTGTCTTTTTTCCTCCCTTTTACATTCGTCCCACTTGCTCCTCTAGCTAGAAGAGCTTGATCTTTGGAGGTGTTGATGGCACCCATTTGAATCAATTTGTCCTCTTCTTGAATGAGAGATTTGGTGAAGACTGCCAAGGTGGGAATCTTCCATCTAGGAATTGACATTCGTCCAGAATAGAAGGTAGATACAAAGACTGAAAACTGAGATCCTAGTTTACTCATAATGGAGAGCACCAATTGATCATCACTTTTGGTGATGCCACAATGCTTGCATTGTAAAACCAATTTCTGAAATCTTGAGAAGAATTCTTGAATGGTCTCGAAATTGCTAAGTTGTAGGGAAACCAATTCATTTTCGAGAAGGTGGCCTCTTAGCCCATCTTGTTTTCCAAAGAGACTCTCCAAATTTGTCCATAAATCATTTGGATACTTCAATCCTTCAGCATGAAACAATAAATCTTTAGACATATGAAGGCATATGAAACCAAAGCCTTCATCCATTTTATTTAGAAACTTGGTTCTCTCTACAACTATATGTGGTATCGTATCTTTTTCATAAACTAATCTGGATAGCCCTCTATGCATCAAGTGTACTTTCATATCACTCTTCCATTCAAAGTAATTGAAGGGAGTGAGGATCATAGGAGAGGAATGAGCATTCGAAATGCTCATCTTGACTGCAGGAACGAGTGCAAAAATAAACTGCTGATATTGCTACTCCAACTGCTAGAACTTCGAAATACCTGCAAAAACTCTCAAGAATGGAGGTAGAATATACTCTCAAATGGCTCTGATACCATGTGAAAATGCTCACAGTAGATCCAAGAGATGATGTAAACCTCACAATGAAAGAATTTAGGAATAATAGAAGAAGAATAGAGCAATAGAACATAGATCCAAAGGAGCTGAGATAGAGGCATAATAATTAGACATGTTACATTAATCTAAATAGTAAAATAGTAAATATACAATGCTCAGGATTAGAATACACTAGGTGTGATTCAAATTAGGCTGCACAGATATATCCAAAATTAGTTGAGTGTCATCAAGCACAACTAGAAGTCTATGTCATCATTGGTGGAGTCATCAATGCATAAGTAACTGTCAACCATCAGTCAAACTGAGTCTAACTGAGTGTGGTTGGTGTAACTAGCACATGGAGGCACTAACTGAATGAAGGAGGCTCAGTGGAGGGTGCATGAGGAGCTATCTAGAGTCAGAAGGGGCAGTCAAGTCTCATCGAAGGTCCATCGGAGTGATATAGTCAGTTGAGAGTCAGTCTAGCCTTAAATCAAGGAAGGAACTGATGATAACTCAACTAACTGAAGTACAATAGGAGTGGTATGTTAGAAAAGGCGCCCTTCTCAAGTCGTGGGTGAGAAGTGGGTGCATCACTAGCTAGGAGGGCTCAATCTGAGTGGAAATAAGCTCTCGAGTGCTGGAAGACTAGAGACTAGGTGTTGGAGGTGTCAACCTGATGACTGGGCAGCATGTGGATGCATGCAGAATGCATGCTGCATGCAAGACTAATAATGAAAATAATTGAAAGGTTGGTAGGACTAGGATGGAGTATAGGAATATCCTAACACTATGAAACTTAAATGGGTTAAGTCTGTAAATTACTTTAGCTTCGGTTTGATTGGAAATTGATCTAGTTATTAGCGTCAGTCTTTCATCTCTATTTATGATGTAGTTATATTGTATTACATATACATTTTCTTTGATCCTTTAATGGGGACAGAGTAGGTATAGCCCTACATTGGATCTCTATGGGTTTTATAAGTGATAGGATCCTATACATATTCTTTTGGCTATGACTCCTTAAATGTATAGTTACTATGTTTCCTAAATGTGAATGCTTTAATTTTGATTTGGTAAATTCTAATTAATTTCGATAATATGGTTAATATATATAATTTATGGTCTTTATGTGTATTATAATAATATGATCATGCTATGGGAAATCATGTGGATGTTTATAAAGAGATGGTTTATACTAGGTAGCTCTGTAGGTTATATCATATGATTTTTGGTTATGTTCTTTATGTTATTAGGATGGAAGTATAGTGTGCTAATCAATTTCATAATTTGGTTCTGTTTTGGATTTAAAAGCATATTTATTATATTACTAATGTTTGGTTAATATGTACCATTTATAAGTAAATATTAAGTATAGGTGAGTATTACATATATACTCTAGGCAGAGTTGAGGGCTTGCCCGGAAATCCTAATTCTAGAAAGTTCTCTCTATGTATAAGGAAATATGGGAGATTTCTCAGTATACGTTTTAACTTGAAAATCATGGCTAAGTAGTTATGCCGATGATTTTATTCCAAGAAAACATAGAGTCCTATTTTATGTAATCATTCAATTAATAGTCAAATCTATAACAGAATATTCTATAAGTTTAATAACCCTTCTGGCAAAATTCATACATTAATGAAACTCAACACATAACTTAGATAGAGTTAATATGAACCAAGAGATGTTGATCATAACATATATTTCGAAAACATGAAAACTGAAACAACAAATAGATACTTATCAGTATTTTATTGCAGACCGACTGACTTAGGAACTGCCACATTCCTCCCAACCATAGACCGCAACCCGTTCCTGGATTGTTCCACCAGTCACCCCCGAGCCGAACTGAGCATGACAAGAATCTAGAAGGCCTAGGTGTGGTTTTCTATCTTTTTTACTGTAGCAGAGTAGTCACAAGGTCTGTTTACCAACCCTTTGTGTGTATCTTTTTGAATAACTTCCCCCCTAATAATCTTCATAGTCCTCTCTCTAGGACAATCCTCTTTATAGGACACACCAGATATCAAAAATATGATGTTTGAGTGCTCAGATTCATGACCGAACCTTCCAGTGAACTTGGAAAACACTTTCCCCTACAAAGTTCCTTTCTTTGTTATTTATAATTTGAATGAGAAGAAGGTTGCTAGGGAATCGGGTCTTTTGATCATTGAGTTATCTAACCGACACACTAGCAGTTGTGTTTTTATCTTTAATTATGAATTTAATTTATTTTAATCCTCACAATTTATTTTAATCTTTATTTAATAAAATTATAATTTTACTCACCTAACAACTAGTTGGATCTTTAGTTATCAGCTATTGACCAGTCTAGACTCTCGCATGCTCAACCCCTCTTTGAGTGGCAGTCCCAGTCAGTTAGAAAGAATAACATAATAATAGTTTTGAATATTAAAGTAAATAATCAATGGATTACTAATGCTCCAGAGCTCCCAACTCAACATTAGTTAATCAATATGAGCTTAAGTGCTCCAGATCATCTCACCTCAGCACTTACTCAACTAATAGTGCTTCGAAAGCACACTTGGCTAAACACTATCCACAATAATTCAGATGTTCCAGAGTTCACTTGCTCACATCATTTAATAATTTGGTGCTATTCAGAGCTCACTTGCTCAACACTCAAAAATAACCACATGGGGGTTTCTAGAGTTCTTTTTAACTCAACACTTGTCCAACAATAATTAAGTTCATAAGAACTATGGACAATAAAATGAAATAGTCTTTTCTTGGGATATTACATCCCTCCCCGTATAGAATGACACCATCCTAGTGTTTAGGCACTTGAATTGAAACCGTGAAACAAGGACGAGTATGCCTCTTTCACTACGGTTTCATTCTCCCATGTGGCCTCTTCAGGTCCGACATGCTTCCATTGCTCTTTTAGCTGGATAATGGTTCACTTTCTGGGAAACACCTCTCTCATGTCCAGATATATCAAGGGGTTCCAGTACAAACTCCCCTTCTGGTTGTACCTATAACAAGGACCAATTAATGACACGCTTAGTATCATAAACATATTTCTTAAGTAAGGATGCATGAAAACCATTGTACACTTTTACATGTGCTGGAAGTGCTAGTTCATATGCCACTAGCCCTTTCTTGGCCAATATTTCAAATGGTACGCAAAAGCTGGGAGCTAGTTTCCCACATTTTCCCAAACTCAAAGATATTTTCTTGGCTTTTATTTTTAAGTAAACATGTTCCACGATCTGATACTCTTTGTATTTTCTTTTTCTGTCCGCATTGTTTTTCTGCCAGTCTTGGGCCTCTTTCAAATTCTATTGTACCTTTACAACTAGCTATTCTAGATATTTTAAAATATCCGGCCCCAAAATGAGCCAATCCACCGGGCTGTCCCAAGTCATCGGTGTCCTACATTTTCTGCCATAAAGTATTTCGAAAGGGATCATTTTAGCCGAGTTCTGGTACCCATTATTATATGCAAATTCTGCAAGGTGCAAATATTATTCCCATTGGTTAGCATGATTCATGACATACATCTGGAGCATATCTTCTAGTATCTGATTTATCCATTCAGTATGTCCATTTGTTTGTGGATGATAAGCAGTGCTGAATTTTAATTGTGTTTCCAAACCAAAAAATAATGATCTCCGAAAATTACTCGTAAACTTAGTATCCATGTCAGAGATAATAGATTTAGGTATTTTGTCTAATCGAAAAATTTCCTTCAAGAAAATGTCAGCAATGTTTACAACTTTATATGCATATTTTAATGGAATAAAATGTGCAGATTTAGATAGTTTGTCTACTACAACCATGATTGAGTCATTCTATTTCTTGCTTTTTGGTAAGCCGGTGATGAAGTCCATGCTGACCACTTCCCATTTCCATTCAGGAATGGATAGTGGTTGCAACAGGATTGTTGAGTGTTGTAATATCCCAAATTTTGAAATAAATGTTCTATGATGTTATATTGGGCCATGGCCCCAGCACCTATGATTTATTCTTTTGTAGACTGACATATTGGGCATGGACCCTGACTAAATTTCATTATGTGATTATATACTGGGCAAGGAAGCTCCAATGTTCTGATTATGTTTTGATGTGGGTACAAAACCCTAATATATTGAGTTGAACTTTTTCTTACATACTGTGCAGTGATGTGAATAACATAATTGACCTATGTGGTGTGTTGAGCGTGGACTCAGAAACACATAGATTATCTACGTACTGGGCGAAATCCCTGATGTACCTAGAGGAAATACGGTGTACTGGGAGTAAGCCCTGATGTACATCGAGTGTTGGGCATAAACCCTGGAGCACTCCAAGCTTGATAAAATGAATATCAGATCCGAGGCAACTTAAAGATTCTAGATGTGCCTCACAACCACATTCTAGCACTAGTGTCGAGAAGAGACACTGGAATTGCACTAGAGTAATGCCCATGTGGCAGTGTTGAGTTAAATGGCTTTGAAGAGCACTTGGGGTTATGAAATTTCCAAGTGTTGAGTCGAAAAGACTCTGAAGAGCACCTTCATCACAATTATTTAATTAACTAAATGATTCATCTTTCTATCCATCATCACGTACTGCGGGAACTACCATGTTAAAACGAGGGAATCTGACATGCAAAGGGAGAGACTAGAGGTGCCTATCCTAGCTTACCGAGATTGTCCAAAGAAGTGGACCCTATCCTTAAAAAGGTTAAAAAGGAGTATCATGTGAAGATACATAAAAAGACAACATCACCACTTAAAGCATAATTTAACTAATAGTAGTTTCCTATGGTTAACATGCATAAAAACCTCAAGGCTAATATTATTATTAATAATTATAAAATAAAATAATGTCAGTATTATTTTATTTATAAAATATTATTATTTTATATAGTTATGCATTTAAATTAATAAATCAAAGATTCCTTAATTATGTAATTGAAATTTAAACCTTGTCATTTAAAATTATAAAAAGGCTTAAAGCAAAAGCACTCTAGTTAAACACGTGGAAAGGTCATGGTTCCAAAAGAACTAGTAATTTATTAAACAAATATTCTTTTGAAAATTAATTTATTTAATTTAAAGAAACCTATTTTTTTCCAACAGTCCTAATTCAAGATTTACCTACATAAAGAGGATAGACCCAAAAGTTTGGGGATCATCTTTTTATATAATTCTCTTATGAAACAAAAGAGAACCTCTCTGCTCAAAGAAGTGAAGCATTCCCACATCAATTCCCAGATCTTAATCAGTTATGAACCTAGGACCTCTATCTCTGAGTTTGCATGTCAGAACCAACTCGGAGGGATCCATACTGAACCAAGAATGGTTGTAGGATCATGGTTGGGAGGAAAGTGGTAGTCCCAAAATTATCTGGTTCCAGGATCAATTGTTAGGTCAGTTAAAAGTTCAGCAGTTTTCCACTAATTATTTGACTGAGTGTGCAGGTCATTACAGTCAGGAGAAAGCTAAAGAAATAAGCAGGTGTGCAAAACTTACAATACCTTCAAAGAAATTATTTTCAGAATTTAAATTTATGTTAGTATTGTTCTCATTATCAGTATTAATTCAAGATTCTGTCCAGAATCCAGTGGCGTTGTCTAGCAGGTCTAGCCCAGCTAGCCTTTGCTAGCCAAACGTATTTTTACTTTCTAATGTTAGGGTTATCACTAAATATTGTTTTTAAGTAGCTGTTCCTATTTCTTTTTCCCACCTGTCCATTAAATTCTTTTAGAAATGAAAAGTATTATCTTAGCTACTGCAAATCAACATTTATTTTTAGACCAGGCATCGAAACTTCATCTACACCATTCAAAACGTTTTGCAACAATGTTACACAAACATCTCTAGCCAAAAATTACAGAAAAACGCATTCTACAGGCTTCACGATTTATAAATGTAGCACACAACATTTTAATCTTATACCCAACGGTTCTACGATTACATGAAACTTTATACAAACCCTTCCCAAGAAGTATGATTTCAACAGAATAGATTTCATTCTACTTATCCTACGCTATGAGTTCATAACCCAAGTTAGGAGTCAATAGCACTCATCATCTAAGACCCACAGTAAACAAGAAATCCCAAACATGAGTACATTCTATCAAACACAGACGTCAACCAATCGAAACCACCATTTATTAAACCCTAGCTACATCTCATAAATACAAGCACATGAGACCCTTTAGCATTCATCTAAATTTGCACGACAAATTCATAAATCACACAGAATCACCATAGAACCGATCCAACGTAGACATAGGATAAAAACCACAAGGTTCCTTGATTTCTAGCTACAACATAGGAATAGCTGCATTATGAAACCGTGACATATTCATCTACTTTCCACATCAAAATCGTGAACACTGAGAACGAAAATCAAAATAAGAAGTTAGTACAACCACATAAATCGGCCGAGCCACATCTTCATTCTTTAAACCAAAAGATTAAATTTATAGGAGATAATAGTAGAAACAATGTAGTCTTTATTTCACACCCAAAACATAGATTCGAACACCATACATTATACAGGAGAGAGTCCCCTGTGGAAACCCCAATTTCATAATAGGCCACAATATTACAACGTTTTTTGCCAAACAATGGTTTTCAAAACTAGGCCTCCAACACCTTAGTCTCAGCATCAAAACAAACAAGTATTCATTGAGCCTAGCTTAATAAAAATTACATAGGATCCACATTCACAAAGATTATCACCATTTACACAGTCCATCCATTAAGGTGACTTGTAGAAAGCCAAAAAGAGAATCCCTATATCGTGCTCTTCAAAACCCCACCACAAAAACACACAATACACCAATAGGGATGTGAGAAGCAGAGTAGCAGTGATGGTAGATAGACTTACCACTACCAACGACCACGCCGATGAATCTCCTGAACATGTGCAAGCAAACCATGCCAAGACTTTTGTTGCTTGCCAAAACAAACAAGCAAACCATAAGTGAAAAACCCTGCTACCTTTGCATATAGGAATTTGATAATGCAATAGCTCAATGAGCATTGTGTGTCATACCTGAGCAAGAGGAAACCATCTCTATGACACCAAGTAAATCTACCAACGTCAAGGTGCACTGACCATGAGCGCAACTCAAGTTGGGGTACAAAGCCACCTCCAGAAAAACACGAAGTGCAGCAAAACCAAACTAAAAACGCAGGAGTCATGGTCATAAGAAAAAACCCCAATTCGAAACCCTCTTCCATCCTATTACCCACTTCATTTAAAGTGCCATTAATGCTACATCAACCTCTGCACTAGTGGAGGCTAAATTTTCTACTAATACCTATAGTTGAGTCATGTAGCAAAACAATGAAGTAGCATGGTAATGCAAAGCATGGCCCAACATTTCATTTTATGCAAGACTAGACCTTAGTGTATAGGTTAGACACGATTGTCTGCTTGGCAATACATACACCCTTGCAAAGACCATAAACATTACCTCACTAATCTTTTGTTATGATTTAGTATTTGCATTGTAGTATCATCCACTAAGGCCTTAGCCACCTTTGCTTAGCCTTTAGAAAAATTAAACCCCTTCTGATTAAAATACTGATCAAGCCTCTAGGGTAGCACTGTCACGAGGCTATCAATATGCAAACACAACCACAAGAAAATGACGTTAGCACAAAATGCTAAGTAAGTTCAGAAACATCCAAGAGTACTCTTACCTTTTGGCACACCCGTCGGGGTATGTATCCTTTCCTCTTCTTAAATGTTACAATGTCCCACATAGACTCACCACCTCATTGGCAAAGGACCATATCACCTGAAGGTGCCATTCAAACATTCATGATACATTCAAATGTTTTCATTAAAACAAAATGAGAGAAATGCTATTGTTTCTTTGTTACCTGGTGAATTGTGAATTCGTAAACTGGATACATCAATACCTTTTCCACATTTACATCAACAAAAATGAAAATATAAGAAGTTAGAGAGACCATGATTACTTAGGAATGTTAGACCTTTTTTTCTCTATAGTAGTAATTACATACTTCTTAGCATTAAGATTTACTCACGGTGAATCTGCCCTTATTAAACATCCCTTACAAACACAGAATTTTTATTTTTATTTTTGTTATTTTTGGGACATTACAAGTTGTATTAGAGCCCAGTTATAAAAACTAAGTGACCTATTGGGCTCATTAAAAACATCCATTGCAGATACTCAACGTGCAGAAAACATACATTTACATTCTATTTTGTTTTATGAATAAACTAACATAAATTTCTGTTCTCTATGCTTATATAACATTTTAGGAACAGTCACTGTCTGAGAAATGAATACAGAATAGAGCAGTAGTATACAGGGAAATCTAAATTCTCCACCAGGAGAGCAAGAAATTGTGGTGGAACTCAACTCGAATTTAATGAAATCCATGCAGAATCTACAAGTAGAATTCCAGAGTTTCAGAGACGAGAATATGAAAGAAAGAAGAGAACAACAAGCTATAAATGAAGCCTTACTCCAAAGCTTAATAGGGGCAAAACCCCATGAACATCCTACTCTTTCAGTCAAAACTCTTAAAACAGGAAACTGTCACACAAGGAAATTAGCCAGTTACAGGATGGAAGAGCAGGAAGGACACAAACCAGAATCAATGGAAGAGGACTGTAAGAGCTCTTCCAATGACAATGGTTCCCCACCTCCTTGCAAGAAAAGGAGGAAGAGTGATGATAGTTTGCAAGGAGAGTTCAGAAAGATAAAATCCCCAACTTATGATGGAGAAATCAACTCAGGGAAAAGGCCGAAGAATGGTTGTTAGGGATGAATAAATACTTCAAAGTTCATAATTACTCCAGTGAAATGCAAGCCCGACTAGCCATATACAACTTAAATGGTAAAGCTGCCAAATGGTAGCGGGACTTGAAACACACCAAAGGACAAGAGCTGCGAGACATAACCTGTGATACCTTCAGCAGAATATTCTAGGACAAGTATATGTCTGAAAGGTTCTTTGACAAGAAAATCAAAGAATTTCATGAGTTAAAAATGGGCTCCCTGACTATGGAAGCATTCATAAATCGGTTCTTAGACTTGCTACACTATGTACCTTATATTAAGGACGATAAGGTAAAGATTCAGCCATTCTTGGGTGGGTTGCCACCAAACTTTAGAGAGAAGATAGAATTTGATATTCCCAAAACCCTTGATATAACCCTACATAAAGCAAGGCTGTGCTATGAGCACGGGCAGCCAAGGAACGACAACATCAACATAAATAGAGATAGATTCAGAACTTTCTCAGACAACCGTAGACCGGGTTTTAGACCCCCACCTTATCGGAAACATAACAATAGTTTTCTACCCAACAGAGGCTTCAACCAACCTCAAGCTCGACCAAGTGCACCCCCACTACCAGCCAATAGGCCAGCTTTCAACAGAGGGACAAAAGCAGTCCCACCAACTATTTCTTGTCGGAAATGCCAGGGGCCACACTACTACAGAGATTTTCCTAGCAAAATTGATGGGGTTCTACAAAACATCCAAATGGAGCCTACCATGGGGGACATGGAAAAGACACCTAGGATTTATGCCGCTCTTGATGGCTGGCAGGAAGATCACTAAGTCACCATGGTGGAGATTGAGTGTAAGATATCTAACACTTCTGTTTCAATTCTAATAGACCTCGGCGCTTGCCGAAGTTATATCTCCCCTAAGATAGTGGACACCTGTAAGTTGAACCGAGAGCATCACGAGAAACCATGGCTAGTACAACTAGCCACGGGTACTAAATGAAGGGTCTCCGAGTTAGTTAAAACTTGTGAGTTAGACTTAAACGATTTTCCAACTAGTATAGAGTTAAATATTCTATTCCTAGGATCGTACTATATACTTATAGGCATGGATTGGCTAGAAAAACACCATGTCCTACTGGACTGCCGAAACAACACCCTACTCTGCAAGGATGACCAAGGGAACCAGGAGATGATTCAGGGTATCCCTAGAAAAGTGTCCATAAGACAGATATCTGCCTTACAAGCAAAGAAGTGCATGAGGAAGGGCTATAAGCTCTTTGTTGTTAACATCCAAAACTTAGAAACTGAAAGTGAACAAGGGATTGAAGACTTCCCAGTCCTAGTAGAATTCAAGGATGTATTTCCCGAAGAAATACTAGGATTACCACCCAAGCGAGACTTATATTTCTCCATTGAACTAACACCCGGATTAGTACTAGCTTCCAAAGCCCTGTACCACATGAGCATGGTAGAATTGGTGGAGCTCAAGATTCAGTTACAAGAGTTAATAGATAAAGGATACATTCGACCAAGTGTGTCCCCTAGGGGCGCACCTATACTCTTCGTCAAGAAGAAATATAGAACGATGCGAATGTGTATCGATTACTGCCAACTCAACAAGATGACCATTAAGAACCAATATCCACTCCTGGAATCGACGACTTGTTTGACCAAGTAGGAGGAGCAAAGATCTTCTCAAAGATCGACTTATGATCCAGATATCACTAGGTGAAGATTCGTGATGAGGATAGCAATAAGACCACATTTCAAACCCGTTACGGCCACTATGAGTTCGTAGTGATGCCCTTTGGATTGACAAATGCACTAGCCAACTTTATGTGCATGATGAACAGTATCTTTAGTAACTACCTTGATAAATTCGTCTTAGTCTTTATCGACGACATTCTGATCTACTCCAAGAATGAAGTAGAACATGAGGAACACCTCCGTATTGTGTTACATATATTACGGGGACGCCAACTTTACGCCGAGTTTAGTAAGTGTGATTTATACAAACCCCAGATCCAATACTTAGGACACATCATTTCCAAGAAGAGAATAGCCATCGACCCCGAAAAGATCAAGGCTATCGAGGAATGGCCCACAACTACGTGTGTTTTTGACATAAGATCATTCTTAGGTCTAGCCGGTTACTACCAGAAGTTCATTGAGAAATTCTCATGTATTGCATGTCCCATGACCACCTTACAGAGGAAGGAAAACAAATTTATTTGGATGGCTAAGTGTGAAGAAAGCTTTCAGAAGCTGAAGTAACTACTGATTAGTGCATCAATTCTGCCTATTGCGGATCCCAATGGGGATTTCATCATTTGCATAGATGCAAGCAAGGAAGGACTCGGGGGAGTCCTTATGCAAGATAATTTTTCCATATGCTACAAATTGAGGAAATTAAAGGAGCATGAGCAGAATGACCCTACTCATGACCTCGAACTAGCCTCCATCATCCATGCTCTGAAAATGTGGCATCATTATCTCATGGGAAAGAGATTCTTATTGATGACTGATAACGTGAGCTTAAAGTACCTTTTGATCAGCCTGACCTAAATGCCAGGCAGGCCAAGTGGTTGGCCTTCCTTAGTGAATACCATTTCGAACTAAAGCATATAAAAGGAAAGGAAAACAAAATTGTGGATGCCTTAAGCCATCGAGCACATATGCTTTACGAGGTCATGGTGAGCCAAACCGAATCATACCTACACCACAGAATTCAAACACCATGTAAAAGTGATCGTTATTATACAGAAATCCTCGCAAAGATTCTTGAAGACATGCTCTTTCAACAATAGAAAGAGTATAAGATAGATGAGTCAGGACTACTATGGTCGAAAGAAAGACTTTACGTCCCTAAGAGTGGATACATTAGATTAAACATTCTCACTGAATTCCACCAGAAACCCTATTAAGGGCACCCCATATATCAAAAGATGATATCGGCAGTAAAGAAACATTACTTTTGGCCTAAGTTGAAGGCTAACATCGCCATGTTCATCGTAAAATGTCGAGAATGCCAATTGGTCAAAGCAGAACATCAACACCCCTTCGGATTACTTCAACCTTTACCCATTCCGGAATGGAAATGGGAGGTAATAAGTATGGAATTCATTACAGGCTTACACAAGAGTAAGAAATTGAATGACTCCATCTTTGTAGTGGTGGACAAGTTGTCTAAAGCATCCCACTTCATACCAGTAAAATCCACCCACAAAGTAGTTCACATCATGGAAATATTCCTAAAGGAAATATTTCCCTTACACGGGATACCCAAAGCAATCATTTCCAATCGAGACATGAAGTTCACTAGCAACTTCTGGAGAGAATTGCTCTCCGGTTTGGAGACCCAATTACAATTCAGTACCGCATACCACCCCCAAACCGATGGATAGATGGAATGAGTAAACCAAATTCTTGAGGATATGCTGAGAATGTATGTCATGAACAATCCCACTAAGTGGGAAGACTATTCACACCTCGCAGAATTTGCGTACAACAACGGTTATCAAACCTTGGCCAAAATGAGCCCTTTCGAGGTACTCTATGGACGAAAGTGTTGGACCCCCATGACTTGGGACAGTCCGGTGGATAGACTTATGCTAGGACCAGATTTACTAAAAGACTTGGAATAGCTACTTTCCAAGGTGCAACTAAACTTAAAAGAAGCTCAAGACCGCCAAAAGAGTTATGTGGACAAAAAAAGAAAGGACAAAGACTACCAAGTCGAGGAACATGTGTTTCTATAAATAAAAGCAAAACGAAGCTCGTTGACCTTGGGACATTGCGGTAAATTAGCCCCAAGGTTTTGTGGACCTTTTGAAATACTAGCCAAGAAGGGCCCAGTAGCTTATGAGTTAGCCTTATTAGCTCATATAAAATTTCATAATGGTTTTCATGCTTCATTAATAAAGAAATATGTATACGATTCTAAACATGTTATTGATTGGTCCTTATTACAGGTGGATCTCGAAGGGGATTTCACACCAGAACCACTCCACATTCTGGATAAGAGAGAGGTCCAGCTTAGGAGGAGGACCATTACTCAGCTGAAAGTGCAATGGAGGCACTTTGGACCAGATGAGGCTACTTGGCAGAATCAGGCCACCATGAAAGAGGCATACCCCACCTTGTTTCATGACATCATTCCTAGTCCCTAGAAACATCGGGACAGTGCTGTTCTAAGCGGGGAGGGATATAATATCACGAATTTTGGACTAACTGTTCTATGATGTTATATTGGGCCATGGCCCCAACACCTATAATTTATTCTTTTGTAGACTGACATATTGGGCATGGACCCTGACTGAATTTCATTATGTGATTATATACTGGGGAAGGAATCCCCAATGTTCTGATTATGTTTTGATGTGGGTACAAAACGCTAATATAATGAGTTGACCTTTTTATTACATACTATGCAGTGATGTGAATAACATAATTGACCTATGTGGTGTGTTGAGCGTGGACTCATAAACACACAAATTATCTATGTACTGGGAGAAAGCCCCGATGTACCTAGAGGAAATAAGATGTATTGGGAGTAAGCCCTGATGTACATCGAGCATTGGGGATAAACCCTGGAGCTCTCCAAGCTTGATAAAACGAATACCGGATCCGAGGCAACTTAAATATTCTAGATGTGCCTCACAACCACATTCTAGCACTAGTGTTGAGCAGAGACTCTGGAATTGCACTAGAGTAATGCACATGTGGGAGTGTTGAGTTAAATGGCTCTGAAGAGCACTCAGGGTTAAAGAATTTCCAAGTGTTGAGTCGGAAATACTCTGAAGAGCACCTTCATCACAATTATTTAATTAACTAAATGATTCATCTTTCTATCCATCATCAAGTACTGCGGGAACCACCATGTTAAAATGAGGGAATCTGACATGCAAAGGGAAAGACTGGAGGTGCCTATCCTAGCCTACCAAGACCGTCCGAAGAAGTGGACCCCATCCTTAAAAAGGTTAAAAAGGAGTATCATGTGAAGATACATAAAAAGACAACATCACCACTTAAAGCATAATTTAAAGAATAGTAGTTTCCTATGGTTAACATGCATAAAAGCCTCAAGGCTAATGTTATTATTAATAATTATAAAATAAAATAATGTTGGTATTATTTTATTTATAAAATATAATTATTTTATATATTTATGCATTTAAATTAATAAATCAAAGATACCTTAATTATGTAATTGAAATTTAAACCTTGTCATTTAAAAGTATAAAAAGGCTTAAAGCAAAAGCACTCTAGTTAAACAAGTGGAAAAGTCATGGTTCCAAAAGAACTAGTAATTTATTAAACGAATATTCTTTTGAAAATTAATTTATTTAATTTAAAGAAACCTATTTTTTTCCAACAGTCCTAATTCAAGATTTACCTACATAAAGAGGATAGACCCCAAAGTTTGGGGATCTTTTTATAGAATTCTCTTATGAAACTAAAGAGAACCTCTCTGCTCAAAGAAGTGAAGCATTCCCACATCAATTCCCAGATCTAAATCATCTATGAACCTAGGACCTCTATCTCTGAGTTTGCATGTTAGAACCAGCTCGGGGGGATCCATACTGAACTAGGAACAGTTGTAGGATCATGGTTGGGAGGAACGTGGTAGTCCCAAAGTTATTTGGTTCCAGGATCAATTGTCTGGTCAGTTAAAAGTTCAGCAGTTTTTCACTAATTATTTGACTGAGTGTGTAGGTCATTACAGTCACGAGCAAGCTACATAAATAAGCAGGTATGCAAAAATTACAAGACCTTCA
The DNA here is from genome assembly GCA_027924585.1 of Larix kaempferi. Lineage (NCBI taxonomy): Eukaryota > Viridiplantae > Streptophyta > Pinopsida > Pinales > Pinaceae > Larix > Larix kaempferi. Next base: position 22,988,952 of record BSBM01001022.1, read on the forward strand.
AACAAATTATTTTCAGAATTTAAATTTATGTCAGTATTGTTCTCATTATCATTATTAATTCAAGATTCTGCCTAGAATCCAGTGGCATTGTCTAGCAGGTCTAGCCCAGTTAGCCTTTGCTAGCCAAATTTATTTTTGCTTTCTAAAGTTAGGATTATCACTAAATATTGTTTTTAAGTAGTTGTTCCTATTTCTTTTTCCCACCTGTCCATTAAATTCTTTTAGAAAAGAAATGTATTATCTTAGCTACTGCAAATCAACATTTATTTTTAGACCAAGCATCGACACTTCATCTACACCATTCAAAACGTTTTGCAACAACGTTACACAAACATCTCTAGCCAAATACATGAAACTTTATACAGACCCTTGCCAAGAAGTACAATTTCAACATAATAGATTTCATTCTACTTATCCTACGCTATAAGTTCATAACCCAGGTTAGGAGTCAATAGCACTTATCATGCAGGACCCACATCAAACAAGAAAGCCCAAACATGAGTACATTCTATCAAACACATACGTCAATGAATCGAAACCACCATTTCTTAAACCCTAGCTACATCTCAAAAATAGAGGCACATGAGACCCTTTAGCATTCATCTAAATTTGCATGACAAATTCATAAATCACACAGAATCACCATAGAACTAGAAATCAATCCAATGCAGTCGTAGGATAAAAACCATAGGGTTCCTCGATTTCTAGCTACAACACAGGAATAGTTGCGTTATGAAACCCTGACGCATTCATCTACTTTCCACATCAAAATCTTGAACACTGAGAACAAAAATCGAAATAAGAAGTTAGTACAACCACATAAATCGGCTGAGCCACATCTTCATTCTTTAAACCAAAAGATTACATTGATAGGAGATAATAGTAGAAATGTTGTAGTCTTTATTTCACACCCAAAACATATGTTTGAACACCATACATTATACAGGAGAGAGTCCCCTGTGGAAACCCCAATTTCATAGCAGGGCACAACATTACAACATATTTTGCCAAACAATGGTTTTCAAAACCAGGCCTCCAACACTTTAGTCTCAACATCAAAACAAACATGTATTCATTGAGCCTTAGCTTCATAAAAATTACATAGGAGCCACATTCACAAAGGTTATCACCGTTTACACAGTCCATCCATTAAGGCAACTTGTAGAAAGCCAAAAAGGGAAGCCCTGTATCGTGCTTGTCAAAACCCCACCACAAAAAACACACAGGACACCAATAGGGATGCGAGAAGCAGAGTAGCGGGGATGGTAGCTGGACTTACCACTACCAATGACCACACCGATGAATCTCCTGAACATGCGCAAGAAAACCACGCCAATACTTTGGTTGCTTGCCAAAACAAACAAGCAAACCATAAGTGAAAAACCCTGCTACCTGTGCATATAGGAATTTGATAATGCAATAGCTCAGTGAGCGTTGCGTGTCATACCTGAGCAGGAGGAAAGCAGCTCAGCTTAGGTCAAGGTACAAAGCCACCTCGAGAAAAACACGGAGTGCAGCAAAACCAAATTGAAAATGTAGGAGTCATGGTCATAAGGAAAAACCCCAATTCGAAACACTCTTCCATCCTGTCACCCACTTTATTTAAAGTGCCATTAATGCTGCATCAACCTCTGCACTAGTGGAGGCTAAATTTTCTACTAAGACCTATAGTTGAGTGATGTAGCAAAACAACGAAGTAGCATGGTAATGCAAAGCATGGCCCAGCGTTTCATTTTATGCAAGACTAGACCTTAGTATATAGGTTAGCCACGATTGTTCGCTGGGGAATACATACACCCTTGCAAAGACCATAAACATTACCTTACTAATCTTTTGTTATGATTTAGTATTTGCATTGTAGTATTATCCACTAAGGCCTTAGCCACCTTTGCTTAGCATTTAGAAAACTTAAACCCCTTCTGATTAAAATACTGATCAAGCCTCTAGGGTAGCATTGTCACGAGGCTATCAATCTGCAAACACAATCACGAGAAAATGACATTAGCACAAAATGCTAAGTAAGTCCAGAAACATCCAAGAGTACTCTTACCTCTCGGCACACCCATCGGGGTATGTATCCTTTCCTCTCCTTAAATGTTACAATGTCCCACATAGACTCACCACCTCATCAGCAAAGGACCATATCACCTGAAGGTGCCATTTAGACATTCATGATACATTCAAATGTTTTCATTAAAAAAAAATGAGAGAAATGCTATTGTTTCTTTGTTACCCGGTGAATTGTGAATTTGTAAACTGGATACATCAATACCTTTTCCACATTTGCGTTCGCAGAAATGAAAGTATAAGAAGTTAGAGAGACCATGATTACTTAGGAATGTTGGACCTTCTTTTCTCTATGGCAGTAATTACATATTTCTTAGCATTAAGATTTACTCACGGTGAATCTGTCCTTATTCAACATCTCTTACAAGCACATAATTTTTTTTTATTTTGTTATTTTTGGGACATTACAAGTGTTGATGTTCTTCCTTAACCAATTGGAATTCCTGACATTTTGCAATGAATAATGCCACATCAGTTTTCAATTTTGGCCAAAAATAATGTCTTTTAATAGTGGATAACATTTTCTAGTATCTTGGATGCCGAGAATATGATTTCTGGTGAAATTCATTTAATATATCAGATCTGATATTTTCACTTTCTGGTACATAAAGTTTGTCCCCGGCCCGAAGTAGTCTTGTTTCGTCGATTTTATAATCTTTATCTTGTGTAAACAGTCTGTCCTCTTGTAATTTATGAAGTATTTCATTGTAAAAATGGTTATTTTTACTTGTTGTTTTGATTTCATCATGCAGATCAGAACTTGTTTTACTCACTTTCACCTCGTGAATTAGGTGAATTCTATGACTTAACACATTTGCAATCTTTTTTTCCTTTCCCTTAATATGTTTTAATTCAAAGTTGTACTCACTGAGGAAATCCAGCCACCTGGCTTACCTGGCATTTAAATTTGGTTGGTTGATTAGGTATTTTAAGCTTATGTTATCAATCTTGAGGAGGAATTTCTTCCCCATGAGATAGTTCCTCCATATCTTCAAAGCATGGATGATGGAAGCTAGCTTGAGGTCATGACTTGGGTAGTTCTTTTCATGCTCTTTTAATTTGCATGACTCGTAGCAAATTGCAAATTCATTTTGCATGAGGACTCCCCTAAGTCCTTCCATACTTGTGTCATTACAAACCACAAAATCTCCATCTCGGTAGGCAATCCTTAGTATGGGAGTAGTTGTTCAAAGCTGTTTTAGTTTCTGAAAACTCTCCTCACATTTGGTTGTCCACAAAAAATTACTTTCTTTCTTCTGTAATGAGGTCATAGGACATGCAATCCTAGATAAGTTCTCAATGAACTTTCGATACTACCCTTCTAATCCTAGGAATAATCTGATGTTAGTGACACTTGTCAGTGTAGGCCACTATTCTATGGCTTTGATTTTCTCTGGATCTACTGCAATGCCTTTCTCGGAAATAATATGGCCAAGGTACTGTATCTGATGTCTATAAAAATCACATTTACTAAACTTGGCATAAAGTTGATGCTCTCGTAGGATTTGTAATACAATCTTGAGGTGTTCCTTATTCTCTTCCTCGTCTTTAGAGTAAATCAGTATGTAATCAATGAATACAAGTACAATTTTTTCTAAGTACTTACTAAAAATATTTTTCATCATGCACATAAAATTGGTGGGTGCATTCATTAGCCCGAAGGGCATCACTACAAACTCGTAGTGATTGTACCATGTCCTAAAAGAGGTTTTGCTTATGTCTTTGTCCTGGATTCTTACCCGGTGGTATCTGGACCGCAAGTCGATATTGGATAATACTCTTTCTCCTTCAACTTGGTCAAATAAATCATTTATCATTGGAAGGGGGTATCGGTTCTTTATCGTTAGTTTATTCAGTGTTCGGTAGTTGATGCACATCCACATCGTTCCATCTTTCTTCTTCATGGAGAGTATGGGTTCTCCCCAAGGGGACACACTTGGGAGGATGTATCCCTTGTCTATCAATTCTTGTAGTTGAAGTTTCAGCTCAACTAACTCAGGAGTACTCATGTAGTAAGGTGCCTTTGAGAATGGTACCAATCCAAGTACTAGTTCTATGGAAAAATCCAAATCTCTCTTGGGCAGTAACTCGGGTATTTCATCAGGAAACACATCTCAGTAATCTGATAAGAATGGAAAATCCTCAATCTATTGTTCTCTTTCTTTTTCTAAGTTATGAATGTTGATTGAGTACAACTTGCATCCCTTTCCTATGCATCTCTTAACTTGCAAGGCTGAGATTTGTCTAATGTTGATTAAGTACCTTTCTCTGATTTCCTTATTTATCTGTGCATGTGAAAGTTTTATTTAGGAAATCCAGCATGACGTGATGTTGTTCTAAAAAGTCCATACCAATAAATAGGTCATAAGCACCTAATGGTAAAATTTTTAAGACTGCTTCGGTTTGAAACCCGTTCATGTCAAGATGGCAATTTTTAACTAGTTCAACAATCTTTCTTTTTGTTCTTGTGGCTAACTGTACCAGCCACACTTTGGTATGTTTCACCTTGTTCAACTTGGAACTTTCAACAATTTTTGGGGACATGTAACTACAGTAGGCCCCTGGGTCAATTAAAATTGAAACAATTTTTTTTGTAATTTTACCTTCAATTTCGGCCATTGCGGACTGATAGTCTGCTTGCCTAACCTCCAGGGAAGCACATATTCTGGGTGTTTGTGCCATGTCTTCTACGGGTGTCTCTTCCTGTAGATTATTTAGAACTTCGATGCCCTTATTGTTTGGGAAATCCCTATAATAATGGGGTCCTTGACACCCCCAACATCTGCCTGGTATAGGGGTTGTTCTAGTCCCTCTCTCTACTACAAGTTTATTAACACTCTGTGTTGGATTCTTTGACTGTGTTCTGTACTTTGGAAAATTTCTGTTAGCAAGAAAAATGGTGTTCTATTTTTTATATGGAGGTGATCTAAACCCTCTTCTTCTGTTGTCAAAAGATGAACTCATCTTGTCCTTCTTTTTATTTATGATCTCAGTTCAGTGTTGACTGTACTCATAATAGAGCCTAGCTTTGTATAAAGCCATATCTAGGGTCTTGGGGCATGCATCAAATTCAATTATGTCCCTGTAGTAGGTTGGGAGGCACTCTAAGAACTGTTGTATTTTTCCTTTCTCATATCTTACATAAGGTACCTAATGTAGCATCTGAAGAAATATGTTGATTAGTGCATCCATGATGAGGGAGTTTAATTGTAACTCATGGAATTCTTTTATCTTCTTATCGAAGAACCTCTCTAACATGTATTTCTCTTGAAATAATTTTCTGAAGGTTCTCCATTTGATTTTATTTCTTTTTATCTTCTTGGTGTGTTTTAGATCCTGCCACCATTGATCATCCTTACCATTTAAATTGTATATGGCCAATATGGCCTTCATACAACTGGATTATTGATGTACCTAGAAATATTTGCTCATTCCCAGCAGCCACTCTTCGGCCTTATCTCCTAAATCTTGGTCTCCTTCAAAAGTTGGAGCCTTAATTTTCTTAAACCCTCCTTACAGACTGTCTCCTCTCTTGTATTTCTTTTTGCAAGGAGATGATACATAAGAATCGGAAGAGTATTTAGATTCAAGACTGCAAGAGTTGGATGAGTTGGAGTGTTCTGGTGACTCCTCAAGTTTCCTAAAATCTAGGATACTATCTCTTTTTCTGCGGTGATGATTAATCATATTCTTATTTGCATAATGGGTTTCCTTCCTATGAGTTTCCTTTTCAGTTAATGTTTCTAGTAGTGCTTCATTTACTTCATGTTGTTTTCTTCTCTCATTCAAGTTATCATCTTTGAAGCTATGGAATTGTGTCTGTAGGCTTTGCACCATTTTTAGCAGGTCATAAGATTTGACTATTCCGATATTATCATTTAGTTCTATTACTATTTATTGTTCTGTGGGTATTGAATTTAGGTTTCCATGATGGCTGTCTTCTCTTCCAGCATTCATGTTTGCTTGTCTTGTCCTGAAAAGTTTTCAATGTGCAAGCAAACAAGTTTTATTAGTTTATTAGTTTTGCAGTGGTAGTGTAGGCTCATAGGCCTCAAGTTTTCGAATATGGGCTCTAATACCACTTGTAATGTCCCTCAAATCCTAATAATTTAAAAAAAAAATTTATGGGTCTATTAATTAGATGAGACTTAGGACTTGATTAGACAGTACCTTCAACATTGCTTTAAATACTTATAAGTAGTATGAAAATCTGTAGTTATGTAGAATGTTTATTTTGGGTTGGATGTACAATGTTGGTCTAGCATGAATTTGATTCATCTATTTCCCTGTATGATGTTGTTCTACATTTTATGCTATTGTTTACTTCATGCAGAGTCTATGATTGTTTGACGATCTTTATTATATAATTTAATATGTAATGTGTTTGTCTATTACGATGTCTTAAGTTATTTATTAGGCCTATCTTGCTCCCTTGGTAAGAGGGGTTTTAAGGCCCCAGGTCTTAATTATCTCTCATAAGCCAATTCCTTTGTCTTTACCTTCTACAGGTGCCTAGGGGAGACACCTAATTCATCACTTTCAAGTTTTTAAGAAAATCTAATACTAAAGGTAACGGGATAAGGTTATACCCTAAACCCTAAGCTTTGTCCTAGCTCATCAACGCTGATTTAAACAAGGGATGAAGCACTTTTACTATGGATATGTGGGTAAAAATTGAAAGGTTAGTGGATGGTAGCTGGGCTTTAAATGCAAGCCATGTGAAGTCTCTTCAGTGGAATCCATGTTGGCAATGGGTAAAACTACGAGTTACTCCGGCCTTGGTTTCATTTCATGTTTCATTGTTTCATGGGTGTGTGGAAGAAGAGTGAAGGGCTCTCTACAATTTCCTGGTTGATAGGAAGGGTATGTGCATGACCAGAGCATGGCTCTTGGTCTACAAAACCCCTAATAGACTGGTAGATAGCGTAGACAGCCACGATACTGGAAGGTAAGCCCAAATTCACTCAGGGTTTTCTTTAATTGTTTTCAATACATTGTTTTACAGTGGCTTGCAAGGGTCCACTAGTACAAAATGAGGAATTAATGACTAAAAAAATTACTAAAATTTGACGATAAACAACTATTTTTGAGTCGGTGACTAATAGTATCCGATTTCCACTATCTTATAGCTAGTCATATTTCACTAGTCATTAATTGGTTGACTTATTAGTCATTGATTTAGTCATTGATAGTCACTGATTTAGTCATAGATTGCCACAATTAATGACCAAATATACAACTAAATAAACTACTAGATGATAAAATATTAATGACTAAGCTAAATACGACTAACCATTAGGCGTGCTATAAGATACTAGAAATTAGCTACTAATAGTCGTATAGATGCGAATTTAGTCGTTTCCTTAGTCACTAATTTATGATAGGGTATGGAGGAATCAAACCACCAATATCCTGCCTATAATTAGGCAGGTGCTCTACCATTGAGCTAGCACCCTTTAAGAATTTGTTATTGCTTGACAATGATGATATTCAAACAAATTTTGCATTATTCAAGCATACAAAATAATGATTACCAAGTTACTATAGATCCATAATGGCTTACCTTGTACTAGTCCTTCAAGTCTTTCAACTATGAAAAAATAAGTTTTATCATCACCGTATAAGGAAGGTCCAAACTATGAAACACTTCCAGTGACTGCAATACAACATATATAACATAATTTTCATTTCTTCAACTTAACACTCTTAAATGTCCCTGTGTTAAATTTCAAGCATCCAAGGACAATAAATAAAAGTAGTAGTAATAAATTGATGAACAAGTTAAACTAGCATACGTAAAAGAGAAAACAATGTGGTAACATATATAACATAATTTTCATTTCTTTCAACTTAACACTCCCAAAGGTCCCTCTGTTAAAGTTGAAGCATCCAAGGACAATAAATAACAACATTAGTAATAAATGAATGAACAAGTTAAACTAGCATATGTAAAGGATAAAAAAATGTGGTTTAGACCTTCCTTTGTATACTCAGCTATATATTATGATCAAAGTTTATCTTTTAGGAGACAAGTCACTAACGAAACAATGGACATACCTGAGAGAGAAAGAGATAGGTAGTTGTAGGGTGGATTTGGACAAATACAAACCGCAAGGTATTAATCAAAACAATCTAGAAATGAGGATGAAGTTTCAATCTCATTGCTACAATAAATGACAGTATTTTAGGACAGTCATACATTAAGCAAATAGAAGTTCCTTTCAAATTTCAGAGGCAACCTTAACCCAGAATCTAGCATGTCCATCATACTGTGGAGCACTTCCATACATAGTAGCAACCTCAAGGAGGATTAAAAGGAGCACATAACAATAAAGGTAAGTCATCATAACAAAAGGGTCAAGGTACCCCACTAGGAGAGGGAGGCGCTAGCACAAGGACCAACAAGGTTCAACACAAGGTCAATGGTCAACAAGAGTGGTCATAACAAAGTGGGAGACAACCCTTTCATCCACAACACCAAGGTGTACAATCAAGGTGGGGAAACAACCCTTTAACCCAAAAGACCAAGGGTCAAAATTTTATCTTCTCTCTCAAGCTATATAGTCCATAGGTGTTCCGTACAATAACAATAAGTTTTATCATCACTGCATAAGGAAGGTCCAAACTGGATAAATTTTATTCCTGTACATGCAATAAAATTATAAATGGACAAAAAGAAAAAACCAATTGTTATCACAATATATAAGTTGATTCAACACTTTGGTAAGAATTTTAGTTGTAGAAAATATCTATGCTATGGTGGATGATGCCATGGAAAGGAGAATTTCAGTTTATATAGAATCAAAGGATGAGAAAATGGTGTCCCAAACTCATATTCCTCCAATGTTGGCCAAGCCACCATCCATGGCTCTGTCCAAATAGCCCACATAGGTCATGGTTCTGTTAAGCATGGACAATATACAAGAATAGGCTGAACATAATCTCCCAAATATAACAAAACATTAAAAAAGAATGTCATGATTTATCATAACCACAAATATGTACAATATTAATCTTCTTGAATGCAATTAAAAATAAACTTCTAGAGTGAAACAAACTTGAAGAACTACACGAGGTACACAACTTCCCTAATATAGTTAGTACACCATGTTAGAAGAAATTTCCTTCACAAATATTGAATACCAATAAAGTATGAGAAACAAAGATAAAAGCTTAGCTACAACGATTTATAAATAAGAGGTTCAATCAATACCGTGAAAAAGAAAATAGTTTAAAAGCATTGTCCAAAGTCAAATTCATTAGATCATAGAGTTCATTCATATTTTACAAGCATAGTGTCAAAATGGAATATGAATCATTGTTAACAATTATGCAAATATGTGGCCTAAATATCTCAGATTTTTCTTCATCATCCCTTTTTCTAATATTTCTTTACTAAAGGCTCGGGTGAGCTCGAAACACAGCAATTAGATATTCCAAGTGTAACTAGCAAACCATATGATTGGGATATTTATCTGTGGCCATTGGAAGCAAAACATCTTCTTGTTGATTTTATCTATAGATTCAGTTTTGATCTTGTTATTTGTACATTGTCATACATCCTCTAGACGTTCCAACTATACAACCAGTCCACTAGAAATCACATTCCCATATTTTCATCTTCTATCATAAAGATAAGGATGTATTATATGCCCATAATACATCACAAATTAACTGAGATGGATACAAATAAAATATTGAAAGAGGTCTAGGATGCCAAAGACATGCGCCATGGCATAAGAAAAGGAAGTTTTATCTCTACCATTCCTGTATTTTGTTTTCTAAAATGAAACTGTATTAGCTCTTTTAGCTCATTCTTCTACTTTGTTGACATACATCAGGCCACTATATAAAGGAATGGCAGCAGAATTTGATCTTATGATATGTCAAATCACTTATGAATCCATTGTGTTGGTACATAACAAGTATTCCTCAAACAACTAAGGTTTTTATTAGGCCACACTTATGTTATCAAGTGGTCTTCTAATCGATTTAAACAAACCACATGTACTTCATTTACTATTGGAATGATAGCTTGATCATAGAGATTCCTCTATTGTGTAGATGGACCGAATAGTAATTTATGATGTTTTCATTTAGTTACATGTGTAGAGATAGATACAATAATATTTACATGATGCTATGATCCATAGTGCATCCAAAAATTTAAACAAAAATTGAGAAGAATATGCTGCAAGATAGGATGATGGAATGCTCTCGCTCAATTGATTTCTTGCTAGATACACATATTTCAATGTGCACATGTTCTGGAATAGATTGCTTGTGTCCCTTGTGATGGCGTTGTTGGAGAGATCGAGAGATGTATAAAGAGGAGCAATAGTGTCCTAGTAATTCAATCTCATTGACCTCAACTAGCTAAACACAGATCCACTAAAAAACTAGAATTTGTAATCCAGTTAGGGATGACCTCAAGGCTTAGATTATTATGTTTTAAATGAGATGACCCGTGAGCTTATTGTCTCAAATGAAAACACAGTCCAAGAATGAAGTAGATCCAAATAAATTTGGTATTTGTCCTGTGAAATTGTTGAATGACAATTGAAGCGAGTGGAGGCCTAGCAAGCTACCCAACCAGGCAGAGATGTCACTGCTTAGATTGTTTTCAGATAGAATGAGGGTGTGATGTTTATAGGATTTTTGAAGAATAAGGATGCTCCTTGTGAGCATGTTTCATGATATATCTAGATAGAAAATGGATGCTAAATAGAGGAAGGAATTTGGGATAATGCATGAGATTATATTCATGTCTAAACATAGTTTGTCCAAATTAATCCTCGGCAATCTAAGCAGTTTGGGAATATTTGAACTCAAAGGATTATTGCTTTCCAACAGCTCCAAAATCCTAGACATATTTTCAAGTGGTGAAGGAATGTTATCTTTAAGAAAATTGTCTGATATATCGAGAATATTTAATCTTTTCAAAGCTCCCATGGAGTTCGGAATATGAACCGAGAGCATGTTGCTTATGAGTGTCAAGACAAAAAATCGACTCAAATTTTCAATGCTTGAAGGAATACATCTGGTGAACCATTTCGAATTCAAGTACAAAGTAGTTAAAATTTGCATATTTCCAATGGATTATGGAATAAGACTGGTAAGTAGGTTTCTTGAGAGAGACATCAATTGTAAACCCTACAAATAGCCAATGTCTTAAGGAATGGAAGCTGTGAGATTTTTATTGCCTAAAGAAAGATGGGTTAAGGCTGAGAGGCAGGAAATACAAGATGGGATTGATCTGTTGATGTTTTTCCAGCGTAAAAAAATAAAGGTCTGGAGATGAGAGAGCTTACCGATGCCTTAAGGCTCTGGACACAATTGGCCTGAAAGTAACAAAGCTTACTGCAAGGACACATGCTCGAGACATATCTCATCTCATTGACCCCAAGTAGTTATTACACCCTACAAGACTTCTTCACAAAGTATTTTTTGTTGCTTCAACTCAAAGCATGAAGAATATAAAATAGAGAGGATCCACTAATCCTCACCATTCTATCAAATCTAGGTCCTGAGTACTCGGTCTTCATTTCTTACTTTCATACTGCAAGGCTTGGTAAAATATTGGAAAATGCTTCCTCACCTCCTCTAAGTTCATCCATTGAGTCACTTATACAGGAGCATGATAAGCTAAAAAAAATGGGCGCCTTCCAGAATTCCAGAGCTCATGCACTCACAGTTAATGAAAGCAACAAGTAAAAAAATAATGTCCGAAAAATTTGATCACATTTCACTTAGTTGTTAAAATACCTAATTCGCCTGGGAAAAAGGAACAGATGGCAGATATTCAAGAGGCCTTCCCTCGGATGACCCTTCCTAATAGAGCCCAACCACAAGTCTGGTGTACCAGTTTCCATACTGAAAGGCCATTCACGCAGATTAGGTAGTGAGTGCCAGAGTCATGCAGGACAACTTGAGCGAGTCATGTAGGTCAGGTCGAGTCATCTATTCACTGTTGTTACCTTGGTCTTTGTCGAGAATGAGATTTACCACTTAACCATTGTGGTTTATGCATAACACATCGTTCCATTGGAAAACAATTGTCTCTCGTCCACAATTCAAGAAATCTACTAGGATTATCCAAGATGCCCCCTTTGAATTCTACTAATGTATCCTGGTCTTGTTCTGCACAATACACGTTTTTTCCTCGGCATGATGAGTTTAACGTCAACATAAATAGTAGTATCAACCCTCGCATTTCTCGTATGTGTTTCCTTCATTGTCTAGGGAATGATACTACATAGAGTAAAGCTAAGAAAGCATAATTTGGGGCTAAAAAACAAACCAAAAGCATGAAGAAAATGAGGTGTGATTGGTTTTGAATACTAGAGTTATGTTGGATGGTGGAATAAAGGAAAAGGGAAAGACAATATGATTTAGGAAACCAACCATGCTTCTACAACAATCAAAACTTACCAAAGTGGAGCACTAAGAACTTCTCGGCATATTTGCAATCTATTTTCATGAAATATTCTTATCATATAACACAACTTATAACAACCATCTGAGTCACATATAAATTAGACCTATTTATGGGTGTTGTTTGGACATATTCCCACTATATATGGCTTCATTGCTTCATTAAGTTGGGAAAAAAACATGAAGGATCCTAAAAATGACACATAAATGAAAATAAATTAGGGAAATGCATGGATCTTAACATAATGCAATTAATTTGGTTTTCCACCTACCCCTCACCTCTTTTGAACAACAAACTCTCGCTACAAATCTAGGTTTCCATCCCCAAGTTCACATGCTGGAAAATTGGGTTAGCCAGAAACAAAGCAATATTCCAGGGTTCCCACCTCAATGTAGCAAAAGCATTAGCACTTTTGAAAGGTTTCCAAATCGCCAAAATGCACAGGGTTGAGAAACTACAAGTGTTTAGAGACTCGCTAATAATTATAAAGGCTTTCAATACACACATTAGCTACAATAACTTGGTCATTGAAAGAATCATCCATCGAATTCAACATATCATGAGCACATTCGACTACTTCAAAGCTTATCACATCATGAGAAGCTTAAATTACGAAGCTGACATCGAAGCAAAAGCTGGTATTGGCTTAACACCAGGAAAAAATGAACTTTCAGATGGTGAAATAGAATACCGTCACGTTCCCTAACCATGACATACTTCTACTGGTCTCACACATATCATTGAATGTTGGTTAAATTCGTATCTCAGAACCTCGAATATTCAGCCAAGTGATTGAGCATACATTTGGACAATGATCACCAATGCATAGAACTCAATGACATCGAATTGTCCTACTTTCAGCAAGATTATTATATTGGAACCAGATCGGAACGGCAATGGATTATCACTCTGATCTCTCACAATGCTTTAGAAGTTTATGTACATTATTTTATTGTACTCCAAAATCCAACATGACAGCCATTTATGGAAGCAACAAGTTATTCTTTCGAAACTCTGCTCTGCACAAATGCCTACTCAGCAAATGAGTTCAATTCTTCTCATACAAGTTTCAGCTAGTAGAGCGAGACTCCTCTATTTTGGCTATGAAGAACACCATTAGCTCTATCTTATAAGCTACAATCACATACTGATATAAATCCAAGAAATTCTTTAATGTTGGATCATTAACTGTAAAATCTAATTCACAGCAGAACCTAGCTACTATGGATTCCTCACTAGTGAAAAGATTGCAACACATTTACAAGAATAGGCATAAATCTGTAAAATGAAGAACAAGAACATATGAAATGGGTGAATAATGTAAATATTATTAACAACCCAACCTCAAAATAGGTTAAGAACCTCTTTTTATACAAATAGGAACAATTCGATTCCATCTGGAGTGTTCACACTGATCTAGCTTAAAAATAGCTCAAACCCCCCTAGGTTGACCAAAATATCCCAAACCATCCCAAACTGGTTCGAAACTGCTATGTGAATGTTGGGAATGACTGGACAGGCCCATGTGACCTCACACATGTGGAGAATCTGGTTGGTTAGAGGTTAGGCAGCTAGAATTGGCTAAAAATGGGCAGAAGAGGCAAGTTTGTCCACATTCTGAGCATGTGCGCCCTTGGTCAAAGAGAATCCCACAAAACAAGGGATAAGAGTGCCCTAGGCATGCAAGAAGCAGTAAATGACTGGGAGGGCGCACCCAACAGCTAGTTTGACTTGGCACAATGCTTAGTATTGTCGACATTGACAACTAGTTCAAGCTAAATGACCATTTACCCACTAACCAACTTGAGGATGCAAATATTAAGCTATTTGGTACTAATTAACCATCATTTCATAAATGATTAATGTACCTAGGTGTAATAATGTTCTAACATGAACACTGTAACTCGCCGACTTTGGCTTCCATCCACGGCCATTCTTTTTTTATTTCATATTATTCGTTTTTGTTAAAAATATATATACAATGCAATTAATAAGGAGTGAAAGAAAAATTGAAGACAAAAGAGTTGAGTTCAAACTTTAAGTGTCAAAAGAAAACAATGAACATAAGTAAAAGTCAAAATGTAATCTATAGAAAGGGAAGCAAGATTGAAGACAAAAGAGTTGAGTCCACACTTGAAGTGTAAAAATATAGGTAAGAGAACATAACTAAAAATAAAAAAGAAGGGTTGAAAATCAAAATTGTAATGCGCAAAAGGAGCAAAACAAAAGAGAGTTTATTTGGGGTTTTTATCTTTATCTATTTTTATTATTTTTTTTCTCTTTTGTGTTTTTTGTTTAATTGTTTGTTTAGTTGAAAAGTAAGCCTTTAGGGACGACCCATTCAGCTTATGAGAAAAGAGCCTCACTTGACTATCCTTAAACCTAAATGCATTGTTACCAAGATTTTGTTCAATGGCCAAGCCACAATTTTTGGAACTTGGTGTGCTTACCTTTATCCTCACAGAGATAATCCCAAAAGATAACATGCTTCCAATTTTGAAAGATTTCTCTTTCACTTTCTTATCATTATTTATTAACAACTCTCTCCCATTTCTTTAGATTATGTGTCATGAAATTTCTTTTTTCTTCCAAAGCTAATAGCACATTGAGCCTCTAAGCTATTGGACTCATGTCCAAGTCCTCAATTTGGAAGGTTAAACTGTAAGCGGCAATTTCTAGCTTTGTTGGCATGAGGGCTTCCTTCCAATAAACCATTTTGAAAGGGTTTTCCCTCATACTAATCTTCATTGTAGTTTGATCTTCCCATAAAGCATAGTTCAGGTGCTAACGCCATTCACAAGGTTTATCCCCTATAATACGCTTAATAATTATAATTATATTTTTACTCATGGATTCAGTGAGACCATTTCTTAGCAAATAATAAGGAAATGGAGTAGAGAAAAATATGTTTTATTAGTAACATAACTCAATACCTTACTCGGCACAAAAGCCCCAACATTTTCACCTATAATCTCAAGAGGAATACCAAACCAAGAAAAGAGATTTTCTTCTAGGAAAGAGACAACTTGTTCTACCTTAGCATTTTTAAGTGGGACAACTTCTCCCCATCTAGTAAAATAACGAATAGCAATGAGAATAAATACATGGTCGATTGTAAGATGTCTCTATGACCTTAAAGATATATGTAGGTGAGAACATAACCTGCAAGTGTAGCTGGACAATATATAGCTTTGTTGTTTTTGGCTCATAGATGGAGACCTTTCTCCTCGTTTCTATTTTTTTGTACTTAGCGGTTATATATATCTTTCCTCTTTTCTTTTTGGTTTGTTTCCCCATTGATGACTTTTCCATCCATCCGCATTGTTAAAATTTAGTAAAATATTGTACAAATTCATTATCAAAATTGTAATTTTCTATTGTCAGTGTGACACAACTAGAAATGACTAACATAAACGACCAATTCACATTAGTTGTGGTTAGCTAGTCATATTTATATTCCCGTGACTAAATTAGTCATTTATGTTAGTCACTTTTATTTAGTCACTTGTTATCTAGTCATATATTTTATCCCATGACTAAATTAGTCATTTATCTTAGTTGTTTTTTGTTGCCTTCTTTAAAAATGCTAAATTTTGTTCGGATATCCACATCATCTTTTTCAGGATCTTGCATGCAAATTAGGGTTTGCATGCAGAATCTAAGGTTTGCATGCACCTGCATGCACTGGCATGCATCCCAGTCACCAGTTTGATGCCTCCAGCACCTTATCCACTTCATTCTAGCACCCGGGAGCCACCTACCACAGAGTTTTAGCCCTCCTAAGCTGAAAGGCACCCACTTCTCACCTACTTCCAGAGAAGGGCGCACTTGTTCACCTACCACTGCAGTTCCACTTCAGTTACATTCAATTAGCTCCGATTCTCCCTGATTTGAGGCTAGTTTCACTCCCGACTGACTGTATCACTTCCGTTTGACCTCCAGTTTGATTAGGTGACTTGTTCTGACTTCAGTTAGCCTCCCATGCGCCCCCACTGAGCCTCCAGATCCTATATCAGTGCTACACACTTCAGCTACACTTATTACACTCAGTTAGACTCAGATTGACACCTGGATGACTGGTTGTTGTGCATTGATGAGCACCACCGATTGATTGATGAGGACTCCTAGTTAGAGTCAAGCTACTCCATTCTGTAATTCGAATGACCTCCTTAGGCAATTTGAATTGCTCTGTCATTGTGACAGTTTGTATTGTAATTCATTCACCCTTTCTGGGATAGAGAGCACTGCTGCATGTTTTGCACAGTTTTGCACCATATTTTCTATGTTCATCTGTTGTGATTGATTTACTTGTTCATTAGATCTGCTATGACTAATTTTACATGGTATCAGAGCCATTGCAGGGACAATATCTCTTTTCTACAGGTGTTTATACAAGAAGATTTGACTGAATTGCTAAAAATTGCAAAAAGTTTGGCATGAAATATCTCAAGGGCATTCGCTCCTGTGCATGCAAAGCTTGAAAATTATTCCAATACCACTCCAGAAGCTTGAGTTACCACATAATTCCTGGATCTGATACATTGGACCTATTCAACATTGCTTGAAATCCAATCCGAGGTGTGATGCAACTCTCAAAGGGTGGATTGTTCGACCTTATTGTGGTTGTTTTGATGTGATTTGCAGGTTTATTGTCTCCTCCAATTGCACTCACTATCTTTTGCATGCAAGCTTCCCTACAGCAATTGCACTCGCTATAGTCTGCATGCAAGCTTCCTCTTCATCAGTTGACTCGCTCCTTGCAATGGAATACTCTTCTTCAAATCCTATCCTCACCCCATTCAATTATTTTGATTGGAAAGATGATATGGAGATCATATTACGTTCAAAAGGTTACTACCGAGTCACTATTGGTCTTGAATTGGAGCCAAACAATGTGTCAGATCGAACCAAACACTACAACAAGCTTGATGAAGCTTATGGTCTTCTTTGTCTCTCCATTTCCAAAGATCTTCACTTCCATCTCAGTGGATTGAAGACTCCAAAAGCCATATGGGAGCACCTTGAAACACTATTCGGCAAGCAGGATGAGCTTAGGGCTTTTCAATTAGAGAATGAATTGATTGGCCTTAATCCTAAGAATTTCGAGATCATCAATGAATTCTTCACAAAATTCAAGAACTTGAACTTGCAATTGAAGAACAGTGGTGTTATCAAAGAGGATAAATAGTTAATCCTCTCCATTCTAAGCAAGCTTGGGAAAGATTATTCGGTATTTGTCTCTACTTTCAATTCCGGTCGGCTAACTACCCCGAATTGGAAGATGCCTACCTTGAATGCCTTCATTGAGTCCGTTACAAAAGAGCATGACAAGTTGATTCAAATGGGGTCCATAAGCTCCAAAGATTCAGCCCTATTTGTTCAAGGACCCAAGATCTCGAATGGTAAAGGAATGCTAAAGAAGGAGAAGCCCAAATTCGAGCCTCACAAGCAAAAAGACAAAGGCAAGCAAACGGATGCACCATCCGGTTCGAAATCCAAGCAAAAGGGCAAAGAAGGTAACCAAAAATCTAAATGTACTTATTGTAACCGTGGCTTTCATCCCGAAAGTTCATGTATGAAGAAGACTATAGATCAAATGGCCCTCCTTTTGGAAAAGAACAACATAACCCTTCCTGACGGTGCAAGGAAGAAGGATCAGAATGACGATCATGAAAGAGGACAAGCACTCATGGCAACGGTTTCGAAGCCCACTACTCTCTTGATAGATTCGGGTGCATCAAATCATATGGCTGCAAATATTGATTCTTTTTCCTCATTCGATCCAAACAGCTCCATCCCCATCCATTTGGGAGATGACTCAAAAATTTCTTCAAAGGGCAAAGGTACGATTCATGTAGAACATGGATGCTTTCAGAATGTTCTCTATGTGCCTTCCTTAGCTTCGAATCTCCTTTCTGTGTATCAAATGACACATACTGGTGAACCAAAGCAAGTCACATTCAGCCCTAATACAATTGAAATTTCTGATATCAAAAGTGGAAGACTAGTTGCGGTTGGAAAGGCAAACCACACTGCAAAATGCTATGAGTTTTCGCACTTTATTCCGCTTGCAAAGCCCACTGCCCTTCGCACACATGGTAATGAGGTTAGTAGGCTTTGGCATGAAAGATTTGGACATCTAAATTATAAGTATTTTCTGCTGCTATCAAATAAATCCATGGTAGATGGGCTTCCACAACTCCGTTCCTCGAAGGGAATATGCACCGGTTGCATTATTGGGAAGCATCCCGAGCACAGATTCGACCGCGGCAAGGCTAGCAGAGCCTCTACTATTTTGGGATTGATCCATTCTGATATCAGTGGTCCGCTACCCCATATGTCATTAAATGGTTCAAGGTATGTTTTGACATTTATTGATGATTTTTCCCGCTTTACATGGGTATTCTTTCTCAAAAACAAGTCAGAAGTGCTTGGAAAATTCAAGGATTTTAAGGCTTCTGTTGAGAACACCACTGAGAGCAAGATCAAAGCTCTTAGATCTGATAATGGTGGGGAATATATCAAGTCCGAGTTGCTGCAACTTTGTGCCCAAAGCGGAATTAAGATCCAACATACAGTTCCCTACACACCCCAGCAGAACGGTGTAGCGGAAAGGAAAAATCAGTCACTGAAAGAGATGGCTACATGTATGATTGAATCGAAAGGTTTGGCTGCAAATATTTGGGCTGAAGCAATCAATGTTGCTGCCTATATACAGAACCATGTTCCACATTCATCCGTGAAAGGTATGACTCCTTTCGAAGCATTCTTTGGTCACAAACCAGATGTGTCAAATTTGAGAGTTTTTGGCTCTACTGCATGGGCTAGAATTCCTTCTGAGAAGAGACGAGCTTTGGATCCACAAAGTATCGAGTGCATATTGATAGGATATGGGGAAGAATCAAAAGCATATAAACTCATGGATATCAGATCTAAAAAGATATTCATAGAGCGCAGTGTGCAGTTTGAAGAACCGCTTCAAGAATTGCAACTAGTCGAGGAGAAGCCTGCCGATTCACCGCCTTCACCAGAAGAAGATCCGAGCAGCGATAATGAAGGTATGAGTTCTGATATTTCTGATATTGTAGCAGCATATGATTATCATGACATATCAGGTTCGGAATCCGATCATTATGATCCTCCTCAGTTACCAAAGTGGGCCCAAAACACTCTACAATCTGCTGGTTCTAGTCTTGGAAATCCTGCTGATCCGAGACGAACAAGAGGAGACTTTCAAAGAGCAGGTATGGCTCTTTCTATTGCTGATCCATTTCTTCCTGAGATTTGTTATTTGATGGCTGGTTCAGATCCTACATCATACTATTCATCCCATTGATATCCGAGATGGAAAAGTGCCATGGATGAAGAGTACAGTTCTCTTCAAAAGAACAATACATGGGAGCTAGTTTCTCTTCCACCTGGAAGAAAATTAGTGAAGTGTAAATGGGTCTACCGTACTAAAGTTGCTGCTGATGGCACTATCAGCAAATATAAAGCAAGGTTTGTGGCAAAAGGTTTTTCCCAAGTCCAAGGAGTGGACTACACAGAGACCTTTGCACCGGTTGCAAAGATGGATTCCATCCGCCTTGTTTTAGCTATTGCCGCATCCAAGCACTGGGAAGTGCACCATATGGATATGAAGAGTGCATTTTTACATGGAGACCTTGCTGAAGAGGTCTATATGCAGCAGCCAGAGGGTTATACATCAGATCCATCATTGGTTTGTAGATTGAAGAAATATTTGTACGGGTTAAAACAGGCCCCAAGAGCTTGGTACGCAAAGATGGACTCCTTCCTTCTTTCTCAGAATTTCCAAAGATGCAAATCTGATCCGAATGTGTATCTTCAGCGAGTTAAAGGTAATTTGTTGGTTATTGTACTTTATGTTGATGATCTGCTTATTACTGGTAGCACACTTACTTCAATAAACAAGCTAAAATCTGCCTTAAATCTAGCTTTTGACATGAGCGATTTGGGCTTGCTGAGTCATTTTTTGGGCTTGGAGATAGCTCAAAATTTTGATGGGATCACTATATCTCAGCAAAAATATGCTTCTGACCTGTTATTGAAGTTTAATATGGCTGAATGTAAGGCAGCCCTGTTCCCATTCCTCTCAGGAATCAGTCTTGAGGAGGGAGATTCCACACCGCTTGCAGATTGCAGTATGTATCGACAGTTGATTGGTTCACTACTTTATTGGACACACTCACGGCCTGATATCTCATATGCCGTGAGTGACGTGTCAAGATATATGCAGCAGCCACATGAGCTTCATTGGAGAGCAGCCAAGCGGATCTTGCAGTATGTGCAAGGTACGAGACAGTTTGGCATACATTATGCTGCAGATTCTGAGCTAGATTTCATTGGTTTTACTGATTCAGATTGGGCAGGTGATAGCATTGATCGGAAGTCCACTTCCGGTTATGTTTTCATGATTGGTCATGGTGCTATTTGCTGGTCCAGCAAAAAGCAAGCATCCATTGCACTTTCTTCAGCAGAGGCAGAGTATCGAGGGGCAGTCAATGCCTGCATTCAGGCAGTTTGGTTGCAGGGTATTCTTTCTGAGTTTGGTTTTGGTGGCACTACTTCGACTGTCCTATTTTGTGACAATCAAAGTGCTATCAAGATCTCCACAGATCCAGTTCAGCGGTAGAGGACCAAACACATTGAGATTCATATGCACTACATTCGACAGTTGGTGCATGACCGCACCATCATTCTGCAATATTGCCCTACTGATGAGCAAATTGCAGACATCTTCACCAAGAGCTTCACTGAGAAGAAGTTCTCTTACCTCCGTTCACTGTTGGGGGTGAGTTCCATCATGGTGGAGACAGATTGATTCATTATTATGCTTTAGCTTGAGGGGGGGCTTTCTTCCCACTGGGTTTTCCCTCTTTCCTCACTTAGTTTATTTTCAGCATTTTTTGGATTATTGTATTGGGGTGACCTTTGGTCTTAGTTACCAAGGCCCCACATTATTTTTTTTGGCACATCATAGTCTAGCTTGAGGGGGGGTGTTAGAATATCCACATCATCTTTTTCAGGATCTTGCATGCAAATTAGGGTTTGCATGCAGAATCTAGGGTTTGCATGCACCTGCATGCACTGGCATGCATCCCAGTCACCAGTTTGATGCCTCCAGCACCTTATCCACTTCATTCTAGCACCCGGGAGCCACCTACCACAGAGTTTTAGCCCTCCTAAGCTGAAAGGCGCCCACTTCTCACCTACTGCCAGAGAAGGGCGCACTTGTTCACCTACCACTGCAGTTCCACTTCAGTTACATTCAGTTAGCTCCGATTCTCCCTGATTTGAGGCTAGTTTCACTCCCGACTGACTGTATCACTTCCGTTTGACCTCCAGTTTGATTAGGTGACTTGTTCTGACTTCAGTTAGCCTCCCATGCGCCCCCACTGAGCCTCCAGATCCTATATCAGTGCTACAAACTTCAGTTACACTTATTACACTCAGTTAGACTCAGATTGACACCTGGATGACTGGTTGTTGTGCATTGATGAGCACCACCGATTGATTGATGAGGACTCCTAGTTAGAGTCAAGCTACTCCATTCTGTAATTCGAATGACCTCCTTAGGCAATTCGAATTGCTCTGTCATTGTGATAGTTTGTATTGTAATTCATTCACCCTTTCTGGGATAGAGAGCACTGCTGCATGTTTTGCACAGTTTTGCACCATATTTTCTATGTTCATCTGTTGTGATTGATTTACTTGTTTATTAGATCTGCTGTGACTAATTTTACAAATTTTAGTCGTTTATCCCTTGAAAAAACAGTGCTGACTAACTCTTTTAGTTTCCTAGTCACTTATCTCTCATTTTGTACTAGTGTTGTAACTAACCCTTCGTTGTTTCCTTGCTGACATGAATCATCATGTGGGTGCTGGGAGAATTCGTTTGGGCGTTGGTACAAGGGGAAGGTGGAGACTCCCACGGTTCGACCGGTCCAGGTAAGACTTGGGCTCATGAAAATGCCTCTATCATGAGTGTGTGGATTCTTGTTGTTGCATAGTGTTTATTGGTTGTGCTTTGGGAGATACAATAAGTTTATTAGCCAACCTTTGTTTATTTTCTTTGCTAGGTTGTTTGTGTTTTCGCCAGCATTGGCCTCTGGAATTTGAGAGTGCCATTTTCAGGCCTCAAGGCGTAGATAGGGGATCTCTGCATGTAAATATTGTAACTTTGTTGGGAGCCTCAGAGACTAGGAATTTTTGGGTTGTAAGCCTGTCCAGGCGATTCGCTGCTGTTGTCGTCCATTTTATGCTATTGTTTACTTCATATAGAGTCTATGTTTGTTTGACAATCTTTATTATATAATTTAGTTCTATAATGTGTTTGTCTATTATGATGTCTTATGTTATTTATTAGGATTGTCTTTCTCCCTTGGTAAGAGGGGTTATAAGGCCTCACATCTTACTTAGCTCTCATAAGCTAATGCCCTTTTCTTTACCTTGTGCAGGTGCCTAGGGAAAACACCTCATTCATCACTTTCAAGTTTTTAAGAAAATCTAATACTAAGGGTAAGGGGATAACGTTAAAACCTAAACCCTAAGCTTTCACCTAGATTAGCAGCGCTGATTTAAACAAGCGATCAAGCACATTTACTATGGAGATGTGGGTAAAAAATGAAAGGTTAGGGGATGGTAGCTGGGCTTTAAATGCAAGCCATGTGAAGTCTCTTCGGTGGAATCCATCCTGGAAATAGGTAAAACTACGAGTTAATCCAACCTTGGTTTCATTTCCTGTTATGTTTTTGCATGGGTGTGTGGAAGAAGAGAGAAGAGCTCTCTGCAATTTCATGGTTGATGGGAAGGGTATATGCATGACCACAGCATGGATCTTGGTTTGCGCAACACCTAATAGACTGGTAGACAACGTAGACAGCCATGATACTGGAAAGTAAGCCCAACTTCACTCAGGGTTTTCTTGTGTTTTCAATACGTTGTTTTACAGTGGCTTGCAAGGGTCTAACTAACCCATCGTTGTTTCCTTGTTGATAGGAATCATAGTGTGGGTGCTGGGCGAATTCAGTTTGGGCGTTGGTACAAGGGGAAGGTGGAGACTTCTAGGGTTTGACTAGTCTTGGTAAGACCCAGGCTCATTAAAACGCCTCTTTCATGAGTGTGTGGATTCTTTTTGTTACGTAGTGTTTAATGGTTGTGCTTTGGGAGCTACAAGGAGTTTATTAGGCAACCTCTGTTTATTTGCTTTGTTGGGTTGTTTGTATTTTTGCCAGCATTGGCCTATGGAATTTGAGAGTGCCATTTTCAGGCCTCAGGGCATAGATAGGGGATCTATGCATGTAAAGATTGTAACTCTGTTGAGAGCCTGAGACATTGGGTGTTTTTGGGTTGTAATCCTGTCGAGGCAATTCATTGTTGATGTAAATATTTATTTAAGTTTGGATGGCTCTCGAGCCTGTCAACGTTTAGTCTATTGCAATGAAAACTCTAAGTTTCAAGGTTTCCTGTTGGTTTTCTATAAAAGCAAATTTATTTAATTCTCAGTTTTCTTACTGTATAAAACTTTTATTTTATGAACGCTATGTGTTTGATTTTAGTTAATTAATTTGGTAATTAAGTTATTAAATTCCTAGGATTTGTAAAATGAGCCCTAAAATGCTATGAAAGTGTTGCTCGATTTCCTATTTATTGATCTATGTATTTAACTGTGATTATATGAAGTAGTTGTTAATTCGAATCCTATGTTCGTAATGCTTAGAATGGGGATTGGGGATTCTATGAAGTCGTTATGTTGTTTGATAAAGATTCTGGAAAATGTACAAGATCTACTCTGTTTGTTAAATTTTTTGTAAATTTTGGGTCTGTGTATTCAATTTTTAATTATGTAAATTAGATCTTACAATTGTAAATCCCATGCTTGTAATACTTCTAATGGGGACTGGGAACTATATATATATAGGCTTCTGATTTGCTTGTATTTGAAAACCCTAAATTTCTATAATGGACGTTTATGAGTTGAAAGAGGTCTATGAAGTCGTTTTAACGTTCCGGAAAATGTATGGGTTTACTCTGTTTAATGAATTGGGGTAATTTAATTAGTGATCAATTCCTCCTATAGAAATAGTGGAGTCTCTAAGGTCTACCATGACTCTTGTCAGGTGTTTATATAATTTTGTCCTATGTGCCCTATGAAACTTAAATGGGCTAAGTCTGTAAATTACTTTAGCTTTGGTTTGATTGGCAATGGATCTAATTATTAGCATTACTCTTTCATCTCTGTTTATGATGTAGTTATATTGTATTACATATATGTTTTGTTGATCCTTTAATGGGGACAAAGTAGGTATAGACCTACATTGGATCACTATGGGTTTTATAAGTGATGGGCTCCTATACATATTCTATTGTCTATGACTCCTGAAATGTATAGTTACTCTGTTTCCTAAATGTGAATGCCATAATTCTGATTTGGTAAATTCTAATTAATTTCCAAAGTCTAGTTAATATATATAATTTATGGTATTTATGTGTAGTTTAATAGTATAACCATGATATGGGAGATCATGTGGATGTTTGTAAAGAGATGGTTTATACAAGGTAGCTCTATAGGTTATATCATATGATTTTTTGTTATGTTGTTTATGTTATTAGGATGGGGGTATAGCGTGCTGGTCAACTTCATAATTTGGTTATGTTTTGGATTTAAAAGCATATTTATTATATTACTAATGTTTGGTTAATATTTACCATTTATAAGTAAATATTAGGTATAGGTAAGTATTACATATATACTCCATGCAGAGTTGAGGGCTTGCCCGGAAATCCTAATTCTGGGAATTTCTCTCTCTGTATAAGGAAATATGGGAGCTTTCTCTCTATACATTTTAACCTGAAAATCATGGCTAAGCAGTTATGTCGATGATTTTATTCCAAGAAAACATACAGTCCTATTCTAAATAATTATTCAATAAATAATCAGATCTATAACAGGAGATTCTATAAGATTAATAACCCTTCCAGCAACATTCATACATTAATGAAACTCAACACATAACTTATATACGGTTAATATGAACCAAGAGATGTTGATCATAACATATATTGCAGACACATGATAAATGAAACAACAAATAGATACTTATCAGTATTTTATTGTAGACCAAATGACTTAGGAACTTGCACATTCCTCCCAACCATAGAACACAACCCGTTCCTAGATTGTTCCACCGATCACCCCCAAGACGAACTGAGCATGGCAAAAATCTAGAAGGCCTAGGTGTGGTTTTTTATCTTCATTACTACAGCAAAGTAGTCACAAGGTCCATTTACCATCTATTTGTGTGAATATTTCTGAATAACTTCCCCCTAATAATGTTTACAGTCCTCTCTCTAGGACAGTCCTCTTTACAGGACACACCAAATATCAGAAATCTAATGTTTCAGCACTCAGATTCATGACTGAACCCTCCAGTGAACTTGGAAAACACTTTCCCTTGCAACGTTTCTTTCTCTGTTATTTATAATTTTTATGAGAACAAGGCTGCTAGGAAATTAGGTCATTTTCTCACTGAGTTATCTAACTAACACACTAGCAGTTCTATTTTTATCTTTAACTAGAAATTTAATTTATTTTAATCCTCACAATTTATGTTAATCTTTATTTAATAGAATTGGACTTTTACTCACCTAACAACTAGTTGGATCTTTAGTTATCAGCTATTGACCAGTCTAGACTCTCGCTTGCTCAGCCCCTCTTTGAGTGGCAGTCCCAGTCAGTTAGAAAGAATAAAATAATAATAGTTTTGAATATTAAAGTAAATAATCAATGGATTACTGATGGTCCAAAGCTCCGAGCTCAACATCAGTTAATCAATATGAGTTTAAGTGCTCGAGAGCATCTCAGCTCAACACTTACTCAACCAATAGTGCTTCTAGATCCCACTTGGATCAACACTATCCACAATAATTCAGATGTTCCAGAGCTCACTTGCTCACATCATTTAATAATTTAGTGCTATTCAGAGCTCACTTGCTCAACACTCAAAAATAATCACATGGATGTTTCTAGAGTTCTTTTTAAATCAACACATGTCCAACAATAATTAAGTTCATAACAACGATTGACAATAAAATAAAATAGTTTTTTCTTGGGATATTATAGAGGGTTTTGTTCCCATGAGGTTTTCCCTGTTTCCTCGTTTTACATGGACTAGATATTTTTGTATTGGGGTGACCATAAGCCTTTTTGCTTGGGACCTATATTTCTGACATTTTTCTGATTTCCACCACATAAAATCAGGCTTACGGGGGTGTTGGAGTATTAAAAAACCCACCTACACCATTCTAGACTCAGGATATAATTAATTAATCATTTATGATTAATTTCTGGAGTTTTTACTAGGTAAATAGGGCCAGTTTTGTCTTTTAGTGGAACACTTGCCATCCTAAGTCAATAGGGCACACTTCAGGAAATTTTGGATAAGATTTCATTGAATTTTGTCTGATTTCTTTCCATTTTTTGTTTAGAAGGTGCTTTCCTGATTTAGTTTGGTTTGTCCTATTTTTTCTGCTTTCTAGTGGAAAAGGTAAAGCTAGTTGACTTAGAAACCTTTTCCACTTGACCAATTCGACCTCCAAATCATATATTCTCTCCTAAAGCCATCAATACATTCCATTTACCTCACTCATGAGCTTCCATACCATATCTAGCAAATTCGTGAGCCTCTAGGACAGTTTTGGAAACTGTTTTTTTCACCTAGGGGGTTTCTTGCCTTTACTAAGCCTTTTATTTTTGTCATTTCCAAATTGCCTCCAAGTCATTCGATTTTATCCATGGAATATGTATTATATATTGTTATCATATTGATGAATAAAATACAGAGTGATTTCCACAATTTATCTTCTCTATTCTTCTTCTCTCATTGTCTAAAATATTCCATGTGAAGTTGTCTTATGAATCTAGATCTAAGCTATTGAAATTCTCACAAATGTAAGTTCCTTGACATATTTGTCCTCCCATGAAGCAATATCTCCATTTCAACCTCAGGTTCTTCTCTTTCTTCTTCAGTAAACTTGGGCATAGTAGGCCTAGAGTAATGTGGTGTTTCCATCTTGAATTCCTTAGGGATTTCGTGAGGCCCAGTTTTTTAGAAAATATGGCCACCACTTCAATTCCTCTCGCCATGCAGGATACCATTGTTGCTCCCTTCTCCGATATTCCTTCCTTGCTGCTGAGCTAAGAACTCTCTAGTCTCCTTCCCGGATTGAAAAATATTGAGTGAGATGTCTTGCAGCCCTTTCATCATTCCTTGAACAAAGAGTTTGAACTAGCCTTCATTGTGAGACAAGTTTGATTCTCCTTGTAGTTTCCCTTCAGTAGAATTGATTTCTTCTTCCTCTTCTTTATCTGACAAATGACCTTTCCTCTTGGAATTTGAATATCTTCTTGGAATCATAGAAATAATTCAAGTGAAGGTTCATAGGACCATGATCTAATACCATTGTAATGTACCAGCTAGGACTAGTGATACAAAAACTCTCTACTTCTCAGAATTAATTAAACCAGTGATTTTGGAAGCTAGATGGACTGAAGATGGACTGGATCAAAGGATTGGGATGGACGGGAGGATGTGATATTTTCTAATACCTATGAACAAATTACTGATACCATTTATTTTTCAATATCAGTGAGCTGCAATCTACTCCAATGCTCATGGGCCCCTCAGCATATGTAGACTAGTATGGGAGGAAGCTTTGACTAGAGGCTGGGGATGGGTGTTTCTAAATCAAAGAGGA
Source organism: Larix kaempferi (assembly GCA_027924585.1). Lineage (NCBI taxonomy): Eukaryota > Viridiplantae > Streptophyta > Pinopsida > Pinales > Pinaceae > Larix > Larix kaempferi. The sequence continues at coordinate 23,017,231 of BSBM01001022.1, forward strand.
TAAATATAATTCAATTACAATAATTAAATAGTAAAATAACATTCCATATATTTATATGAATTTTTGAGAAAGTCACACAAAAATACAAGTAAAATTGTCTTCGAGGACTACTCAACTAGTGCGAATTCAGGGCTCCGAAATAGTACTCAAATCCTAACTTATTTCTTATCTGAGACTTGTATAATGAAATATGACATATTAAGCAACTCCAGGAACAAGGATGAATTCATTTGGATAAATACTCATTCATTTATTAAATGCATACTGGAAACTAGTCAAATTCTATATAAATCTAGAAGGGGTGGAGAAATATGAGAATAAATATGACTTATGTAATTTTAATTGGTGTGACTGATATTATAGGATTAAATACAGTTTTAATATATAATTGATCTCCCAAAATTGACCAGGGGCACATCTCCCAAGTCTCTGAGGAAAAATTGCTCTCATACCAATTCTCAAACTGACAAAAGATGGGAATGTGGTGCACACTGGTTTATTTATAGAGACTAGGTGTCTTCAGGCACAAGTCTTTATAACTAATTTTCCCTCCTTGAGTGGATAAGGAAAGCTAGCTTTCATTCCTTTCCTTTTGCTTTGCTTTCTCCTTTTTCCTTTTCTGATTGCTTTGCTTTGGACTTTATTCTTTTTATTCTTTTTCTGAACTTTCCTTCTTTTATGAACTTTCCTACTTTTCTAACTTTCCTTCTTTTCTAATTTGTGTTGCTTTCTACTTTGTGTTTCTTTTCCTGATTTGCTCTTCTTTTCTTTCTTTTTCCTCATTTTCTAGATTCATGTGTTTTCTCTTTGAATTCTTCCTCAAGTCTCTTCTCCTCCAATATTATCCACTAATATAGCCTAGTGGAGCATTATCTTCATTTATTCAACATAAAAAATATTAAATGCATCATAAATAATTATTCCAAGTGGATAACAAACTTTGGATCAAATTAAATGCACACTCCTAATTAATTAATTGCCCGGAATACAAAATTTAACCCCATGATACTGAAGTTGTCTCCTCAACCCAAGGGATTGGTTGGGTTAGGATCTTGATCTAATGTTCACTTTTGAGGGCACATGACAGTCGAGCAAATTCTCCAACTATGGAAACTTCTTTTACCACGTGAACACTTTGACCATCCCTTTTATGAGGACAATCTCGATAGAAGTGACTTTCCCCACAACCCTAAAACTTCAAGGACTCTCTTTTTACTTCTTCATTTTTCTTATGAAGGAAATTATTCTTAAACTTGTATCTGATTGGTTGTATTTTATCTTTAAAAGTGCTCTTTTGGTAACTATTGTGTTTATTAAAGGGCTTAAACCAGGCATAATTTTAAGGACCCATACTTATTTAAAAGTGTATAAACCTTGACGAATCTTACCAATTCTTAAAATGTCAATTATAAAATATTTGGCGATATTTTTCTAAAATTATTCAATTTCTCAAGATTTTATATAGTTTATATAATAATTTGGCGATTTTTAGAGTGAAAAAAGTTTACCCCATCAAAATTGGGCGAAATGGGGCTTCAAAAAATGCAAATTGGCGAATCTATTTTTGGAAAAAAATATGGAAAAATAGCCCATGGGCTAAATTTCGCCTCTAAAATTATCCCTGGCTTAAACTCTCTTCTTTTAAAATCATACTCTTCTCTTTTCTTAAAATGCTTTGGATTTTCATGATTATTTTTAGTTTGATCATAGGCCAATTTAGCTTTTCTCATTGTTTCATAAACTATATTTGGATGATCAAATTTCGGTCTATCTTTATAAAAACTTGGTAAACAACTTAAGAATCTTTGTATTTTTTTCTTTTCTTCAGTGAGGTAGGGCACCTACCTTAGTGATGATAGGAAATTGGCACAAAAGTCGTGCATTGACATGAGACCTAGTATTAATTCATAAAATTATTTTTCCTTCCGCTCATAATAATATTCTGAAATATATTCTTTTTTGAATTCTTTCTTAAACCATTTCTGACTTACTTTTTGTTCGTTAATTCTTCTAGGTTTCTTTATATCCTTCCACCGAATCTCGGCTTTTCCAACTAGATTAAATATGGCCATTTTTGCTTTCATTAACTTAGAATAATTATACATTGTAAACTACCTTTTCATTCCTGATAACAAAGCCTCATCTTCGTGTCCCTTTTTGACTTCATTGTTAAAGATGGGAGGCTTAATTTTATTAAATTCACTAGTTATTTCATCCTTATATTGTTTCTTCTTCACCTGTTTACATTCAGTTCTAATGTTGGAATCATCCAACTCAATAGAGCTATCATTAGAGGAAAAAGGTTGGAAAGAGGAATCAATTCTTTTATTTTTCATTTTACTACATGCTTGACTTGTATCCTTAGATATCTTAGTTAATTTAAATAAAAGAGCTTCATTCAAATATTCTTGAGTTCTCATTACCCGTTCATGTTCATTTTAAAATTTTGGAGTTCTTCCTCTGAATCCTTTACTATTTGCAAAATCCCATCTTGGCTATTGTTAATGTGGTTATTATTATGATGTTGTTCTTCCTCATTGATTTCTACCTAGTTAGGTGGGGTAGGGGGTCGTCCTTCAACCGTTTTCCTACATTTTGAATAACACAACTTCTTCTATACAAATAAGAAGAACAAAATAGTGTGTTTTCTCATACTATAAATGGACTCATGAAGTCAATTGTTGTTACCTATGCTCTCATACCACACTCTAACGTACCCAAACACCATAAGAACAAAATATTTCCTTATTTTAGATGTTTGATACCCTAATAAAGTCATAAGTAAGATACAAACATACACTATGTTAGATTTCTAAGCTTGCTATATAATCATCTACGAACATGTCAACATTTTAAAAGCATTTTAACGCACTTATATGACATACAAATCTTGAAACTCTTATGAAAACATCTAACTACACTAATCTTTATCACCACAACTTTTATAGAGTACATTCATTTTCATTATATGCAACTATATGAATGCATTTCTTCTCAAGACATACATAAACATATATTAATGGGATTCTTTCAATTTACATAATAGTGAGACATGTAACTAAAAAAAAATTATTCATATATATATATATATATATATATATATGAATGCATTTCTTCTCAAGACATACATAAACATATATGAATGGGATTCTTTCAATTTACATAATCATGAGACATGAAACTAAAAAAAATATATTCTTATATATATATATATATATATATATATATAGATATATATATCTATATATATAGCTAATTTCAATTAACTCTTCTAAGCTCAAATTCATCTTTTTCAAATACAAGTAAATATACATCTTTTGCCAAATCAATTTTCCATATTTTTCCATATTCTTTCAAAACGAAATACCCAATATTTAAATGATACCTTTCAATTCATTTAATGAATTTCAATAAACAACAATTGAGAAGATCTATTCCATATTACTAGTTCATTTTACTAACCCTTTAATTATATATCTAAAAACACTAAATTTCATTAGAACTAAGCTATTAATCATTGCCAACCATTGTTTAAATTATTAATATATCTCTACTTAATTCATGACTACACCTTTAAATTAACTATCTATTGCACTAATTCGAATTCATCAAATTGGTGAACAAATACAAAATAAGCTACCATCGCAACATCCTACTATACAAGCACTTATTTCTAACTCATTGAATGGGTAAACAATTAAATATATAAGTGATTTATCGCAGCATTCACTAACTGTAAACAGCAGTATATCAAGCTTATCGACTTTAGCAAATAATAAAAATATGTGACATATCATGACAACATTCAATTGGATAACATCTAGATTTGAAAAATGGTTCAACTACCAGCTTGGCTACATAACCTTTTGCAATTAATATTTGTTACTCAACATTTAGCAAATCACTAATAATCTTCCAGCCCTGATGGTAGAGACAACTCGTCACTTGAACTGAGGTTCAACGAGACTCCATAGTGACCACATAACTGAGGCGAATAGACATAAATAGTTAAAGGTGGCGATATCTTTAATGCAGGTGTATGATCTAGAAGACCATGCCACTGCCAGGTTGGATTCCTCCTGGCAATGAGATAGGAGAGAGGATTTTCATGGTGATCGGATCTCACGAGGTGGAAAATTATGCATAGAAGAGCTGCCAAGTATGGAAGCATTAGGTCGCAGAACCTATAGGCACAACCTATGTTGCACAGGTTCGATACACAATTTTAAGGATACAAAATAGGTACTACGGGTTTGTTACTCCCGATTGATATAAAAGAGAAAGTATGAATTCCAAACACAAAGCCGATACATTCCACAAGGAGTCTGTTAGGAACTCGATCAGATAGAGATGGAGGAGATGAGCAAGACATTCACTGCAAGAAATAACCATAATCCTATCGACTATGGATACGGCATTGAGTCTTGTCTCTTAGCACAATGGCTGACTACAGAGTTATCACTGAGGGCATTGAGTTGACATTACATAGAGCTGGTCAATCCTTGAACAATCATAACTAATGCGTGAAGCATTAGTGCATCGAACTTAAATCTGTTGCAGATTGACTGCATACAAATGACAGAGATCGATTCATGTCTAAGTTGAGGCATCAAGCCTAACCATAAAAGATATGAGGTTCACCTACAGCCAAAAGTTGAGGTAGATCCACATAGAATTAAATCTGAGTTATGGGGGTGAGGTATAATCGAGAAGCAGTATACTAATAGGTGTTGTATATGGTTGCAGCGCGGTCTAGGGTTAATTGACAGGAAATACTCAGCAAATGAGACAGTCAGCACTATTAGGTTGCTCGAATCGACCCAAAGAAAAATAAATTTACATTCATCCAGAACCAAATTCGCATTTGACTTCATGTACACACCCATAATCCAGAAATAATACAATTTTCATAATGTTCTCTTCATTAAAAACCATAACCGTGCGTTTTCTATAAATCAACATATATTTAATTAATTCCTCATCTGCAACTCTCGAATTGCATAGATCAACAAAATGATAAGAAAATATTTGAATATAAAACAATATATGATATATTTGCATCCGCATATATATTTAAATATAAAACAAAATAAAATATGTCTACAACCACTCTGTCGACCAACCCAGAAATAAATCAAATGCATTCGATCAAGACAGCACTATGTTAACATACTGCTCATTTCGATCATCCTATAATAGAATCTATTACATGCATTTAGAAAAACAACACTTCAAATCATTCGAATATCCCGAAAGGAAAATCTACTATCCACTGCATTCTGCTTGCATAAATTCATAAAGAATATAAACCAATCTACAAACCACATTTAATCAAATAACTAAACAGAAAAAAGACAAATTAATTGAAAAATAGAAAGGGAAAAACACTTGGAGCTTCCGAGTTCCTCTCAACCATACAAGAGGACACTTACGCTACTTGGCCAACTTCACCCCAAGCTAGACCACCACAATAGACAAATGAACTCAGCAATATATAGATGGAGACTCTTCCCAAGAGTCTATAATAGATTAGAAATATGGACTTTCAAATAGAGAGACTACTTAGTAGCTTGCCCTAAACATAGCAACAATTTTTCTCTATGCACCAAACAATGTCCCATGTCTTCTTAGTGCACCATTATATAATTTTTTCCCAAGTCATGTGCCATCTCAATCAAATCTCAAGCTGATATCTTGATCCGTATAATTGTGGATCTAGTCATTTTGTTGATATTTTCACTTGGATTTTATTGATACCAAATATCTTGCTTGATATCCACTTGTTCATTGTCTCATGATGGTCTCCTCTCTTTCAGTCAGTGGCTCAAAGTGTCTATTTTTATTAATAATAAAATAATATTTCTTGTGCATAATATTCACCAACATGAGTTATAGAATAATTGTTTGGAGAATATTTCTCAAATAAAAACATTAAATCAATAATTCAAAAGTCTTAGGGGTATTAAATTAATTGTTCCATAGTATGAGTGTTGTCATTAACTAGGTTGGAAACATGATGCTCCTCTTTCTAAGTTTTAGTGGATTTTATCAATTTGGTATAATGTTGCTAGGAGAAGTTAAAATACCATCCAATTGACCTCCAATTTTGGCATAGTATTGTTAAGTTATTCCCTAATAAATACCACTGATTTATTGTTGGTATTGAAGGGTACTCTGAGATCTAAAGATCCCTGTATCAATGTTTATTTTACAATTTCTATATAGGGATGAAAGGATTTCAGTTTTTTTCAATTTCCTATGGCTAAATAAGTTGTTCTTTATGTATCCTCTAAAGGCGAAGTATATATAGTAAATATATGCATTAAGTGCAATGCATCTATAAGAAACAAAGAATCCACGGGATATTTGATTATGAAAGGTATTGAAGAGTAGAGATCCCCTCATAGATTCACTAGGAATGATCCATCCCTTTTCCTATCATAAATCCCTTAGATCATAACAGATCTCATCATGATCTAGTGGATCATGCAAATTGTTGAATTGTAGGAACAATGTTGCGCTAGCCCTGCCTTTGTACCTACGACTAGTTGTGGCTCATATGTTGGCCTCGAAATTTATTTCATTGATAGAGGAGATGGATAAGCTGGTCTGACATGTCCATATCAGAACCCATGTTGCAGAATTTGAGTGATCCACCTATAAGTATTTGTAACAAGCCCAAAATATACTGAAGTTTTGGAAGTTTTTAAATTTTTTGAAAAACTCAATAAGTAAACGAAATATTTTGCACACATCTAACTTTTCTTCTTAAATAATTTTTTGTATTTTTTATAATCACTTACACAATTTATGATTCCGAAGACCTAATTTGTCTCTATAATCTTTATGTAATATAATTGAATTCCATAAGACAAATATAATAACTCTATTTAAAAGTTTAAGGTAAACAACGACAATTATATTTCACAAATTTATACATGGATAAATTTCAACATTATACAATATATGGCTATAGCTGGTATCCATAACTTTAAACTACTAACATAATCTAGGATCACATAACAACCCTATGATTTCTTTATTATTTATTTTTTTTTCATTTAATTTTCCTTATATTTCCATTCCATATTAGTCAAGATATGCACTAAAATAGAGTTGTGTTAAATTTTCTTCCTTATCATAATAATTGATTGATGTATGTAGCTATTCTTTTACCATGATTCAACACATAATCAAAGAAAAAAATAAATAGAACCTACGACCACCATACCAATATATGTAGACCTACTTATATAATTACAAAGAACCTAATTTCTAATGAGGAAATTATACACAAATTCCCTAACTTATATATATTCAAAACAAATTATATATATATATATATATATATATATATAAACTTTTTCATAACTTGAAGGATTTCCATCTTATTAAATTGTTACACATATATTTTTTAAAACAAAATCTTAACTAAAAGGAAATATCATATCCGACTATTTAAATTTATGGATCAAAACAACTATCCTTATCATGCTAATCTGATGTGATTCCTACAATCATCATAAGTTAAAAGAAGAACGATTGAGATCAATTCTACAACGAGATAAATTAGAGTTCCAACCAATATTACTTAACATGAGAGAGAAATTATCGATGGGACTCCTACTAGACTAAACACATTGCACAACTGATTCGGATAGGATTTATCCACTCGGACTTTCAAACTTTGTAGCCCAACATATAATGACAGCATAAAAGACAAATAATACAAACAAAAAAGATTCAGTGAAAGATTCACCCCAAGGATTTCGAGAAATAAAAGGGGTAGGAAAGGAGATGATCGCCTTCTTGGTTATAACTCCAATACTCGGTGGTTACAGACAACCGTTGGTTTAGAAACATAAGCGAACTACAAGAGCGCATAGTTTTCACCAATCTGGATTAAATGACACTTTTAGCGCGAGTGTTATGGGGACGGATCCTTTTGAGTTGGTTTCTAGAGAGGCCAGATATGGAAACATTTAAATGGGATCAGTAAAAGGATCGGCTCACACATCAAACAGTCCAACCAAAGAAAAATTGGGTAGCAACCTCACAAGAGTTTATATGTTATTGATCTATTACGTTAAGCAATATGAACAAGAAAATAGACAACCAAGACGAAGGAAAACCTCCATACCATAGTATATAAAAAATAAAATATATGCAGATATTACACTGCAGAGGAAAAAGAAAATGTCAACTCCTTGGGATTTTGATTCCTAAGGAAACAATGATTTTAAAAGCAGATGGTTGATTTTGATTCCTTGTGCTACTTGCATTATTCACCCTTTGGTAGCACTTAGTGATGTTATTTCTCCCAAGTGGTGTACAGATGTCATCTAGGACCCATGAGCCACCTAATGTGCCCTTCATGCATGATTTGAGGACTCTTAGAGGCAGTTCCCTATATTTTAGGAGCCCACTCAATGACTCGGTTCAGTCTAACTGAGTTACACATGAGTTGGTGAATCTAATTGGGAGTTTGAGCTTCAATCACCACTAATTGTGGCCTCATGCACCCTTTTCTGATTGATTTGCTTGAAAAACTCATTGATGCACCCTCCTTGGTCAGCTAACTGATTGTATCATCAGTTCATTGATATTTGGTTGAGTTTAACTAAGTTTGGGACTTCGAGAGCACTGATTGAGGTGACAATTACTATGCTATACAGACCGTGACTCGAATTCTCCTAAGATATTCAAATTCTCTCTATTGTAACATCGTTGTTCATTATACTGATTATTGGATCATGTGACATTATTCTGTTCCTATCTGAATTCTCATGCATGTTCAATTGTATGCTCATTTTTTACTGCAATTTTCACTGTAACTCAATTTCTGTGCTCATTCTTTCTCTATGAGGTATACTCATCTCCATGATCTCATGTGATTTAGAATTTCACATGGTATCAGAGCTTAGTGAGAGTAGGTTGAGCAAATGATTTCAGTAGTGTACTAGAAGTCTCTAGATTTCCACAGCAAATCCTAGTGCCATTGCATTGAATTCATTGGAGAAATCCTTTGATGTTTATCCAGGTGTGAAGGATCCGGAAAAATGTGCCTATTATCCTAAAGCAGTGCTCAGTAGTAGGCTCTCTCCAAAATTGAGAGTTTTTTGTAGGCTGTTGAAAGTTTTTAAGTGCAATAGTAGCAATAGTAGGTCACCTTGTATTCACTATAGTAGTTCTAATGGAGAATTCAAATGCTCCTCTCTCTCCGAGGATCTTAACACCCTTCAATTACCTTGATTGGAGGGTTGATATATAGATGGTCTTGCGCAACAAGTCACTATACAGAGTAACAATGGGAAAACAGGTTGAACCTCAAGAATTTGTTGAGAAGGCTAAGTATCTGAATAGATTGGATGAAGAATTTGGTTCATATGTATTCATATCTCTAGAGATATACTCTTCCACCTCGATGGATTGAAGACTCGAAGAGATTTTTGGTTCAAGTTGGAGACCCTCTTCAGAAAACAAGATGATCTAAGGGGCCATATTTTGGAGAATGATTTGATTGCTCTTCAACCTAGAAGTTTTGAAACCATCCAGCAATTTTTTTCCAAATTCAAATATTTGTTCATGCAATGCAGGCAGTGTGGCATTGAGAAGAAGGATGAGTAGTTGGTGCTATCCATTCTGAGCAAGATTGGTCCTGAGTTCTCCATCTTTGTTTCTACATTTCATTTAGGGAGATTGTCAATCCTCAACTAGAAATTTCCATCTCTAGATGCATTCACTAAATCTCTCATCCAAGAATAAGACAAACTGATTCATATGGGTGCTTTCCATGCCTACAAAAATTAGGATCTTATGGTTGGGGAGTTAAAAAGTGTGAATTCCAAAGGGAAGAACAAGGGATTTAAGAGAATAAGGAATTTGAATCCAAGTAGAATGCAAATTCTAGCCCATCGGAAGGAGCCTCCAAGTCCAAGAAGGACAAGAAAAATGGATTTGAGAAATCCAAGTGTTTCTATTGTAGGAAAGGAAACCATCCAGAGAGTTCATACATGAAGAATAAGATAGATCATATGACCAGACTTCTTGAACAACACAACATTTCCCTCCCAGAAGGCGCAAGAGAGACTGATTATGGAAGTGAGTCCGATGGTCATGGGAGATTCCATGCACTGAACGATAGATTTTCACAATCACGAGCCTTCCTCATAGATTTAGGATACTCCAACCACATGGTTTCCTTCAAAGAATCATTTTCTTCTATAGATCTCAATGATGGTCCTAGTATTCACATGAGAGATGATTCTCAAGTCTCAATTGAAGGAAAGGTAACACTACAATTAGAGCATGGAAAGTTCAAAAATGTTCTATTTGTTCCTTCTTTATCAGAAAATTTGTTGTCTATCATTTAGATGACAGACAGGTTCACCAAAGAAAGTGGTATTTGGTCCTAACACAGTTGAGATTACAGATATCTCTACTGGGAATATTATAGAGAAAGGGGTTGCAAACCATGCCTCGAAGGCATATGAATTCTCTCACTTTTTTCCATACTCTCTTCCTACTCCATTGGAATTTGATGAAGATCAGAGTGATATCTCTTCTAATGAAGATGAGGATCAAGATCTTGATGTTGAGAATAAAGTTCAAGTAGATCTAGATCCAACGACTGCTCTCAATCCATGGCCAAGGACAATATGGGATCACAAAGTCCTTGTAGCTACTGGGAACATTGTTGGAGATCCATCTAACCATAGAACCACCAGATGTTAGTATCATGCAAACCTTGCACTATGTTATGCAGATCAAATTCTCTCAAAGAGGTGCTACATGATGGTGGGGTTTGATCCACAATCCCTTGTAGAGACTTACCATGGGGGTATTCAAGGGCATTGAATCTATTTGGGTGAAAATGCAAAGGTGGGAAACAATTCCGTGACAATTTGCTTTTTTTTGTTCTAATTTCCGTTTTCTCGCCCGAGACAAAAGTCAACAAATTTTCTCGGGCGAGAGTTTTACTACTTCTCGGGCGAGACATTAACCACAGTTAGATTTCTCTCGTCCGTGATTTTTTCCATAGTTAGAGAATTGTTCCCTCAAAATTTTTTAGTTTCTCGTTCGAGAGTATAACCTTTTTTTTTGTCAAACTCTCGGACATGTTTCTTCATCAAGAGTTTTGATTCCTTTTAACGTCTCGGCCGAGACATGTTTAACTATATAAACGCAATAATATTTCCCTGCCACAAGCATTGTCATTTTCAACGCTGTTGCTGTTGTTGTCTGTTTTCACTCAAACTGACACTGTGCTGAAACAATGAAGGGAAGGAAGACGGTGCACCCACTACAACTCTATTTGCTGAAACACCGAAGGGAAGGGAAGACCACTGGTGCATGGCAACAAAGTGAAGGACCACAAGAAGAGGACCGCCAGCACCAGTTCGATCCAGTTGACTAGACGACCATACCATCAGACGACTGCACATGGGTATGTTTCTCTTTTTCCACGGGAATCTCTCTAAAACCCAACCAAATTCAATTTCAAATTTGGCTATCGTTCCTTAGAACTAATCTAATTTCGATCAATTCACCCTTAGGGTTAGGGTTAGAGGCCGAATTCCTCTTGTGATTGGACCAACGGTATATTTGGACCCTCTTCTTTGGACCCTCTTCCAACTAGAAGCACATTGAGTGTCAAGTTCAACTTACTGACTCCTCCCCCATTGAGTAAGGGAAATATACTGCATCAAGAAACCTCAAGCACAAACACCGAGCCCCTATTAGGCTTGCTCTAGCACACCAAAATATTTTGATGATAATACTTCTATACCTATGTGTTGGAGCCTGAGTAGGGATCAAATTTGAAGGGCTTCTCTTAATTTCAATTTGAAGGGCATATGTTCAACTAACCCTTCAATAATGAAGGGTTATATACATGATTATACTTCTATTGACAAGTGTGAATTAAGTAAACCCTTCATAAAAAGATGTGACTAAAATTTTATCTTTTCAAATCTTTACAATCTTCTAAATGCTATATAGAATGATAGAGATTAATTTCTTTGTAATCCATATATTAAACCTTGAATTAAAAAGGGAAAATTTAACTCACCAAATTTAGTTCCCTCCTTGATTTGTAACAACATTCATCCAAAAAACAATAGCTGTTAAATTTTGAGCATTAATTCACAATACTCTTGGATCTTTACTGAGAGAATAACATATACAGTATATCAATGCATAACAATCACAATAAGCATGACAAGCATCACAAGAATCAAAAACATGAGAGACAAGAGACACAGAGTTTCCGTGGGGAAAACCCTAAGGTGAAAAACCCCACAACTTCCTCAGAGATAGAGAGAGCAATAACTCAACCAAAGTACAACCAAAATACACTGAGATAGTCTCCTAGTAGCAGATGATACTCCTCCTCACTAGTGCACCACTTTCTGAGTGAGAGAAGTGTGAGTCTCCGAATGATCAAAATAGAGATCTCCCAATCTCTATTTATACTAACCTGTTTTCCCAATGACCTTATGGAGCCGACTTGTCTAGCTAGGTACATCCACAATATAATGTATATTTCAGGGCCGACCCCACACATGGTGGTCTAATAACCCGTTGCCAAGTACACACACTTGCGACACTTGTCAATACACATGACGACACTTCCTTATAAATGAATAACACATCTCTTATAAGGCTACAATAAATATATATGAAATACATAGATGAAATACATTCCAAAGTTACATATACATCAACACTCCCTCTTAACTAGGAAGGTATTTCTCAACACAGATCTGCTAGACATGTCTTCTTCTCGGGATCATCGTCATCGATGCATCGTCATCATCATCGTCATGGCTATTGCTATATCAACCAATATTTGACTCTACTCGTCATAGGAAGTTCTACAGAGCCAGTCCTTTTTCATACTGGATGTAGGCCCACCACCTGCAGGTCTTCGTCATCACTGGCCATACTGTGGAAATCTCAGGACTTATTACGTGCATCACAAAACCTTAAAAGAGTCTCTTGACTAGCAAGAACCCTAAAGAGCATCTGAGGCCTTTTTCATCCTATCCATATCTCCAGGACTTATTACATGTGACCCCACCACAAAACCTTGAAAGAGAATCCTAGGATTGATTACGAGCACAAGGCTCAACCTATCGGATCTCCCAGGGCACAAATTACATGTGGTCACCACAAAACCTCGAAAGAGCATCCCAAGACTGATTATGAGCACAAGGCTCAACCTATCAGATCTCCCAGGGCACAAATTACATGTGGTCATGGCAAAACCTCGAACGAGCATCCCAGGACTGATTACGAGCACACAGCTCAACCTATTGGATCTCCTAGGGCACAAATTACATGCCATAGGACAAAACATTGAAAGAGCATCTTCCAAATATCCCAGGGCACAAATTACATGCCATAGGAAAAACCTCGAAAGACTACTTGCAGATCTCCTAGGGCACAAATTATATGTCCTCCCAAGAAAAACCTCGAAAGAGCATTTTCCAGATATCCCAGGGTACAAATTACATGCCATAGGCAAAACCTCGAAAGACTATCTACAAATCTCCCAGGGCACAAATTACATGCTTATCTGCACAACCTGTTCCATGGCCATAGAGTATCAACCTGATACTCACCATACATCATCCTGATGTACACATGATCATCCCGATCATCATCACTACAACATCTTGCTGCATGTCATCTAGAGCAACATCTTGAAGCTCATCATCCATGATCATCCTGATCATACAATGCATCTACCTGATGCATACCAGGTATCTACCTGATACATATCATCATACATGATCCACCTGATCATACAGTGTATCCACCTGATACAAATACAAATACATGATGCATATCAACATACATGATCTACCTGATCATACAATGTATCCACCTGATACATGTATAGATACATGGTCCAAGCATCCAACATGATGCATATACAAAATATATACACATGATCCAACCGATCATATCCAACATCCAACATGATGCGTACATACATATAAATGATCCAACTAATCATATCCAGCATTCAACAGGATGCGTACATACATATACATATAAATGATCCAACTGATCATATCCAGCATCCAACATGATGCATACATACATATATAAATGATCCAACTGATCATACAAAGCAAAAACCAGAACATCATCCTGATGCTCATCATCCAGGGCTTACATCCACAGCCATCTGAAGGATCCTCCTTCCAACATGCTTGGAATGGATTCAGTAAATGTGTCCATCACTTCTTCCTCGAAGTGTCATCAATCTGAAGAATTCCAAGCCTCTCCCTGAAGTACTCGAACTTCACCTTGGCTACTGGCTTCATCAGCACATCTGCAATCTGCTCGTCCGTCGCAACGTACAGGAGCTTCACAGCTCCTCTCTGCACCATATCCCTGATATAGTGATATTTGATCTCTATGTGTTTCGACCTGTCATGAAACACTGGGTTCTTGGATAGCTTCACATAACTCTGGTTATCACAAAAGATACCAGTAGCATCCAATGGGAGATCAAATAACACAGACAGTAGCTTCCATAGCCATACTGCCTCACACCTAGCTGAATAGGCTGCAACATACTCTGCCTCAGTTGTACTCAATGCTACGCAGGACTGCTTCCTGCTAAACCAAGAGATCACACCCGATCCCATACTGAAGCAGCATCCAGATGTGCTCTTCCTATCTACAACACTTCCAGCCCAATCTCAATCAACATAACCCTGCAGGTTAAACTTTTGATTCACTTCATACTTGAGCCCATAATCCACTGTACCCTTCAGGTACCTCAGAACATGCTTTAGAACGACCAAGTGAACACTCCTCGGATCCGTCAGGAACTGGCTCAATGTGTTCACCGCAAAGCAAATATCTGGTCTCGTGTTCGTCAGGTATAGCAAGAACCCAATCATCTGACGATACATAGAGACATCAACTGGCTCAGATGAAGCATTACATAGAAGCTTCATATTTGATGCCACAGGTGTGGCCATGGCCTTGAAATCCATCATCCCAAATCTCTTCAGAATATCTACTGTGTACTTCCCTTGACCAAGGAAAATCCCACCTACACTCTACCACGCCTCCATACCTAGGAAATAATGCATCATTCCCAAATCTTTCATATTGAACTTGGAAGCAAGCTTCCTCTTAGTATCTGCAATCAATCTATCATCTCCTGTTACAAATAAGTCATCCACATATAGGAGTAGAATCATAGGATTCCCTTCCTCAACCTTGTAGTAAAGGTTGGAATCTGCTTTACTCTTGGTAAAGCCCAAACTAGATAGGAAACTGTCCATCCTACCATACCAAATTCTAGGAGCTTGCTTCAAGCCATACAAGGCTTTCTTCAATCTGCAGACATATGACTCCCTTCCATGTATTTCGAAACCGAGTGGCTGCTCTACATATACGTCCTCTTCAACTACACTATTCAAGAAAGCAGTCTTGACATCCATCTGGTGTATTTTCCATTTCATTGTTGCAGCCAAGGCAAGTACTATTCTGATCGAAGTATACCTGGCTACAGGTGCAAAAGTTTCTTCATAATCTATTCCCTCTTTTTGAGAGAAGCCACGAGCTACGAATCTTGCTTTCTATTTTTCTGCGTTTCCATCTGCAGCATGCTTGATTTTGAAGATCCATTTGGAAGTCACAACAGACTTCTCTTTTGGTCTTGGGACAACATCCCAAACATCATTCTTCATTATTGATTGGTATTCCTCAACGATGGAATCCTTCCATTCTTTCTTTTCCGCTGCTTCTTCATAACTGGAAGGTTCTTTGTTCATTATGTCACAGAGTAAAGCAACATAGATGGTATGTGATATGGTTCTCTTCTTTGCTCTGTGTTCTTCTTCTGGAATGCCAAATCTTTATGCATCTTGAATGAGCTCTCTAGCCCATGCAGGCTTCCTCTTGTGAGAGTTATCCTCATGGGGTGGATCTACAGGTTCTTGTGGATCTTCAAACTCACGAGCAACTTCTGGAATTGCTTCAGTCATGGTAGTGTCTTGAAATCTAGTTTCCTTAGGTTCTTCATAAACTTCAATAGGTGCCTTCCTTGATTTGATGAATGCTGAGTTTTCATCAAATGTTACATCCCTGATGACTTCAATCTTCTTGAACCCTGGAAAATATATTCTGTAAGCCTTCGAGCTTTCAGTGTAACCCACAAAGATACCCTTCTTTCTTGAAGGATCTAATTTGGTCCTCTTTTCCTTTGGGACGTGAGTGTATACTAGACAACCAAATATTCTAAGATGGCTAACTTCAGGTTTCTTACCAGAAAAGACCTCTTCTAGTGTCTTGTTGTCCAATATCTTGTGGGGTGTTCTATTCTGCACATATACAGCTATTCTAACTGCTTCTGCCCATAGATGCATAGGTAGATCCTGGTCATGCAGCGTTGCCCTTGCTACTTCCATGATTGTTCTGTTCTTCCTTTCTGCAACTCCATTCTGTTGAGGATTATGAGGAGCAGTCAACTCCCTCTTAATCCTTGAATCACTGCAAAGCTTCTTGAAGTCACCTGAGGTGAATTCTCCACCATTGTCAGATCTGAATGTTTTGATCTTCTTGTCAGTTTGATTCTCCATCAAGGTCTTGAATTCCTTGAACTTATCAAATAATTCATCTTTGTTCTTCAAGAAGTATACCCAAGTCTTCCTAGAGAAGTCATCAATAAATGATACATAGTAAACATACCCACTTAGAGAACTGGATGACATAGGACCACATACATCTGAGTGGATGATTTCCAGGATATCCTTTGCCTTGATTTCACTGCTTGGGAAAGCCTTCTTAATGTTCTTACCTTTTGCACATCCTTTGCAAACACCTTCATGTTTGGTCTTGATTTCAAGAAGACCCTCTATAGCCTTGCTTGCAATTGGAAGTGCCCTATAGTGCATATGATCAAGTCTTCTATGCCAAAGTTCACTTGGCTCCATGGATTCATGCGCCATGGCATGTTCAGGTTGTCCCTTCAATTTATACAAACCTCCCTCTTGCTCTCCAATCACTACTGCATCATCTATGGTCTTTCCCTTTTGCCACATTAGGACTTAGCCATCCATAAATGAAACCCTCGTACCTTTTGCATCCAATGCAGAGATGGAGAGTAAGTTCTTCTTAAGCCCAGGTACATAAAGAACTTCTTTCATCTTCAAAGATTTTCTAGAATCTAGGTTGTAGGAGGCTTCACCAGTTCCTTTGATTGGGTATTGATAATCATCCCCAAGTTTCACCTTATGGGGTGATTCATGTTCAGATAGATTCACAAAAGATTCCTTAAACCCAGTCATGTGTTTGGGAGCCCCACTATCAATCAACCAATCATTACAACCATGGGAGATAGTACCTGTGAGAGCAGAAATTATAACATACTCTTCTTCACTTGATGAGTCATCATCACTATCACTTTCTGCCCTAGCCTTCTTCTTTGGGGGTTCATTTTTAAATATTGTAACTTCTAAGAATATTATAATTGTACATTATTATTCTGGAGATGTTTCATCCCTCCGAGGTAACCCTATTATGTATCTGGAGATGATTATTCCTCCAAGGGGTTGTGGTAACTAGGGTTATTAGACCCACCATGTGTGGGTCGGCCCTGAGTTTATATTTTAGGGGTTATTAGGATTCTCCAGGAGAGGTTGGCCCAATTAGGGATTTTTTGGTCAGTCGGCAGTTAGTATAAATAGAGGAGGTGAACTCCTAATTAGACACTTTTGAACAACTTAGAAAAGTAGCGCACTAGTCTGAGAGATCTACTAAGGAGAAAGAGAAGGAGGGAGCACATCTTGTATTTTGGTTGATCATCTTATTGAGGAAATCTTTGCTGGGTTTTCTACCCCATGAGGGTTTCCCAGGGTAAATTTTGTGTCTATCTTGTGATTATGTTTCTTTCAGTGATCTTGCTAGTCTATTTGGTTTAAACTTAACATGGTATCAGAGCTAGCCTGAATAGGACATCTTTCACAAGGTAAGAATATCTCTCTCTCTCTCTCCGGTGAAAATTAGGGTTTCAGCAAAAAGTTCGTATTGTTAAATTCTGATTACATGGCTGGATAGCCCTTCTCAAAACCAATCTTTTGAACCCTAGATCGAACTTTTTGGTTGGGTAGAACTCCGGGACATTCAAACCCTAGTTCTACCAAAAGTGCGATAAACCAGAAATTGGTTTCAGCAAAAAGTTGGTATTGTTAATTTCTGATTACATGGCTGGATAGCCCTTCTCGAAACCAATCTTTTGAGCCCTAGATCGAACTTTTTGGTTGGGTAGAAATCTGGGAAAGTCAAACCCTAATTTTACCAAAAGTGCGATAAAATTATGTCCCAGGATCCGGAAAAGTAAAAAGGTTAAAGTTTCTTGGTAAGTACTATTCTATATCTTATCTCTTGGACTCCCCCAAGAGAAGATGGCTCCAAGCACTAAGCTTGAAGACAAGCTAGAAGGCATAGAGAATTTTCGGGCATGGAAATACAGAATTGGTCTCATTCTTGAAGAGAATGATCTTGCTCAACACATCAAGGATGAAGTTGCAGAACCTGAAGGAGATGAAGCCAAAGAGAAGCACAAAAAGGATTTGATTAGGGAAAAGAGAATCATTGCTGATTCCATCAAGGACCACTTGATTCCCTAAGTGGCTTCCAAGAAAACTCCAAAGGAGATGTATGATGCCCTAGGAAGAATATATGAGGGAAAGAACATCAATAGGAAGATGAACCTAAGAACTCAGTTGAAGAGTACCAAGATGAACAAAGGGGAATCCATTCAGGACTACTTCTCAAGGGTCTCCCAAATCAAGGAGAAACTAGATGCCATTGGTGATACTCTTGATGAAGATGAACTTGTGATGACTGCTCTAAATGGTCTCACTAGATCTTGGGAGTCATTCATACAAACTATGTGTGCCAGAAAAGAAAGTATGAAGTTTGATGTAGTGTGGGAAGATTGTGTTCAAGAAGAGGCTAGAGTATCCAATAGAGAAGCACTCCTCAAGGAGGATGACCAAGCCTTGGCCACTCACACCAAAAGAAGAATAATGGGTCACTTCAAGAAAATTGACCACAATGGATCTCAACACTTCTCTAAATTCAAAAGGAATAGAGGACCCAATCCAGGAAGAGATCTCTCCACAGTCCAATGTTACAGTTGTCTTAAATTAGGACACATTGCCAAATTTTGTCCTTCAGAAAAGAAGAAGAGATTTGTACACAAAATACATCATGCACACATGGCAAAAGATGATAGTGAAGAAGAAGAAGAAGAAGAAGAAGAAGAAGAAGAGGAAAAGCCTTGAAGGAAAATATCTAAAATAAAGAAAGAAGATCCAGAAGAATATGTCCTATTTTCTGCACTCTCTGGATCTGTATCCCCTGGAGAAGATACATGGCTCATTGATAGTGGTGCTTCTAAGCACATGATAGGTCAAAGAAAGACTTTCTCAAATCTTGAAGAAAAGTCTTCTTCTCAAAAGGTATCTCTAGGAGATGACTACCAATATCCTATCAAAGGAATTGGTGAAGCAAGCTACAAGCTAGATTCTGGAACACCCTTGAAAATGAAAGAAATTTTATATGTGCCAAGTTTGAAGAAGAACCTACTATCTATATCAGCACTAGATAAGAAAGGTTTTAGAGTTTCCTTCATAGATGGTCAAGTACTTATGTGGCCCAAAGGAAAATCTATTGAAGATGCAGTTGTCATTGGTGAAGAAGAAGGAGGTCTCTATAAACTCAAGGGACATCCAGAATTTGCCCTTGCTCATGAAACCTCTAGTCCCAGTGAGCTATGGCATAGAATATTAGCTCACATTAACTATAAAGCTCTACCCTATGTAAGCAAGGTGGTCATAGGACTACTAGTTTTGAAGGTTGATCATAATGGCTCATGTAAAGGATGTGAAAAAGGGAAAAATATTAAGACCTCTTTTCCAAAGAGTGAAACAAAGACTAAGAACATTTTGGAGCTAATACACTCAGATGTATGTGGACCTATGCCCACCACCTCCCTAAGTGGTTTTGAATATTATCTCTCATTCATTGATGACTATTCAAGGAAGACTTGGATATACTTCCTAAAAGGCAAGAATGAAGTCTTTGGAAAATTCAAAGAGTTTAAGGCCTTAATAGAAAATCTCTCAGAAAATAAAATCAAGATTCTCAGAACAGATAATGGGGGAGAATACACTTCAAAAGATTTTGAAGAATTTTGTAAGGAAGCCAGGATCAAGAGGGAACTAACCACTCCCTACAATCCTCAACAAAATGGGGTAGCTGAAAGGAAGAATAGAACCATCATGGAAGCTGTAAATATTATGATTCATGATCAAGACGTACCCATGTACTTATGGGCTGAAGCAGCTAGGACAGCAGTCTATGTGCAGAATAGACTATCCCATAGTGCTCTTGAATTCAAAACTCCAGAAGAAGTGTTCACAGGAAAGAAGCCCGAGGTAAGTCATCTCAAAATATTTGGTTGTCCTGTGTATATTCACATTCCAAAAGAAAAGAGAACCAAGTTGGATCCCTCTGGTAAGAAGGGAATACTTGTTGGTTATTGTGAATCATCCAAAGCCTTCATAATTTACATACCAGGTTTTCATCATATGGAAATAAGCAGAGATGTAACATTTGATGAAGAAGCAGCTTTCAAAGTGTCAACTGGAAGAAATATATGAAGAAGATACACCTCCTAGAATCATAGAAGCTGTGCACATTCCTGAAGATGATACACCAGAGGACCATGACATGATAGAATCACAAGAACCCCCTATTACAAACTTATCTAGGAAGAAAGGGCCAGCATGGGCTAGAGACATTATTCAAGGAGCTGAAAGATATGGAGCTCCTGAAGGATCCATTAGAGAAAGAAAGAAACCAAAGCTAGTATCCAACTATGTGGCCTTGATGTGTGATCTTGTGGATCAACAACCTGCTAGCTATGAAGAGGCAGCTCAGAAGAAAGAATGGGTAGAAGCAATGACAGAAGAATATCAGTCAATAATGAAAAATGATGTTTGGGATATAGTTCCCAAACCAAAAGATAAAAATGTGGTTTCTTCCAAATGGATTTTTAAGATAAAGCATGCTGCAGATGGTAGCATTGAAAAATATAAGGCAAGGTTTGTAGCCCGAGGTTTCTCTCAGAAAGAGGGAATTGACTATGAAGAAACTTTTGCACTAGTTGCTAGGTACACTTCAATTAGAACTATCATGGCACTTGCATCCATGATGAAGTGGAAATTACACCAAATGGATGTTAAGACAGCTTTTCTGAATGGTGTAATTGAAGAAGAAGTGTACATAGAGCAACCACAAGGTTTTGAGATTAAAGACGGAAGAACTCATGTATGCAAACTGAAAAAGGCACTATATGGATTAAAGCAAGCTCCTAGAGCTTGGTACGGAAGGATTGACAATTTCTTAACAAGCACGGGCTTTACTAAAAGCAAAGCTAATCCTAATCTTTATCTCAAGGTAATGGATGATGAACCAGTTATACTACTGTTATATGTAGATGATCTGTTTCTAACCGGAAATGAGAAACAGATTATTGAAGGCAAGAAGAAGCTTTCTTCAGAATTCGAGGTGAAAGATCTCGGATTAATGCACTACTTCTTAGGCCTTGAAGTATGGCAAGAACCAAAAGGAATCTTTCTAAATCAAGGTAAGTATGCTGTGGAAATTCTGAAAAGATTTAATATGTTGGAGTGTAAAGCCATGGCCACTCCCATGGACTCCAACTTGAAGCTATTAATTAATGACACATCAGAATTCATGGACATAACTCTATATAGACAAATCATTGGGTCTTTAATGTATTTAACAAAGACTAGGCCAGATATATGCTTTGCTGTAAATACCCTGAGTCAGTATCTAGTAGAACCTAGAAAGGTTCACTTAATAGATGCAAAGCATGTGATGAGGTACCTAAAGGGTACTTTAGACTTTGGTCTATATTATCTTGGAAACCATGAACTCAATTTACATGGTTACTCAGACTCTGATTGGGTAGGAAGTATCTCAGACAGAAAGAGTACATCTGGTGGATGTTATGGTCTTAGATCTGCCATGATCTCATGGTTCAGCAAGAAACAATCCAGTGTGGCTCTCAGTACTGCTAAAGCAGAATACATAGCCGCCTGCTCTACTAGCTGTGAAGCAATATGGCTTCGGAAACTATTATCTGGAGTGTTTGACTTAGAGATGGATCCCACGGTGATCATGTGTGACAATCAAAGTTGTATCAAAATGACAGAAAATCCTGTATTCCACGATAAGTCAAAACACATAGAGATTGGATACTTTTATATACGAGAAATGGTGCAGAGAGGGGCTATCAAACTCGAATATATAAGTACTGAAGAACAAGTAGCTAACATATTAACCAAACCCCTAGCTCGTGTGAAATTTGAATACTTCCGAGACAAGCTTGGAGTAACTCTAAAGGACCCTCCTCGAAAGGGGGAGTAGTATCATCACTAATGATGAAGGCACCTATCTACCACTCTTAGATATTTAGGCTTATTTAGATTTAGACTTCTTACACTTAGAACACTTACACTATTTCTATTTACATGTTTTGTTTTGATGATACATGCATTTACATGTTTTGTTAATGATGAGGATACATGTTTTGATAATGTATATATTGATGAGGATACATGTTTTGATAATGTATGTATTGATGAGGATACATGTTTTGATAATATATGTACTGATGAGGATACATGTTTTGATAATGTATGTACTAATGAGGATACATGGTTTGATAATGTATGTACTGATGAGAATACATGTTTTGATAATGTATGTATTGATGAGGATGCTTGTAAACATATTGACAAGAGGATTGTATCATCCGTGGACTTTAGTCCTGAAGTGATCCGCAGACAGATGTCTCCGAGAGTAAGAGGATTGTATCATCTGCGGACTTTAGTCCTAAATTGAGCCATATACAAGATGTCTCCGAGAACAAAATCCTGAATGAATAGGTAAGGGGATTGTATCGTCCTCGGACTTTAGTCCTGTGAATTGATCCGTAGACAAGATGTCTCCGAGAACAAAATCCTGAATGAACAAGTAAGGGGATTGTATCATCCTCGGACTTTAGTCCTATGAATTGAGCCATAGACAAGATGTCTCTGAGAACAAAATACTGAATGAACAGGTAAGGGGATTGTATCGTCCTTGGACTTTAGTCTTGTGAATTGAGTCGTAGACAAGATGTCTCCGAGAACAAAATCCCGAATGAACAGGTAAGGGGATTGTATCGTCCTCGGACTTTAGTCCTGTGAATTGAGCCATACACAAGATGTCTCCGAGAACAAAATCCTAAATGAACAAGTAAGGGGATTGTATCGTCCTCAGACTTTAGTCTTGTGAATTGAGCCATAGACAAGATGTCTCCAAGAACAAAATCCTGAATGAACAAGTAAGGGGATTGGATCATCCTCGGACTTTAGTCCTGTGAATTGAGCCGTAGACAAGATGTCTCAGAGAACAAAATCCTGAATGAACAGGTAAGGGGATTTTATTGTCCTCGGACTTTAGTCCTGTGAATTGAGCCGTAGACAAGAGGTCTCCGAGAATGGAATGATAGGACTGGATCATCCCTGGACTTCAATTCAAAAGGTACATGATAGGACTGGATAGTCCCTGAACCTCGGTTCAAAAGGTACATGAAAAGATTGCATCATCCATGGACCTATGTCCTAAAAGGAGCAGGATTGATCATCCTGTAAAATGATCATATGTATTGCAGGGAATACGATGCTGATGATGACGATGCTGATGACGATACTGATGCTGTCGATGATGTTGATATGATGACGATGCTGATGATCGTATGATGACGATGATGATGACGATGCTGATGATCGTATGATGACGATGCTGATGATCGTATGATGACGATGATGATGACGATGCTGATGATCGTATGATGACGATGATGATGACGATGCTGATGACAATGCTGATATTGTCGATGATATTGATATGATGACGATGTTCCAGTAATTGATTAAGTTGCTGATGATGATGTATTGAAGAAAGCTTCTGATGATTTATAGATGTATCATGGATGATGTAGTCAATGACTCCTTGCTCCTGCAGATGTTGTTATAATATCGTTCTCGTTAAGGGGGAGTGTTAAATATTGTAACTTCTAAGAATATTATAATTGTACATTATTATTCCGGAGATGTTTGATCCCTCCGAGGTAACCCTATTATTTATCCAGAGATGATTATTCCTCCAAGGGGTTGTGGTAACTAGGGTTATTATACCCACAATGTATGGGTTGGCCCTGAGTTTATATTTTAGGGGTTATTAGGCTTCTCCAGGAGAGGTCGGCCCAATTAGGGATTTTTTGGTCAATCGGGAGTTTGTATAAATAGAGGAGGTGAACTCCTCATTAGACACACTTGCACAACTCAGAAAAGTAGTGCACTAGTCTGAGAGATCTGCTAAGGAGAAAGAGAAGGAGGGAGCACATCTTGTATTTTGGTTGATCATCTTATTGAGGAAAGCTTTGCTGGGTTTTCTACCCCATGAGGGTTTCCCAGGGTAAATTCTGTGTCTATCTTGTGATTATGTTTCTTCCAGTGATCTTGCTAGTCTATTTGGTTTAAACTTAACATTCATCATCTTCGGTAGCATGAGCATGATATATTCTTTTGTTATTCTTCTTCTTCTTGTTGAAGTTGTTGTTGTTGTCTTTCTTCTTCTTGGGACAATCTGAAGCAAAATGTCCCTTCTCATTGCAATTGAAGCATCTGAGATCTTTCTTATCTTTATGATAATGGTGGTGTGAGAATTTCCTGTTATGAGATGATTCCTTCTTGGACTTGCCTTTCCTAGCATGTGCTATGAGAGCTTGATCTTCATTTGCCATCTTTTCTTCTCAGGCCACAAACCTAGCTTCTTCTTGAGAGCATTCTTCTCGCAATATGTTGAAGGAGATCAACTTCTTCCTTGCACAAATTCCTTGAATAAAGGAATCCTATGACCTGGGTAGGCCATTTAGAGTGGTCATCACCACTTCACCATTCTCCACCATTTCATCCACTACTTCTAGTTGTTCCTTGATCTGGGAGACCGTTGAAAAATAAAATTGAATGGTTTCTCCATTCTAAAACTTTACTCCTTTCAATTGGTTCCACAGGATCATCTTTCGATTTATGTTCTTCCCTTCAAATAGCTTGGTCAAAGAGTCAAACATCTCCTTGGGTGTCTTTAGAGAAGACACATGGGGTATGAGATGGTCTTTGATAGAATCAGCAATGATTCTCTTTTCCTTGACCAAGTTCTTCTTATGCAATACCTTAGCCTCTTCATCCTCTGGGATAGGGATGTCTTCTTTTACATATGAGTCGAACTCATTCTCTTCCAGGATTAACCCAATCCTATACTTCCAAGTTCGGAAGTTATCAGCCCCTTCAAGCATATCCTCAATCTTGGTGTGGTGAGACATCTTAAAGAGTACTTCAAATGGAAATAGAAAAGATTTAGGTCTTACCACTTGAAATGCTGAAAACTGGATCTCGTCCCGGATTAGGGTTTGTCGGAAAGACCCTAAAAATTCAAAATGTGAATTTCAATTTTTTGAAAGGATTGAAAGATGTGCCTTGATGAGCTGATCAGCCTGGTGTATTCAGAATTTGAGATCAGCAAAGCTTTGCCCTTCAGATTTTCCTTTTTGTCCTCCTGGGTTCACTAGGGAGAGCCCTGAATTAGGGTTTGAGTTTTTCGGATATCTACCCAGCCAAAAATCTCGATCCAAAGCTCTAAACTTCGATTTTTGCAAGGAGCTTCCAGCTATGTCTTCAGATTTCATAAATTCCTATTTTTGTGGAAACCCTAATTTTTAGGGCCAAATCTGAAAATGCTCAAAAATGAATTCTGATTAGATAGATATATTCTCCTTGATGAGTAGAGTCAATCTACTATACTGCTTTTCCAAAATCTGTGGAGAGAAACCCAATAAACAAGAAAATCAAGTTTCCGTCACTGCAAAATGTCTTCTTCTCAGGTTAGCTCTGATACCATGTTAAATTTTGAGCATTAATTCACAGTACTCTTGGATCTTTAATGAGAGAATAACATATACAGTATATCAATGCATAGCAATCACAATAAGCATGACAAGCATCACAAGAATCAAAAGCATGAGAGACAAGAGACATAGAGTTTCTGTGGGGAAAACCCTAAGGTGAAAAACCCCACAACTTCCTTAGAGATAGAGAGAACAATAGCTCAACCAAAGTACAACCAAAATACACTGAGATAGTCTCCTAGTAGCAGATGATACTCCTCCTCACTAGTGCGCCACTTTCTGAGTGAGAGAAGTGTGAGTTTCTGAATGATCAAAATAGAGATCTCTCGATCTCTATTTATACTAACCTGTTTTTGCAATGACCTTATGGGGCCGACTTGTCTATCTAGGTACATCCACAATATAATGTATATTTCAGGGCCGACCCCACACATGGTGGTCTAATAACCCGTCGCCAAGTACACACACTTGCGACACTTGTCAATACACATGACGACACTTCCTTATAGAGGAATAACACATCTCTTATAAGGGTACAATAAATATATATGAAATACATAGATGAAATACATTCTGAAGTTACATATACATCAACAATAGCAACATGAATCCATTAGGCTACCACCAAAATTAGCAGTGAAAGACCCCAATCAATACGTAGATCCTAATAAAAACTAAAAATATTGTTGCATTCAAATTTAAAGGAAAAAATAAGGATTTGCTTACCATCCCTCCAAGGATTGAAATAAGAACAACTTGCATTTACTTGCATGATGCTGTGAGTTTTTTTCCTGGTCCAAAATAGAGGTTGAGATTGAGACATATTCCAAAATCTATGAGTAGTATTCTCAACATGCCTAGAAATCATGGCAGACAATGCAACAACATTTTTCACAGACATTTTCTCAAACACTTGGCATGCAATATCCATACTGTTGGAAGAACCCCTTCTCAACATGCCTAGAAATCATGGTAGTCAATGCAACAAATTTTTTCACAAACATTTTCAAAAACACTTGGCATGCAATATCCATATTGTCGCACTTAGCATACATGTTTAAATACCCAAATCAACCCCTACCAATGAAATCATTGATTTCTTTGGCTTTCTCAATATCCCCTAACTGTCCACATGCCAGAAGCTTACAAATCACATTAAATGAATTAGGCATCAAACCTGCCAGATGCAATTGGTGGTAGAGAACCAAATCTTTTTCTCCATGTCCACTATGTGCATAGTCTGCAATCATTGCACTCCATCAAACAACATTTATGGTACACATTTTGTCAAACACTTGACATGCATTATCTATCTACCCCCATTTAGAAAACATGTATATAAGGGTAGATCCTACAATTAAACGCAACTAAAGCCCACTATCTACAATGTGATCATGAATCCTCTTTCCCTCATATAGAACCAACAACCCAACACAAGCCTTGAGCACAAACGTAAACAAAAAGGTATCTCATAGTTAACCTATCCCTTGCATTTGATAATACAATTCAAGGGCTTCCTCATATTTCCCAATAATGGCACACCCTTTAATCATAATTTCCATAATGTGAGATTTTGTTTTTCCAATCTACCAAACATTAGACACGCATCTCCCATATTCCCAGAGGCGGCATGAAGATTAACAATTTGGGTTCCCAAATTTACAGAGGAATAGAGCAAGGAACTATAGAGGCTTTGTATCTCAATGGATAAAGATGATAAAGAACTGGTTATCTAAAATCTCTATTAAATCGAGTTGCTTTACTCATGCTAGCGGTCAATGCTTCTATGCTTCCACCTTCAGAGGGATAAGAATTATTGAGAAGGCTTGATCAATTTATTGGAGTTGATTCCTTATAAATAGCATGTAAGCTTATATATAATGAATGGATAGTTTCATATATAAGTATTTGTATAAGGTTTGGGACTATCTCAAATAGACCTTACCTTATCCTTTTAGGAGTGGTGGCTCATCTCCCTCCATCTATTAGGCTCCATCTATAAGGGTAACGGAGCTCCAGCAAAATCCTTCTTTCCTTCGAGAATGTCCAGTGATGAAGATGTGGGCATGAATTTGCTTTCACTTTGTCATGGATTTTATTTTGATGGACTCCTGCAACAAAGATGATGTGTGTCTAAGCCCATCCTGATGGATTCCTGCTGCATGACCATTGAAATCTCCAACGCTTCTTCAATCTGTTATCCTTGCACAGGCTGTTTATATGGCGGGAATAATTATTAGCCTTTGTGAATCAAGAATGCGTTTCTTATTGTTGTTGGGTTTTCCCTTAGTAGCAGAGGTGTGAGCGCCAATGCCATCAATAGGTTTACAATTTTTGAAATTGGTAGAATATGTTTTCCATAATTTTTATATTGCTCTTATATTTTGATGCTAAGGGAAACTACTGACACATTTAATTACAACAACACATGGTTTTAAATGGCCTTATTCAGCGTTGTACAATCACTTTTGGAGGCCTTAGATTTCTTCCATCTCATCCTACTGGCATGCAGTTTAACTAAGTTTTGTTTAGAAATATTATTGGGTTCGCAGGTGTCACACAAGCAATTTAGCTACCCCACCCATTCCTCTCTCAAACACCCCCTAGATTAGAAATGTATTAATAAATCTTTGACTGGAGATTTTTCACCTAACCCTTCAAATAAAATTTTAAAATAAATATTACACTTGTTGAAAAACGATCAAAATAAAAAATCATCTTTTCTTCTGACGGGAAATATTTTAACGCCACTTCTAGGACGGGCTTGGAGGCCTTTGACGGGCAATGACGGGTTCAATTTTGATCCCTGAGCCCAAGAACAACTAGAAACACAAATGTAGAGAAAAGGATCCCTACAGAGACAGAGAGACAAACCTAAGGGACAAGATCAATAAATAGAGATATCACCTACCAAGTCAACAGCCAAGATAATTTCCCTCACTGGGTCGGGGATTTCTACTTCATTGAGCAACCTTGAGTGTAAACAAAGAATCCATGTCAATGTGGCCCTAGTTCGTTGGAATATTTCACTGTTTTGAAACCATTTTGAGAATGATATAAGGCCTCTACCTTGATAAACCCACATCCTGAGGCTCACCATTGTCGAATTCGACATCAATCGATTGTGAAATTGCATTGCTGAATTCGAAAGACTTCTTCATTTGCTGCTACATAATTCAATAAAGTTGCAGAATACTTCCTACCTACTCCAAAGTACTTCAGAGTGCTGCTACCAACCACATTTTACTAGCATTCGACTTCTTTGCACTCCATCAACACTCTTCTTCAGTTAACTCAAGTTTTCCATTCACTTTCTCCTTGAATATTGACCACAATTCATCCTTTTTAAGATGTTTTTAGTTAGAAAACCCTGGCTATCATCTCCTTTAATGCCTTGTTCATTCCACTCTATTGTATCAATTTTTACTACAATCCCCTACATTTTTTACAACCCCACTCCCTGCAACCATATATCATATTATCCAAGGTCGGCCAATATTTTTAGCTGGGGACAGAGTGATGTTCACATCAAAAGTGAGATAAGTATAATGGGTTAATGCAAATGGATTAATATAGATGTGAATGATGACAAATTAATAAGGGAGCTAAAGACAGGAGTCAGATGAGGGAAGATAATGCACATGTTTATCATTCTTATTTTCCTTGCACTATATAGGTATTTTATTGTTTAGTTATCCATGTTGCTAACAAGAAAAAATAATCGTAGAATACTTCATAGTGTTGGGATATTCCTATACTCCATCCTAGTCCTACTAGCATTTTCATCCTTTGCATTTTCAGTCATGTATGCAATTTTAGGGTTTGTATGCATTATTTAGGGTTTGCATGCATTTCCATGCATCCCAGTCATTAGTCCCAGCACCTAGCCCTCAGTTAGCTAGCCCCCATAGCTACTTTCCACTCAGTTTTAGCCCTCCTACAACTTAGTGCACCGTTCTTCACCTACCAGTCTAGTTGTCTTCAGTTTATACTCAGTTCCACTCAATTCCAATCAGTTACACTCAATTACACCTACCAGACTCAGTTTGACTGATGGTTGACAGTTACTTGAGCATTGATGACTCCATTGATGATGATGAAGACTTCCAGTTGTGCTCTGATGACACTCCAGTGATCTTTTGATCACTCCATGAAGGCTAATCCGAATTGCCACCTTAGGCACTCGAATTCGTCATGCATTGTATTATTTATCTGTCCATATTGTGATGGATTAATTAGTGTGTGTGAAGTATTTTGGCTTCTATCCAAGTTCTATTGTATTATTATTATGTTGCTCATTATACTACATTGACCACTCTTCTTCTATTTTCCTGCTTAATCATAATTACTCTTGTGAGGTATACATCATCTCTTAGATCTACTGTGAGGATTTTCACATGGTATCAGAGCCATTGCAGGGACAAGATCTCTCTCCTACAGGTGTTCTACATGAAGAATTGAGTGAATTTGCTCAAAATTACTGAAGTTTCAGCATGCAAAATCTCATGTGCATTCACTCATGTGCATGCAAAGCTGAAAAATACACTCCAATCCACTCCAAAAGCTTGAGTTTTCCACAGAATTCCTGTATATGATACATTGGATCTTCAAGCTTGCTTGATCTCCAATCCCAGGTGTGATGCAACTCTAAAAGGGTGGATTGTTTGACCTTGTGGTTCTTGTTTGTTTGTGATTTGCAGGTTTCTTACTTCCTCCATTTGCATTCGCTATTGCAGAGATGGAATATTCTTCTTCACAAAATATTCTTACTCCATTCAACTATGATGAATGGAAACCAAAGATGATTGCATTCTTGAAGAGACAATGTCTCTTTGATATGTGTATTGGTATTACAAGATATTTTGATTCCGATGAAGAGGAGAATGATTGGCTTAATGATTGTGATAGAGCTTTTGGGACAATATATCTTGCTATGTCTCCTTGTATGCACTACCTCAGTACTACTGCTGAAAATCCAAGAGATCTATGGGCCCAACTCAATAGAGAATTTGGAAAGCAGGAAGAAGAGGATCATGCTAGCCTTTTGGAGAACAAGCCCAGTGAGATCTCCTTATGTGCTCTCTCCGATCATGTCTTGGCCTCATCCATTGTTCAAGATGAAGAAGAAACTATAGATTCAACACTCATTCACTCAAAGTCTTCTATTTCGAATTCTGAGCAAGATAAACGAGCTCATACTTTGGATTCTGAAGAAGTTCTTGAATCCTCTATTTCACACGAGTTTGCCAGCAAGCAGAATAATGATCTACTTGATGTTTTGGAGGTAAAATATGATTTTGGAGGTGAAGCATTCATCCTCCTTGATTGCATGCCTCCTATAAACTTTTGTTCTATCATTTGCACAGTTTCTCATAGTTTTACTGAATATGAAGAGCACTACCATTTGCTTGAGTTCAATTCTCAAGTAATTTTTGTTGGTTTTGGTTTTGATCTCACCCCTGTTGGTTCAAAGGAGATCTCAAGAAACCATTTGTCAAATCTTAGAGCTGATTTAACTTCCACTGATAAGAATTTCAAGTTTCAAGATCTATTTGATCTGATTGGAGCTATTCCTACCTCACTTGGTTCGAATCATAGTTTCCAGGATCATCCTCATATTTTCAGATTTCTTCTCACCATTTTTGGTATGAAGAGCAAGTTCATAAAGTATCCACATTCGCTTGCATCCACTGATGGAGAATTCAAGAACATGTTTTTGGAGCATGATCCATTTACTCCCAAGAGTAAGATACCTCCAGACATATCTACTTGAGTTTGGGGCAGTTAAATATTTTGGTGTGTTACGATCCATTTTGAGGGGGGGTTTTCCCATTGAGGTTTTCTCCATTTCCTCGGTTCATGGATTGTTCTTCATTTGGATTATTATTGTATTGGGGTGACCTTTGGTCTCAGTTACTAGGGCCCTATCATTTATTTTTTACATCATAGTATAGCTTGAGGGGGGGTTTTAGGATATCTCATCATTCAGTATGTACTTTGCATGCATGCATGCATCTGCATGCTGCTCAGTCACCAGTTTGATGCCTCCAGCACCTAGTCCCTAGTCTACTAGCACCCGGGAGCCAATTTCCACTCTGTTTTAGCCCTCCTAGTCAAGGAGGTGCCCACTTCTGACACACCACATGACAATGGCGCCTTTTCTCACCCACCAGTCCAGTTCACTTCGGTTAGTTAGTTGTCTTTCCTTCATTTGAGGCTATACTAACTCATCACTGTTGTTATCACTCTGATTGACCTCCGATAAGACTTGACTACCTATTCTTAGTGCAGTTAACTCCTCATGTGCCCTCCATTGAGCCACCATCCCTAGATTATTGCCACTTACCATCAGTTACACTTATTACACTCAGTTAGACTCAAGTTGACACCTGTCTGACAGTTACTTGTGCATTGATGACCACCACTGACTGATGATGAGGACTCCTAGTTGGAGCCAAGCTATGCCATGTAGTTAATTCGAATGACCTCCTTGGTTAATTATAATTGCTCACTCATTGTGACATTATTATATGTATTTTCACCCTTATTTGGATTATAGAGCACTGATGCATCTCTCTTGCATAGTTTTTACTCCAATTTGTTTTACATCATTGTGATTGATATTCTTGTTCAATAGATCTGCCTGGGACTACTAAATAACAATATATCAATCATAATTACTTTTGCGAGGTATACATCATCTCTTAGATCTGCTGTGAGGATTTTCACACATAGTGGGATTGGGGGATCCTATTTCTGAAGAAGCTCTTTTAACTCCCCCTAGCTAGAAAGCACACTTTTACAACTAATATTTCCATTTTGAAAAGGTTTAGTTATATTTTTTAAGCTTGTTAAGGGAGGGTTCCATTTATCTATACATGAGGCTATTTTTGCATGTGGAATTGGTGTTAGTGTCTTTAGTTCTAAATCCCTAGGATTACATGCTGCTGATATCATTTTGTTGACACTTCCAATAATGTTCACTCCATTGGTTTATTGTAGCGTCTCTACATTGTCATGCTTGGTTTTAATATACATGTGAATATTGTTCATTTACCTATCCTTAAATATTTTTCTATTGCACCCTTTTATGGTTTCCCTTACAAGAAATTATAGTAGGAGCTTCCATGCCCGATTGAGGATGGGGTTTTTAAATGCCTCTGTTTTCTAGAATTCACTAGTCGTTCATATACTATCCCTGTGTCTGTTGGTTTTCCAAACGAGGGTTTCACTTATATCAAATATATTTGACACAAAAATTCATTGGTTCAACAGAGGTTCCATGGATTCCTCTTTTATCCTACAAAGGTAACACCACGAGGGGCCTTCAAATCCTATGATTATTATTTGATCCCATGTTAGGATTTTCCTCCTTTCCACTAGCTAGAGGAAGGTGGATATATTTCGCCACAACCTCCATTTCCAAATCTAATGCCCTATTTTCTACTATTGTTCAATGTTGTTCCCTGCTACTAATAGATAAGCTACCATTATATTGAATGTACCATTGATATTGTATCCCCATTTGAGTTTGTCAAGGCCAATTTTGATTCTAATCCTTGTTTGTTGTAACTTTGACCATATCCACTCCCAATGAGAGCTGTCCTTGATTGTGGCGATCGCTATTTGGGAAACTAGGTTCTCCAACTTGAGTTTCTATGACTAGTTCTCCAGTATTGGTTGACTTGGGTTATGCCTTGGGTTTGTAGAGTTGTATGAAATTCCTAGATTTCTAGTTGTTTCGAAAACCTATCCAGTTGATTCTAGAAACTCTACCATAAAATAGATCTCTTCCCATCTCTAATATTCTAGAAGCAGTGTTCTTAGATGATATCACTATTTTTGCAAGAACTATTCCAAATTATGGATCCTTTCGTTTCACCCTCCATTCATATGAGTTGTGAGTCTTGTATTCCGAGGGGTACTTGATCTTCCAGAGCTTTCTGCATCGTTCATTTTTGCTCACCTCTTTAGGTATACTTAGAAATTGACAATTGATTTTTAGTATCTCTACCTCTTTCTTTGCACAAGAATACTTAGTCTTGGTCGCTTCATTTCTAGTATTAGAATCTATTTCTTATAGGTTTATACATTTGATCCTCTCGAGTCCATTGGCATTAGAACATCGTATTATATATATGCAATATAACACTTTTGATTATAGAATATTTCTAAGAGATTAGTTGTTTGAAAGTCATTTCCAGATTTCATTTTCTTGCATTTTGTAGTTTGCTTTAGTAGATTAGTCAACCTCTACCAGAATAAGACATCAAAGATCAAGATATAACAAGGGAGATATGATCTTGTGGTCCAATTCTAAGCTAATCCTATGGTGTTAGTTTACCTCGTTGTTTGATTTGGTTTTATTACATTTTGAAGTGTGCTTGCTAGCATTAATTTAGGCTAGAATAGGTTCTAATCTTGCATTTCATGTGCCTACATCTCTAAGTTTATGATTAACCTGGTTGATTTCTCATTTTTTCTTAACAAGGACACATGGATTGTCCAGAGACATCTACCATCAATGCTAGACGAAGACTTGTGATGCAGTCAGGTATATTCGATTGTTAATTTGAAATATATTTATCTTGTTTGACATGTTTTGACATGTTTATTAATCTTTGGAAAATTCTTATCATGCACGGCTTCATAGCTTCAGAGTGAAGCAAACTTGACTTCTATGCAACAACACTCTGTGAGGTCATCATCAGGTAAATTAAATTGTTATTCAATTTATGCTCAAGTCTATATAATCATAAATATTTTTTTACACAACTTTCTAAGATCTTGTTGTGCACAAGTGGTGTCTCTCATAATGACAAACGTCTGTCTGAGGGGTCTACAGGTGCCCATGGACAAACTCAAAGGACACACTTAGTGTCTTATACGCCATCACCAGGTAGAGATTGTTTACATGCATCCTGACTAGAATTATTGTTTGACATGTTTTTTAATATGTGAAAAATTCTTATCATGCACAACTTCACAGCTTCAGGGTGAAGCAAACTTGACTTCTATGCAACAACACTCCGTGAGGTCATCGTCAAGTAAATTCAATTGTTATTCAATTTATGCTCAAGTCTATATAAACATAAATATTTTTTTACACATTTTTCTAAGATCTTGTTGTGCACATGTGGTGTCTCTCGCAATGACAGACGTCTGTCTGAGTGATCTACAGGTGCCGGTGGACAAACTCAAAGGACACCCTTAGTGTCTTATACGCCATCACCAGGTAGAGATTATTTACATACATTTTGACTAGAATTCTTGTTTGACATGTTTATTAATCTGTGGAAAATTCTTATCAGGCACAACTTCACAGATTCAGGGTGAAGAAATCTTGGCTAGTATGCAGCTTCACTCCCTGAGGTCATCGTCAGGTAAATTAAATTGTCATTCAATTCATGCTCAAGTCTATATAAACATAAAACTTCTTTTACATAGATCTTTCTAAGATCTTGTTGTGCACAGGTGGTGGCTCTCAAAATGAATTAAGTCTTTCTGAGGGTGGGTCTATAGGGGTCGTTGGACAACCACAGATGGCACCCTTAGTGTCTTATTCTTCAGATACGCCATCGCCAGGTAGACATTGTTTACATACATTTTGACTAGAATTTTTGTTTCACGTGACTGTTTTATTTGTGAAAAATTACATGATGTTTCCTGTAAACTTACATGTGATTGCCAATATTTGGTTTCCTACAGGGGCTTCTAGACATTCTAACAATAATGATGGTCCATAAGACTTTATTTCTATTTCTCACCATGTTCATGATAATGCAGAGGTGCCATCAAGTATTTATAATGAACACATTTTATTTAAATGTTTAAAATTTGATTGACAAATTATATATATAGTTTTTAATACTTGCACATGCATTTTACTTCTTACAGGGTTTGTTGCTGCTGATCCTAATCCACCTCCCCAGACAAGGAGAGGTCGTCGGGTACATTAGTATGCTCGCAATGAAAGATATGATCCTCTTTACAATCATCCTAGAGATGTTCCCGAGGAGACTCCTTGGGAAGACAACAACTATGTTGACTGTGGAAGAAATGAAGGAGCATTCATCAAGATTGCAGGCAGAAGTTAACACTTCAAATATCTCTTTTGGTTCTCAACAGTCTCTCCAGATTGTTTTGCACAATCTGAACAGTTTGATTGAGACATATCTTAGGGTTGGACCATCAACCCATATTTTTCATGACATGATGTGTAGGAGGCGGTTGTCAGTGATGGGTCGCCACAAGTTTGAAGAAATAAAAAAAGTTGTCACAAAATAAATGGTCTTTTCATGTTTTGACTTGCGGCCTAAAGACAAAAAATGTCTAAAGATCGCAAGATTCAATGATCCACTGATTGCACCCCATATTTATTGCAGGTCCCTGTGTGCATATGGGAAGTTCCATAATAATGACGAGGTTCCTCAGTATTTTGTTAAGATGCTGATTGCAGAGTTCCGGTTTCACATCGACCCCGACTATACAGATACGGGATCCAGTTTCTATGGTGCTGGCAAAGGTCATACATATGAATGACCTATTGCACGACGAGATGTTCAGTATAGTCGTCCGATGCCTCGGTTAGTACAACCACATCCTAGAGTCATTGCTTTTCCAGAGGAGTTGGAAATGACATCCCAAATTGCAAGAGGGGTGAGGGAAGAGATAAAAGAATATGGTGGGCCTGCATTGGAAGGGGTGGAAATCGACATAAATACTTTTTCATCTTCAACCAGTATGGATGAAATCCCATTTGATGATTATTCTGATGATCACTTCAGTAGCATGACTCAATTAGAGCTTCAACAGTATGCAACGTACTGTAGATATAATTATAAGCAAGTCATCGCTGGACAAAATCAAAACAAAGGCATGGTACGTAAGTATGCAATAATATTTTTCAATTTATTATATGAAATCTAATTTTTTTATTCTCCAAATCTAATTTCTATAAATTATATGGAATTTATGCAGTATACCAGATTCATGAATGATGACAACTTTGATGATACGGATTTTATTGACCGGTCAGAAACAGAGGCTAGTGGCACGAATACACATGTTGAGTAAATTGTAGTTTCACAATTTCCACAAGGGACACAAGTATGGATATTCCTGTTTCATGTCTTCTAATCATTGGTCTTAGCTTTAGCTTAAAAGGTTTACCTCTTATTTTTATGGGTATTATGTGTTATATACATAATACTGAATTTATATTCATGGTATTTTGTGCATTTTTTACTGTTAAAAATGGTTGTTTGTGCCCAGATTCTGAGATTAGGGTTTTTTCATGCCTAGAAGACTAGCCAAAATAGCTCCCAATGTACACATAAATCAGAATTAAGAGGTTTATTATTGTTACGATCCATAAAACTATCCAAAACAAGCTTAGAACTACCCAAAATTAATGTAACTGCTTGTTTGATGGTTGGTATATGTCTGTAGGCATTTTCATCCATGCAGAGACATGTTATTTGAATGGTGTACACATTACTTAACTGCCAACAACACTAAATTTAAGATTGATATCATATACCTTGCCCAAAATGAGAAATTGTAGTTTAGGGTATGAGGAAGGTACTATCACAAGCAAAAGGTGTCACAAATATGCCCTACATGCTGCCTGTAGCTACTACCCAAAATACCCATGGATATATGTTTGTGCAAGGTGTTGAAGAAGAGATATTCCCTCATAGATTCACCAAGAATGATCCATACCTTTTCCTATCATAGATCCCTTAAATCATAACAGATCTCATCATAATGTAGTGGATCATGCAAATCATGAATTGTAGGAATAGTGGGAATAAATACTGGTGGAAAGCTTAACACTATGACCTTATTAGTGAACCAATGCTCTGTTGGCCACTGGTTCTGAACAATGAGTGTAATATCTCCTATTGTATCTATAATTAGAATACAATGGTGAACTCAATAAGATACGAAAAATTATCTCGTGGTGTCAATTCAAAAAACTTTGTGATGAAATTCCATTCTTAAGCCCGTTCATTCGTGTAGTATCATGACAAGTGACCTTTTTGGGAAGTATTGATGATGTATGGAACATTACATGATTCATGCTCAAGATAGTTAATATCAAATGTTATGCTTTAGTGTCTAAATACTTTCCCCCAGGCATCCTTGTGATCCCCACTATGCCTTTTCCTAGATGCGAAGCTCAGTTAACTGAATGGACATCTTCTGTCTTCATAGTGTAATGTAGCTCATGGAATATGTTAATTTCCTTGGTTTTAGGCTGTAACCCTAGTTGCAGGAAATGTGTTGTATAGGGTTGTACCATGCGTGTTTCTATACCAAAGCGTGGAAATGTGTGTGGTATGGCCCTAAAACGTGTTTCTGGGCTGTACCAGTGTTCATATGACGTGTTTCGAAAAAGGTTTAGCTAATTGTTTACTCTGTTTTTCATTGTGTTTGATCAAAAATGCTAGCAATTAATGGTAATGTTTAAAAGTTGACATTTCCTTTATCGTTTTTATTTAACCTTTTAATGGAAATTTTAAAAATTTAAGTAAAAGGATAGAAAAAGGAAAGATAGAGGAAATGCCAACTTTTTAACATTACCATTAATTGTTTCAATATGTTTGATAGTAGTTCCGGCCTCATGGGAATTCATATGGAGAAAGTAGAATTTCATATCCCATTCAAAACTTAGCAGACTTAGTAGTTTTGACGATTTCAGGATTGGCAGGATTGCAGCATTTTCATTGGATTCTATCATGTATGAGGGTATGGGATTGGCCTTTAATCAAGAGCACCAAGACCTTTATGCCCCTCATTGTTGATGGTGCTGATTGTTGAACTCCTTTTCCATTCCGTTAGCAAAAATATACCCTCCACTCAAGCTGAAGTCATTGATTAGACATGTTGAACCTTTTCTACCATATTTCAAGGCTTGGATTTGGCAGTCTCATCAAAATTGGATGGTGCTGACTAAATTTAATTGTATATTGCAATAAGATGGAGCATAAATAGTGAGGGACTAATTTTATGGCACTGGTATGCTCATTCTCATTAAAAATTCATTTATTTACCTTTACAGACTGAACTTGCCCAAGTGGCACTCTCAAACTTGGCTTCTCCAATGCTTACAGTGTTTGGTGTGCAACTGTAAATTTTCAAGCTTAATTCAGGATACAATAAACTTTAAAATTTCTTTTATATAAATATGCAGATATGAGAACTTTTATCAGCAATAATGCGAAAACTGAAAACTCTAGAGCAGTAGTAGATAGTGCACAAAATAGAGAGTCACACAAAGACATAGGAAATTACCCTGGGGAAACCCAAAGTGGGAGAAAACCCCAGAAAACAATATTTCTTATTTGCAAAGAT
Source organism: Larix kaempferi (assembly GCA_027924585.1). Classification (NCBI taxonomy): domain Eukaryota; kingdom Viridiplantae; phylum Streptophyta; class Pinopsida; order Pinales; family Pinaceae; genus Larix; species Larix kaempferi. The sequence continues at coordinate 23,056,670 of BSBM01001022.1, forward strand.
GATAGAGATGGAAGTACAATATAAACCCAGCTACATTGTCTTACATTCAAAAGAGAAGATGTTGCTCAAGTCGAGCAGAATGCTAGCATACTTTCTGAGGAAGTGCCATGAACTAAAAATCTGATCATAAAATTATTTGCAGCAACAAATGCACCAGCAACAATAGAGAGAGTGAACGACAATAGATAATAGTCCTTCGATCAACAACTTAGAATGAGTAAAAATGATGTGAATAGAATAATAGCACTAAGTAGACTTTTCTTTTGGAGTTATCCTTGCATGAATTGGTTAATTCGAATTAGCTTCAATGACAACTAACACTTGCAAGTTGCAACTTGAATTAGCAACTTACACTTGCAATTTGAATTAGCTTTAATGACAACTCACACTTGTCTTTGAACTTATCTTAGTAAATCGACTTGCTTGTCAATCGGTTTCTTTGTTTACTGGCATATTTTTGGTCTCCTTTGTGCTCGCTGTGATAGGGTTCAATAGGTTGCTTGCTGTAGACATCAACAGAATGGATTCTTTGCGGCTAGGCACATGGGTTTCTCTCAAACTGAAGGTCCATGCGATAGAACACTTCACTGTGCTCGAAATTTTGAAGCTCCATGTAAAAAGCAGTGGCGTGATCCTCTATACTCTCCTCCAAATCATTCTTCAGCCCCTCTACTTCCTTCCCTAACTTTATATCCACCAATTCTAGCTAAAACTACACCATCTTCGTCGTCTTCTTCAAAAATTTCTCAAGCTCTGCAATCAGGCCCTTCGATATGACATCGCCAAGGCCAACAGTATTCTTAGCAGATGGTTTCATGGTCCAATACCACAAATTTTGTCCAAATCTGGCTATAGCAATGAAAAGAACGAACCACTTGGTAAAAACCCTGGCCGCTAGGTGCCACTTCAAAGTTTTCCGAGGATGTCCACCACAGACAGGGATTTTGCTCCTGTGCACAACCTTCACCCCTTTTTTCACCCCTTGATCATGGACCTTGTTCGCTAATTTACCATTCTGCTGAGCAGGCAAAGAATTTTCTCTCCCATAATCCTGAACATAAACTCTACCATAACTCGAATCCTTACCTTACGATAAATTCTCGTCGGCCTCTGTGACTAAATTTGCAGTTTCTTCGTGAATATTTTTCTCCCTGAGCACCTAGAGATAGTTGGTCATTTCTGTGACATTACAATCCAGTTCGGAGGCATTTCACATGCCAAGAGCAGAGGGTCGCTTCCATGCACTTTTCCGTAGCACTACAGTAGCTCCCCCTCCTCTTGCAAATGTAGAGGCCGACGTATTGCAGGATCTGTTGAGCGTTCAATCAGGTTTCAGTTCTTTTTTCTGCCAGTAGGGTTTGCGAATCTTTATAAAAAGACAGTGAGATTTGATTTGAAAGATAAATAAATGCTTGTAGCTTTACTAATCCTTGCCCCTTCTAATGAAATTCCGAGACTAGAGTAAAGATTTCTTGCATTCAATTTCAGAGAGGGAGAGAAGAGAAGTGAGTTTGTTCTAGATATCATTTTTTTATTATCTTTTTTCTATTAAAAATCATATTTATGATAAATATTTGTTTAACGTACTCTCAGAGTAGATTTCCATACAACTTTACACCATTTCTTATCTCTTTTCTGCTTGTCGGATTCAAAATCGGATATCCAACCTACAGACTCGGATTCACTCTTCTTTTATTTTATCAAGAGAGACCTTGTCCACTATGGGTGTAGGGCTTCATGAGGACAGAAATTATGTGTGAATATGATGTTACAGTTCTGTATTACCCCACACAGTATGACAGGAACATCATTAAAAATACTGAAAAAGAAGATCTAATATCAATTAACCTATGCTTGACAAAGCATGCAAACAATATAGGTTTTCAGTTTTAGAACCTATAAGCACTAAATACAATCACATGTTATTTAAGGCACATCTAGACATAGCTCTACAATCCATTCATCCATTGAAAGTTGTGTTTTATTCTAAAGACGTGTTATCACTCCCAATTTCTCCATTCAAAGAAGTGGCCCTCAAAACTCTGGCACCTCAGAGGAAACAACAAATACAAAAATTAAAGACCTCTGCAGTAAAAGACTCGACATGCTATATGGTGGCAAGCTTTTATTATTTCCCCGAACAACTTTATTAGATGGGTATTTTTGTAACAAAGAATTTGATAAATAGGATAGACTATGTCATATGTGTTTTATTCTCATCTTCCCTTTTGGGCACGTGGGTGATTTTATACGGTTTGGGATGGAATTCCCTCTTAGCTAATCTTGGACTTGTAATTTACAAGTTGATGTTTGAAGGAATTAGTGAAATGGGTGCATTGTGTTAAAAGGAAATTTGTTTTGACTGATGATATATGTAGTAATTGTTTACTGCCTATATAAAGTGATATTGTCCACATGTGGGTATGAGCTCCAGAACCAACTGAAGTATGATGGTTAGATCCTTGTGTTCTACATATATTTTTTTATTGTAATATTGTATCACGCCGTCCATTTGGGTTTGTGCATTTCAAATTTTTACATTTAGTGTCATAGATGACCTATTTGGGTTTTATTGATTTTTTGTTCAAAGTCGCAATTGTTAGAAATTCCATAGGTTTTGTCAGACTTTAAGTGGAATTCTCAAGGATGCTGCTGGTTCTGGAAATTTTGTTGGTTATTTTCCAAAATAAGTGGAAGTGTAGGTAGAGAAAAATTTATGCTTGGAATTGACCAAATTGCACAGAATAGTTGGAGAGATTCCATTATTTTGGGAGATGATGAAATTTCTGAACAAAAAATTTCCCAAATGAAGGACAAATTGAACAAATTTATAAGGAACATGTGGCAGACCTTGCAATGATGCTAAATCATTGAATTTGTTAAATTGATATATAAAGCGATATTGTCCACATGTGGGTATGAGCTTCATGTTTATTTATTTAGGAGCATGTGCATCAATCACCTCTAAGAGGTAGGTTTATGGTTTCCCTATTTTAGCTTTGGCTAATCGATAGTTATACTTCCATGGACAACTTCACATTAATGTTTTTATTGGGCACTTCTGTGTTTCCTGATGAAATTCTAACATGTTTCCTAATCGAGATTTTGTATGTCAGATTTAAATATAATCTATCTTTGTTGAAGTGGTATTAATGTTCTTCATGATAAGTGAGTTTAGACATGGTTTAAACAACTTGTAAAAATAATTTGTCAAATGGTGGTTATCAGTTCAAGCTTTATGTGATTTGAACATGAAATCCCAATGTGATTCTCCTTGCCATGGTAGGCTGTATCCAAATGAAGGGGAAAATTAACCTAAGATACAACTCCGTCTAGAATTCTGGTCTTGGATTGATGATTTTCTTGAATTAATTGAATGAAAAACCATATGCGATAGATACATAGGTGAAGCAAGTAAAATTGGGTCGTTGGGAAAGGGAAAAGGGAGGAATTGAATAGAATTAAATCGACTACGTGATGAAATCATGATGGAGATTATAGATTTTTGGCGATATTCAGGCCAGGGATAGCATAAGCTGTGTTTGGTGTTGCATGGTAGATCTAGGTTGATGCCATCGTCTGCAAATCCATCAAAATATCCTTCCGCTATTACTTACCAGGATTCATGCCAAATTCCATGAATTTATAATTAAACGTCATTATTCATCCCTACACCATTGTTGAAATTTGATTTACCATCAAGATTCCGTCCTTATTTTGTCGTTTCTATATTCTAGGTTTGTAAAAAAAATTGGGAGGGGGTTTGAGAATAGTAAAGGTTGTTAGCTAAGTAGATTATAATGAATGAATCAATGAAGGCATATTTGCATCATTCGCGACATTGATTTTCCTTCTTTTGGTTTACTTGTATAATATATTGAATCTCATCAAACATATTTCTTTGTTTTTACCTTTTGTTAAGGATCATTATTTTCTTTCTTTGGGTTTCCCTGTATAATGAATTGAATCTCATATAATGAGTTTTTTCCTTTAATTTCACTTTGTTGACGACAACGACAAAGGCTACCTAGAGATGACTTACACCTTCGAAATCTGGATCAACTAGTGAATCTTATTCAAATTGTAATTAGACTAGTTTCCACTGCAATGTTGCATAATTTAGGTAGGGATTTCAGGATATTTATGTGTAGATGGAACAAGTTGCATGAATCCGCACATGGAAATTTTCTTTCAAATGAGTGATTGTGGCCCAAGAGAAAGAGTGCAAATATAAAGCTTTTCAATATGTTGGTGACGCAGAACTTCTGCCTCATCAGTAATGACTACATCATTCCCAATTCCATGTCCAATAAATAGCTTGAGAATTACCTGCAATATTGCAAAATAAACCCTCATATTTTATTTAAGGATAAAAAACAGAAATTTGAATAATTGAAGTTCAATAATATATTTTTATCTGTGTTTGCCATTTGGCTTTCAACAAGTTTCAAGGGGAATACAAGGCAGAAGATTGACAATTAATGGGCAGAACACCTTTCACTTTACGCACTGTTTTGAGGGAAGCACATAGGAATTTTTCATCATCCAATCAACTATGACAGAGTTCCAGGAATATTTATGTTTGTCTAATCTCTCAGCATATTTGGGAGACAATCACTTACAACATAAATTAGTATGTATTTCCAGCAATGTGTGTATTGGTTGTTTTATCACAGTAGTAAAAAGGGTATAGAAGGTTACTCAAGCTTAGAAGAATACAAGTTGTCTCATGGATGATTTTAGCAATATTAAAACCCATAATATTCTAGGTGCCATTCTGCCTAGGAAAGAAGACATGATGCATAGATTTGAATACAAGTGGATCAACATTGTGGAGAAGATAACACTCTACCCACTACCACTCTGACTAGAAGGAAAAATTACTTTTGTATGTGTGTAATTTTTTTACGCTTTGCTATCTAATTTCCAAATATTTTGTGATTATTGTTATTTAAAAAAGTCAAATTTCTACAATTAAACAACTGATTTGTTTGGTTGAGCTTCTAAGAACATAAGAAGTTCAGTCACCTAGCGATTAGAAAATTACAGTACTCCTATCAGGTACATAACTACTAGTTTAGACAAGATATGGTAGAAACTTTTCTATGGAGAAAAATATTACCCTGCCAATAGGTTGCAACCTTTCTATATAATTTATGTGTTTTCTCCCTATACAGTTCAGCTCATATTTTATTTAATGGTAAAAAACAAAAATTTGAATCACTGAAGTTCAAGAATATATTTTTATCTGTTTTTTCCATTTGGCTTTCAACAAGTTTCAAGGGGATATCTCTTCCATGACAAGCTTCCTCCCTGCCAAAATAATGTGGCTCACACTCTGATTGCAAAAGGTTAATAAAGTTTAGAAGAATATAGGATGTCTCATGGATGCTCATAGCAGAAGTTAAAACCAACAATATTTTAGGTGCCATTCTACCTAGGAAAGAAGACATGATGCATAGATTCGAATACAAGTGGATCAACATTGTGGAGAAGATAACACTCTATCCCACTACCACCCGGACTAGAAGGAAAAATTACTTGTGTATGTGCGGAATTGTTTTACGCTTTGCTATGTAATTTCCAGATATTTTGTGCTTATTGTTATTTAAAAAAATTGCATTTCTACAATTAAACAACTTATTTGTTTGGTTGAGATTCTGAGAACATAAGAACCTCAGTCACCTAGGCATTATAAAAATTTACATTACCCCTATCAGGTACATAACTACTGGTTTAGAATAGGATATGCTAGAAAGTTTTAGATGCAAAACAATATTACCCTTCCAATAGGTTGCATCCTTTCTATATCCTTTCTGTGTGTTCTCCCTGTACAGTTCAGGTCATCTTTCATTTATGTATAAAAAAAAGAAATTTCAATAAATGAAGTTGAATAATATATTTTTATCTATTTTTGCCATTTTCCTTTCAACAAGTTAAGGATTTCTTTTCACCAGCTTGCCCTTGCCTTCTTTTAGGCATGTGGGTCCATGCTTCAACACCTTTCACCTCAATCCCTTCGTGGTAACATAAAATGGTAACAACCCTTACCCATTTCCCCTTCCTTTTTTCACTGAAAGTTGTGTGAGCCTTATTTCATGCAACATTGAAGTCAAGGAAATTGGCACATTCTACTAAAATAGGGAGTCAACATAACCCAAGGATAGTGTTCCTGTTTTGAAAACATCATTACCTCACATCTTCAGCAAAAACAGAAATGAATGAGATCACACGGGTAAGAGTCATGTGTTAACATTATTTGCATTCATTATTATGTTAACATTTTACTTTACAACTTGCCATTCTTGACATTTTATGGATTATTGCATTGCTTATACTTACAAACAAATTCTTATGCTGCTCTCCTAATATGATTCTGTGTTGTGTTTCATTGGATTTAGAATACCTGCACGAAATTTCGTCACTCTCGACTTTGCTCAAGTGCCATCAAGGGCTTCCTCTGTTCTTGTACATCATCTTCGTTGGGGGGACTCATCTTGTCTCTATCCAACTTCTGTAGGTGCTTTTTGGGATATACATCATATGCTCTTGTAGAAGCCTTTGTATAAAATGAACATACTATCCATTAGTATAGTCAAGTGTTTATTAGTTGTTGTTGTGTTGAGTTTGCCTTTTTTTTTTCCTCTTCAAAGATTAGTCAACCATGGAAACTTATACAATGTATCATCTATTTTTTCCTTTTTTTTATCTAATTACTATGAGTATATAAAACACAGTATTCTGCATAAGAGGAATGAAATCTTGACCAGCAAGAGATAGGGTTCAAATTAATTTTGTTTGGTTTCAGCTATATAAAAAATTAGAAGTCTGGTACCTAGGTTGGAAAGAAAACCAATCCTTTTAAACTAAATCGTCTTTATCATGGGAGGAATAGAAATCTGATTAGCAAGATAGTTGGATGGGGACTAATGGTGACTTTTTCTTTTTCAGGTTGTTACTCTCTTTCAAATTTCATTGCACGGTTTTCCTTGTGATGTTGTTTTATTTGGAAAGAGATATTGAGGACACCTACACACATGATAATGATTTATGTTGACTGGGTTGTTTTAAAAAAGGTGATTTATTCTTCATTGTTGTTCCTTTCCCCCTAAAAGTTCAAGCATTGCAATGCAGACAGTGGTTTTGAAGGTTGGCGTGTATTGCAAAGGCTCTGTTGGATCTATTCTGCAAATTGTTTCAAAAAACTGGAAAGGAAACATCCTTCTGCCCAAAAGTGAAGGATACCACCAAATAATGGTGCATATTCTTAGTTTTAATATATATATGGACATATATTCAATATGCTTCTTGGAGACACTTATAATAATATTTATAATAAATTGGGCTTGCTTTTATTTTCATCAAAATTTAGATAACCTACACTTTCTACATTTAATGATCAAATACATTTGGATATATATGGGGTCTTTAAATTAATTTCTGATTAAGGATTTTATTCTAATACATTTCATTTTTAGTATGCCCGAGGTCTTGAAAGTCCTCTCTGATGAAGGTGTTTATTGATAGCCAACTGGTCCCTGATTTCATACCCTTTGATGAATGATTTGGGCTCATTAGCTTTAAATATTTTACTTAGCTGCTTTAAGGATTTTGAAGTGGAAATAATTGCTATATCTCTTAAGTTATAACATATTACATGAAACCTTGGAATATCTCCTAGGAGGCTTACTCAGTCCATTGTCTCTACATTTTCTAAGAAATTGCGTAGACTACTAATTTCATTTCCTTCTCTCGGTATCAGCTCAATCTTCTCAAACACTGAGTGGTCCTCCTCTTGACATACCAACAAATTTTTTACCTTTTTTACCCTCAACCAAACATCAGAAGTATTCTCACTCCTTTCACACTATTTTTTGAATTCACCCACTTTCTACAGAAATGGGGCAAATCCAACTTGCCATTGTAAGTTGTAGGGGAGGTTGATGGTGGAAGCTCATGCACATTCTATGATTGTGGATTTGCAGTTGGAGCATCAGAGGCAATGGCAAGAGTATTTCTAAATCCAAATATACTATCCTTCGGAGTACATATTTCTCCATAGGAAGTATAATTTTCAGCCATTAATTTGAAGTCAAAATTCTTTGAAGTTGGATAATCAGGAGATGAGGTATGCATGAGAATTCTTCATAAGGTTCCTGAAGATCATGTCTATGGACCTTGAAAGATGGGGCTTGAAAGTTGCTTCTGCAACCTGGTTGTACATCAAACTGTCTAAAATAGGGAGAGTCTGACATATCCATTTCAGTTTGAGGAGTTGAGGTAGCTTCAATGACCTCAACATTTTCAAATCCTTCATCTATTAAGATAGTAAGCATTCCATTGTTCTGTTATGATAATCTCTAGATTGTTGAACAGAGCACGCACTTATGAAAATCTCTATATTGTTCTCTTCTGGTGTTAACCAAGTTTGTGATCTCAAAGGGAATATGTTTTACTATTTAGACTGAAGTTATTTACGTCTCAAAGGTGGAGTGAGCATACCCTCATGCCCATGTAATGTCGCCCATTTTGACCCTCGTGATATTTTGGGCTATAATGTAAATAATGTATGCATATTATGTATGATTCCTAGCGTGGAGCTCAAGGCCAAGGCCCCGCTAGTGAACACTCGATCCAAGAGAGGCAAGTATTTGAAATTATGTTACCCATGTGCTAGTAAACCATGGGAATTGTAGATATACATCTTAATATAAAATCCCACAACTAGCTATGCAATGCAACAAGAGATGGGGGCATGATTTTACAAGGAATTGGGAGGGAAAACATTCAAACCCTTGAGCCAACCAAGTCAATCCAAGTGTCAATGAGAGAACCCATCAAACCCTCAACTACCCATGTTGACTTTTGTACCCAATCATTGATTTCTCCCCAGAGTTGGTTGAGGTAGTTAATGCCTTGGGGAATGAGAGGTATGGCTGTCCAAATTCGAGTATGGGAAAGCCACCTTGCATGGGAAATTGTGTTTTGCTTCTTGGGCAATAAATGAACCATGATTTTCTCTCCCAAGCCATTATTCATCAACAAGTCTTCCTCCCTCACGAGGGGGGAGCTATCTGGGTGCTTTGCAGCCCCGTTTTTCTAGTTATCCTGGTTTTCTCAGCCGGGAGAAGGTCGTTTTTGTGTTGTCTACTAGTGGGGAAGAAGAGGAATTGAATTGGGGTTCCATAGAGGTCGTTTTGGACCATTGAATGCCTAATTAGCTGGGGAAGAACTCGTTTTCCCCTGTGATTATTTTTCCCATCCCTTAATCCATTGTTGACTGGAAATGATTTGGGAAAACCCTTGGCCAACCTGTTGGTAAATCCATTGCTTTGGCTTGAACATGAGTGTAAGCCTCTAGGGTTCAAATGTAGCCTGATAAACCCAGTTGTGGACTGGCTTGGCTCAGATGAAATGATTAATTAGCTGTGAATAAGCTGGAATGTTCCCTTTCCCTGTGAGAATCATGCCCAGCTCGGGGGTGGCCTTCAGATGGACTCAGTATAAGCTGTCGAAGAGCCTATGGTTGGGTGGAATGTTGCAACGACATAGCTAGTTGCTTGGGATAATTGCACAATGAAGATAAGTGTTTTCTGTCTATGTATTTACTTCTGCAATGCATTAATTTGATGACTGTTTTGATATGTTGGATGGGCATGAATTGTGTGTGTGGATTAGTTTTAATTCCGCTATGCATATTGCCTAATTTGTATCTGCACACCAATGTTTATACTCTTATGATTCTAATTAGTGGGCTGAGTATTATGAAATGCCCATAATTTAGTGCCATGTTCCCTTCCTTGCATTGGGTTAGCAGGTGGGTACATTACAGTCCATCATTTTCACATTTGTATACTATAATTAGCTTGCACTATAAGGCATACCCTAATATTTCAGTGTTAAACAATGTCGAAGGAGTACAAAGAGCGATCCCTGACTTCATTATTAGTTATTTCTGTGTGCATTCTCATTCACATCTATGTCATATATGCATCCATTTGAACATTGATATGTCTATTGCCTATTGCAGCAAGATTAAGAAAACCATCAACATATTTCCACAAAGTATTTTCCATATCACATAGGATGATAGTATCTAACAGCAATTGCAAAGACAGAGAGCCATTCTAGAATTCTAATACAAGCAACCACCTGCAAAACACTTCATTCACCCACTTCAATTTTCACCATTCAATGAACCCCACGAATCTCTTAAAAGTTGCATTTTCTCAGAAAACCTCTTGCTACTCCCCTAACTGACCCCATCATCCACAAAACCCAGAATCGTGGGATTTTCAAATTCTTCTTTGTCTATTCAGAAAATAAATCGCAAGACCAATGCTTCTTTTCTCCATTAGATATCTTCTCCTCAATTCACACACATATTTTTCTTTAGTATACCTAGAAGCTCGATCAATTCATTATATATATATATATATATATATATATATATATATATCATGAGAGTGTGTGTAGACCAAACCGTTGACTCCTTCAAGACCAAATCGTGCTTTGAAAGCACAAGTTTAAGTGCCATCTCTCTTCTAAAAAATTGTTTTATAAATCACGCGGACCAATCATATTCAAGCTTCGATCACTTTATGAGTTTAGCCGACATTGAAGGAAAGATTACTAATGTGGGCTAAGCTTTCTTGTTTAAAACCCAAGGGCATTATGGCTGTGATTTTCCTTTTTTCTTCAAAAGACAATCTCATGACTGGAAGCATGAGATTGGCTTCATAACTCTTCAATGGGGGTATATGTATTTCACAAGTGCACCATGCACATGAAGGTTCTTCAAATGTTCGAACACTCTTAAACTTGCTTGACTTGCACCTTGTAGACCCATTGTGGTCAAGAGTCAAGATCTTCCTTTGCATATTTATTACCAATACATTATTATAAGAATTTCGAAGACCTGTAGTTGCAATGCTTCTGCCACATCATCAAATCGCTTTGTCATCATACCATTCTTCTAACATAATGCCCATTTCTCTACTCAACCATTCCTTTAGGGGCTTCTCACCATCCAAACCACATCAGGACTTTATTACATGTCTCCAATACTCCGTTTCTTACATTCAGATATATATAATTGCCATATAGAAGCTGGACATATTTATTTCATCCATTCATCTTTTCCCATCTTTTTAGTTCCTTTCATCTTATGTCTCTCCTAGTTTGTTATCATTCAATATGCATTGTCACATGAAATGCTAATTCAGTATACTTTTTACAGCCTGGCAGGATAATAAGCAAGATTATGCATGAATACCACAAACGAACACATTCTTTGCTTGAAGCAACTCTTGCACTTCACAAAATCAACTTCCAGGTATATTCTGATGCACTAACCTTTATGTGCTGCCATTGTCTTTTTTTCCCTAAAATCTTTTCGCTCTATGTTATATGCATGACTCGTTAATATTGTTCTTCTTTCCATAATTTTGTAGTATTATCCACCTGCTCTGAAGCACAAACAAAAACAACTTACCATGAGATTCCTTCATTAACACGCTGTCTTATTTAACTTGTTCCATATTTTGTATATTTTTTATGCCTTTCTTTTTGCACAATGCAATCTTAACATTTCCATTTTTCAAACTTTCAGATGTGTAACAATCCAGACTTGCACCTGGTAATATGGTCAACATTGCAACATTGTAGATGGACTTCTTCATCAAGCTCTTACCATGTTGCACTAAAGACTGAACATACCTATATTACTGAAGTCAATGCTGCTCCGGCCTTCTAGTTTCACAAATTAATATATGTGAATCACACCAGCTTCTAAAAGATGGGTCCCAAGAGGGTTTGCATCCTCTTCATCAAAATGGCACCCTAAACAACGCTGCCACTATTCATGCACAAAATATGCTTGTAACATCTATCTCATCACCAATATATGTGAAGAAGATACATTTTCTGCAATTAAATAATATATACTTCTTTTGTTTGAGAACCTAAGGACTTCATTTACATATGCCTTTCGTTTATAAAACTTGTGTTCCATGGATTTTCTTTTGAAGCAACATCGCATGAAGAAGAACTGCAACCAACATCTGTCTTTTGCATCATACAAAAATACCTACTTCTCAAAGACAACATTCCTGTGTGTATGTCATTACAACTTTGCAACTATTAACTCTCTAACATGTGTGTATGTCAATAAATCCTTTAAATTTTTTACTTGTCTCTAGAAACTTTGCATTCTGGTTGCAAAGGTTACATTTGGGAATGGTGATTATTTACCTCTCTATTAATACCTTATATCTTTGTTATGTTGTTTAATTTCATCTATTTGTTGCTTTTCTTTTTACTTAGACCATTGTTTTCTTGCATGCAATTTTAACTCATTTCATAATTGGTTTATATTTTTTCATGCTTTCAATAGTTTTTTTATATATATCATGACTTGATGTCTCAACCAAGTATCTCATAATTTATATATTTGCATTAACTTAATATATATGCAAAGTAACTTAGTACTTCCATTTTCTTTATATGATTACATATCCCCTTATTATTGCCCCTTTTTAGATTTTTAGAGGCAATTGCTAGTTTAAACAATTTTAAAAAGAAAAGAATAGTCAATGATGTTGCTCGTTACATTTTAAATGTGAACGACCAGCTGAGCCTTAAAGGTTTCACTTGTTTAAGTGCGGGCTCTTCTTCACCAGATAACGGTTGCCGACTGCAAAATAAAATTTGTCAACGTCACAATATTTAAATCTTGTATTATATTAAAAAGCAGAGAATCTAGGGTTTCACTTGTGCGGATCATATTAAAAGAGAAAGTCAAAATGATATTTAAATCTTGTATTATATTAAATTGGTATCAGAGCCCATCGATCATCGAGCCATCGATCATCTATACTCAGGTTCTCATGGATCCCCATATTCCTTATGATGAGCTGAGAAATAAATGTTTTACTGAATGTTCTACTTCCTCTATGAATGATTTATTTCCCAGTCGTGATATTCAATGGATAAATCATGGTAGTTCAGAGTTTGTTAATAATGATCCTACAAAACCTTTTGAACTACCCCGACTCTCAGCAGATCAGATATATAAGGATATGTCTATGTTTCATTTTAAGTCTAGACAACTTTTCCAAGTTCGTGAAGGTGTTTCCGAAGTGACTGTAAATAATAGTTCAGCCGGTCAGACCCTTGGTCTCCTTGACCCAGCAGAAGTAAAAAATTATAAGAAAAAATATGGAAAGAATTTTGTTAATCTTGGTAGAGCCCTCATTGGAGTGGAACCTTTGGTCCGCCCTGGCATAAATGCCACAGCCCTTGTCTGCTGTTTGGATAATCGACACAATAAGTTCATGGATGCATTAATTGGTGGAGTTCAAATGCCACTCTCAAATGGCATTCAATATCTGGATATAATTCCTGGCTTTAACATCTCTCTGAATGATCCCTGGATTCACAAAGTATTAGAGGTCAAGATTTATACATCTGGTTTTGATATGAAGCCTGGAGCCTTAAACCTCCGGATTCATCATTCTCTTGCCCTACGATTCACTAATACTCAGAATCCCATCAATCAGTTATATCCCAGAGACCAAGACACGGCTGCAGTCTTGGTTCGAAGCGACCCCAGGAATGGTTCCCTCGTCCCTTCAAAAATTTCTTGGAACCAACTCAGCTTTCCTCCTGAGTGGGTGGTGGATGCTCCAAAACAGCCTCTTTCTCAGTCTGTCACCACCTCCGATATTCGTGAAGACTCCTCCTCTGCCGTTATCTCTTTCCCTCCTCCAACAGCCCAGCGTGGTGGGAATCTTCTACCCAGATCTACCTCTTTCCGCACAACTTCATCAACTTCCTCTGAACGCCCCATAAGTAGGACCTCCTCCGAAAAGGAACCTTTCTTAAGACGAGCCTGCTTACATAAAGAAGTTCCTGTAAATATTCCCTTTTCTGTTGTTTGTCCAAATTGTCAGGACTTAGTCCCTCCCAAACAACCAAAACCTAAAGAAAGTTCACATAAATATCCATGCCCAAATCCTGAGTGTGAACCTTCTCCTCTAAGTCAATATCCACATGAATCTGAATTCATGATGGCATCATCTCCCTCTAACTGGTGGGAAGAGAATTTCAAGAAAGCATCTACAGGTATCACTGAAATCCACAAGGATGAAATTTCTGATGCTACATCCCAGTTAGATCGTATTTTGTCTGTCCAGAAACCCCACCTGGATAAATCTGGCCTAGGATTCTGCCCACTCTCTAGCCAAACCAAAAAATTGCTAGACCTGCCTGCTCGAGAAATGGAAAAAGGTGAGCAATACAGACTTCAGGCTAGAGAACATAGGATTCAACAAAGAATGGCACTCCCGCCATCCAGAATGAAACCTTGTACCAGGAAAGACATCAAAGAACCCTCCTTGGCCCAGAAAGAAATATTTGAGATAATTAAGTTTGGCCATGCTCCTTTTGATCCCAAGGATAAGATTATGAAAAATCTGTTCTATTGGGATCTCTACACTCATCCAGAAGCAGAAGAATTCTGGAAACAAACTTTGCCCCCAGGAGAAAGGAGAAGAATGTCTGAAAGATGGCACTTTGAGATGGACCTAAGAAATGAATGGATTTCCTTCTATGAATGGTGGAAGGAATTCGAACAGACACTGGCCATGATGCAGTCCTCTGCAAAACCTGAGGACAAGAAGCCTGAGTCCAAAGGAGAAAGGACTCAGAAAGGCCATTTATGGAAAAGTCTCCAGGGTGAAGAAATCTACACAGAAGCAAACTTCCCACCCTTCAGACCAATTAAGCTTGAATATGAAGATGGATCAGCTCCTGCAGCTCCCATCCTTCTAAATAATGAGAAAGCAGAACAAGCAAATTGGTCAAACTTGGCACTAAAAGGATTGGCCATCCAAAACATAGAAATACAAAATAAAATGCCAGGATCCACACAGGTTGATTCTCTGCAATATACTTGCAGAAAAATTCATGATGAAGTTCAGCATATTCGTTTAAATACTGTTGAACATATCCCAGTCTCTGCTCAAGAAGTCAGAACGGCAAATGACTCTCTAAAGGATGATTTGACAGATTCCATATCTGACTTAGACAGGAATGTAGGGGAAGCCTTTTCCTACATCGCAGAGAAAGTCAATTACACTGCCAAAACAGTTGGCAGGATCCAAGCAGAAATTGCTAAGCCAAAAATTGATGCATCTAAGCTTAGCCATCCTGGTGAATTATCTCTTGCTAGTTCACTACCCATCACACTTTCTGCTCCTCTCACTCCGAAGACCTCTGGCAAAGAAGTCATTCTCATGACTGCAGAATCAAGTTGGAATTATAATAAGCCACGCAAATTTGTGCCTCCAGATCTCCACAAAGAAGATTCAGGCTTCCAGGAATCTTTTAACCCAAATAATTTTTATTCATGGAATTTGGATGATAAGAATGAAGGTGAAATATTAGATATGGTCAATAAAATGATGATATGCTTTCAAGCTTATATGTCTACAGGAAGACATGACCATGCAGAGGCAGTCAATGTTATTGTCTCTGGATTCAATGGCAATTTGGGTGTTTGGTGGAATACCCATCTCCCAACTGTTCAGAAAATGGAAATTCAGACCAGCACCAAAAATGGTGAACCAAATATCATTGGTGCGCTCCTGGCTGCGATCATTGCAGAATTCTGTGGCTATAGTGCTACGATTGCAGAAAAACATAAACAGATCCTGCTGCAACTCAGAATCAAGACAGTATCCCAGTACCACTGGTATCATAAGCAATGGATCAGGAGAATCTATAAGATTGAGTTTGATAGAGCAGAAGAAAGGGTTTTCAAAGAAAAATATTTTGCTGGTCTGCCCTCAGGATTCCGGGAACTCCTGCGCGATAAATTTGAAGAAGATCTGTCTCTCCACACATGGGGCCAATTCAGAGCTGCTGCAGAAAAAATCTTCTTGCAATATTGTGAAAATAAAAAGCTCGATAAAGACCTCTCCCACTCGGTCTCTTTTCGTGGCGGAAGGGAAGTCTGCCGGATGTTTGGAATTGAGCCTCCCAAAAAAGCTCACAAACATCACCTCGGCCATAAAACAAAAAAGTATAAAAGAAAGCCTGCTAGCAGATGGAAGGAAAAGTATCCTCTAGACCCAAGAAAAGAGCCAGAAAAAAGAAAAATGAAATGCTTCTATTGTGGCAAAGAAGGCCACTCTGCTTCTGAATGCTACAAACGAAATCAAGATTATCAGAGGAAGCAGAAAGGAACAAGGACTTGGTCTAACAGAGAAAAGGTATTCCCCAAGGTGGAACCTTTTGATGATAATCTCAGAGGAATACCCAGAAGAGCCCCTCCAAGAAAACACAACTTGATGCATATAGCAGCATCAGAAGAAGAGAACACAGATGAGACCACTGCAACAGAAAACAGTGAACCAGAAAACACTGATCTCATGCATGTCCACCAGATGTACAATAATCCTTGTAGATGTGGTGGCAAATGTACTGAATGCCGAGAAGAGCAAGTGACTTATGACTCAGATAGTTCTTTGCAATCACATGAACAGGAGTTGTTTGCCGCTTGGACTAAACAAAATACTCGAACAGAGTCTTCCTCTTCCTCAAGCGACTCGGAAGCAGTAAATTGTTTCATGGCTGGTACCGACGATGAAGATGAAGAAGATCCTAAAGAGTTGATGAAGAAAGCTATTGCCAGAATGAAAGAAGGCAGTAAAAAGAATGACTTGGTAAATAGCTTCAACAAGATTTTCTTGGACGACAAGAAAGGCAAAGGAGGACAAAGCTCGAAGCATAAATTCAGGAGAAAATATGTCCAAGAAACAGAATCAGAAAAAGAAAGCTCAGGAGAAGAAAAATTCAGATGGTCCTGGAAAGCTGCTAATCTCCCGAGCATGGAAAAAAACGTATACCCTCTCTTGGCTCAAATGCAACAAGAGCCACAAAAGATTGACCTGGCTACCTTACATAAGGAGCATCTAAAGCTGGTACAGGAGGTTAAAGAGCTTAGGCTCTTGATTGAAGAAATGAAACAACAACCAGAATCATCACGATCAAAGCCTGAACAGTCTGAAGAAGATATGCATTTAATGGTCGCCGTACACCAGCAAACTGTGGTCAACTTGCATATCAAAATCCATGAAGATGAAGTCAAGGTACTTGCACTAATTGAATCCGGAGCAGACCTGTGTTTCCTAAAAAGGAAATATGTTGATCCTCACTACTGGGAACCATGTCGAACTCCAGTGCGGGGATTTGGAGGAAGAAAAGCAATTGAGTATAAAACCAGCTTTGGAAAGGTATGTCTTGGAAATTTTTATATAAACTGTATCTTTCTGCTGGTTGAAGATGACTTTACTCATGAATGTATTATTGGAACTAGTTTGCTATCTACCACAATTCCCCATGGTGTCAAGTATAATAGCAGAGGCCAAATTGGTTATCATTTTACTGTTAAAAGAAAAGAAATATTTCTTCCACTAGTGTCATCTGAAGAAAAGACCCACTCTATCTGGACCCTAGAAGTAAATTCTGTGAAAGAAAAGATAAAAGAAAAGGGGATCCAGATTAGAGCAATCAAGAAAGCTGAGCACCTATACAGGCTAGAAGAAGAATTAAAGAATCCTAGTGTACAGCAAAAAATTGAAGAAATAAGAAAAGAATTTGCTGACAAGGTTTGCCATACATCTCCTAATGCATTCTGGCATAGGAAGCAGTTCTGGGTAAACCTAAAATACAGAGAAGAATTCCAAGGAAACCCTAGCAGAAGTAGAGCCATCCCAATGAATAAGGAATACAGACAACTCTGCAAAAGGGAAATTGAAGATTTGCTGCACAAAGGACTCATCCAAAGATCAAGAAGTCCATGGTCGTGTGCAGCATTTTATGTCAACAAACATTCAGAGCAGGTTCGAGGAGTTCCTAGAATGGTCATCAACTACAAACCTCTGAATGATGCATTGGAATGGATACGGTATCCAATTCCAAACAAATCTGATTTGATCAAACGAATAGCAGGAGCCAAAATCTTTTCAAAGTTTGATCTCAAGTCTGGCTTTTGGCAAATCGGCATAAAACCAGAAGACCAGTATAAAACAGCCTTCAATGTGCCTCATGGACAATATGAATGGAAGGTAATGCCATTTGGTCTGAAGAATGCCCCTTCAGAGTTCCAGAGGATTATGGAGTCTGTTCTGGAACCATACATGGATTGGCTGATGGTATATATTGATGATATTTTAGTATTTTCAAAATCCATTGAGGAACACATAAAACATCTTAGAACACTATTGCATGTTATACACAAGAATGGGTTTGTTCTTTCGGAAAAGAAAATGAAATTGTTCCAAACTGATATTGAATTCTTGGGACAGAGAATTAAACATGGAAAGATAGAAGTTCAGAAGCATGCCATTGAATTTGCAGAAAAGTTCCCTGATGTAATCACAGATAAAAAACAATTACAGAGATTTCTAGGATGCTTGAACTATGTTGCAGCTTACTATGAAAATTGTGCTCAAGACAGAAAGCTGCTTAATAAAAGATTGGGAACAAACCCTCCTCCATGGTCAAAGCAGCACACTGAAGCAGTTCGAAGGATAAAAGAAAAGGTGAGAACTCTTCCTATCCTTCATATTATTGATGAAGATCTCATGAAGATCCTTGAGACTGATGCTTCAGAAGAAGGCTGGGGAGCAGTACTGAAGCAGTGCAGGAACGACTGCAATGGTAAAGATGAAGAAATAGTATGGTTCACTTCAGGAACTTGGAATGATGCACAGAAAAAATACCATACTATTGATAAGGAAATAAAGGCTTGTCTAAATGCAATCCAGAAATTTGAGATTCATCTAATGAATAAGAAATTCTTAATAAGAACAGACAGCCAAGCAATGAAGTTTGTATTGGAGAATCCAATACGAAACTCTACTGCTAAAGCAAAATTTGCTAGATGGCAAGCATTGTTTTCTCAGTATGAGTTTGAAATTAAGCACATAAAGGGTTCTCAGAATTGTATTGCTGATTTTTTAACCAGAGAACATTTGCAGGAAAAATATGGAATCCAGACCCCAAGTTGCATGGTGATTATCACAGAATGGCATGAAGGAAGCAACACATGCAGATACTTAGATGAACAAATGAGCTGGAGTGACTACGCTAGCCAATGGAAGCCAACCTGGCAGCTTAGGTCTACAGAGGTACTGGATGAAAATCTGCAGCATCCCAACCTATTAATAAACCTGGTCCCAGAGCATCGACGGTATCCAACGTCAACAGTCACCGTCCCAAACATGGTTTACGGCAGACAACTCCGACAGGCCATAGATGCCTCCCATACTCTCCAGACACATTTCCAAGACTTGTGTCTTATCAGTACAGAATCTGCTTTAGGACAAGTCCTTGAACAATATTATTGTATTAAACAAATGCGTGGTCTGGCAGCTTGGCCAAGAAATGATGGTACCTTAAGATTCCCCCTCACGGATATCAACTACGGCAGCTACCAGAGGATGTGGTGGGATTTCTTAAAAAAGGACAATAGAGACCATGAATACTTTGCCAAAATCAAGTTTGGCCTCCAGCGAGCCCATGTGATCCATGAAATTCCTGACTGGATTCATTGTTGGTGGAATGATTTCGGCCTCAGCAAAAGCGGAGTGGACCCTGCAATAATTCAGCACGAACATAGCCAGTACTGTATCCCGTGCTCCAAGGTGGAAGACATGTATATAAGTGATGTGTGTGATAATACTCATTTACTACATACTTTTATTTCAAATAAATTCCAGTGGCTTGTGAAGACCAAAATTCAAGTACAAAACAGAAATGGGCAACGCATCATCATCCGGAGCATCTATACAAAAATGTGGGACCCCACTTATCAGCGTCAGTATGGCCATCCATACGACGATATGATAGAATGGCCCCAGACTCGTACTGCCTATAGTCTTTTGATTGATGAAAATTGCTAGTGTCCTCATCATGAAAGGGTTTTCGTGGGTTCCCTCTTTCAAAATCTCCACTGTGTAATGTCACTTCTGTCATAAAAGGTTTTCCGTGGGATTCCTTAATAAAAATCTCCACTATGTATTGTCATCGCGATCATAAGTAGTTTCCGTGATCTCCACTTTGTAATAGCCACGTTCATGATTTGTCACATGGAGACTCAGGACACTTTCCTGACTTCTGGTGCGGTTTGACCCACATCTCCGACACAAATCTAACCGGCCATCTTTAAGGACGATTTGATTCGACTTCACGGGACCTACATTGGATCCTCCCAAAGGATCCAAGGCTCTTCCATGTTATAAATATGAGCCTGCCCTCTTCTTTTGGTATTCGCATCCTTAGAGAGTCTAGAATTTGAGTCTGCAAGTGTTTCAGTAGTTGAAGCTTGCAAGGTCTAATAGGTGTCGAGGCAAGATTGTATGCTCTGCGAGTTGCCAGCACTGGTATAACATCGCACCAGAATATCTTAGCCCGTGTGTCCTAGATAGGTGTCTTTCTGATCTGTCTGCGCAGTGCTTCCAGAAGCCTTCGAGTAGGTTCGGTGCTTCGGCCCTTACCCAAAGATAAATGAGCCTGCGTGCATAAGGCAGAGGAATATTAGAAGTCTGAGAACTATTTGTAATCTGAAAGCTCTGTAATTATTCCGCTGCAATTAATACAAAGGCCTGGGTACCATTCCCAGTTTCGAATTTGTGCATTTCTGGTTTGTCTAAGCCGTATCACCCATTAGCCCGGGGCTGGAATTCCTTGCTATCTCATAAGATTCATTGTTCTGGTCGTGAATAGCAGTAAGTCACAAAGTAAGTCTCGAGGGAGCAGCAGTGCATGTTCGGCAAGTTAAGGAGCGATCGAAGAAAGATAGCAGGCGTGTGAGTTTCAGTCATTAAAGCCAGGAAAAGCAAGCCCGACGCTGGAAGTTGCTCCAGTCTACCAGGTGTAGAGGCCCCTGCGTACAATTGGTATCAGAGCTCCAGTCTACAGGAAGACATGACCATGCAGAGGCAGTCAATGTTATTGCCTCTGGATTCAATGGCAATTTGGGTGTTTGGTGGAATACCCATCTCCCAAATGTTCAGAAAATGGAAATTCAGACCAGCACCAAAAATGGTGAACCAAATATCATTGGTGCACTCCTGGATGCGATCATTGTAGAATTCTGTGGCTATAGTGCTACGATTGCAGAAAAACATAAACAGATCCTGCTGCAACTCAGAATCAAGACAGTATCCCAGTACCACTGGTATCATAAGCAATGGATCAGGAGAATCTATAAGATTGAGTTTGATAGAGCAGAAGAAAGGGTTTTCAAAGAAAAATATTTTGCTGGTCTGCCCTCAGGATTCCGGGAACTCCTGCGCGATAAATTTGAAGAAGATCTGTCTCTCCACACATGGGGCCAATTCAGAGCTGCTGCAGAAAAAATCTTCTTGCAATATTGTGAAAATAAAAAGCTCGATAAAGACCTCTCCCACTCGGTCTCTTTTCGTGGCGGAAGGGAAGTCTGCCGGATGTTTGGAATTGAGCCTCCCAAAAAAGCTCACAAACATCACCTCGGCCATAAAACAAAAAAGTATAAAAGAAAGACTGCTAGCAGATGGAAGGAAAAGTATCCTCTAGACCCAAGAAAAGAGCCAGAAAAAAGAAAAATGAAATGCTTCTATTGTGGCAAAGAAGGCCACTCTGCTTCTGAATGCTACAAACGAAATCAAGATTATCAGAGGAAGCAGAAAGGAACAAGGACTTGGTCTAACAGAGAAAAGGTATTCCCCAAGGTGGAACCTTTTGATGATAATCTCAGAGGAATACCCAGAAGAGCCCCTCCAAGAAAACACAACTTGATGCATATAGCAGCATCAGAAGAAGAGAACACAGATGAGACCACTGCAACAGAAAACAGTGAACCAGAAAACACTGATCTCATGCATGTCCACCAGATGTACAATAATCCTTGTAGATGTGGTGGCAAATGTACTGAATGCCGAGAAGAGCAAGTGACTTATGACTCAGATAGTTCTTTGCAATCACATGAACAGGAGTTGTTTGCCGCTTGGACTAAACAAAATACTCGAACAGAGTCTTCCTCTTCCTCAAGCGACTCGGAAGCAGTAAATTGTTTCATGGCTGGTACCGACGATGAAGATGAAGAAGATCCTAAAGAGTTGATGAAGAAAGCTATTGCCAGAATGAAAGAAGGCAGTAAAAAGAATGACTTGGTAAATAGCTTCAACAAGATTTTCTTGGACGACAAGAAAGGCAAAGGAGGACAAAGCTCGAAGCATAAATTCAGGAGAAAATATGTCCAAGAAACAGAATCAGAAAAAGAAAGCTCAGGAGAAGAAAAATTCAGATGGTCCTGGAAAGCTGCTAATCTCCCGAGCATGCAAAAAAAACGTATACCCTCTCTTGGCTCAAATGCAACAAGAGCCACAAAAGATTGACCTGGCTACCTTACATAAGGAGCATCTAAAGCTGGTACAGGAGGTTAAAGAGCTTAGGCTCTTGATTGAAGAAATGAAACAACAACCAGAATCATCACGATCAAAGCCTGAACAGTCTGAAGAAGATATGCATTTAATGGTCGCCGTACACCAGCAAACTGTGGTCAACTTGCATATCAAAATCCATGAAGATGAAGTCAAGGTACTTGCACTAATTGACTCCGGAGCAGACCTGTGTTTCCTAAAAAGGAAATATGTTGATCCTCACTACTGGGAACCATGTCGAACTCCAGTGCGGGGATTTGGAGGAAGAAAAGCAATTGAGTATAAAACCAGCTTTGGAAAGGTATGTCTTGGAAATTTTTATATAAACTGTATCTTTCTGCTGGTTGAAGATGACTTTACTCATGAATGTATTATTGGAACTAGTTTGCTATCTACCACAATTCCCCATGGTGTCAAGTATAATAGCAGAGGCCAAATTGGTTATCATTTTACTGTTAAAAGAAAAGAAATATTTCTTCCACTAGTGTCATCTGAAGAAAAGACCCACTCTATCTGGACCCTAGAAGTAAATTCTGTGAAAGAAAAGATAAAAGAAAAGGGGATCCAGATTAGAGCAATCAAGAAAGCTGAGCACCTATACAGGCTAGAAGAAGAATTAAAGAATCCTAGTGTACAGCAAAAAATTGAAGAAATAAGAAAAGAATTTGCTGACAAGGTTTGCCATACATCTCCTAATGCATTCTGGCATAGGAAGCAGTTCTGGGTAAACCTAAAATACAGAGAAGAATTCCAAGGAAACCCTAGCAGAAGTAGAGCCATCCCAATGAATAAGGAATACAGACAACTCTGCAAAAGGGAAATTGAAGATTTGCTGCACAAAGGACTCATCCAAAGATCAAGAAGTCCATGGTCGTGTGCAGCATTTTATGTCAACAAACATTCAGAGCAGGTTCGAGGAGTTCCTAGAATGGTCATCAACTACAAACCTCTGAATGATGCATTGGAATGGATACGGTATCCAATTCCAAACAAATCTGATTTGATCAAACGAATAGCAGGAGCCAAAATCTTTTCAAAGTTTGATCTCAAGTCTGGCTTTTGGCAAATCGGCATAAAACCAGAAGACCAGTATAAAACAGCCTTCAATGTGCCTCATGGACAATATGAATGGAAGGTAATGCCATTTGGTCTGAAGAATGCCCCTTCAGAGTTCCAGAGGATTATGGAGTCTGTTCTGGAACCATACATGGATTGGCTGATGGTATATATTGATGATATTTTAGTATTTTCAAAATCCATTGAGGAACACATAAAACATCTTAGAACACTATTGCATGTTATACACAAGAATGGGTTTGTTCTTTCGGAAAAGAAAATGAAATTGTTCCAAACTGATATTGAATTCTTGGGACAGAGAATTAAACATGGAAAGATAGAAGTTCAGAAGCATGCCATTGAATTTGCAGAAAAGTTCCCTGATGTAATCATAGATAAAAAACAATTACAGAGATTTCTAGGATGCTTGAACTATGTTGCAGCTTACTATGAAAATTGTGCTCAAGACAGAAAGCTGCTTAATAAAAGATTGGGAACAAACCCTCCTCCATGGTCAAAGCAGCACACTGAAGCAGTTCGAAGGATAAAAGAAAAGGTGAGAACTCTTCCTATCCTTCATATTATTGATGAAGATCTCATGAAGATCCTTGAGACTGATGCTTCAGAAGAAGGCTGGGGAGCAGTACTGAAGCAGTGCAGGAACGACTGCAATGGTAAAGATGAAGAAATAGTATGGTTCACTTCAGGAACTTGGAATGATGCACAGAAAAAATACCATACTATTGATAAGGAAATAAAGGCTTGTCTAAATGCAATCCAGAAATTTGAGATTCATCTAATGAATAAGAAATTCTTAATAAGAACAGACAGCCAAGCAATGAAGTTTGTATTGGAGAATCCAATACGAAACTCTACTGCTAAAGCAAAATTTGCTAGATGGCAAGCATTGTTTTCTCAGTATGAGTTTGAAATTAAGCACATAAAGGGTTCTCAGAATTGTATTGCTGATTTTTTAACCAGAGAACATTTGCAGGAAAAATATGGAATCCAGACCCCAAGTTGCATGGTGATTATCACAGAATGGCATGAAGGAAGCAACACATGCAGATACTTAGATGAACAAATGAGCTGGAGTGACTACGCTAGCCAATGGAAGCCAACCTGGCAGCTTAGGTCTACAGAGGTACTGGATGAAAATCTGCAGCATCCCAACCTATTAATAAACCTGGTCCCAGAGCATCGACGGTATCCAACGTCAACAGTCACCGTCCCAAACATGGTTTACGGCAGACAACTCCGACAGGCCATAGATGCCTCCCATACTCTCCAGACACATTTCCAAGACTTGTGTCTTATCAGTACAGAATCTGCTTTAGGACAAGTCCTTGAACAATATTATTGTATTAAACAAATGCGTGGTCTGGCAGCTTGGCCAAGAAATGATGGTACCTTAAGATTCCCCCTCACGGATATCAACTACGGCAGCTACCAGAGGATGTGGTGGGATTTCTTAAAAAAGGACAATAGAGACCATGAATACTTTGCCAAAATCAAGTTTGGCCTCCAGCGAGCCCATGTGATCCATGAAATTCCTGACTGGATTCATTGTTGGTGGAATGATTTCGGCCTCAGCAAAAGTGGAGTGGACCCTGCAATAATTCAGCACGAACATAGCCAGTACTGTATCCCGTGCTCCAAGGTGGAAGACATGTATATAAGTGATGTGTGTGATAATACTCATTTACTACATACTTTTATTTCAAATAAATTCCAGTGGCTTGTGAAGACCAAAATTCAAGTACAAAACAGAAATGGGCAACGCATCATCATCCGGAGCATCTATACAAAAATGTGGGACCCCACTTATCAGCGTCAGTATGGCCATCCATACGACGATATGATAGAATGGCCCCAGACTCGTACTGCCTACAGTCTTTTGATTGATGAAAATTGCTAGTGTCCTCATCATGAAAGGGTTTTCGTGGGTTCCCTCTTTCAAAATCTCCACTGTGTAATGTCACTTCTGTCATAAAAGGTTTTCCGTGGGATTCCTTAATAAAAATCTCCACTATGTATTGTCATCGCGATCATAAGTAGTTTCCGTGATCTCCACTTTGTAATAGCCACGTTCATGATTTGTCACATGGAGACTCAGGACACTTTCCTGACTTCTGGTGCGGTTTGACCCACATCTCCGACACAAATCTAACCGGCCATCTTTAAGGACGATTTGATTCGACTTCACGGGACCTACATTGGATCCTCCCAAAGGATCCAAGGCTCTTCCATGTTATAAATATGAGCCTGCCCTCTTCTTTTGGTATTCGCATCCTTAGAGAGTCTAGAATTTGAGTCTGCAAGTGTTTCAGTAGTTGAAGCTTGCAAGGTCTAATAGGTGTCGAGGCAAGATTGTATGCTCTGCGAGTTGCCAGCACTGGTATAACATCGCACCAGAATATCTTAGCCCGTGTGTCCTAGATAGGTGTCTTTCTGATCTGTCTGCGCAGTGCTTCCAGAAGCCTTCGAGTAGGTTCGGTGCTTCGGCCCTTACCCAAAGATAAATGAGCCTGCGTGCATAAGGCAGAGGAATATTAGAAGTCTGAGAACTATTTGTAATCTGAAAGCTCTGTAATTATTCCGCTGCAATTAATACAAAGGCCTGGGTACCATTCCCAGTTTCGAATTTGTGCATTTCTGGTTTGTCTAAGCCGTATCACCCATTAGCCCGGGGCTGGAATTCCTTGCTATCTCATAAGATTCATTGTTCTGGTCGTGAATAGCAGTAAGTCACAAAGTAAGTCTCGAGGGAGCAGCAGTGCATGTTCGGCAAGTTAAGGAGCGATCGAAGAAAGATAGCAGGCGTGTGAGTTTCAGTCATTCAAGCCAGGAAAAGCAAGCCCGACGCTGGAAGTTGCTCCAGTCTACCAGGTGTAGAGGCCCCTGCGCGGCATAATCCACTCCAGTCTCCAATGAACAAAGGTTTTGTTTTCTTTGCAATGGCATGACGTCAGGAAAGACGTCACGCGATGAAACATCATCCGCCACGTCAGAGAGGTTATCCCACCCACGTAACCATCACCTCGCGTTCTATAAAATGGAGGCGCCCCCAGCATGTTCAGAAGCATTCCAATAACATTTGGAGTTTATTAGCGGTGAAACTATTCCAATAATATTTGGCATTCGAAGAGTTTTTTAGAGGTGAAACGATCTCATCTGAGGCAGCCATGGCCAGCACCTCATTTGGCTTTGCATTAGCGGTAGTGGTACTAGCCGTGGCGGTGGGCAGTGTTGCAGGTGATCCGAATACAACAATACTTCAGGTTCTTTGTAACAATCAGAAAATCCCAAGCGGAGACCCATTCTTTGGGACTCTGGGAAGCCTGCTCACAAATCTCGGGGAAAATCCTCAATACTCGCTGACGCAGGCAGGCAGCGGGGGTTCACCCACTGCCTACGGACGAGCATACTGCTTTGCACTAATCTCATGGTCTGATTGCACCTCCTGCGTTACGTCCGCTGCAGGCGCCATTTTGCCCATCTGCAGCAACGCCATTGGTGCCCAACTTACGCTGGATGACTGTTACCTCCGCTACGAACAGTACAGCTTTTTTTAGCATCAACTGCGGTACTGCAATGCAATAATCCTTCTAATATCTCTATTTAAATAAAACACGCGGATTCTTTGAGCTAGAGAATCTAAAGTGTTCGTTCTATAGGTATTTATATTTTATAACGCAGATGCATATATTTTACAATTTGGAGTGGAGTGGATTAGGAAGTGTTCTATCTATACGTATTTATATTTTATAATGTAGAATGTGTATGTTCTACAATTTCGAGTGGAGTGGCTAAGGAACTGTCAAATTGTTAAATTGTTGAAGATCTCTATATATAAGACTCTTTACCATTTATGCATTCGAATGCTTTATTTAAAGGAAATTAGCACAGTGAAATGCAGTTATCAATTTATTGTTTGGATAAGACCATTGGAATGACTAAGCGTTTAGGGTTTTGTTCTATTTGCATATGTAAAGCCTTTAATTTCCTCTGTTTTGTTTTGGATATTTTCTTTCCATCTTTAAAAAGATTTCGGTTGAAAGTCTCAGTTTTCCAAGAAATTAGCACAGTGAAATGCACTTATCAATTTATTGTTTGGATAAGACCAGTGGAATGACTAAGCGTTTAGGTTTTTGTTCTATTTGCACATGTAAAACCTTTAATTTCCTCTTAGTTTTGTTTTGGATATTTTCTTTCCATCTTTAAAAATATTTGGGTTGAAAGTCTCAGTTTTCCGTTTTATTGGAGTAGGAAGTTGCAGATCAATATCGTTTATTTTTGGAAAGATTATCTATTATATCAAGTCTCATTGAAACAAAAAGTTTCTACCTAACTTCATGCATGAATTCTAGTGTCATGAAAGATGTACATACATGTGAGCTTGTTTGGCATATGTGTTTATGTGATAGAGCGCCATCCGGATGGCAGTAGCGCAGGCAAGCAGGACAAGGGCTCTGTAGTATTATTCTAAGCTGATGTATTCGTTGGCACATTAACTGAATCTGTTTGAACTACACAAACTAGCTGTATATTAACTGGATAATGGGAGGGACACTAGGCAAGGTGATAGCTTTTGATCAAGCTCTCAAGGGAGGGGTGGAAAATTCATACCATAGTTATAGAGATAGGTGTTTATATTTTAGAATTTGAACTGGAGTATAGCTTATTTTTTCTTATATTGCATGAAGATGAGATAAGAGTACTATCTAAACTGATTTTAGGGCAGTCATTCTAAATTCAAAATAAACCATTATATATATATATATATATAATAACAAGTAACTTGTTAGTGGCACTTAACTTAACTTATCTATGTTCACCCACAACAAATTAAATGGTTGTGTTAGTTCTAACATTTCAAGCATCTTTCATCAATGACCTTGAAATCTCGGAGTTCTTCACCTATTGATCTAATAGTTTTCTTAGCTCTAATAGTTTTCTTAGCCGGGAACAGTGATGGAATTTGACTGGTCATGCGGCATGTTGACTGTCAAATATGGTTACATTTTTTTGCTAATCATCTATGAAGGGTATATTTCCCATTTAAACGTATTTTTGAAGGGTATTAAAATTTCTAAAACTTCATCATATTTCTATTATTTTTTTAAGGGTAACATAATTTAGAAAACGTCATTATATTACCAGAAGTTTTAATATATTTTATGTTATATTTAATTATACTTTCCAAATTCGAACTTCCAAACACACTTTCAGTAAATAAATAGAAACATATATTAAATTAGTATTATTTCCATCTTTCCATGCCTTTGGAGTTTGGAAATTAAAGAAAAAAACTCATTTAAGTCAATGGTTTTGATTATTTTTTTATTTTTCTAGTATTGTAATGAACATCTACATATTACAATTTTCAGTGCTTATCAAAGGTATTTATTGCATGATTTTTTTGACATTATATTTAGTGTTTGGTTTAGATTTAGAGATTTGTTTGAAATCTACAACTTTGAAGAAATGTTATAAAGTATTTTCTGTGTTTTTTTTTATAATTTTAAATAACGTCATTTATATGTAGCCTGAATTATTTTTGTGGGTCCATGATATTTAGTGATTTCTCCCATAATTTTAGTAATTTCAATTTCAATAATATATATAGATTCATACATTGAAATTCAAATAAAAATAGCATATATTTTTGTTATGGCTCAATTTCAATTATATATGTATGTTATGGTTCAATTTCAATTACTTCTACCATTGTAATTTCAATTACTTTTACCTCTTGTAGTAAACAATGTATTACTTATTTATTACCTAGAACCACCAACAAAGGAAAGGGTTTAAAAACTAGTTGCAGAGCAAAAGTGTGCTTCGGATCTAGATCTAAATTTAGCTACTTAACATATTCAATTCCCATCTATAAGCATCTAAGCCTTTTCAAGAGCCAAAGCTAGCAAGAATTGAAGCACTCAAAATCAATTTTGTAGAATAACAAGCAAGTTAGTAATTTATAGATGTAATTTCAAGAACAAGCAACAGATAATATACATTATCAGAGGAATCAAAAAGTCCATCACAAATCAATTCAGCGAATCCATATGGTTATTAACTTGATAAAAGAAAGGTTAAGACAATACATGTGTGCAGTTATTAAAAGGTTAAAGCAGTTTTGTTATGATTGTTAAATAATAATAATTTTATCTCTATCAATAAAATTTTATTATGTATTTCATTTAAAGAATAAAAAAAGACCCTTTAAATATTTATCGATGTAGACTTTCCCTCTAATTTTGGTTGAATTTTTAAAAGAATTATACAAAAAACCATGGAGATGTTCTCTTTTAATAAGAACACATTTAGAATGTTATATATATATATAATAAATATAATTGTTATATGAATTACAATCATCCATCTAATTTTATTTTTTGTTATTAGTTTTTTAAGTTTTGTATATAATGGTTTTATTATTAAATAGTTTCAAAGCAAGCGTTACACAAACACAATGATATATATCTTATATACTTATTAAGAATTATAAATATTTATTTAAAAAATAAAATGAATTATAAATATTTATATGAAAATTGTTTTAAAAAATAAATATTATTTTAATATAAAGAATAATATTCATACATTTTTAAGTTATATTTTTGTATAATATTAATTTTGTATATAGATGATATATAAAATGAATAGGAATCAAATTAATGGACTATTATGTATATTAATAATGATTATTTTAATTTTAATATAAAAATATTAAGAAAATAAATATTATTTTGAAAAAAAATTAACAAAATTTGATTATTAAAGAGTAAATTTTTCAGCAAAACTTTATTGTTGAAAGATAAAAATTTAAATCCAAAACATCAAAAAAATTTGACCAATAAAATGAAAACCAAATTGCAACAATGTTGGGAACTATATATTTATAGGGCTATATATACTATCGAAATAAAAGCTATATTCCTCCAATATACACGGTTTTGCTACATCTCGTGCCTTTGTAGGTTGGGATAATTATCATTGATGGTGTGAGTTTGATTAAAGGAAACGATAAGCAGTGATGATGGAAGTTCAATAAGACAATGATGGTGGCAATTGACAAGAGGTAGTGTAAAGACAATCAATGTTCATTAAATGACTGAAGTTTTATTAATTAGTTTGAGGTTTTATTATTTCAATATATTGACAAAATTAAAATGAAAATTATATATATATATATTTAATAAGTTTACAATGTCTCATCACAATTACTTATTATCAATTACTTTATCTCGTAAACACTAACTAATTTCCTCTTTCCTCTTTGTTTTGTTTTGGATATTTTCTTTCCATCTTTAAAAATATTTGGGTTGAAAGTCTTAGTTAAGGAGGAAGTTGCAAATCAATATCATTTATTAGAGGTGAAACTATTCCAATAACATTTGGCATTTGAAGAGCTGATTAGAGGTGAAACTATTTCATGGTCTGATTGCACCGCCTGCGTTACTTACGCTGGGGACTACATTTTGGGTATGTGCAACAATGCCATTGGTGCTCAACTTATGCTGGCTAACTGTTTCCTCTGCTATGAACAATACAATTTTTTTTGGTATCTACTGTGGTACCGCAATGCATGGTAGGAATTTCATAAAATTTTCACGGTTTTGACACTATTTGGATGTGTTTTATAGTTCCCTTGTTTTATTTGATGGGGAGCACAAAACCTAAAACGTATTGGAATGTAATAATCTTTCTAATATCTCAATTTAAATAAAAGCATGTGGATTGTCTAAACTAGAGAATCTAAAGCGTTACATGGATAAATGTTTAAATAAAACATCCATCTTTTATCAGTTAAAGAATATAGAATCTCGGCAATCCAAGCAGACGTGATCTCCAGAAATGACAGAAGAAATAGATGATAGACATGCAGTCAGCGAGACAACTATTAATTTTTCAATAATTTCATTCCATTATCATTCAGGAGCAGTAAGAGAATAACATGTACAGCATATCAATCATAAACACAATAATGCAAGCACACAAGAGACACAGAGTTTCGTTGGGGAAAACCAAGAAGGTGAAAAACCCCTCAAATTGCCCAAAGATAGAATAATCCCTAATACAAGATCACAAGGATCAAAACCAATAAGATTTCTCTAGCAGATGCTCCTCCTCCTTCACTTGCGCACCACTTTCTCTCTTAACTATGCGAGCTTGAGAAGTGAGTGAATGAATCAAATGAGAGACACAACCTCTCTATTTATACACTGACATGACCTGCCAATAAATCACTGGGGTCAACTTGCTACTTAATTCTAATAACCCAACCACATGACCTAACTAGGGCCGACCCCTCACTAGTGGTCTAATAACCCATCAATACAAATGACGAAACTTACAATGTAATTTGTGACATTTTCAAATACAAATGACCACACTTCCAATGAAAGGAATAATACATCTCTGTTGGATATACAATAAAGTGCAAATGTAATACATAGAAGAATAACTTCCGTAGTAACAAATACATCAACACTCCCTCTTAACTAGGAAGGTATTCTGAACATGGGTCATCAATACATATTGGCACAAGTATTCAATTCTGGAGCTAGATCATCATAACTAGATCATAGAGCATCATCATCGTCATTGCTGTTGTTGTACTCGACATCTCTATCACTGGGCTATCTCGGAATTCTTCTCGTCATGGGAAGTTCTACAGAGCCAGCCGTTTTTCATGCTGGATGTAGGCCTAGCCTCCTGTAGGTCTTCATCATCTTTGGCCATCTTGTGGAATACTCAGGACTGATTACGTGAGTCAACAAAACCTCAAAAGAGCATCTCAGGACTTTTACAAGCACACGCCTCAACCTATCAGATCTCCCAAGACCTTTGACATGTCACTGCACAACCTGTCCATGGAAACAGACTATCATCCTGATACTCATGATCATACTAATCATCTCATTGTTCACGAAGCACAACCCAGATGCACATACACAACACTTACACCACTGACATGGGAGAACACACCTTCCACCATTCGGGGAAGGCTCCAACTCTTATTTTTTCATCGTGGGAAAACACATCTACACCTTTGTGAAAAATGCCTTCAACCCTTACATCTTCACCATGGGAGAACACATGTGCACCTTGTGAAGAATGGCTCTAGCCCTTACATCTTCACCATGGGAGAACACATCTGCACCTTGTGAAGAATGGCTTCAGCCCTTACATTTTTACTGTGGGAGAACACATCTACACCTTGTAAAGAATGGCTCCAGCCCTTACATCTTCACCATGGGAGAACACATCTACAACTTCTGAAGAATGGCTCAACAATTACATCATGACCTTGGGAGAACACATCTACGCCTTTGTCGGAAAAGCTCGGCAATTACATCATGACCATGGGAGAACACATCTACACCATGTCTGAAAATCCCATGTGCATTTGTGTCTTCAGAACTCATCACACATGATCCAACTGATCATGCCAAGCATCTACCTGATGCATATCATCACATATGATCATCCTGATCATCATCACAACATCGTCCTGATGCATATCATCCAGAGTATTGTCTTGATACTCATCAAACATGATCATCCTGATCATCGTCATTGCATCGTCCTGATGCATATCATCATAAATGATCCAACTGATCATACAAAGCATCCACCCGATGCATATCCAAAGCAGTAACTGGAGCATCATCCTAATGCTCATCACACAACGCTTAAATCCATAGCCATGGGAAGGATCCTCCTCTCACAATGCTTGGAATGGCTCCTGCAAATGTGTCCCAACACTTCTTCCTCGAAGTATCTTCAATCTGAAGAACACCAAGCCTCTCTCTGAAGTAATCAAACTTCACTCTGGCTAGTGATTTCATCAACACATCTGCAACCTGCTCATCCGTCGCAATATACAGAAGCTTCACTGCTCCTCTCTACACCATATCCCTGATATAGTGATATTTTATCTCGATTTGCTTCGACCTATCATGGAACACCAGGTTCTCAGAAAACTTCACATAATTCTGGTTGTCACAGAATATACAGGTGGCATCCAACGGGAGATCAAATAACTCAGAAAAGAGCTTCCTAAGCCATACTGCCTCACAACTGGTCGAACAAGCTGCAACATACTCTGCTTCGACTATACTCAGTGCTACACAGGACTGCTGCCTGCTAAACCAAGATATCACACCCGATCCCATACTGAAGCAACACCCATAAGTGCTCTTCCTATCTGTAGCACTGCCTGCCCAATCTGAATCAACATAACCCTCCAGGTTAAAATTTTGATTCGCATAATACTTGATCCCATAATCAATCGTACCCTTCAAGTACCTCAGAATATGCTTTACAACAACCATGTGAACACCTATGGCATCCGTCAGGAACTACCTCAATGTGTTCACCGCAAAGTAAATATTTGGTCTCGTGTTCATCAGGTACATCAAGGACCCAATCATCTGACGATACACAATGGAAGCAACCAACTCAGATGAAGCATTACACAGAAGCTTCAGGTTCGATGCCATAGGTGTGGCCATGGCATTGCAGTCCATCATCCTGAACTACTTCAAGATCTCTACTGCATACTTCTCTTGTCCAAGGAAGATCCCATCTGCACTCTGCCACACCTCCATACCTAGAAAGTAGTGCATCATCCCCAAGTCCTTCATTTCGAACTTGGCAGCAAGCTTCCTCTTGGTGTCGGCAATCAATCTATCCTCACCTGTGACAAACAGGTCATCCACATATAGGAGTAGTATCACAGGATTTCCTTCCTCAACCTTATAGTAAAGGTTGGAATCCACTTTACTCTCGGTAAAGCCCAAACCGGATATGAAACTATCCATCCTACCATACCAAGTCCTAGGAACTTGCTTCAAGCCATACAAGTCTTTCTTCAACCTGCACACATATGCCTTCCTGTCATGTGTCTCAAAACCGAGTGGCAGCTCCACATACACTTTGTAACGTCCCCTTCCATTCAATTCGATGCCAGGAAGGAAACGTGAACCAAACTGACTGGGCTTATTGACAATCTCAGCCCCATTCATTACTAAGAAATGCATGGATAATTAAAACTTCTGTGTGCAATTCATACTCAATATAAACACAGCGGAATTAATCAAATTTGCATACACACAAACAGTAATGCATCAACATATTTAACTCAAGCAGATGATGAATCAATAGACAGCAAATCAATCGCATTCTTAGGCTATGCACAAGCTTTATATCAACCATATTAAGATATTCATTTCATCTCATTTAACATGAACAGTTAACATTCAGAATTAATACATTGTAGAACACATAATGCATATAAATTAATCCACAGAGAATACTTATCTTGAAATGCAAATGTCTAAAAAATTGGCTACATGAGAGCAACGTTCCACCAAACCATAGATCTTTGTCCAGCCTGTATTCTTTTAGCTGAGAGATCACCCCCGAGCTCGGCAGTGTATCCATTAAGGAGGAACTAGACAAGCTCACTCACAGACATGGGTTCACTCAATGGTTATGCTAAGCTAGCACACAGCTGGGTTTATCAAGCATGCAATAAGGAAAGGATTAGGATACTAAGCCAGTGAGCTCAACCACAGAGCTACAGACATCTCAAGCTAAATTCAAGCAATCCAATCCTCTATTCAAACATCCACACTTGGATTTCCCACCATTCTGTCAATGAATAACTCAATCTCGTCACTGGTTTTTTGAGCTATCAAAACTGGGTTTTCCAATGGATTTCGACGTAGCTAATGCTCTCAAATTCTCCCCAAGGTTCATACCTATGGATCCCCCATTGGATTTTACTGTCCAATACCAAATCTAGGCTTTTACGGCTCTTCAAAACATGGGTTCTTTCATAGTTGCAATTTCTGGTTTTTCTCACTACTAGGAATTCATGTTTGGATGGAAAATGATGCTGGGTCCTTCAACACTGGAATGGGAATGAGGAAGAAGAAACTCCCATGAGGTAGAGTTACTTGTGGCACAAGAAAACAGAGCCCATACTTTGCCATACGAATTTCTGGGCTGTCCATGCTCCATTGAAGCCATGGACTGAATTCCTCAACCACTTCCTTACAACAGACTTAAATGTCAGCAAGGAAGGTCAAATGGGTTCTCAAGGTGACATATGG
Source organism: Larix kaempferi (assembly GCA_027924585.1). Classification (NCBI taxonomy): domain Eukaryota; kingdom Viridiplantae; phylum Streptophyta; class Pinopsida; order Pinales; family Pinaceae; genus Larix; species Larix kaempferi. The sequence continues at coordinate 23,092,347 of BSBM01001022.1, forward strand.
AAATTTATGGTTCAATCCCATAGCCCCCTCACCGCTCCCTAGTGGATACACATGGCCTCTTCTCATTCGTTGCCTCCATAGCTAGTTTTGGTATTTTATTGCATGATGTTTATTTACATCATTTTTACAATGTTCCATTGCTAAAAAGCACATGGGTAACATAATTTCTAATACTTTCCTTTTAGATAAAATTTGAGCTTCCACTAGCGAGGCCTTGGCCTTGAGCTCCATGCTAGGTAAACATACATCACATGTATACAATATTTACATTAAAATCTAATATATCCTGAGGGTCAAAATTGGGGTATTACACACTTCCTCTTTGACTACACCATTCAAGAAAGCTGTCTTGACATCCATCTGGTGTATCTTCCACTTCATCACTGCAGCTAGAGAAAATATTGTTTTGATGGAAGTGTATCTGGCTACAGGTGCAAAAGTCTCTTCATAATCTATTCCATCTTTCTGAGAGAAGCCACGAGCTACAAATCTCGCCTTGTATTTTTCTATGCTATGTGAAGAACCTGCAATAATTAATTAATGAAAACACACGAGATAGTAGAAATAACAAAACTCAGAATCATTTTTATATTGATCATAGGCCACTTCGAGGGGACAACCTCCTTTGAGCAAGCTCAATACAAATAACTTCACGGTGCTTTCATTGGTCTCAACACAAACTTATATACTAAGTCTAGGCACCAATATGATGGGTCAATACCATGTGTCAATACAAACCATGGGCCAATACAAAATATGGATCAACAATTACTATGGAACGACTTACAAAGCATATGCATCCAACAATAATAATACAAACTATGGATCAACAAATACTACGGGACGACTTACAAAGCATATGCGTCCAACAAAAATATACTAACAAAGTAAATAGAAGGGCTAACATGGGTTCCTAACATCCCCTCTCCCTTAGAAAAAGCTTTGTCCTCAAAGCTTTAGATCTGGAAATTGATTCAGAATCTGAAGGAGTGGTTCCCCTGTAGCATCCTCGGGTTGCATTCTAGCCCACTGACACCTTTTGAGTTTCAGGGAGGATTGCTTGGAAGGCTGTAGACGAAGAAGGACCATATCAGCTACGTGAAAAGTCCGCTGAGAACGGTGTTGATCGGCTTGTTGTTTCAGTCGAGTTCTTGCCATGTGAAGATTGTCCTGGAAAAAGAGATGAATCTAATCGTGGTTTCGAAGAACCGAGTCAATTTCCTAAACTGGGGAGCTGTTGAGCATGTATGGAAGAAAAACTGGCAGTGCCTGACCATAAATTGCTTTATATGGTGTCCTTTTAGATGTAGTATTGTACCACTAGAGCACTTCTAGAAAATCCATAGAAATAGTTATCCAAATCTGTGTAGGGATAGGAAAGGGTTTGAGCAATCCCGAAAGGAGTGTCGTGTCACCCTTGTTGTCTTGGAAAGTATCACACTCAACCACCATCTGTTGAATTTTCATTTTTCAATCCCTGCCAAAAGAAGTTACATTGTTGCTGGGCATAGGTTTTGAGGAACCTAGAATGCCCTGCTGATGAAGAAGCATGGAGTTCATAGAAGAGATAGCCTTGTTGATTAGATTGCAACCAATTTGGAACAAGCATAGAAATAGTTGTGAGAGAAACTGGGTCATCAAATTTTCGAGAAGGAGCATCTGCCACCATATTGTCCTTACCCTTCTTGTAAGTGATCGCATAGTCATAACCCATGTGTTGGATAACCGATTTTAGGTGTGATGGCGAGGATAACCGGTGTTCCAGGAAATGTTCCAGACTCTGGAGATCAGTCTTAATGCAGAAATAATTCCTGAATAGGGATGGCTACCACCTCTGTACTACATGCAAAATAGCCATAATTTCCTGCTGAGTTGTAGAGGTGAATTAATGTTTATCAGAAAGGTCTCCTGAAGGCGGCAAGCCCATTGGTGCAACAAAGACACCTACATATCTATCCAAGGAAGTAGTGGAGACCGTTGGTGGGTGCATCTGAATGGAATGGAGTTGTGTGATGACACCATGTGAATTCTTCTTAAGGATCTTTTCCAGGCGATGTGAACTGATGATGCATAGAGACCTCGGTTGTAAGCCCGTAAATTTTTGTTGTGTCCCATTGACTGAAAACTGCATCCAAATTTCAGCAAAATCCCATAAGATGGGGCCAAGTGTGCGTAACCATTGAATGCCCAAAACCACATCACATCCACCTAAGGACAAAGCAAACATGTCATAGTGCAGGTTATAATTTTCCAGAGAGATACGCACATTATGACACTTTCCCTTGCAAGGTAAGGTGCCGCCATTGGCAATCATGACTTCAAAGTTGGAGCAAGGATGGACAAAACAATCAGCCTATTTGGCGATCTGAGGGTTAATGAAGTTATGAGTGCTACCAGACTTGATGAGTATTGTAAGGGGATGATTATTGAAGTAACCCATGACCCACATTGTTTGGGGGGTGGTGACGCCAGATAAAGCATGGAGAGATATCTTTGGCTGGTCTTCCTGAGATGGGGGGTCCATAGGTGGCTCCTGAATGTCGTCCTGATCATCCGGTGTATCTAGAGTTTCTTCACCAACTTCGGAGGCGGGTGGAGAATCCACATCCAAGAGATAGAGCCTTTGCTGAACACATTTATGTCCCCAAGTGAATTTCTCATCACAATTATAACAAAGACCTTTTTCTCTACTTCCCTGCATCTCTGTTTCGGACAAATGCTTGATAGGAGTTGGTCAAGGAGCTGGCGGTATGGGAGGTCGTTGAGAACCCATATTTCAGAAGGGAACAAAAGTAGGTTTGGAGCGCTGTTGGACTACAATCTTATCTTCTTCCAACTTAGCCAACCCCAGGGCTTCCATCTTTGTGTTGGGACCAAACATTTTGACCTCTGAGCGGATTTGATCCTTAAGACCACTGATAAAACAACTGTTGTAGAAGTCATCAGACAATCCTTCTGTGTGATTGGCTAGTTTTTCAAATTCTGTTTGATACTCTCGCATAGTGCCAATTTGATGAAGTTTAGTGAGTGCTCTGGTGAAGTCATCAAAAGCACTAGGACCAAATTGTTGCAAAAGGAGTTGGAAAAAATCTGTCCATTTTGGTTCATCATGAGCCTTGATGTACCAACGGTACCATTGAAGGGCTTCCTATTCCAAATGAAAGGAGGCAAGTGGAACTTTTTGGACATCAAAAGTATTATGCATATTAAAATACTGTTCTGCACAATAGATCCATCCAGTCGGATTAGTACCATTGAAGCGAGGAAAATCAAGCTTTGGACCACAGAAATTGCTGGAAGAAGAGAACCCATTATCTGATGAAGACATGGACTATCGTTTGTTGTTCATGGTTGAATGTTCAAGATGGAGGCCGAGAAATTTTTCATCCAAATCCTGGAGTTTTGTTTGGATGGTTGCAAGTCCTTCCTCCATGGTTTCTGCTCCTGTGCGGGTGATAACCATAACCAAGAGTTTTTTTTTTGGGGGGGGGGGTGGGCGGTGGGGGGAATGGGTAGAAAAACACAAACAAAACCTTATTTAGTAAAGGGGAATTTTTATTTGGGAAAAACTCTGATGAGTAATTGGGGTTTGACTAGGTTTTGGACACTTTCAATGGATAGGGAAGCCGAAAATGAGGATTTCAGAAACGGGGTGAAAGAATAGGAAAATTTGTCAGAGAGGGACAAATAAGCAGAAATAGGGAATGAGCACGGTGGAAACATTTGAAGGTGATTGGGTGAAAATTAAAGAAGTTATGGCAAGGAAAACCCTAAAAATAGACTTGTGGGATTTATGGCTTTCTGAAGTGGAATTTGGGATAGGGTCCTGTTGGCACCCCAACAACTCCCCTTTGATTTTGCAAATAAAGTGGCCCCCATGTAAATTTTGTAAATATATTGCTTTTAGTGTTTTTTAGTTGCACTTGATTTAGTCATCGTTTGATCATCTCTTTTAGATCCTTGATTTTTCATGTTGCTTGTTCTTTGGTTTGGTTTCCGTTTCATGAGGAGAGTAATATTTTGGTGATCTTTTTCATTTGCGTTCTACCCACATATAATAAGAATATATACTAAAAAATTGCGACGAATATTGAAATCTCATTTTGAACAAGACATTAATTTTTAATCAAAATCTCGTTTTTGCTCAACAATGTAATTCAATGGTAACACTTGTTGAACAAATATTTTTCATACAATCAAATTTGTCTAATGATATATTCTTCACCATATTAATACTTTGCAATGGAAATTAACTTTTGGAATTCAAACATTAATATTATATATCCAATTGATTTTGTGTTATGAGTAAAAGAGTTCAAATTAAAATATAATTTTAATAATTTCATTTGGACTCTATTTAATTTGAACCATTTCTCATTTCTATACCTTAAAAGTTTTATCAATTGATCCATAAGCCCATTTTCAAAAGGTATGTTAAGATAAGGTTTCATGTGTATGATTTCCACGTATCAAGGAGTCTTTATCCAAAGTGACTTTATTGATTTTCTTGTATTTTACTCAAATCTTTATCCTTTGGATAATCTGCCTTTAAATGAAACTAAAGTTTGAATTTCACATATATACATGAGTTAAATGATGTTTTATTTTATTGGGCACTATTTTGGAAAATGCAATTGCAAAAATAATCGTGCACTTGAACCTATTGTCTATTTTTATCAATTGGTGAATTGATAAAATATTTTTTTTTATGAAATGAGTTTGGAGATAAGGCTAAGTATTTAAAGTGATAAAATTTTTGTGATAGCTTCATTCTTATTCGTAACATTTGTTTGATATTCTCGTTTTAGGCAAAGATTGGGAATTACAACGATTGCATCATCATATTTAAATGATCCACATGAAATATTTCCGCATGAAAGCATCTTATTTGTTCTTTTTGTTGACAGGTAGTATGGTCGTTATTAAGTTCTGGTGCTAGTGCTACCGTGAAGAAGAAGCCACCTGTCAAGAGAATCGCAGAAGACTCCACACCAATGAAGAAAGATGGGGACTATTTTGAAATTTTCATTGAAAAGATGCCACGAATTAGTATACATATTTTCTGTTTTCCAGATCACTGAGATCGTGGCAAGCTACAATAGTGTGTTCCATAAATAAGGAGAAACCACCAGATTGACAGAGAAAATGCCAAGTCCGTCATATCACTTGAACGGAGGTTACACACAACAAACGCATTAAAGAATGAACATATGATTGCCACATCACCAGGTTACACCAGAATGCAGTTATTGAGGAAGCTAAATGCTAATAAGTAAAAGACCTTTGATCATCACACGCTGGTTGTGTCATCATACGCGCGCCGGATCTTAAGGGAAAAGTCAGTGTTGGTTTTAAAAATAAGTTACACCAAACCGTAGAGGAAGCCGGAAGCCAACTGAAGATTCAGACTTTTAATAAGGATCACGTGAAGAACAAACAGCGCCAAGGAAGGAGGATTATGCCACGATCTGCCAGGAAATAATAAATATTGGACTCAGCAAATTGCTGCCAAATATTATGACAGAAATTACATGATGTTGCGGAAAATGTAGAGTTCGTTGAAAAATATGAAAACAAACTGTAAATAATTCTCAAGTCGGCGTCCGATCTATCATACGTCAAAGGAATTTCATCTACTTTAGAATCACACTTTAAAATGTAAACTTGAATTAAGTTAAAATCTATTTTACGATTTTTACTTATTTGAGTTTTTGTATGTGGATGTAGGTTAAAATGAATAAGGATGAAAAATGAAAGTTAACTGAAGTAACGCCAGGCGCCGAGAATCATTGTTCGTCGGAAGAAAGGGCACGTTATCACTATTAGCAAAAGAATTGCGTTATTTTTCAATTAATCGAACAGCCAGGAAGATAACGAAGGAGTGAATAAAAATAGAATAAAAATGAATGAAGACACTCCATTAGCCGTATTTGAAGGATTGAAATCAATACTAACAGATCATTCAGTTTCTTCCACCGATTACTACAGAAAGACATCTGCCCATGGTTTACCAGAACATTGCGTGAAAGACTGCTAGGAAGCTGAAATGATCCGAACTGTCGAGACTCTATTCGCTCTCCATTGTGGACCTGTCAATTCAAACGCTGAGATGAGCATCAAATCGTTGAGAAGATCCCTGGAATTAACGCATAACCAACATCACCCAGCATAATGTGACCAAGATACTGCTATGCTACCAGTTCGATGTGAAAGGGAGAATTCTTTTATATTTTACCATTAGAAATAAATTTCTTTTTCATGGTTGAAGTATTGTTATTTCTTCTGTAATATTCATGTATACATTTCTTATTATTATATTTCACTGTAAAGGTTTAACGGTGAATATATTTTGATGAGATGGAACAGATATGAATAAAGGCGCCCAAGAATAGAGGATCATTCAACGGACTGCACGCCTTTGAATCACTGAAATTCTCAAGAGAATTTGCAGATGGAACAGAAGATTGCGGTCATCTTTCCAATCAAATTTCTTCATCGAGAAAGCCATTAAATTGTTGGAAAATCTATCCCGGATTCGCGTGTTTCTTGTTACCCAAAGTATTTGCATCTGGTTTCTTGTTAGCAAATTTGTTATAGCTGCTATTTTGAAAACCATTACGAGGCACCTCACTGCCCAGAGTCAAGTTATCATCCGTGGGGAGGCTTTGTAAAGGTTGAATTCTATTTTGTAGAATTTTCATTCGCAAAAGGAATATGAGACACCACCGTGAGGAGGCTTTGTAAAGGTTGAAGGGAACTTTTTCCCAAAAGCTTTATTATTTTTTTCCTATTGGTTCGAATTCTGAATAATAGAGGAAGACAATATCAAAACAGTATGTAATGATGTTATTTTGTTTAAATTTGAGTTTTTATGAACTTTTTTTGAAGACTAGACTTATTGCAGAAAGCTGAGACTATGATCAAGTTTCTATTACATATATTATTCATGCTGTATGTTAAGTCATCATATAATGAATTTGGATTAACATGTTTATTTTGGAATCTGAGTGATTTACCTCAAAGCTGGAGTGACAGACTGTTCTAGTTATTTCTAGTTTTATCTAAATCAATATTCTATTACTGTTGGTTTGTATGCATGTTGTGTTCTATATATAAACTGAGTAATAGTTATGTGTTTCCAAGTTTTCAAAATTACATGGTAGATTGATATCATTGTTTTTTAGTCTGAAATTATATTATAATCATTCTGCTGTGGATCTTTATCTCATGCAGAAAGATAATAGTTCATTTTAATGTTGGGGACTTTTCTATGTTATTAAAGTGTTAATTGTTTTCTTGTTTCAGACTTGAAATCATAACAATTCTCATGCTCCTGGTCGGAATAGGAAATAGTTATTAGATTATCATAGAGCAGAAATTAGGAGCTGCTATTATTTTATTCTGCATTTAGTTTAAAAAAAACAGTCTTTAGGATTAGTTGGCATTAATCCAAAAATCTTTGATTTGTAGTAGGTTAGTTAGGTAATAAATCCAGGAGGATATTGGTGGCGGCCCACCTCTTCCAACTAGCTCAAAACAGTCTTCTCGCAATTTTGGTAAATTACTATTTTTAGCAGTTTTTCGGGTCCTGAACTTCCAGAGCCGTTTTGAGGCCCTAAACGACATTTTTTGGTGATTTGGGGGACCAAATGGTTGCCAATGGCATGCATTTGGGCCCATTCGAAAGTTGTAAATCTCGGATAGACCTTTCCAACAGGCTAGGGAGCATCGCAAACGGAGATCGTATGCAAAAGTTATGACCCCGGGAAGTTGACTGTTCAACTAACCACCTTGGGGCCGCAAACTTTATGATGGTTCATCTTCTAGGGTTAGGATTTTGGATGTTTGGGATACTTTCCCTAATGCTTATGATAAATAGGCCATTCCAGCCTCTCTTTGTATTCATCTTGGCACAAATGAGCTTAGCGGCCACATCTCTTCTCAGAGATAGCTACCAGCATTCTAGCTATTGTATTTTACAGTCTGTTCTATTTCTGCTATTTAATAGAATATGTGTTTACTGTATCACTGTGTCATTTGCAATATATCTTTGTATATGATTCTGTATATGCTAACTTTTGTTTCATTCCCACATAAATCCGGATCAATAATTTTCACATTCACACACTTTAGAGAGACTCTTCATTTTGAAGATCACATCACATAGGCAGCAGGGCCTTTATTCCTGTGAGAGTTAGCTATTTCAAACACATCGGAAGCTGCTGTAAGCGACCTGTGTGGGCTAGCCCTCCTTCGTTGGCCTCCATCATAAAATCGGGCCAACAGGTCCTCAGGAGTAAAAGATGCAGAATGGGATTACAGGGGTGTCAGGAAAGTTTCAAGGGAAATGGAGTGAGAAAAGGGGAGATATGGCGAAAAAAAAGATTATTATTATTATTATTATTCAGAATGGATCTGCTACGAAGCAAAAGGGATCAGAAACAGATGGATCTGCAACGACGTGGAAGTGATCAGCAACAGATGGATCTGAAACGGTGCCAAATGGATCGAAAATGGCTGGATCTGAAATGACTTTCAGAATAGATCTGGAACAGCTTTCAAAATGGATCTGAAACAGCTCGGAATGGATCTAAAACGACACGGATGTGATCGGCAACAATTCAGCTGAAAATAGATATGGACGCGAGGTATGTTGGGCTTCCTAACAGTTGAGGGGTTTCACTCGGCCACCAATGTTGTATGACAGCTTGCGTATTGGGGAAGTACCTCTCACTCCACGGCTCAGGTAAAACTGATAACCGCTTTGCCACAAATGACAGCTATTGGTTTACCTTATAGGTGGGAACTAGTCAATCACGTAGGGGTCGTTGCCCTTTTCGCTGACAGGTCCTCTCAATGAGCCAGCTACTTCGGTGTTCCTGGAGTACTCCTCACAATGAGTTTTAGGGCTTATGCCCAAGTACTTCTCACAGTTAAGCGGATAGGGATTATTCCCAGATCCGAAGCTGCAACAGATGCGAAAAAAAAAATTGGCATAAATTTCACCCAGCGAGCCCAAGAAAGTTCTCTGATACCAGATGTGAAGAACCTGCAATAATTAATTAATGAAAACACAGGAGATAGCAGAAATAACAAAACTCAGAATCACTTTTATATTGATCGCAGGCCACTTCGAGGGGGGCAACCTCCTTTGAGCAAGCTCAATACAAATAACTTCACGGTACCTTCATTGATCTCAACAAAAACTTATATATTAAGTCTAGGTGCCAATACCATGGGTCAATACCATTGTCAATACAAACCATGGGCCAATACAAATTATGGATCAACAATTACTACGGGACGACTTACAAAGCATATGCGTCCAACAACAATAATACAAACTATGGATCAACAAATACTACGGGATGACTTACAAAGCATATGCATCCAACAACAATATACTAACTATTGGGTTTAGGAAATGCCCCTTTTTGGCCATCCTTATTACATCATTTTGCCCTGATTACATCATATTTTCATAAGCTATATCCATGCCTTTTTCCAGATCGACCAATAATCTTGACAAGTATAATTTGTTATTACTTTATATATTTTATGCCTAAGATTGTTAAAGATTCTGGATCTTAGTCCTTGGTTTATGCTGATCTGTGTTATTTCATTAAGTCAAGGTCTAAAGCGTAGGTGTATCAACCAAGTGACGCCAGTTGTTACTCCTCAAAGCACCAACTCCTCATAACTCTAAGGGATAGTGCATTCATCCATGAGAATCTATAACAGGCCTCCACTGAAACAGAACCCAGCTGTGACAGCCAGATCACATTCCAGCTTGCCAAATCCGTTAATCCATTTATTACTAGAGTAACAACTCCTTCATGAGTAACAACCTTATTTAATACGGTTGTAACAGTTACCTCTAACTCCACAGCATGAAGATCATAGATCTTCATTGCTGCATGAGTTTAGTGGATTGTGATCTATACTTCCAATGTATAAATATGCGAAGGCTCTCGTAGCTTGGGGTTGGACAGTTACCATTTTGCATAAGATATAACAGAGAATTGATACTGTCAATTTCCATCATTAATATGAGAGTAGAGTTCTTCATTTGTGTGTCTTAATTTGTTGTGATTCTCGGCATCTTTGTTAGAAGGCTAGGGCCCGCCTTCTCACAGAGATAGCCGGTTTAAGTAGGTAGAGTAATTTAGCTTTCTTTTTGTTGTGTGGCGTAGAATCATTACAGATGTTAATGTTAGCTGCAACAAATATTAGCTTTCCTTTTTGTAGTTCACAATTGCATCGTGAATAACTGTAGCAGATTGGTGTGATAATCGACTATGTAGGGTAATTTAGTTAATGCGTGTGTGTTTGAATCAACTGTAACACCCAAGCTCAATTCCAATATCTTTTAGTTATTTATGCTTTCTAGGATTTCCAGTAATTATCAGTTAGAGTTCAAGCTTTAGATTCTAATTGTTGTTCTAGCTTCCATTGATTTATTAAAGTAGGTACATTATGATTAAGTAATAGTAGATACTAGATGGATCATTTTGGTAAAAGTTAATTATAGTAGTTTGATGAATATAGGATTTAACTTCTTGCAAAAGCAATTTGATTTATTCCTATTCTTAATTTTATAACTGCTGGGTGATTTCTGTACGAAGGTAGTTCCAATTGAATTCCTAGATGTGTGAATTAGATTAGCTTGCTTTCTGGAATGAGTTTGGCTAGATAGACTGGTAGGATCATTATCTACATTTAGTTAATGAACTGCTTGACATGTTTATGAACAAATTATGCTTGTTACCATTGAAACAAAAAGACCTCCCTCGGTTTGACAATTTATATAGACCATCCTGTGTGTTAGCTTTAATTAATTGACATATAGGGTGACCAACATTTTAGCACCGTTGCCGAGGATGGTAATAGATAGACAGAGTTAGTAGTAGGTTTCATTTCATTTTATTTTAGTTCAATTATTTACAACATTCATGAATACAAGAAAAACAAATCGGGAACCCCCTTTGAATACTAACATTGAAAATGGAAGAGGTTGAGGTCGTAATGCAGGTCAAGGAAGACACACATACATTGATGAGATAATTGCTAGAGTTGATTCTTCCACTAGACCACCGCGGAACTCTACAAGAAGGGGAAATTATATTCCTCCCAATCTTGAACATTCAGCATCCACAATGGAGAATACAACGGGACCTTCAACTCCTGTTGCAGAAAGTAAACCTCCTCAATGGTATCAGCACCAACATTTTCAGCAACCATAGCTCCCATTCCAAAACAATGCTGCACCTATGAATGGACCACTTCGACCACAGCTACCTGCGCAACCTAACCCGAACCCAAACAATAAAGCAGTCCACCAATTTGAGACTGCCAACATGCCTGCGTATTCCATCACCCAGATTCCCTATAATGATATACAATTATGATCAGGAAGGGTGGTGGAACCTATTATCACTGAGGATATTTCGTCACCAGTGATTGAAACTGGAGTGAATCAGCACTATGAGAACATGGTTAATTCAGCAAGCCCCATCATTGAGGATGTTGATACTCCTATCGAGACAGTATCTGAGACTTAGAGAGTAACACACAAAGTATCACAACCTACATAGTTGATGAGAGAACCGCCATACCCTGAACGATTGGCCCTATAGAAATTAGTGGAACAGCCCTGATTTGATCTTGTGGGAAAATTGAAAAATTTGTATGTTAAAATTCCACTCTTAAAAACCCTCCATGATGTGCCCATTTATGCTAAGATGGTTAGAGATTTGTATGTCAAGAAACTAGGAAGAAGGGCCAGGGACCCCCCCATTGTCCACGTGTTGGGAAAGCTTTCAGAATTAATAATGGGGAAGGCCCCTGTGGAAAAATACGATGACCCTGGGAACCCAACTGTTACAGTTCACATAGGGAACACACAAATTCCCAATGTCTTGGTGGATTTAGGCGCGGCTATTAACGTTATTGTTATTTTTTCAGAATTTACTTCAATCCGATCTAAGATCTTAACTAAGAGAACAACATGTACAACATATCTACATCATGTTAATCATGGACACAATAATGCAAGCACACAAGAGACACAGAGTTTACTTGGAGAAAACCATAAAGGTGAAAAAATCAAATAACTTCCTCAGAGATAGATAGAGCAATGATACAACCCAAGCATAAGAGATAGACATCTCCTAGCAGCAGCTTCTCCTCCTCCACAAGTGCGCCACTCTCCCGAGAGTGTGAGAGAGAATAGAATGATCAAATAGAGTGCCTCCTGCACTCTATTTATACTTGACTTGACTTGCCTAATAACCTGTACTAGGTCGGCCTTAACTTAACAACATAACATAATGCTAACTGGGCCGACCCCCAATAGGTTGGTCTAATAACCCTTTGACGCACATGACTTATACAGGGCCGACCCCAACAAGGTGGTCTAATAACCCATCAAGTATAAGTTACGACACTTTCGTATAGAGAAATAATAACATCTCTATAGGAATACAATACACATATATGTGAAATATATTCCGAAGTTACATATACATCAACACTCCCTCTTAACTAGGAAGGTATTTCTCGACACAAATCATCTAGCACAAGTCTTCTTCTCTGGATTATCATCATCGTCACTACTGCTGCTATCTTAATCAATCTCTGGATCTACTCGTCATAGGAAGTTCTACAGAGCCATTCCTTTTTCATACTGGATGTAGGCCCACCACATGTAGGTCTTCATCATCACTGGCCATACTGTGGAATCCTTGAGACTTATTACGTGTGTCACAAAACCTGGTGGTAGCATCCCAGGCTGTTACGAGCACACAGCTCTACCTGTCGGATCTCCCAGGAGCACATTACATGTGACCCATCACAAAACCTAGATGAAGCATCCCAGGCTATTATGAGCACACAGCTCTACCTGTCAGATCTCCCAGGATCACATTACATTTGATCTCACCATAAAACCTAGCTGAAGCATCCCCGGTTGTTAGAAGCACACAGCTCTACCTGTCGGATCTCCCAGGAGCACATTACATTTGGTCCACCACAAAACCTGGCTGAAGCATCCCAGGCTATTACGAGCACACAGCTCTACCTGTTGGATATCCTAGGAGCATATTACATGTGGTCATGGCAATGCCTCGAAAGAGCATCTGAGGCCTTTTTCATCCTTTCCAGATCTCCCAAGTCCACTTACATGCCATAGGACAATTCCTCGAAAGAGCATCTGAGGCCTTTTTCATCCTGTCCAGATCTCCCAGGTCTACTTACATGTCCTCCTAGAGCAATGCCTCAAAAGAGCATCTGAGGCCTTTTTCATCCTGTCCAGATCTCCCAGGTCTACTTATATGCTCATATGCACAACCTGTCCATGGCCACAGAGTATCAACTTGATACTCTCCATACATCATCTTGATGTACACATGATCATCCTGATCATCATCATTACATCGTCCTGATGCATTTCATCTAGAGAAGCTCATCATCCGATCATCTTCGTCATACAATGCATCTCCCAGAGCAATTCCTCGAGAGAGAAAATTAGGGCTTTTTCATCCTGTCCAGATCTCCCGGGTCTACTTACATGCTCATATGCACAACCTGTCCATGGCCAGAGAGTATCAACCTGATACTCTCCATACATCATCCTGATGTACACATGATTATCCTAATCATCATCACTACATCATGTTGATGGATTTCATTTGGAGAATCTCATCATCCACGATCATCCTGATCATACAATGCATCTACCTGATGCATACCAAGTATCTACCTGATACATATCACCATACACAGTGTATCCACCTAATACATACATAGATACATGATCCACACAATGTATCTACTTGATACATATCAACATACTTGATCTACCTAATCATACAATGTATCCACCTGATACATATACAAATACATGGTCCAAGCATCCAACATGATGCATACATAGATAAATGATCCAATTGATCATATCCAGCATCCAACATGATGCGTACATACATAAATGATCGAACTGATCATATCCAGCATCCAACATGATGCATACACATACATACAAATGTAAATGATCCAACTGATCATATAGAGAAGAAACTAGAACATCATCCTGATGCTCATCATCCAGCGCTTACATCCATAGCCATGTGAAGGATCCTCCTTCCACCATGCTTGGAATGGCTTCAGCAAATGTCTCCATCACTTCTTCCTCGAAGTGTCATCAATCTGAAGAACACCAAGCTCTCTCTGAAGTGATCGAACTTCTCTTGGGCTAGTGGCTTCGTTAATACATCTGCAATCTGCTCATACGTTGCAACATACAGGAGCTTCACTGCACCTCTCTACACCATATCGCTGATATAGTGATATTTGATCTCTATGTGTTTCGACCTGTCATGGAACACTGGGTTCTCAAACGGCTTCACACAACTCTGGTTGTCACAAAATATACCGATAGCCTCCAACGGTAGATCAAATAACTTAGACAGTAGCTTTCGAAGCCATATTGCCTCACAACTAGCCGAACAAGCTGCAACATACTCTGCTTCGGCTGTACTCAGTGCTACACAGGATTGTTTCCTGCTAAACCAAGAGATCACACCTAATCCCATATTGAAGAAGCACCCTAAAGTGCTCTTCCTATCTGCAGCACTTCCTGCCCAATTTGAATCAACATAACCCTGTAGGTTAAACTTTTGATTCGCATCATGCTTGAGCCCATAATCAACTGTACCCTTCAGGTACCTCAGAATATGCTTTACAGCAACCAAGTGAACACTCCTTGGATCCATCAGGAACTGGCTCAATGTGTTCACCGCAAAGAAAATATCTGGTCTCGTGTTCGTCAGGTACATCAAGGATGCAATCATCTGACGATACATAGTGATATCAACCAGCTCAGATGAAGCTTTAGTTTTGATGCCATAGGTGTGGCCATGGCCTTGCATTCCATCATCCCAAACCTCTTCAGGATCTCTACTGCATACTTCCCTTGTCCAAGGAAGATTCCATCTGCACTCTGCAACAACTCCATACCTAGAAAATAGTGCATCATCCACAAGTTCTTCATCTTGAACTCAGCAGCAAGCTTCCGCTACGTGTCGGCAATCAATCTATCTTCACCTGTAATAAACAAGTCATCCATATACAAAAGTAGTATCACTGGATTTCCTTCCTCAACCTTGTAGTAAAGGTTGGAATCCTCTTTACTCTTGGTAAATCCCAAACTAGATAGAAAGCTGTCTATCCTACCATACCAAGGCCTACACATATATGACTCCCTATCATGTGTCTCAGAACCAAATGGCTGCTCCACATACACTTCTTCTTCAACTACACCATTCAAGAAAGCTATCTTGAAATCCATCTGGTGTATCTTCCATTTCATCACTGCAGCCAAAGCAAGTACGGATCTAATGGAAGTGTATCTAGCTACAGGAGCAAAATTCTCTATGCTACCACCAGCAGCATGCTTGATCTTGTAGATCCTCTTGGAAGTCACTATAGAATCTCCTTTAGGCCTTGGGACCGCATCCCAAACATTTTCATGATCGACTGGTACTCCTCGATCATGACATTCTTCCTAGATCCTGGGAACTTCAATATCTTCAATATTTTCAATAGATAAATTTGTTGCTAAACAAATGTTGTAGTCCTTCTTTTGTAGGTGATGGTATACGATCTTTCCTACACAACAAGTTAAATTGCATGATTAGAAAACCTCTCATAGTTTTCAGAACAAATTCTTACACATAAAGAAATATGTCATACAGTCATGCAATTATCTTCACCAATGCTTTGATACAACATTTATTCATATCCCGTAACTTTCTAGATGTCTTCCAATATCTATCAGAACATTGTTAAGAGTGTGCACAACTCCCAACATGTCAGCAAAGATGTTTCATTCTAGATAAGTAGCAATGGAATGTTGTACAGTGCCATAGGCCACTTACCCATGTATATTAGTAGTATACTATTCATCAATGCAACTATTCTAATATGCATAATACACAACCTAATTCTAGGAACATGAGTATATACATTATTGAACAATATTATTTAAACAATAAAATATGCAAGGAAAGATGATTCAAATACTTATCTTTGTTTTTTTGTTGGGTTGACTCCCTCTTAGTCTTTGCTTCTTTTCTGCAACTCCATTTTGATGTGGATTGTGAGAAGTGGTCAACTCCCTCTGAATATCTGCAGCCTTGCAGAAACTACTGAAGTGTGCTCCTTCTTGATCTTTGCTTCCTTGTAGGAACAACTGGAGTGTGCTCCCTCTTGATCTTTGATTCCTTGCAGGAACAACTGGAGTGTGCTCCCTCTTGATCTTTGCTTCCTGGATTACTTGTCCTTGAACTTATATCCATCACTATGCATGCTTATTAGTATCATCATTGTGTTATCCTTGAGTTCTCATACATAATCACACATTCATTAGTATAATCTTAATACTATCAAAACACAATAATTTTAAACATGTATAGTCATGATCATTTCAAACACAGATAATAAACATTAGTATTCAAGGTTTCAGGGAAGTCTTCTTTTACTCATGCATATTCTTATTTGATCATAGGACTCTTCTAGTTAGTTAAATCATCAACCAAGATAAGAGACATAAAATGCATAAACCCTTGATTACTTACATTTCTAACTCTATGAATAAACATAACCAATCATACCAAGTATACTTATATAAGGGATCCTAACACAAGGTGAATTCTAACTTGATATAGGAAAAACATACCTGGATTGGTATGTTAGCTAGTTATGTCTAACATACCCACATGATGTCTTCTTGTTCTCTTCAATGACTTGTGCTAGTAACCTGCATATCTCATAGGTTAACCATTATAGAACCAAGTTATACATACCTCGCAAATAGATCTTCAAAGTGATTCATGAAAATGGATGAATCTTTGTCCTCATGTCATCATGATTATATGTTCTTGAACTAGAACATGATTTGTCTTTCTTCGTGTACCTTTCATGTTAGCGGACAACATAAACCTCATACAACACCATAATGTATTAGTACAATCATAAATGTCAACACCCTAATCAATGAATATCTTCTATCATGCATTCATAATTTTATTAAGGTGATACGACAAGTCTAAATTTAATCAAGATTGTACTAACCGTAATAACATGAAGACAAACATACCATAAACTTAATCATGAACAAATATCGAAACATACTTGGATGAGTCATACCTATAAAGATTGCTTGTAATCTTCTTATGTAAGGCCTTAGCCTCATCTCCCTCTGAAACAGGAACTTCTTCACTTATGCAGGTGACCAATCCATTCTCTTCTAGGATTAACCCAATCCACTTGATTTGCAAGAACTGGATCTGGAGCTGGATTAGGGTTTGTCAGAGAAACCCTAAAAATTCAAACTTCCGAAAGAATAGAAATATGCACCTTGATGAGCTGATCAAGCTGGTATACTCATAATTTGAAAACTGCAAACTTTCACCCCTCAAATTTGCCTTTGAAACTTCTGGATTCACTAGACATGACCCCGAACTAGGGTTTGATAATTACCACCCTTTTTCCCAATCAAAAGGTTCGATCCAAAGCTCTAAGCTTCTATTTTTCTAAGGAGCTTCCAGCCGTGGTCACAGATTTCAAAAATTTCCATTTTTGCAGAACCCCTAATTTTCCACTTTTCCAATCAAAGTCCCGAACTAGGGTCTAATCAAGCCTCGCATTTTGCACAACCAAAAATTCCTATCTTGGTCTCTAAATTTTGATTTTGATGAGTAGCATTCAGCCATAGTCTTAGATTACAAAAATTTCAACTTTCTCCAAAACCCTAAATTCTAGAAGCCATGAATGAAGGTGCTAAAAAATAATTCTATTTTGACAGAAATATGTACCTGATTGTTTCTGGTGTAACTTCGAACTTTTCGATCCATAGGGTCTAAGAAATGTTTTTGTAATAGCCCGACCTGTCATCTTTCCAACCCCACAAGTCTGACCTAAAATGGATTCTCTGAAAGAGAGTTATGCCAAGTGTCGCAACGTGACCTGTTTATGGGATAAAACAGGAGAGCGAACTTGTACGGTGTGCCACATGTCACTGGTTCAGTTTCATCCTCTGAAAAATTTACCTGAGAAATTAAAGTCCATGTAATACCTGTCACTTTTTACGAAATTTCAGTTGGATCTTCCTAGCCCAAGTTAAGACCTTTTTACCAAGGTCACCTTTTTATGACTGAGATCTAGAAGAGGCAGAAACCCTAGCTTGTACAGATCATAAAACAAAAATTACAACAAATTAGACGTTGTCCTTTCGACAGAAGGTATATGGGGATCCGATCTTCAACTTGTAAAAGTTTCAGATCTGAAAACTTTGCCAAAATGGATTTATAGTGAAAGTGCTATGATGAATGGTTTTTGCTATATCAATCCCTAGCATCGTAAGTGCAACAAGTGTCATACATGCCATACCATGCCATATTTTAGGCTAGCTCTGACACCATGTTAGTTTTTTAGAATTTACTTCAATCTGATCTAGGATCTTAACAGAGAGAACAACATTTACAACATATCTACAGCATATCAATCATGGACACAATAATGCAAGCACACAAGAGACACAAAGTTTACTTGGGGAAAACCATAAAGGTGAAAAACCCCAATAACTTCCTCAGAGATAGATAGAGCAATGATACAACCCTACCATAAGAGATAGACATCTCCTAGCAGCAGCTTCTCCTCCTCCACAAGTGTGCCACTCTCCCGAGAGTGTGAGAGAGAATAAAATGATCAAATAGAGTTCCTCCTGCACTTATTTATACTTGACTTGACTTGCCTAATAACCTTTACTAGGTCGACCTTAACTTAACCACATAACATAATGCTGACTGGGCCAACCCACAAGAGGGTGGTCTAATAACCCTTTGACCCACATGGCCAACCCCCAGTAGGGTGGTCTAATAACCCTTTGACCCACATGACTTATACAGGGCCGACCCGAATAAGGTGGTCTAATAACCCATCAAGTATAAGTTACGACACTTCCATATAGAGAAATAATAACATCTTTATAGGAATACAATATACATATATGTGAAATACATTCCGAAGTTACATATACATCAATGGTTATGACCATAGAAACTATGAAGAAATTGGGACTCATTAATCTTCGACCAACCCCTACTGTTTTGGAACTTGTTGATAGATCAACGATCGAGCCTGAAGGGATCCTAGATGACCTCATGATCTCAGTCGACTCGTGGGAATACCTTGCGGATTTCTTGGTGTTACAGCCGAGATCTCAGTTGGGGGGACACCCACTGATCCTGCGAAGACTCTGGTTGGCCACAGCAGATGCCTGTATCAGCTATCGGTCAGGATCTATGACCATTTCAAATGGAAATGAGATCAAGAGCCTAACCCTGTACCCTCCAGCTCGACCAAGCACATAAGCTGAGACTGCATTATGGGAAGATTTGGAGGAGGAAGAGGGTGTGCAACCATTATTAACCATAGGGAGATCCTTAACGTTTAAAGATGAAACAGAGGATGATTCCATTAATAGTTTCATTAGTGAGCCCACGTCAGTTAATACAAATGTCTATCAGATCTTGGACAGTACTCTAGCTGCAACAGAACAAGAAAATCTTACAGAAAAAACTCTAATCGGTGATGCCAATATAATTCCAGTACTCAAGAATTCGAAGAGTGTTCCAGTAGAAATCCAGGAAAAACATTGAATATAAATCCTAATATGGCACCTAGCGAGCTAGAACAACTAGTCACTTTGCTGAAACAACGTAGGGGAGCTTTCGCTTGCGAGTACATAGACATGAAAGGAATTCCTTCTCATTTGTGCACCCATCACATTTATATTAAGAGCGACTCCAGGCCTATATGTCAACCACAATGAAGTATGAACTCGAACCTAAGGGACATAGTGAAAGAAGAAATCCAAAAACTTTTGGAAGCAGGATTCGTATACCCGATTTCAGACAGTGAGTGGGTTTCTCCACTTGTGATTGTGCCAAAGAAGAATGGGAAATGGAGGGTCTGCGTGGATTGTAGGGAATTGAATAAAGCAACGCAGAAGGACCATTTCCCCTTACCTTTAATCGATTAGGTCCTTGATACATTTTCTGGGAAAAAGTATTTCTCCTTTCTGGATGACTTTAGTGGCTATAACCAGATCCAGATTGCTCTAGAAGACCAGGACAAAATCACTTTCACCTGCCCCTAGGGAACTTTTGCATACCGAGTACTTCCTTTTGGGTTGTGCAATGCACCAGCTACATTTCAGAGAGCAGTGATTGGAATCTTTTCAAAAATGGTGAATGATTGCATGGAAATTTTTATGGATGACTTTACTCCATATGGTGATAGTTATGAAGAAGCACTGAAAAATTTAGAAAAGGTCTTGAAATGCTGTGAACAAAGCCATCTCTCTTTAAGCACTGAAAAGTGCCATATGATGATGATTGAAGGCATAGTGTTGGGGCACTTCATCTCTTCTGATGGTATCCAGGTAGATCCATCCAAAATATAGGTAATTGAAAATATACCAACTCCTGGAACACAGAAGGAAGTACGTAGTTTGTTGGGGCATGCTGGCTATTACAGAAGGTTCATAGAAAATTTTTCCAAACTAGCTTCTCCTTTGTTCACTTTGTTGATGAAGGATGCACAGTTTGTCTCGAATGATGCATGCCAAACAACGTTTACTGAGCTAAAGAGAAGGCTGTCTACAACACCCATCTTACAAGGGCCCAATTGGGCTCTGCCTTTTCACATTTCTCCAGATGCTTCAGATACTGCCATTGGAGCAGTTTTGGGACAACAAGAAGGTAATGCTCCTTATGCCATTTATTACATTAGTAAAAATTTGGCTCCTACTGAACTGAATTATACTGTCACAGAAAAGAATTTATTTCCATTGTTTATGCCATCAACAAATTTAGACATTATATTACTGGATATTCTACTTTTGTGCACACTGATCAGTCTGCTATCAAGTATTTAATGAATAAACCAATCACTAATGCTAGAGTTACTAAATGGCTGTTACTGTTATAGGAATTTGATATCACAATTATTGATATACCAGGAAAGGAAAATGTTGTTGCAGATTTTTTATCTCGACTTTCTAACAATGATGACAATTTACCAGTTGAAGATTCCTTCCCTGACGAACATTTGTTTGCAGTATTAGCTCATTCCCCATGGTATGCAGATATTGCTAACTTTTTGGCTGCAGGTAAGCTCCAAGCACATCTGTCAAAGAGAGAAAAAAGGAAGATCATACAACAAAGTGCTAGGTACTGCTGGATTGATGGCCATCTTTTCTACATAGGGCTTGATTTAGAGATCAGAAGATGTGTTAGAGAAGATGAAATCTTTAGCATTCTTAAAGCTTGCCATGATGAGCCTTGTGGGGACATTTTGCTAACAAAAGGACAGATCATAAAATTTTGAGAATGGGCTATTTCTGGCCTACATTGTTCAGGGATGCAAAGAAGTATGTTCAGGCATGTGATAGCTGCCAAAGGATGGGCCAACCCAACAGATTAGATGAGATGCCTTTGCAGCCACAACTTGTGGTTGAACCATTTGATAGGTGGGCTCTTGATTTTGTAGGGCCTATCAACCCTCCCTCAACGTAGAAAGTTGACATCTTGGTTTGCACAGATTACATGACCAAATGGGTAGAAGCTGTAGCCTTGGTTAAGGCCAAAGATCAGGCTATGATTGATTTCCTATATGAAGATATTTTTACTCGGTTCAGAGTACCTAAGGAAATCATTACAGACGGTGGACCATAGTTTGTGTCTCACAAGCTGGAAGCACTGTTACAAAAATTTCATATTCAACACAGAATAACCTCGCCATATCATCCACAGGCAAATGGCCAAGTGGATAACACAAACAAGGTTGTCGAGGCTATTCTAACGAAAACAGTGAACAACCATCGTAAAGATTGGGCTGAAAGGCTTCCAGAGGCACTATGGAACTATTGTACTACGTGGCGTAACACCACTGGTTTTTCCCCATATGAGTTAGTGTATGGAAAGAACGTTGTTTTTCCAATTGAATTTGAAATCAGAACCTTGAAAACAGCTATGGAAGCAAACCTGGATTTATCAGAGGCACAGAGGGACCGACTGAATCAGCTCAATGAATTGGATGAAAAGCGCATAGCTACAGTACATC
This sequence comes from Larix kaempferi, assembly GCA_027924585.1. Taxonomy (NCBI): domain Eukaryota; kingdom Viridiplantae; phylum Streptophyta; class Pinopsida; order Pinales; family Pinaceae; genus Larix; species Larix kaempferi. The sequence goes on from BSBM01001022.1 coordinate 23,114,532, forward strand.
ATATAGCTTTAATCCAACAATAGCACTCTAAATGGTATGATCGATTTATAAAGAAGAAAGTCTTCCAAGAAGGAGACTAGGCTCTGTTATATGATTCAGGGTTTAAGAGGGACTTTAAAGGAAAATTGCGTACCCGTTGGTTGGGCCCCTATCAGATAGATCGGGTATTTGATAATGGAACAGTTCAGTTTTTCACCATTGATGAAAACAAAACACCATTATTCGCAAATGGTCATCGGCTATGACTGTATCACAAGCTGATCTCAAGGGAGGCTTTCGTTTCGCATGTTACAGGTGATCCAGACTATCAACTAATGTCGGGACAAGGATTTTTCTCAACCCCTGTCAATTTTTACGAACTACAATATCCACATGATTTGTACATAAATAATTCATTTTTTTTTCATTCTATATTTTATCTATTTTTTTCATTTTTCATTTGATCAGGTTTGTTTGAAGAATTATGTGCATGAATTAACTAGAGGAACATCGGTCATTACTGGGCCAGACAACTACGGGAAACTTGCGTTGTTCCTGATCTAATAAAGCTCTTTTTAAGAAGATGGATGATTTGTTATCTCTCAACAGTTAGCTGAAAATTTGCCTCTTGCTTCATATCACGCAGCTGCGACTCCTTACCTTGCTCATTTTTACTATTTCAGCAGCTGCGACTCCGCTATTCTTGACCAATCCGCCAAATGTAGCAGCTGTGACTCCGCTATTCTTGACTATTCCGCTAAACCTAGTAGCTGTGACTCCGCTATTTTTACTCCATTTTCGTCCCTTGCCAGCAGCTGCGACTCCACTATTTTTACTCCATTTTTGTCCCTTTCCAATAGCTGCGACTCTGCTATTCTGGACTATTTCGCTAAACCCAGCAGCTGCGACTCCACTATTTTTTTACTCCATTTTCGTTCTTTGCGAACAGCTGCGACTCTGCTATTCTTGACTATCCTACTAAATCCAGCAGCTGCGACTCCATTATTTCCACTTCATTTTTGCTACTTCCGTACAGCTACAACTCCTCCATTCTTGCTTATTATTATAAATCTAGCAGCTGTGACTACGCCAGTCTGTCTGCTCTTCGATTGATGATGCCAATAATGATTCAATTAGGCATCAGTTTTGTTGCTTGCTCCACAAGATCCAATCATGGTTTTCCATGAAGGAAAATTTCAGGTGTCTTGAGTAGCTGTCAGCCTAGGTGGTGGTGGCCACATCACTTCAGCACATGTGCATTCATACTCACGAGGACGAAGGCCGGCTATAATGATTGATTCATGGCTAAACTCATAAACACAAAGGTACGGATCACATCTTTTACATGACTTGGCAAAAAATTAAATACGATAATAACGATTATGTACTGTCATAGCCCTCTATTAGCGAACCCATACAAATCAACCTCTAGGGATTATGTCAGGATCATGGTTGTATTTATTTCCTGTCACCTTACCCGATTTGCACCTATTACCCCAATTCTGCCAACTTCCTCATTCCAACGGAATGTTTATACTGGCGCGGACTTGCCTAAAACCTGATTTTTGAACCCCAATGACCCTTTGCATGTTCGTAAAACTTCAACTTCCACGTCTAGACTGGAAATTGTTGCATTTATTCTTAACTTTGAGGAGAGATTAAAATTGGAAACCCAGTCCGACATGAACCAGTAAATACAGAATCTGTATGTGCCAATGCAGAAGTTCTTAACATTTTTACAGCAGTAGGTTGGATGGAATACTTTGAATGGTTGAATGGTTTCCACACAGAAACCGCATTGCAATTTGCCCTCAACCTGACTGATACTCACTCCGAGGTCAGGGTACTGCATGTGGATGTTATAGAAAAAATCATAGCATAGGTTACTGGCTTACCCCACGTTGGGAAGAAGTTATTTGGACGGAAGGCACATAATGCAAATGCAGTAAGAGAATTTTTTGTAGTTAGAGAGCAGGTTAGTCCAAAGCGTCATGTGCTGGAACTAGCATTTTTACCACCACCCTGGAATCAAGTGGCAATCTTTGTGAAAAGATACATCTATTGTGGGGGTAGGTACCAAATTGTTTCCTTCTCTGAACTTCCCTTATTGTCTCATTTATGCCATGGCAATTTGGTGAATATACCATTTTATCTACTTAAAGCCCTACAAACCATGGCTGGATATGCAAGAACTTTCCAACACCCAGTTTCCTCCCTTACTAATCATGGCCTAATCAAATTACTAGTCTTAAGAGCCATTGCAAATCGTAATTTAACCTACGAACAATTTCTGGCTGGAGATGGGCCAATCATACAAACTGTATTAGAAATGGAGGGTGATGGTGAAGATAGTGAGGACCGACGTTCCTCAAATCCAGTTGCGGGGGAAGCTGGAACATTAGAAAACCAATTCAGTGACGAAGAGGAAGTAAATAAGGGAGAAGCAACATCAACAAAAAACCTTGTTTCTGAGGAAATGGTGATGGAAACCATGGTGCAAGAGGCAGAAAAATCAAAATCTATAAATGCAGAAGTAGATACTCAAATGAAAGAAGCCGAAACTGGAGTAGCTGTTGAAGCTGCGACAGTAGAAGCTGCAATTACAGAAATAGAAATTCGGGAGGAAGGATATCATAAAGGAATAGTAGGAGAAGGGACTGTGGAAATTTTGGAGGTTGTGTCCTCTCTGGAGATAAGGGGGACCATTATTGAAGAAGAAAAGATCGAGGAAAAGACCCCTGTGTCAAAGAAACGAAGAGTAGGATTAGGAAACAGGGTTCAGACACCCACTACAACAAAGAAAAGAAAAAGCAAAGCTATCAAAGCACCAGTAGCAGTAAGCAGTGAGGAACAGCCAGTGGGAATGGTGAGGAAAAGAATGACTCGATCGGGTGTAGCAGTAGAAGCAGCTGTGACAACAATAGCAGCAGCAGCAAAAGCAACTGTGACAGCAGTAGCAGCAGAAGCAGCTGTAATGGAAACACTAGCAGAGGTAGCAGAGACAACAGAAGAAGCAGAGACAGTGGATGCAATTGGGGGTAATATTGAAGCACCCTTAGCAGAGACAGCAGCAGCAGTCAGAGAAAATAGTGAGTCACCTATGGTAGAGAAAGCACCTGTAACAAGGGTAGATATAGAGATTCCCATTTTGAACCCCAAGTCATCTGCTGCTATGTAGGAACCTTCCATAGAAGAACCTCAAATCGAAAATCTCCTACATGAAAATGAATTATTAAAGAAGGAGGTGTAGATATTGCGAAATGAGCTGGAAAGATGGAAGGGAGTAGTTGGAAAACAAGCAGAGAAGAATTTGAACATATTAAAAAATCCTGCAAACTTATTAGAAAATTCATCCTTTGCATTTGAAAATGAAAAGCATGGAGAGACTATTTGTCCAGAGTGTGGAGATATATTTTTTGTAGTAGGACACAAATTTTTTGTGTTGGGAGTTGTATGACAAAGGCATGTACAAATAAAGGAAGTGGAAGAAGGAATGCTAGAAATCGAATTGATGGGGGAAAATGAGCCAAGAATTGAAGAGATCCCTGATTAAAATTTAGGAGATGAAATAGTACAGTCCCAACCATCAGGGGATACCAAGCTTCTTCAGGACCAGTCTCATCAGTCAGAGAAACTTGATATAACCTAGAAACAATCTCAGCAATTCAAAGAAATTGAAGAGCAGGGGGCTATTACACAAGAACTAGTACCCTTGAAAATTTTTAGTGAGTTTGCAACTTAGACAACAAGATTTGATATCAAGGACTAAGAAGAAAACACTGTTACATAAGAACCAGTGTTTTCAAAATCATTTGCTACAGTTGCAACACAAACTGAGATGGTTGAGGTTGAAATGGAGAAGAAGGATGCTACCACACAAGAACCACCAGTCCTAAGAATATTTATTGAGACTGTAACACAGACTGAGGGGGCTAAGGTTGATATGGAAATAAAGGATGTTGTTACACAAGAACCAGCATCCCCAAAATCCATGGCTGAGACTGCATTACAGGCACAGACCACTACAACTCCAATAGAGGATGAAACTGTTACAGTGCCAAAGCAAAATGGGGAACTCATTTATCTGGACTCTGATGATGAGAAGGAGTTGGAGAATAAGAGATTTCAACAGATAAAGAAGAGGATTCTCTGGATAAATCTCGAGTTGGATAAATGGTGCAAGTGGATTGATCAGTTCAGGACATGTATGATCTCTCTCCAAGAACACAGAAATGTCATTAGGCGGTTGAGAGAAAAATGGGCTGAGGAGTTATTCTTCCAAAAGCTCCGGTGGGAGAAACTTCAAGAAAAATTGGAAGGATTGAAGAAATTGAAGTCCCTGCAACAAGAAAAAGACAAAATGTATACTCTTTCTTTAGAATTATTGAGTTGCAGGGCTCCATCTCCCTCTTACCTTGTCTTCCTCCATGAACAGACAACTCTATGTCAATTAAGGGCTCTTAAGGAAGGGAGATCATTTGACTTGGCAACAACTACTCAGTTTTTGGAGACTTTTTTGAAGAGTGATTTTGAGGATCAGGATTTGTTATGTGAATTGTATTTACATGACAGGGCTTGTTATATTAACTCTCCATCTAATCCATTACCTTGTCTAGGGGATATTCAGTTGAGGGAATTTGCCTCTTTTGTCATTAACCATGTAAGATGGCGAGATGCTTTCCAAACCATCCTCAGGAATGAGGAGAATTCTACTCTCTAGATTAGGGGGGAACCTCAAGATCCAAAAGCATTCATAGAAAATCATGTTGAATCTCTGAGGGTTCCTTCAATTGCCCAATACTTTGAAATCCCGCGAGATAAAATCCTTACCACATGTGTCCCAATGATTCTTAATATGCAGTAGAGTGCTCTAGAAGGTAGTGAATACAGATGGTTGTATTCTTCCTCATCTCTGAAGGAAATGGATCCATATGGCTTTGAGAATTTCAGGAAAGCTTTGACAAGGATTCCTAGATATGTGCAGTGCATGAAAAAGTGTGGGTCTTGGTGGATTGGATTAAGATTCAAATTCCCTCTCATATGGTTGCCTTTGAGTCCTTACAGAAACAACTATGCTTTGACTGTAGAATAAGAGGAGTTGTGTTGGGAACATTGGATAGCTTGCTATGGGTTTGTGCCTCGAGGGGAGACACTAGAATTTGCCTACAATCTTACAAATCTTCACAGATTCAACTCAGACTCAGATTCGGACTAGGGGAGGTTGTTGCATGAGGAAATGCAATCGGATAGTTGGGGGGAGATGTTGGGGTAAGGAAATGCCCCTTTTTGGCCATCCTTATTACATCATTTTTCCCTGATTAGATCCTATTTTCATAAGCTATATCCATGCCTTTATCCAGATCGACCAATAATCTTGATAGGTATAATTTGTTATTACTTTATATATTTTATGCCTAAGATTGTTAAAGATTCTGGATCTTAGTCCTTGGTTTATGCTGATCTGTGTGATTTCATTTAGTCAAGGTCTAAAGCGCAGGTGTATCAGCCAAGTGGCACCAGCTGTTACTCTTCAAAGAACCAACTCCTCATAACTCTAAGGGACAGCGCATTCATCCATGAGAATCTGTAACAGGCCTCCACTAAAACAGAACCCAGCTGCGACAACCAGATCACATTCCAGCTTGCCAAATCCATTGATCCATTTATTACTGGAGTAACAACACCTTCATGAGTAATAAACTTATTTAATACGCCTGTAATAGTTAGCTGTAACTCCACAGCATGAAGATCATAGATCTTCATTGCTACACGAGTTTAGTGGATCGTGATCTGTACTTCCAATGTATAAATATGCGAAGGCTCTTGTAGCATGGGGTTGGACAATTACCATTTTGTATAAGCTGTAACAAAGCGCTGAGACTGTCAATTTCCATCATTAATATGAGAGCAAATTTCTTCATTTCTATGTCTTAATTTGTTGTGACTCTTGGCATCTCTATTAGAAGGCCAGGGCCCGCCTTCTCACAGAGATAGCCGGTTTAAGTAGGTAGAGTAAGTTAGCTTTGTTTTTGTTGTGTGGTGTGGAATCATTGCAGATGTTACTGTTAGCTGCAACAGAGATTAGCTTTCATTTTGGTAGTTCACAATTGCATCTAGCAGATTGGTGTGATAGTTGACTGTGTAGGGTAATTTAGTTAATGCATGTGTGTTTGAATCAGCTGTAACAGCCAAGCTCAATTCCAATATCTTTAAGTTATTTATGCTTTCTAGGATTTCCAGTAATTATCAGTTAGAGTTTAAGCTTTAGATTCTGGTTGTTGTTGTACCTTCCATTGATTTATTAAAGTAGCTAGATTATGATTGAGTAACAGTAGCTGCTAGATGAATAATTTTGGTAAAGATCAATTATAGTAGTTTGATGAATATAGGATTTAACTTCTTGCAAAAGCAATCTAGTTTATTCCTATTCTTAATTTAATAACTGTTGGGTGATTTCTATAGGAAGGTAATTCCAATTGAATTCCTAGATGTGTGAATTAGATTAGTCTGCTTTCTCGAATGAGTTTGTCTAGATAGACTAGTAGGATCATTATCTACATTTAGTTAATCAACTGCTTGACATGTTTATGCAGAAATTATGCTTATTACCATTGAAACAAAAAGACCTCCCTGGGTTTGACAATTTATATTGACCATCCTGTGTGTTAGCTTTAATTAATTGACATATAGGGTGAACAACACTAACAAAGTAAATAGAAGGGTTGACATGGGTTCCTAACATGCTACCATCTGCAGGATGCTTGATCTTATAGATCCACTTGGAAGTCACAACAGACTTCCCTTTAGGTCTTGGGACCACATCCAAAGAATCATTCTTCATGATCAACTGGCACTCTTCTACCATGGCATCCTTCCATTCTTTCTTTTCTGCTGGTTCTTCATAAATGGAAGGTTCTTTGTTCATAATATAACAGAGTAAGGAAACATAATTGGTGTGTGATCTAGTCCTCTTCCTTTCTCTGTGTTCTTCTTCTGGAATGCCATACCTTTCTGCATCTTGAATGAGCTCTCCAGCCCATGCAGGTTTCCTCTTGTGAGAGTTCTTCTCATGGGGTGGATCTATAGGTTCTTTTGGATCTTCAATTTGATGATCTACTTTTGGAATTGCTTCATTCATAGTGGTGTCTTGAAATCTAGTCACCTATGGTTCTTCATTGTCTTCAATAGGTGTCTTCCTTGATTTGATGTATGATGAGTCTTCATTAAATGTTACATCCCTGCTGATGTCAATATTCTTGAACCCTGGAAAGTATATTCTGTAAGCCTTCAAGCTTTCACTATAACTGAAAAAGATGCCCTTCTTTCCTGAAGGATCTAGCTTTGTCCTATTTTCCTTTGGAATGTGTGTAAATAATGGATAGCCAAATATTCTGAGATGGATAACTTCAGGCTTCTTACCATAGAAAGATTCTTCTGGTTTCTTGTTGTCAAGTATCTTATGAGGTGTTCTATTCTGCACATATACAACTGTCATAGCTGCCTCTACCCATAGAAGCATAGGCAGATCCTGGTCACGAAGCATTTCCCATGCTACTTCCTTCATACTTCTATTCTTTCTTTTTGTAACTCCATTTTGTTGTGGATTGTAGGGAGAAGTCAACTCCCTCTTAATCCCTGAATCACTACATAGTTCCTTGAAATCACCTGAAGTGAATTCTCCGCCATTGTCAGATATGAAGGTCTTGATCTTCTTATCAGTTTGATTTTCTATCAAGGCTTTGAATTCTTTGAACTTATCAAATACTTCATCTTTATTCATCAAGAAATAAACCCAAGTCTTCCTAGAGAAATCATCAATGAAGGATACATAGTATACATACCCACTCACAGAATTGGAAGACATCGGACCACATACATCGGAGTGGATAATTTCCAAGATTCCTTTTACTTTGCTTTCACTGCTTGGAAATGCTTTCTTTGTGTTCTTTCCTTTTGCACATCCTTTGCAAACCCCTTCATGTTTTGACTGGATTTCAGGAAGACCTTCTACAACTTTGCTTGCAATTGGTAGTGTTATATAGTGCATGTGTGCAAGCCTTATATGCCAAAGTTCACTTGGATCCATGGATTCATGTACCATGGCATGTTCAGGTTGTCCCTTCAATTTGTACAAACCTCCCTCTTGCTCTCCAATCACTACTGCATCATCTATGGTCTTACCCTTTGACCACATGAGTACTTGGCCATCCACAAATGAAACTCTCATTCCTTTTGCATACAAAGATTATATGTAGAGAAGATTCTTCTTGAGTCCATGTACATATAGAACATCTTTCATCTTCAAAGACTTCCCAGATCCTAGTTTGTAAGAGGCTTCACCACTTCCTTTTATGGGATATTGATAGTCATCCCCAAGTTTCACCTTATGGGGTAACTCATGTTCAGATAGATCTACAAAAGGTTCTTTAAACCCAGTCATGTGTTTAGAAGCCCCACTATCAATAATCCAATCATTTCATCCATGAGAGATAGTACCTCTGAGAGAAGAGATTTGAACATATTCATCTTCACTAGATGAGTCATCACTTTCTTCTCTATCCTTCTTCTTGGGAGTTTCATCATCCTTAGCAGCATGAGCATGATATGTCCTTTTGTTGCTCCTCTTCTTCTTGTTGAAGTTATTGTTGTTGCCCTTTTTTTTCTTGGGACAGTCTGAGGCAAAGTGTCCTTTCTCATTGCAATTGAAGCATCTCAGATCTTTCTTCTCTTTTGGATGGTAGTGAGAAAATTTCTTACGATGAGGTGGCTCCCTCTTGGTCTTGTTTTTCTCGATGTGTGTTGTGAGAGCCTGATCTTCACTTCCCATCTTTTCTTCTCGGGCCACAAACCTTGCTTCTTCTTGAGAACATTCCTCCCATAGTCTACTGAAAGAGACCAGTTTCCTTCTAGCATATATTCCTTGGATGAAGGATTCCCATGACCTAGGTAGGCCATTCAAAGTGGTCATTACAATTTCACCATTCTCCACTACTTCATCTACAGCTTCAAGTTGTTCCTTAATTTGAGAGACCTTGAAAAAGTAGGATTGAATGGTCTCTCCATTCTGAAGCTTTACCCCTTTCAATTGGTTTTGCAGAGTCGTCTTTTGATTTATGTTCTTTCCTTCAAACAACTTGGTCAAGGAGACAAACATCTCCTTAGGTTTCTTTCGGGAAGACACATGAGATATGAGATGGTCTTTGATAGAATCAACAATGATTCTCTTAGCCTTGACCAGGTTCTTCTTGTGTAAGGCCTTAGCCTCATCTCCCTCTGGGACAGGAACCTCTTCACTTATGTAAGTTTCCAACTCATTCTCTTCTAGGATTAACCCAATCCTATACTTCCAGGCTCAGAATTTATCATCTCCTTCAAGCTTATCCTCAAGCTTGGTGTGGTGAGACATATTTAAAGAGTACTTCAAATGGAAATAGAAAAGTTATTAGGTCTTACCACTTGCTTTGCTGAAAACTGGATCTAGAGATGGATTAGGGTTTGTAAGAGAAACCCTAAAAATTAAAAATTTGAATTTCAAACTTCTGAAAGATAGAAAGATGTGCCTTGCTGAGCTGGTCAAGCTGGTATACTCAGATTCTGAATTCTGCAAAATTTCACCCCTCAAAATTGATTTTGAAACTTTCAGATTCACTAGATAGGACCCTGAATTAGGGTTTGATTTTCCCAGATCTTCACCCAACCAAAAATTTTGATCCAAAGCTCTAAAATTTGATTTTTTAGAGTAGCTTCCATCCATGGTCTTGGATTTTATAAATTCCAATTTTTGCAGAAACCCTAATGTTTAGGTCAAAAACTGAAATGCTCATAATTGAATTCCGTCTCGACAGAAAGATGCGCCCTTTCTAGGAGAGTCAATCTAACCTCCTATTTTTGATGATCTGTGGAGAGAAACCCAAATATTAAGAATCCCTAGCTTCTGCAGCTGCACAGTGCCTTCTTCTTAGGTTAGCTCTGATACCATGTTAATTTTTCGATAATTTCATTCCATTATCATTCAGGATCACTAAGAGAATAACATGTACAACATATTAATAACATATAAATCATAAAGACAATAATGCAAGCACACAAGAGACAGAGGGTTTCCTCGGGGAAAACCAAGAAGGTGAAAAACCCCACAACTTCATCAGAGATAGAATAAGCCCCGATACAATATCAGAAGGATTAAACCCAATAAGATGTCTCTAGCAGATGCTCCTCCTCCTTCACTTGTGCGCCACTTTCTCTCTTAGCTATGCGAGCTTGAGAAGTGAGTGAATGAATCAAATGAGAGACACAACCTCTCTATTTATACACTGACTTGACCTGCCAATAAATCACTGGGGCCGACTTACCACTCAATTCTAATAACCCAACCACATGACCTAACTAGGGCCGACCCCTCACTGGTGGTCTAATAACACATCAATACAAATGATGACACTTACAATGTAGCTTGCGACACTTGCAAATACAAATGACAACACTTCCAATCAGAGGAATAATACATCTCTGTTGGATATACAATAAAGTACAAATGTAATACATAGAAGAATATCTTTTGAAGTTACAAATACATCAACAATAGACACAGCTTATTGAGCAAGCTCTGGCTTGACAATGAACTGAAATGTTCTCCCGGTTCAATGAGATTCTCCTACGATTCACTTCGACATCAGGAGGATCCTCGATGAGAACTCACTCTGACAAAATCAGCCCCTTCAAAGTGTAAATGAATCTCGACATACCAAATCTTGAAGGGAAGATTGACAGGGAATCCATCGACAATTGGGTGCAACAATTGGAATCCTATTACACTGTAAATCAACTCTCTGAAGCTGATAAAGTCACCATTGTGTCCTTAAATATGTCAACCTTTGTGCATTGCTAGTTGGAAAACCTCTTGACAAAGATGGAGAAAAGAGGAGACCCCATCGACACATGGGATAAATTCATCGAACACATCTGGAAGGAATTTTACCCGCTGAAATACCTTGAGCAGCAATATAAGAAGTGGCAATAGCTAAGGCAATGGAAAGACCAATTAGTACAGAGTTACACCGATGAGTTCTACCGACTTATGGGAAGACTTGGCATCCAAGAAGAAGAGAAATTGCTTGTTATGAAATACACCAGCGGATCGACCCGATACATTCAGCAAGAGATGGAATTTTTGACTATCAATATGCTTGTGGATGCTTTCCACTATGCCATAAAACTGGAAACTAAGAAGAAAGGAAAATCACATTTCATGACAAAGCAAACATCAGGAATACCACCAGACAAGAAGGCACCAGCCAACTTTGACAAATCAAAATCTTCTCAGCCAACACCACCAAAGCCTGACAATGGTAAGAAGCCTTTTCACAAGAGGGAATGTAGCAAACAACCGTCGACTAGAAAATGGTGCAATTACCACCACTCATCTTGGCATGATACGTCTGAATGCAAATCTTGGAAGACATTATTGGAAAAAGTGTTGACCTCCGACGCGTTCGACAAGACGGTGGAAGAATTGGATCCGGATGCGACGACCCTTTTGACCTCAACAGCTCCAACAACCTTGACTATTGTCGACCAAAAGGAATGACATCACCTTTTCCATACACAGATATGGGTCCAGAGCAACCCATTACATCTGATCATGGACAATGGGAGCCAAAAGAACTTCGTTTTTGAAGAACTGGTGAAGTAATTAGGTCTTGTTACCACTCCTCATCTTCATCCTTACAACATCGATTGGATGAAGGATGGACAAGAACTACGGATCACTCGACAATGCAAACTCGCCTACTTCATAAAACCTTTTGAAGATGAAGTACTCTATGACATGGCACCACTCTCTATAGCCAACGCCCTGTTGGGAAATCTTACCTATGGGATAGACATGGAAGTTATCAGTCACGGCCTCAGAAGGTGATTGTCAGAATCCGAAATCGATGGTTCAACATACCCGAACGACAACCCACACCAACGGTTGCACTGATATCTGCCAAATAGACAAAGAATCTCATCAATCATGCGCAGAATTTCACACTAATCATGGTCAAGCCGCAACATTCTAAGAAGATTGCAGCAATGAGTCCTGTCACTGACCAATGTAGCTCTCGACAGAAGAAGCAAATCGATCATATTCTTGATGAGTACCAAAACCTCTTTGAAGCTCTAGATAGAGTACCTCAGCATTTCAAGGTAAAACACTCCATTGAACTTTTCCTGGTTCTTCTTTTCCTAACACATTTGTTTACAAAAGATCCATTCTCGAAAATGAAAAGATTCGTAGACAAATCCAAGAATTAATCGACAAAGTACATATTCGCCCCAATTCCTCTACTTGTGGAAGTCCAGTCATCCTAGTTCTAAAGAAAGACGGGACTTGGCGCATGTGCATCGACTACAAAGCTCTCAACAAAATATCGGTGAAGCATCAGTACCCTCTGGTGTAGATAGAAGAGCTTATAGAATGTCTGAAAGGTGCTAAATTCTTTACTAAGCTCGACCTCAAGTCAAGATACCATTATATTCCAATCGAGCCCTCAGATGTGTGGGAAACTGCTTTCAAGACCAAGGAAGGATTGTTCGAATGGTTAGTCATGCCTTTTGGCTTAACCAATGCACCTGCGACCTTCATGGGACATATGGATAACCTTCTCCGACCTTTCATCGGAAAATGGGTTATTGTCTATCTCGACGACATATTGGTTTTTAGTTGATCATGGGAAGAACATGTCAGACATCTTTGACAAGTCCTCGACACTCTCTAGCAACATCGGCTCTACTTGAACATGGACAAATGCTCCTTTGCGATGACCAGCATTAAATATTTGGGGTATGTAATTGACTCTGTAGGCATTCACGTCAATCCAGGGAAAGTATAGATTCTCAAAGATTCTCCCATTCCTAGAAGCATTCAAGAACTAATAAGTTTTCTTGGTTTGGCTAATTTCTATTGATGATTCATAATCGTCTTCAGTCACATAGCCTGGCCCTTGAATCAGTCGACCAAGGGAAATGAGAAAACTGTCTTCCAATGGACATAAACACATCAAGGAGCTTTTGAACATCTCAAACATAGGCTCTGCACTGCACCAGTACTTGCATTAGCTAATTTGCATTAGCCCTTTGAGATTGAGACGGACACATCGGACTATGCCTTGGGCATAGTGATCACTCAATCTGGTCACCCAGTTGCTTTTCATTTCGATACTTTTAACCACACAGTTAGAAGATACTCAACATACAAAAAAGAACTATACACCATTGTGCAAGCTCTCAAGCAATGGAGGCATTACATCCTTGGAAGGAAAACGACCATTCTTACTGATCACAAGCCTCTACAGTTCACTCTGACACAATCAGATTTGTAGACAAACCGACAACTCAAGTGGATTAATTACCTACAACAATTTTAGTTGGTGATTAAGCATCAAAAAGGAAAGGCTAATGCCACTGCAAATTGCCTCAGTCGACCACCCATTACTCTCCTTTTGACAGGGATGAGTATGCAGGTTTACGACACGACCACTTGGCAAAAATTGTATGATGACGATAGCGACTTCTCATCATTCTACTGATAGTTACAGACTAACAAGTCATTGACCTTAGACTCCGACTACTTCCTGAAAGACACCTTTCTATACAAGCTTGAACGACTTTGTGTATCGACTGGTGAGCAACGACAGCAGCTCATTTGGGACGCACACTACAACAAGACTACAGGACACTTTGGAGTAGCAAAGACACTTGCTATTCTGTAGAAGTATTTCTTCTGGCCTACACTTAAATCTAACATTAACAAGTACATTCGATCATGCATGGTTTGTGCCATTGCTGAGCCACCTAATCGATGATAAGGATTGTACACACCTCTTCCAATTTCTAGTCAACCATGGGAATCTATTTCTATGGACTACTTGACGGGTTATCCTACTACCAAACATCGTCATGATGCAATATTAGTAGTAGTCGATCAATTTTCCAAGATGGCCATTCTCATACCATGTGAGAAGACCACGACAGCGCAGCAGACCACTCAACTCTTCTTTACACATGTTTGGAAACACTTTGGTTTACCCACAACCATCATTTCCAACCGAGATGCTAGATTCGTCAGCATCTTTTGGAATATCCTCTAGCAACAGCTAGACACACGACTCTCATTATCGACATATTTCCATCCTCAAATCTATGGATAGATCGAAGTTGTGAATCACTTGGTAGTACAACTACTTCACATGTACAATTACCAGCATCAACGCACATGGGATGATAGTCTTCCATACATACAACATAGCTACAATCGTGCTCAGCAAAGCTCTATAGGAAAGAGTCCATTTGAAATCTGTTATGGATTTCAACCTTCAGTAGCTATCGACTTGATCAGCTCCTCGACACAGCCCAAATCCGACACAGACTGCAACCAGCGAGAAGTTGATAAAGCAGTCAAGTTTCAAGAACAGATTTGCGACATTCAGCGACAAGCATAGGATATGTTGCACAGAGAAAACAAGAAAGCTAAGGCCTGACACGACAAGCATCGCATTCCTCATACATTTTGCATTGGGGGTAAGGTCTAGCTACATCTTAAGAAGGAGCGGTTCACTGGTCCATTCAAGAAGCTCAAACCTTTGCGATACAGTCCGTATAGTATTCTTCGACAGATTGGGGAAATGGTTGGTGGAAGTCGAAAATACACGGAAGATAATAGGAAAAGTCGTGGCCGCATACGGATGACCTAGGAATTAAGTAGAGCATAAATCTCCACCATGGATGCACGCCAGGAGGGAGATGGACGGTTCTCATGGATAGTCGCATCAAGAAATAGCACGCTGGATAGTGGCAAGGTGTATGCGATGGATATTTTCTGTCGGACAGGTGTCAACTTTATAACCCGTCGCATGGAGGAAGGGCGATATAAGGAACCATTTTGGATACATGCGATACTACCTCGTAGAGGCATGCGAATGAGACGAATGGCCCAGATGAGAACTAGCAAGATGAGTCGATGGTGGAAATAAAAGAGTTGTCAAATTAGTAGGTAAAGGGAGGCCAGATCCGACGGTGGAAAGTGGGCACATGGGAGTTCAACGGTTGAGATTAAAGGACAATTGGCCAAAGGAGTCGGAGGTTATGGAAACACAGTTATATATATAAGAATGCCCATAAAAGTTGACATTTTTTTCGAAGCCTATTGAAGTCATAAAGTCTCTCGGTGTGTGGCAGATGACAAAGGCAACAAAACCTTCAACAAGGTGCATGCAGGGCTTCCAAAGTGACAGGTAGGATCTGTAACCACAATTCTTGGAAAATTTAAGTCTTTTATAGTCATAAGATGAGGGAAGAGCGAGCTTCTACCAGTTATAGGATTAAGGTCACCCTTGAAGATAGAGACGCCGACGTGTTTGATAAATACATTCCGCTCCCTGTCCCAGAGATCAAGATGAGATTGGAGGCCTTACATGAACAAGATCTGGATATACATAGGGTTTTCAGGTCTAGAGTCGTTTGTGCTATATATGTGTCGGTTGTTAGAAATTCGTTTTTCATCTCCGAGTCACAGAACCTTGAGTCGGAAGGTTTTTCTGAAGAGTCTGTGGTTTCCCTGTTTTGCCAAATTAACCCCAAAAGCCGTCAAGATTTTTTAGGTACATGATTTAAACCTGGCTCAGAGATTAGAGAAAATCCATACCCCTTGAAGGTCAACCTTTTTTACGACAATTCCCAGTTGGTTTTATCTTTGGTGGCTCATTTTTTAGGATTAGACACGGATATGTGGGTAACTGAGGTCCAATTGAGTTTACTGTTCAGAATTAGCATTGGTTTGGCAAGGTTTGAGAATGGGCTCATCCCATCTGTTAAGTTCGATGAATTTTGGGCTGACGGAATACATGTACAGTTGAGCAAGTTCTCAAATGCTAGGTTTTTTAGGTACCAGACACAGCTTATGAAGATGATTATGTACAACAGTGCGGAAAGATTATGTACAGCAGTGTGGAAAGCCCGCATTTTTCCCAACTGCTTG
Organism: Larix kaempferi; assembly: GCA_027924585.1. Classification (NCBI taxonomy): domain Eukaryota; kingdom Viridiplantae; phylum Streptophyta; class Pinopsida; order Pinales; family Pinaceae; genus Larix; species Larix kaempferi. The sequence continues at coordinate 23,130,529 of BSBM01001022.1, forward strand.
AAGCAAATGCTTTGATAGATAATGTCTTTAACTATTTAAACTTTGTCTTGCTGCTTGTTTACAAAGTCATCTTTGGGGAAGAATTTCCTAGGGTATTGCCTGAGATGAAAACAAATATGTAGTTGAAGGATGAACTGGTTGTCGGTGACTAGTTTCTATTAAAGGATACTAAAGTCATTAGGCTATACGATTTTGTACATGAGCCCTATGCTTTTCCCGCTTTCCTGACATTGCGAATCTTCGCTCTTGAGTTTATCAGACAAAAACTGACCCTAGAAGAGGTGCAGTTCCAAAAATTTAAGAACGGCACTGATTTAAAATACCCTTGGAAGGTGGGTCCTTTCATAGTAAAAAACAAGGAAGCTTTACAGGAGGTGGAAGAGTTATTGAAACCTCTGGGGTTCAAAAAAGATGTGGCAGTCGAATACGGCCCCTTGCACATTATCGCCAAGAGAAGAAAAAATTGTAATCTAAGTGCTTTTGAGCATAAGGAGCCAGAAGGGGTATTAAGGGGGCGAAATTTATTTCACTGGAAACCCAAGGCGGAGGAGGTTGCGGAGTCATAGGAAGGAGATTTAATGTTGTTCGATTTGATAATGGACATAGATCAGGTGCCGAACACTGTGGAAGTGGACCAAAAAAGAGACTTGGAGGAAGTTCAAGATATGGATACTGAAATAGGAAGTGGAGACAAACGGCCTAAATTGGAAACAAAAGTTGAAGTATTTGTGGTAGCCACTCAAGCCGAGTTGGTTGTTTCCCCCACTAAAGAAGAGTTGGTCGTTGTAGTGGCTCAAGAAGAATTGACTGTTTCGATGGGTGGTGAGAGAGAAGATAATGAGGGATCTTCAGATCCTGGGGTCCAGATTAAAGAATATAATTTTTAGGATGGTAAAGGGGGTGATAAAGCGAGCAAATTTCGGTCCAAAGCCGACATGTGCAAACAATATGGACAGAATAAAAAGGCCTTGGCCCAAAAGCTATTTGATTTGATGTCAAGCGCTAGGAATTTGTCTAGTAGAGAAGCTTCCTTAATGACCAGCATACACATGAGAGATAACACCTTGAACCTGGCAGTGTTGACCACAAAAGAAGTGACTGAGATGAGGGTCAATTGGGAGAAGATACCAGTGCTGGATAAAATCCAGTTCCACAAGCAGATTGGGGACTTTATATATGAAGATTTTATAAAAGCAGCATTGAAAGGTGACAACTTGGAAGCTACTGTGGTAAAGTTAGAGAACCAATTGAAGCAAGAAAAAAGTGAAAAGCGAGCTCTTCAACAGCAGGTCAAGAAGATACAATCTGACCTAGTTATAAGTGACGGTGGGGGTAAAACCATGAGCAAGCTATTGGCTGAGAAAAATAAGCTGATTCTGAAACTATAGAAAAAGGAGAAAGTTCCTAATATATGGAAAATCGAAGCTCCTGAGGAAACAAACTTTGAAATGCAAAAGGAAGCCTTGTCTAAGGAATTTAGTGATTGTAAAGGAGAGTTGCTAAAATTTGCAGGGAAGGAAGATAGTTGTAAAAAAGAGAAAATGAGCCAAATTGGACATGTGGCCTACCAATATGATCCAAAATGGGGATAGTAGTAGTACTAACAGCCTTGTGCGGGCTATGTCTCACATTAGCCTGAAGGATGTGAAAATCAAGGAGCTGAAGGAAAAAGCTCAGAGGTTGGAGGAGGAGAATGAAAAGAAAGAAGAAGAAGCAAAAACCCTCTGAGATAAGCATAATGAATTAGTTGATATCAATAAGAAGCTCACCCGCCAAGTTACAGGACAAGCAAGCTTGCAAGGTTGCAAGCATTTAGGTTGGGATCAAATTATTAAAGAAACTGAAAGTTCCAGGCCATACTTGGAATTTATAAGAGTAAAAGAGAAAACAATCAATGATGTTTTCACAGGTTGTGCAGCCGCAAGAGAAAATCTTATCCGGAAGGCCAAGGAAACAGCATTGAGTGCTATCACTTTTTTGAATAGTTTATCAGAAGAGGAAAGAATCAACTTGAATATTGGAAACCAGATCATGGCCATTGCAGCAGCACAAAGAGTTTTGGGGAAATATGCACAGGTTGAAGGTGTGGAAACCAGAGTAGAAGAGATGAGCAAACAGGTAATGGATTTCAAAGGATCGTTTGACAAGCTGGTAGAGATGGGGTTGCCATCCTTCTGGGATAATAATCGAGAATTAATCTCCCAAGCAGGTTATAAAAACTTGCTCTGCCATAAGGATGGATCACACCAAGTTCAAAAATCTAAACCAGCTACTTATAGGAAGAACTTTGATGGAGAAGATCTCTGAAGACTATGAAATCCTGAACCGGTTGATCGCCATTGCTGAAAGACTCGCTCCAGCTTCCCTTGCAGAGAACATTGAGATCCGGGTTATGGAAAAAGAGATGACGGATTATGACCTCCCTTCTGCTGAGCTATGGACTACCGTGGAAAGATACATAAAAATGAAATACACTCTTCGCCCTCCACAATAGTTGTTGGATTTTTAATAGTTGTTGTTTATTTGAGAAACAAAGACTTCTAAGATACTTTTATTTTAAAAAAAATGCAATTTGTAATATGTTTTGAGGCAACTATGAAAATAGTCAGCTGGAACAATTACTTCGTTATCTTTATCTTTGTAGTTGAAAGTAAATATCATGTGGTAAAATACCGTTAGAGATGAAAAGTTGTTAGAATGGTTCTACTTGTTTCTGTTTTGTAGAGATAAGTGACGAATAAATCTTGATGAGGTGTCACTCAGTTGCAACAGTTTTCAGTTTTGATGGATCAAGCCTAAGGCTTAGGTCATCTATATATGAGATGTAAATCAAATGAAAAAGGGTTGAAAAACTTATTTGAAAAACTTTTGGAATTTTCAAAATCAATCTGTAAGACATTTTGAGCTGTTTAATAAAGTTTGCAGAGCCGAGCCTACGTTTTTCAGGGATTCTTGTGTAATTGGTTTGATAGTCTGTCTTTCCTTTTCCCATGTTAATTGTGCTTCTTTCATCGTTATTCCATGTCTATAATATTTCTTTCATACTTGGTGCAGTGTAATAGTCAAGTGGAATTATAGAAATTATGCTCTTCTTAATCTCATTCCAAGTATTTCATCCTTATTCTCTGCTAAAGTTGATGTAGGATTCATCATTGTATGCCTTATATCGATTGATTGTTCTTTTCTCTTCTGTTTCACCAATTAAAAGCTCTTTGACTATTAGTTGCTTACTACCTCTCCCCTGTGTGAATGCATTCGCAAAGCCTTTGTGGATAATTTTCAAGGTTTGTTTAAATGTGACTCCATTTCCCAAATAGAGATTCATATGTTTCATCCAAACAATGTTTAAATCATTTTGCTTCCAGTAGAAATCTGATCTTCTGTATGTTGTAATTGAATGTCTTGAATGGTGAATACTGGTGTATGTTTTCATTGTTGACACCTTTGATTATTCCAGTTTTTCATGAGCTTATAGAGAGAGCCCTCTCTGTTTCTATTGGTTCAGTAACATAAGCTAAAGATTGGTTAGTGGTTACCCCGAATTTCCTTCTTCACAACCTTGGGGGTTAATCTGGGTGTTAACAAATTGGCGTCGTTGTCGGGGACGTGGTTGTTTTATTATCCCTGGGAAAACGACAAAAGATTCTAAAGATTCAAAGAAATGAGAGATCCCTGCGGGCAAATAGAGATTTCCATATTTTTAGAGGGTTGTACATTTTTCCCCTGGCAACTCCACTCGTAAAGATATACATTCAAGAAAGGCTCCACTGGGGAAGATTGATGAGCCAAGTTCATTTCTGAAGAAATCTCAAAAAAGGCATCCTGGCCTCAAGAAAGATCCATACAAGAGCTAACCCTATTTCTGAAATTCTGTTAAGTGTGCAAAATCGAGAAATATTACTTAGACACAAGACCGGAAAGGATAAAGCTAGTACTTCCATCATTGAAAGAATTGGGTTTAAAGAAGAGATGCCTATTTTTCAAGTATTGGATATAGAGATAGATATCAGAAAACCTTTACCAAGATCAACATCTGAGTCTTATCTAAGCCTAGGTGAAGAAGGTCTGAATGCACCCGAGTCCTGTTTGTTAGATCCTGTCTGGCTTAAGTTGCAAAATATAATCAAAGCCAAAAGAGCTAGACCTAGTTTTCAGACACCTGAATCTCACACCACAATCCCTACAAGTAACCTTGCCCAGAATATCCATCCCCAAACATAAAATCCACCTAGACCCACGGCTACTAGATTTGCACCATTGGCCCTACTAGCTGTTTTGCATGACCTCACTTAGAACTATGCCCAGAGAATCGTCTCTTATGATGGAGAGGGAGGTTTTTCTACTAGACAACATGTAGATAGGTTTGAGGATTTTATTGATTTAGAGGAAGTAGATCATGACGATGCTAATATGAGGTTGTTTGCTTAGAGTTTGTTTGGAGAACCCAAGAAATGGTTAAGACAGTTGCTGAATGATTCTATCAATGATTTTGCAGCCTTTAAGACATTGTTCTTAGAGAGGTGGGAAACAATAGGGAGTCCTTCCCTGGTCTTGTCCCAGTACAACCATCTAAAGAAAGGAGCTTTTGAAGCTATTCATGAGTTTTGTGCCAGGTTTATGAGGGCCTATAATTCTATTCCAGATGATCTAAGACCCTCATTAGGTGCTGCAAAGCTCTATTATGCAGATGCCTTTGATGGAGATTTCTCATGTACATTAAGGGAGAGAAAATTTGCTACCCTACCCACTATGCTAAAGTATTCCATGGAGGTGGAAGCCAACATGATGGCCTCAAGGAAAATAAAAGGAAAAACAAAATAAGATAAAAAGAAGCAAGAATCCCAAGCCTCTACCTCCTCCTCTTCTAGTGATGCCAAGTTTGATACTATGATGAAAATTATGGAAAATATGATGGATAGGTTAGCCATGGAAAATAAACCTATTGCTAGAGAGCAGCCTGAAAATCAAATAAGAAATCCTAACTTTAGAAGGCCACCCCCTCCAAGAAATCCAAGAAATCAAGAAGACCACCAGATGAGGCCTCCCTTCGGTGAAAATTTGGTGGATGAGGAAGGACCTGAAGAGACTACTGGATACCCGATCCATCTCCTTGACACCCTAGACCGTGAAGTACATTTGACCCAAAGGGAACATGACTTCTTCACCATGGGAATGCTAGTAAAGCTATTGAATTTGATTCTAAGCAGTACCAAATGGGTTACATGAATGATGTAGATGACATCCAAAGAAAGATGAAGTTAAGGAGCAGGGAGATACCAATAAGTGAATGGAAGTTTGCCCATATTAAGCTCTGCAAGACTTAGCAGAATAAAGAGAAGCTAAAAGAAAAATAGCTAGAGGTTGCTGCACAGAAGACCTTAGAAGATAAGGGGCAACATTCTAAAGAAGGTGGGCACCCAGGAGTAACTGAAGTAGTGAGGACACCTTCAACATTCAGTCTGAAGGCTGAACTATCCAAGGTGAAGATCTCTATCCCCTTAAATGAGCCGTTAAGAAACAATGAATATAGGGAATAGATAACTAGCCTGGTAAAGGGATAGGCAGAAGGTATGCAGGACATGTTGGAAGTAACAGATGATGGCCCCACTATAATCTTTGGTTCCAAGATGGAAGAACCGGATAATAAAGAAGTCCCTCCCTTATATTTGAGTTTGAATATCCATGGTAAGTTATTACATAATGCCCTGATAGATTCTGGGGCTTCACACAACTTAATGCCAAAATCAGTGGTAGATCAGTTGGGGTTAGAAGTCACCAAATCCCACAAAGACCTATATTCTTTCGATTCCAGAAAGGTACCATGTTGGGGTTTAATTAAATATGTAGTAGTGACCCTTGCCCAAATTCTAGCTAGGAGCATTATGATGGACGTAATAGTGGCTGAGGTGCTTGCTAAGTTTGGGATTTTGTTATCAAGGTCTTGGGTAAAAAAGTTGAAGGGAGCCATGCAGATGGACTTATCTTATGCCACTATACCACTTTTTGGAAGCAATAGAAAGTTGTACAAAGAGAAAAGAATGGCCTATGTGGTCATCAGTGACGACCAACCTGAAAATCACCCCATATACGATGTAGACACAGGTGTAGGTTTTCCTATTTTTTTCAATGATGGCCCACGTACTGATCCTGTGCCCCCATTTTTCCACGAGGTCGAGGAAGACAAGGAGTTTTCCACAAGGTATGAGGCCTCAGAGAGATAGAAGAATGAGGAAGGGCCGTGGAAGATGTATTTTGATGGATCACTAAGCAAGAATCGTGTTGGTGCAGGGGTTTGGATTATACCTCCCGACAAGGAGTCCAGAGCCCTGTCATACAAACTAACTTTCGAGTGTACTAATAATGTGTCCGAGTGTGAAGCTCTGCTCCTAGGACTAAGAGCTTTGAAATATTTGGGAGCAAAAAGGCTACATGTTTTTGGAGATTTGGAATTGGTGGTCAATCAAGTGAATGACAGTTATAAGGAAAAACACCCCAGGATGAGGGCCTATAGGAATGAAGTTTGGATTATGTTTGGAAACTTTTTCACCGAACACAAGATCTGGGTGATCCCGAGGTTTGAAAATCAGGTGGTAGACTCTTTGGCCACAACTGCTGGTGGTTTCAAAACTCCTATTTTCTATCAAGGAAAATACGAGGTAGAAGTGATGAATAGGCCATCTATTCCAGACAATGCTAAATACTGGAAAGTATTTGAAGATGATTTACAAATTAAGAGATTTTTAGAATTGTCTGAGAGTTTGCTAATGTTCAGATTGATGCTGAAAATGAGAACATAGAAGGATTGATTGACCAAGAGAAATCAGAGGGGGACGAAAGAGAAAGCAAGCAATGGAAAAACATGTTGTGCGGGAAAGATATCGTTCAATTAAAAAGTAATTATATCCCCAAGGGATTGATACCCTTGGAGAGGTTGTTTGACCATAATGATGTAGCAAAGAACCCGAAGTTTGAACCCCAGAGATGCGGTAGAAGACCAAAACTTGAATCACGGGGGGTTCACTTAGTGAACTTGTTACATAGCACGATCATTCGCATGATATTAAAGAATACCCCTAATTTCACTAAATATTGGAAAATGCATACTAAAATTGTATTGTTGAACCCCCCTCCCAATATGCCTTTCCAATTAAGAAAACCCCTAGTTTCACCAGATATTGTAGGTATCCATTTTTATCAACCCATTTTTATCACCCCTTTATATCATATTATCAAGTTGTAACAAACAGGATCCCTGCCACATCTTAGTATAAGCAAGCAAGATGCTAAATAAAATAATAGTATAATGCTAATAATGATCCCACTAGGATTGCATGGGCGACTGGTCAGTTTGTATCATTGGAGAGTGGAAAACCCAAATAAATAGTATCAGGGAAGGCAAAATGCATAAAACGCAACCTAGTCAAGATATCAATGATAACAAAGAATGTAAAAGACCGATAGTCCAATTATTAGTGCAATGCTTAGAAAATATGATAATTGAAAATGTTTCACACCACAACCTGCCAATCTATCAATTTTATATCATGTAAATACAAATATAGCCATAAAGAACTCATGTTTTCTATAAGCTTAATAAATTAATCTCCATAAAAATTCAAAATTGAAACCCTTTTTTGGAAGGACGCCCCTACCTTCCTATCAGAACAAACATCATTAATGTTTGAACCCAAATGAACATAGAACAATTCCTTTTACTTTTCAATAACACCATATGATCATGTGCATAGCTTGGATTTGGGTCATTCACAAGATCCAATCAATTGCCTCCACTTCCTCTACATTTATTCTTGCAATCACGAGAATTAACAACATTTAATTATCTTATCTTGGGTTATATCTAGTTTTTTTTTAATCTTTAAAGGATAGGGGAAAATATCCATTGTTAAGCTTCAAGCATGCAATAGTTATAAATATGGACAGATAGTGAAACTTATATGATACCATTTCATGGTAACAATAACACATAGGGTATGTAAATAAGGATTTAGAGTTTCACCTATGTTCATGTTAATTCCAAAATAATATTAAGACAGATGCCTTGCATATAAGAATTGAAATTACAATTATGAATGTGCCAAATATAACTCAATCTAACAACTATTCCTAACTGGCAATGTGAAAATATTAAAGAAGAATATAAAAAGTTGAAATAAATAATTAGTCAAGAGACATTGATCTAACTTTTCTTAGTTCCAGTGAACCAAGAAAGTTTGATCTTGCTTTTCTTGGTTGTTGTGGAGCAAGGTTTAATTGAATCTCAATTCCCACCTTAACCCTAACCTAAAAAATGAAGAGTTTAATCGTTTACTTGAATTCCTACAAAAATACAATACAATTGTTCAAGTCAAGAACTCCCATTTAACTACATCTCTTAACTTAAAGATGAAAAACAATATAACATCAATTCAAACCAAGCCTAAATGAGCTATTAAATGAGGATTGCTCAAGGATGATAATCCAAAGATAATTCCATCAATATTATCATTGGTACACTATTATCAAATTTAAGCAAAACTTAGGATCATAAGCAATATCAAATAAAAATGGAAGGTCCTTAAGTTTTAGGTGGGTATGAATCGATCTTGTGATTTGGACGTATGAATCCATCACATGATTTGGAGGTTATTCCTCAACACTGCCAAATAAAATAACCCCCAATATTTATATTACTATGTCAAATTAAAAACCCCCCTTGACCCCTTAATACGGGGCAATATATTTTTGAGGTTTTTAAGAGTATTCAACCCCCCAATATGAATGGACGTGATATGATATTGCCTCACTAGTGAACCCCCCGTGACTTGAATACTAAAGAAGAGCCTCCGATGGTAAGCCTGTCTAAGAAGCTACAGCCTAAAAAGAAGGAACGATATGTAGAGTTGATAAAAAAATATGTTGCTGCATTTGCATGGAGTTATGAAGAACTAAAAGAGTATGATACCTCAATAATACAACACTCTATTCCAATCAGACCAGGAGAGAAACCCTTTAAGCAAAAATTAAGGAGGATAAACCCTAAACTGGTGCCTGTGATAGAAAAAGAGATCAGAATATTATTTAATGCATAAATCATTGTCACTTTGAGATTCTCTCAATGGATAGAAAATCTGGTTCCTGTGAGGAAGAAGAATGGTGAGATTAGAATCTGTATAGATTTCAGGAACCTGAACAGGGCTTCGCTAAAGGATAATTACCCCCTACCTAAAATGGAGCATATCTTACAAAAGGTAGTAGCGGTAGAAAAGATCTCTACCATGGATGGTTTCTCCAGATAGAATCAAATCAAGGTCTGCCCTGAAGACCAAGAGAAGACGACTTTTACCACTCCTTGGGGTACTTTCATGTATGCAAAAATGCCTTTTGGGATGATGAATGTAGGAGGTACTTTCCAGTGGGCGATGGATATAGCATTCACTGAAGAGAAGGATAAGTTCGTGGTTGTATACATGGATGACATAATAGTGTATTCAAGATCTGATGAAGAGCACTTGAAGCATTTGGAACAAGTTTTTAAGAAATGTATAAAATACGGTATTTCCCTTAACCCTAAGATATCACATTTTGCATTAGAAGAAGCTAAGCTCTTGGGTCATATTATTTCCAAGGAAGGTATCAAGATCGATCCTGAGAGGGTTAGTGCCATTCAGAAAGTTGGGGAGCCAAGAAGCAAAAAAGAGGTGCAGTCTTTCATCGGACAAGTAGGTTTTATGAGAAGGTTCATTCCCAGTTTTGTAAAAATTATGATGAATATTACCAATATGTCAAGAAAGGAAAATCAGGTAAAGTGGACTAAGGAAGCAAGAGGTTCATTTAAGGGAATTAAGAATGCTATCACCGAAGCCTCGGTATTAGCTAGTCAAGATTTTTCTAAAGAGCTTTTGATTTTTTCCTATGCATCGGAGCATACAGTGGTGGGAGTCCTGTTATAGAAGAATGCTCATAATGCTGAATAGCCAATTGCTTTTTTCAGTAGGGTGCTGAGAGATGTAGAACTGAAATATGATATCATGGAAAAGCGAGCTTATGCCTTAATCAAGTCATTGAAAGATTTCAGGGTTTACATCCTCCATTCACACATCATTGCTCATGTCCCAAACAGTGCTATGAAGGGTATCCTCACCCAAGCAAACCATGAAGGAAGAAGAGCCAAATGGATTGTTGTATTGCTAGAATACAACCTGGAGATAAATCCCACCAAACTGGTAAAGGGGCAAGGGTTAGCAAAATTAATGACCAAGGCCAACTGTGACTCTTTGCAACTGAACTTCTTACAAGGTTATTCAAATCAGCTAAATGTAGGAGTGCAGGTGAAGCCAAAATTATCTACATCCCCTTGGTATGCTGACATTGTGTATGTATTACAAAACTTACAAGCTCCTCTAGGGTTAAGCAAAAGCAGGGCTACAGCTGTGAAACTAAAAGCTGCGAAGTACTGTGTTATGAATCAATTCTTATACTAGAAGGATCCTGGAGGTGTGCTGCTGAATTGCTTGCTTGAGGAAGAGGATAAACACACAAATCAAGAGTTTCACAAGGGAGACTGTGGTGGACATCATTCCTGGAAGGTGACAGTCAACAAAATCCTAAGGGTTGGTTTCTACTGGCCTACCATGTTTTCAGATGTATATAAAGGAACTGTTGCTTGTCACCAGTGTCAGATCTTTGAAGGAAAAAGAAAAGTTGTTTCACTACCCCTTCACCCTGTCATAATAAAAGCACCTTTCCAGCAATGGGGTTTATACTTCATTGGAGAAATAAATCCTAACTCCTCAGGGCAGCATAGATGGATATTGACAACCACTGACTATTTCACTAAGTGGATCGAAGCCATACCAACTAGGAAAACAACAGAAAGTGTTATCATGGATTTCCTGGAAGATAATATCTTGTCAAGATTTGGGTACCCTAAAAGAATAGTGACAGACAACGCACTTGCATTTTGTTCTAAGAAAATGATAAATTTTTGTCACAAATACCATATCAGTCTGAATCATTACACAACATACTACCCGTAGGGAAATGGACTAGCAGAATCATCAAACAAAAGCTTAGTAAGAATCATAAAGAAGTTGTTAGAGGACAACAAGAGAGCTTGGCACACAAAACTGAAATATGCTCTATGGGTTGATAGAATAAGTACAAAAAGGGCCATTGGGATGTCTCCTTTCCAACTGGTATATGGAGCTGAGGTGGTTTTTCCAACATCTCTAGGGTTGTCGGTTATGAGGTTACTATAGGGGATAGAAGAAGAACCAAACCACATGCAAAGAAGGTTAAATCAGATAGTCGAGCTAAATGTGCTAAGGACTAAAGCATATGACAAAGTACAGGGGCATCAGGAGAAGATAAAAGAATCTTTCGACAGGAAAGCAAAAGAAGATGAATTTCAAGTGAATGATTTGGTCCTGAAGTGGGATGCTTCTAGGGAGGATAAACATAGGAAATTTGACCATATGTGGATGGGGCCATATATTATTGCAGCAAGCCAAGGGATAAATTCCTTCATCCTGGAACACCAAGATGGATCTGCCTGGTCAGGACGTCTAGTCAATGGAATATTTTTTAAGCATTACCTGTCCTAAAGGAAGTAGGTAACTCATGTACCATAGCCTGTGTATATTTTTATTTTTCACAGTTGTTTTGAGGTTTTAATGGCAAACCAGAAAGACTTGAAGCCCGAAGTGAAAGCCGCAAGGTATGAAAGGGGAACCATGTTTTTATTTTTTTGAATATTCAGCCTAGATATGAAAGCAGGCGCAGTTTAAGTTTCAGTTTCTAGAAAAAAATTTCAGTCTAGGGTTTGGGAGATCTGCCCAGTGGATTAGGCACTTAGTCTACAGAGTTCTTTGCTACCTCACTAGGATGATAGCATCCTTGGTTGGAGCCAGTTGTTAGCACCTATATATTTTTTCTCTTTTGCAGCATAAAAAACTGTATATGAAAGGTGGAGGGTCAGACAACTACTTGATGGAAGCTTGAAGTAATCTCCATCCTCGATGGCCAAGTGCTAAGACATGAAAATGAATGGTCTAGAAAAGGTCCAATGCAATAAAGATGGACTAATGTCAAAGGCTAGGTATTAATAGGCAAATAAAACGACAAAGGAAGGTGGAGAATACATTAAAACCTATAGGCCATGGGAGAAACATGAAAGACTAAGCGTCGCACAGGTGGGCACCATTGATCAAGGGCGGGACCAAGATCTACGGATTTCAATGCAGCGTTGCATGGCCAAGTTGTGAGGAAGAAAAGGAATATGTGGATGAGATAGGATTTGTCCCATTGGATAGGTGTCGGCTTAAGAAGGCGTCACATGGAGGAAAGAGCAGTGAGCAATGCCATATTGGGCGCATGCGATGGTGGGGGCGGGTGCAAGGATCTACGATGAAGGTTATCCTTTTGAGATATAAGGGTTTGGGTTGACTAACCATAATAAAGGCCTAGGTCTCCGGAAGATCTATGGTTCGGATGGCAAGGAAAGCCACATCAACGGCTGGTGGAAGTCAGAAATACATGGAAGATAATAGGAAAAGCCCCAGCAGCATATGGATGACCTAGGAATTAAGTAGAGTGTAAATACCCATGGTGGATGCATGCCAAGAGGGAGATGGATGGTTCTCATGGAGAGTCGCATCAAGAAATAGCACGATGGATAGAAGCAAGGCGGATGATGGATATTTTCTACTGGACAGGTGTCAACTCCAGAACCCGTTGCACGGAGGAAGGGTGATATAAGGAACCATTTTGGATACATGCGATACTACGTAGTAGAGGCATGCGGATGAGACGAACGGCCCAGATGAGAACTAGCAAGATGATCCGACGGTGGAAATAAAAGAGTTGTCAAATCAATAGGTAAAGGCAAGCCAGATCCGAAGTGGAAAGTGAGCACGTGGGAGTTCAACGGTTGAGATTAGAGGACAGTTGGCCAAAGGAGCCAGAGGTTATGGAAACATGGTTATATATATAAGAACGCCCATAAAATTTGACATTTGTTTCGAATCCTGACGAAGTCAAAAAGTCTCTCGGCATGTGGCAGACGATGAAGGCGACAGAACCTTTGACAGGGTGCGTGCAGGGCTTCCAAAGTGACAGGTAGGATCTATAACCGCCATTCTCTAAAAATTCAAGTCTTTTACAGCCATAAGATGGGGGAAGATCGAAAGTCTACCAGTTCCAGGGTTAAGGTCGCCCTGGAAGACAGAGACGTCAACGTGTTTGATACATACATTCGGCTCCCTGTCCCAGAGATCAAGATGATATTGGAGGCCTTACATGAACAAGATCTAGATATACATGGGGTTTTCAGGTCATCTTTTGTTTCCTTTTGCCTTAAACAGATACCATCTTTCCTCGAATTTGTATCATGGTGTTCCTCGAATTACTCAGAACCCTAGAGGGAAATTATGGATGCCCAACAATCTAGAGTCGTCTGTGCTATAGATGCGTCGGTTGTTAGAAATTATTTTTTTCGTCTCTGAGTCATAGAAACTTTAGTCAGAAGGTTTTTCCGAAGAGTATGTGGTTTCCCTGTTTCACCAAATTAGCCTCGAAAGCCGTCAAGATTTTTTAGCTACATGCCTAAAAACCTACTCAGAGATTAGAGAAAAGCCATACCCCTTGAATGTCAAGCCTTTTTATGACAATTCCCAATTGGTTTTATCTTTGGTGGCTCAGTTTTTAGGATTAGACATGGATCTGTGGGTAACCGAGGTCCAGCTGAGTTTACTGTTCATAATTAGCATTAGTTTGGCAAGGTCTGAGAATGGCAAGGTCTGAGAATGGGCTCATCCCATCCCTTAAGTTAGATGAATTTTTGGCCGATAGAATACATGTACAGTTGAGCAAGTTCTCAAATGCTAGGTTTTTTAGGTACCAGACATAGCTTATGAAGATGATTATGTACAGCAGTGCGGAAAGCCTGCATTTTTCCCAACTTCTTGAAGCAGATGCTTTGATAGATAATGTCTTTAACTATTTAAACCTTGTCTTGCCTCCTGTTTACAAAGTCATATTTGGGAAAGAATTGCCTAGGGTATTGCCCGAGATGAAAATAATGATGCAGTTGAAGGACGAACTTGCTATCAGTGACTGCTTTTTATTAATGGCTACTACAGTCATTAGGATTTACGGTTTTGTACAGGAGCCATATGTTTTTCCCGCTTTCCTGACATTGCGAATCTTCACTCTTGATTTTATCAGATAGAAACTGACCCTGGAAGAGGTGCAGTTCCAAAAATTTAAGAAGGGAACTGATGTAAAATACCCTTGGAAGGTGGTTCCCTTCATAGTAAAAAACAAGGAAGCTTTACAGGAGGTAGAAGAGTTATTGAAACCTCTGGTGTTCAAGAAATATGTGGTAGTCGAATATGAACCCTTGCACATTATCGCCAAGAGAAGAAAAAATTGCAATCTAAGTGCTTTTGACCATAAGGAGCCAGAAGGGGTATTAAAGGGGCGAAATTTGTTGCACTGGAAACCCGAGGTGAAAGAGGTTGCGGAGTCACAGGACGGAGATCTAATGATGTCTGATTTGATAATGGACATAGATCAGGTGCCAGAAACTATGGAAGTGGGCCGGAAAAGAGACTTGGAGGAAGTTCAAGATATGGATACTGAAATAGGAAGTGGAGACAAACGACCAAAATTGCAAACAAAAGTTGAAGTAGTTGTGGCAGCCACTGAAGCCGAGTCAGTTGTTTCCCCCACTAAAGAAGAGTTGGTCGTTGCAGTGGCTCAAGAAGAATTGACTGTTCTGATGGGTGGTGAGAGAGAAGATAATGAGGGATCTTCAGCTCCTGGGGTCTAGATTAAAGAATATAACTTTTAGGATGGTAAGAGGGGTGATGAAGCGAGCAAATTTGGTCCAAAGTCAACCTGTGCGAACAATATGGACAGAATAAACAGGTCTTGGCCCAAAATATATTTGATTTGATGTCAAGGGCTAGGAATTTTTCTAGTACCAAAGCTTCCTTAATGAACAACAGAGACATGAGAGATAACACTTTGAACCTAGCAGTGTTGACTGCAGACGAAGTGACTGGGATGAGGGTCAATTGGGAGAAGATACCAGTGTCCGATAAAATCCAGTTCCACAAGCAGATTGTGGACTTTATATATGAATATTTTATAAAAGCAACATTGAAAGGTGACAACCTAGAAGCTACTGTGGGAAAGTTAGAGAACCAATTGAAGCAAGAAGAAAGTGAAAACTGAGCTCTTCAATAGCATGTCAAGAAGATACAATATGACCTAGTTATAAGTGACGATGGAGGCATAACCATGAGCAAGCTATTGGCTGAGAAAGATAAGCTAATTCTGAAACTACAGAAAAAGGAGAAAGTTCCTAATATCCGGCTAATCGAAGCTCCCAAAGAAATAGAATTTGAAATGCAAAAAGAAGCCTTGTCTAAAGAATTTAGTGATTGTAAAGCGGAGTTGCTAAAATTGGGAGGGAAGGAAGATAGTTGGAAAAAAGAGAAAATGATCCTAGAAAAGTAGCTTGATGACTTAAAAATTAACTTGTCCAAATTGGACATGTGGCCTACCAATATGAGCGAAAATAGGGATAGCAGTAGTACTAATAGCCTTGTGCAGGCTATGTCTCACATTAGCCTGAAGGATGTGTAAATCAAGGAGCTGAAGGGAAAAGCTCACGGGGTGGAGGAGGAGAATGAAAATAAAGAAGAAGAAGCAAAAACCCTCCTGGATAAGCATAATGAATTAGTTGATATCAATAAGAAGCTCACCCGCCAAGTTACAGGACAAGTAGGCTTGCAAGGTTGCAAGCATTTAGTTTGGGATCGAATTAATAAAGAAGCTAAAATTTTCAGGCCATACTTGGAATTTATAAGAGTAAAAGAGAAAACAATCAGTGATGTTTTCACAGGTTGTGCAGGCACAAGAAAAACTCTTATCCAGAAGCCCAAGGAAACAACATTGAATGCTATCACTTTTTTGAATAGTTTATTAGAAGAGGAAAGAATCAACTTGAATATTGGAAACCGGATCATGGCCATTGCAGCAGCACGAAGAGTTCTAGGGAAATATGCACAGGTTGAAGGTGTGGAAACCAGAGTAGAAGAGATGAGGAAACAGGTAACGGATTTCAAAGGATCGTTTGACAAGCTGGTCGAGATGGGGTTGCCATCGTTATGGGATAATAATCGAGAATTAATCTCCCAAGTAGGTTATAAAAACTTGCTCTGGAGCATAAGCATGGATCACACCAAGTTCAAAAATCTAAACCAGTGGCTTATAGGTAGAAGTTTGATGGAGAGGATCTTTTAAGACTTTGAAATCCTGAATATGTTGATCACCATTGGTGAAAGATTCCCTCCAGTTTTCCTTGCAGAGCACATTGAGATCCGGGTTATGGAAAAAGAGATGACGGATTATGATCTCCCTTCTGCTGAGCTCTGGACTACCGTGGAAAGATACGGAAAAATGAAATACACTCTCCACCCTCCACAATAGTCGTTGGATTTTTAATAGTTGTTGTTTATTTGAGAAACAAAGACTTCTAAGATACTTTTATTTTTTTAAAAATGCAATTTGTAATATTTTTTTAGGCAACTATGAAAATAGTCAGCTGGAACAATTACTTCATTATCTTTATCTTTGTAGTTGAAAGTAAATTTCATGTGGTTAAATACCATTAGAGATGAAAAGATGTTAGAATGGTTCTACCTGTTTTTGTTTTGCAGAGATAAGTGACAAATAAATCTTGATGAGGTGTCACTCAGTTGCAACAGTTTTTAGTTTTGATGGATCGAGCCTAAGGCTAAGGCCATCTATATATGTGATGTAAATCAAATGAAAAAGGGTTTAAAATATTATTTGAAAAACTTTTGGAATTTTGAGAATCAGTCTGTAAGACATTTTGAGCTGTTTAATAAAGTTTGCAGAGCCGAGCCTGCGTTTTTCAGGGATTCTTGTGTAATTGGTCTGATAGTCTGTCTTTCCTTTTCCCATGTTAATTGTGCTTCTTTCATCGTTATTCCATGTCTGTAATATTTCTTTCCCACTTGGTGCAGTGTAATAGTTAAGTGGAATTCATAGAAATTATCCTCTGCTTAATCTCATTCCAAGTATTTCATCCTTATTCTATGCTAAAGTTGGTGTAGGATTCATCATTGTATGCCTTATATCAATGGATTGTTCTTTTCTCTTCTCTTTCACCAATTAAAAGCTCTTTGACTGTTATCTGCTTACTACCTCGCCCCTATGTGAATGCATTCGCAAAGCCTTTATGGATAATTTTCAAGGTTTGCTTAAATGTGACTCCATTGCCCAAATAGAGATTCATATGTTTAAGCCAAACAACATTTAAATCATTTTGTTTCCAGCAGAAATCTGATCTTCTGTATGTTGTAATTGAATATCTTGAATGATGAATACTAGTGTATGTTTTCATTGTTGACACCTTTGATTATTCCAGTTTTTTATAAGCTTATAGAGAGAGCCCTCTCTGTTTGTGTTGGGTCAGTCGCAGAAGCTAAAGATTGGTTAGTGGTTACCTCAAATTGCCTTCTTCACAACCTTGGGGGTTAATTTGGGTGTTAACACCATCCATTTATAAAAAATAAAATAAAATCTCGATCCCACACCTATGTCGAAATAAATACGCCTCCCTCTTAATAAGAAATTAAATTTAAATTTAGAAAATCTACATAGTTTTAAAGCAACCAACAAGATTTGTAATGTGTAAATAAATACAAAGTAGAAGAATCTAGACAAGCTTGTTGAACTGTCAAGCTTACTTTGGATCAAGATTGAACATAGAATTGTCTAGCTTACTCCAGATCAAGATTGAGCCAAGAATGTACTTTAGACTTCTACGAATTCTTACAGGTCTTACGAGACATTTTTTTGTTATGATCATCCTACCCTCGCCGAATTGAATGAATTGTTCCCCTCGCGATTACCCAAATGCATGAACTGCATGTTAAGGAACTTGTCTAGACTTTAGTCCCAGGTTTATATTACCGAAATAAATCTTAACAAAGCTCCATTAGAAGCAGATCTTAGAGGAAGTAGACATGGAAGACCTTCTAGATGTGTCTGGAAATACTTGAATATATGTAGTATGTCAAAATTACGGTTATCGCAAATAAGAATCAGCTTTTCATTAATATATCTTGAGTTCGAATGAGTAGAATGTCCGAGAAAAATTGCTAGTTTCAAGATTTAAATCCCAAACATTGAATAGAAAGTAGTATGTCAAAATTGTTATTATTACAAATAATCATAAGCTTTTCAATAGATCTCGAGTTCGAGTGAGTAGAATGTCTAAGAAAATTTCCTAGTTTCAAGATTTAAATAAAAAAAGAAAAGAAATAAAGATATTTGTGATCTCCTCACATCAGTCCGAGGGAACACATGACACTAACTAAATTCTCGCTCTTCAAAAGTTCAAACAAATGAAAATAAAGGAAAACTTATTTAACTCACGAGTCTTACCTGAAAATTTCCAAGAAAAAGAGCTATCTGAAGGTCGTTCGATCGATTCTTTGTGCGATTAAGGTTTCTACTGTAGGGTAAACGTAAGGATCTTTGAATCTGGCCAAATATAAAGATCACTGAAAATTAAAATCATGCACAGAGTTTAACAATCGACATTTCATTAATCGACATCAAGCTTGACAAGAATTCTAGCTTTCAAAATTACCCCCCCAAAATATAAAGCGTATGAACCATATATGTACCAAAGCCCAGAAATCCTCGTCTTATGTATCTAAACTCGCTTCTAAGAACGTTTTACTATTCACCGGAATTCTTACAGGTCTTATAGGCCTTAGAAGAGAATACACACTCTTGAACATAGAATTGGGACTGATTGTTTTCTACTTCTTATACGAATTCGTTGGTGCATGATATCTACATTTAATTTCTATTTTTTCTAGGGCTTGGTGATCTGAATGTTTGACTGCTTTATAGTTTCACATGTTGAATATTTGTTGATTGGTAAACAATCTTTCCCTTCCTAATAATATTAATGCAAAACACACTTAGATGTGACAATATCTAACCTGCTCTTTCAGTTGCTGAGATGTTAGTGTTGGATGGATCAAATTGAGAAGGAGGTATTTGCAATCTGGAACCAAGTTGAGACACACTTGAATGAGTTAATGCTCTCTTCGCTAGCTAGTTAGACTATGGTTTCATTTGTGACTGAGGATCTTCATCCTCTTTAATAGATCCATCTGATTTTTGTTGTGTCACGGCTATCTGCTTAAGCAAATGGTTGATACCAAGAGTAAACCTCTCATGCATCCCGCAAAAAAACATTGAAGATCTATTAGTACTACGACTTGGTTGGATAAGTAGCTTGTAATGCAAAACCTGAAACAAAATGCATAGAGATTTACCTCAATGCAAGAATTCAAGTATTGATTTCATCTCACAGGTGTCTGAAACCAATCATCTCTAACATTGATTTCATCTCATGGGTATCAGAAAGCACATGATGAAAATAAAGCAAAGAATAACCTAATATGCTTTTCAAAAGCTTCATGCAAAACCAATTTTTGTTTTAAAATCATAAAATCACTTTCCAAGCAAGAAAATAGTAACTAAAAAAATAAAAGCAATATAAAATAGATATTTCAGATAAAATGCTAATTTCGTCTTAAAAAATGGTCTTAAACATTCTTAAAAATGTCAAATCAAGCTAAAATAGAATTTTAAGACACAATACTAGTTTTGTCTTTAAAAAAGGTCTTAAACATCCCCACCTTGTAGTAGTGGCATCGTATCCCTTGACAATTAATATAGTCGTGTGTTGGGAAGGATGCGATCAATTTTGGTCATGGTGGAGCCAATTGTCATTTATGAATGATGGTTGATTCAATTGTCCCTATGAGCATGCATCTTATCACTATGCCCAAACCAATGAATCCATCTAAGTACAAATTTGGCATGACAAAACATAGTCTAGGTAGAGGCTTGAACTTCTCATAGAAATTTTTAGAGATTTCACATCTAAATCTGAAGTAATGTTGGGTGGATACATAGTAAATGACTTTATTGGCTTCTTCCTCTCTTCCCATAACATTGGTGAGTTTCCAAACATAAGAAGCAATAAGTGATGAGCTCTTTAGGGGAGACGTAGACAATAAGGGTGTCTTTAAATATTATCCAATTAAAATTTATATTTTTTATATACCCTTAGAAAATTGATCAATTAATCATTGTATATATGCCTCCTCTTATAAGTTTATTAAACTTTTTTAAATATTTTTTTTTATTATATAATTTAATTCTTCAAATAATCTGATATTTTAAAAAGACCAATTAAAAAATAATTATATGATTTCAATTTCTTATCACCTTATCATGTGAATCCCTTGGTTGGAATCCCCCTAAAAGTATATGATTTCAATTTCTTCTCACCTTATTATGTGAATCCCTTGGTTGGAAGCCCCCTTAAGAACTTGGATCGAAGAAATTTTAAGAGAAATACACTACATACGGAAGACACCCTCAATAATTCACATCCAAGAAAATTAAAACAACAATGCATCCACCTATAATATATATATATATATATATATATATATCAAAATGAGGAGAGAGACGACCCCTCATGAATTCACGAATTCTCTACTGCAGCTAAACCAATTATAAAATTTATACCAACACAACAAAGGGGATGGGCTCTTCAAGAATGACCTCCTTAATTAATGACTAACACTAGTAGAGGTAAGAAATAGGGTTGCTCCCTTTCTCATTCTACAACAAACAAGGTAGATTCATAGGGGTTCCCCCTCTCTACCTGCAATAAATGATTAACAAAAATACATCACAAATATTGTAAACCAACAAATTACTGTGCACAAACAACCATAGAAATAATAAATGCAATTTCCAGCAAAATTACAGAGATCTCTCATTGCTTCTAATTAACATCATTTAAGGGGATTACCTACTCCCGACCACCCTTCCAAGTTCCTTTCCCCAAAGAATATTGTTAACAAGGCTATGAGACAGTAAGAAGCCTCTCATATAGGGAAGATGAAAATATTAAGGAAGAAAATGTGAAGAAACCTTTGCAAGAAGAAAAGTCCAGTGGTACACAGGAAAACCTTGTATGATGCAAAATAGTTATACGATGAAATTCTATTGAGGAATATCTATTTCAAATTTAATGCGAGAATTGGAATATTTGAGCTCGTACTATATGCAGTGAGGAGAACATTCCTTCGCAATGAGTTGCAGCATGAATTTTATTCCAACTAGGTGAAATTTAATCAACCGTTAACCAAACACACTTTTAAGAGTATCGAGAGGCCCTAGGGTTCAAACTTGGGACCTATGGGTTTGGCTCTCATACTAGAATGTAACACCCTATATTTTATTTACAGCGTCTAACTTCCATTAAGAGTGTTATACATCATATGATAAGCTAAATTCACTTGAATCGACAGTAGTAACATTGCATTTAACTGTCATAATGGAATTATTAACAACAAAACTAATTTTAATATTGAATGTTAACCAACTAGTATTTAAACATAGGACAAGGAGAAAGGCATACCTCGATAGAATTCATAGTTAGAGCTATAGTGTTGAAGGTATCAGGACTACACCAACAATAGTTGGAAAATTGCATTTGGGGGACCACTCTCCTCCCAACCAACTCCTCAGTCATAGAATGATACCTCCCAAGCCCTCACTTAGCAATACCAATCTAGCCATTGAAATCATCAAAGTTAATATATCCACACCCTCTAAACCTGCATTTCCCACCTAGCTCCCTGAACTCCCCCAAAGAGGAGGAAATAAGAAGAACCCCTTCGCCTTCTCCTTACTCTTTTTTTATCCTTTCCAAGCTCCCATACTTTGGACACATGTCTACATGCAATATTAACCATGCAAATTTCCCATTAATAGAGAAAATAGATCATAATTACTTATTTTATTATCTCTCTTTATAACCCCCTCTTAATATAAGTCATGAGTGTTTTGTCTTATTTTGAGAAGTTATATATTTAGGTTCCTAAGAATCCCATGTCCTTATAATACTATTAATATAGGCCCATATAATCTAATACTATTGTGCAAGGATAGGTCCCACTTGTGTGGCCATCACGAGTGTGTCCCATGGCTACACTATAACCCCGACATTTTCCCTAGCACTAATGCAATACAAGGAAGAGGGGTGTTACAGATTGGGAAAAGGCCATGCAGACTGAGTATGACTCATTAACGAAGAACAAGACTTGGACTCTTGTGCCCCGTCCTCTTGTAATGAACTTAGTTGGATGTAAGTGGGTATATAAAACAAAGTTTACTATAGATGGATAGATTGAAAAACATAAAGCCTAGTTAGTAGGAAAATGATTCTCTCAATAAGAAGGTATATATTATGCTGAAAATTTCGCTCCTATTTCTAAAATGAACACGATAAGAACTATTATTTAACTTGCTACATCATATGAATTGGAAATACACCAAAATGGATGTCATAGTGCATTTTTGAATGGTGATATTAGTGAAGACATTTATATGCAACAACCACCCATCTTTATTACTATTGACACTTCAAGTTTGGTATGCAAATTGAATAAGTCTTTATATGGTCTTAAGCAAGCACCTAGAGCTTGCTATCAAAATATTGATGCCTATTTCTTGAAAAATGCTTATAATCTATGTGTCTTTGATCCAAATATTTATGTGAAGCACTTTGATGATGATATTCTCATAATTGTACTTTATGGGGATGGCCTTATAATTCTTACTAGAAGCCATCTTACTTTGATATAGGAAATGAAGGATAATCTTAAAATTGAATCCGAGATGACTTATTTAAGCCTATTAGATTACTTTTTGGGTCTACAGATTTGGCATATGGTAGACGATATTTTACTCTCTCAACCTAAGTATGCAACATATTTTCTTGCACGATTTTGTATGAGTGATTGTAAGTCGTCACCTACACCATTTCAGTCTGGTGTAATGTTAATTATTGATTGTGATACTCCTCTTGTTAATGCGACATTGTATCGTCAGCTTGTTGAAAGTTTGATATATTTGACACACAACAAACCATATGTCTCTTTTGTAGTCAACATGGTTTCAATGTTTATGCAAAAGCCTCATGAAAGTAATTGGAGAAAAATAAAGAGGATTTTCATATATTTATAAGGGACTTTTCATTATGGTGTATTCTATTATAGAAAGGTTATAGTCTCACTCCTTGGTTATACACATTTTGATTGGGAATGGGGTACTTCAAATAGAAGATCTATTGTAGCATATATATTTCATATTGACTAAGGTCTTATTTCATGGTCTAGTAAGAAGTTGAGAACACTTTATATTTCTTCTTGTGAAGCAGAGTACAAGGAAACTGAGAAAGCAACTAAAGAATCATTTTGGATCTGACATGTTCTAGCAAAGCTTGGGCTAGTACAAAAGTGTCTTATTAAATTGAGATGCGACAATCATAGTGCAATATAGCTTGTGTATAATTTAGTATATCACTCCAAAACTAAACACATTGACTTGGATACTCATTACATTTGAGACCTTTTGTGGATGGTGTTATTTGTTTGGATTGTTGTCCCACGCAAAAGCAACCAGCAGATATCTTCTCCAAATCCACGATGGGATAAAAGTTCATGTATCTTCACAGTATTCTGGGAATGATGGAAGTTTTCATCAAGACAGATAGTGAATGTAATGACATATTCCACCTTTTATGTGTTCTCGTGGTGATCATTAATGGAGAGCATTGGAACGTGTAATTTTAATAATTACATGTGTAATGATATCTAGTTGATGTCGTATGATGTCATAACTAGCATTAGAAGTAAAAATCAAACAAAATAACTCTTCATATTATAATATTGAGTTATCCCACATTTATAATGGAGAAAAATAATATTTTTACTATTCATTATATAAAGAGGTGGAGAATCCTTTATCCCACATGTAAAAGATGGATGCTATAGTTCTATACCTCTTGGTATATAATAGAGGTGAGGGGGAGACTTTGGGAATACAGGTTGAAAAGCATTGTATCATTGTGATCATATTTGTAATACTCTAGGATAACATATATGGAATGGATCTCAAGTTGTAATGTTGGAGATATTTCGAGGAATAAGAATATTTTTCCCTTCTTGTGGACGTTTCCCCATGATCTGGAGTTTTACCACATATATCTATTGTTATCTTGTTTATTCTCTTATCTCCATTTTTATTAATGTTCTTCGCTACTTGATTATATATAATACTAGAATATCTCATGCTTCATGCTTTGTATTATTGTTTGAATTTCTCATATTCTCAATATTCTAACAAATTAACTATTTTTCCACCAAAACCATGCAAATGTTTTTTGTGGGAATGCCACGTTGGATGATGGAAACAAAGAAATAATGGATTTCATGCACACATAATGGTTATTTAGCCTCCTCTAAACATGTTATATGTGTTCAGGGAAGATTGTAGACAAGTTTTGCATTAAGAGAAATGGCATTTTAATGTAAATATGCCATTTTTGTGGATTAAATTTACTTAGATGATAAGTAACCTCAATGACATTTTTAAATACATTAAAATCCTATGCAATGAAGATTGATGAGCAATCAAAACTTAATTATGATAAAACATTGTCTTGTACTGCACTCAAACTTCTAATTAAAAATGTCTTTGTCTATAAAAATGGGCATTTGATTGAAATGCCAATCTACCATTAGAAGCATATACTTGTAAAATTAGCTTTCTTAAAATTACATTTTCAACACCATTTTCTGACTTACTTGGGCAAGTTGATTTTAGATTTCTTAAAATCACATTCTCAACTGTCTTTTGGGATTGCATAGGAATTAAATTCTAATCCTTTTTTGTAGAGCCCCATATTTTGACATTGAGTAATAAAAAAATATTATGTGAAATACCTTAGCACTTTATTTGCTTATTATCTATTGGACTTAGTTAGATAGACTAAGGTTGTTGTTATGTGGACATGTGGACTACCTAGATACATGAATAGTAACTGGAATTTATTGTTTTAATTTAGTAATGGTTATGAATATGTTATTTCATTTGAACAAGAAAATTGAATGTGGGATATCAATATGTTGATGCTAAGTTAGTTTATACTTTGTGTATAGAACAAGTATAATATATAATGCCAAGGAACTTACATTATTATTTAAAAGTCATTTGAGTGATACAGATTATCACCTGAGAGAGTTGGATATGTTTATACATGAAATTTATGTTAGTGGTGAGCTAGCCGACATGCTTATTGGTTATGAGATAGTTAGATTGCTATGATTCCTGTAATGCCCACCTCGGTACTTTAACTGATTAGACTAATGAGGGTACTAGTTTTGAAATGAAACGGCTAAGTAAAACACGAACCATTTGAATTTACTTTGAGAATGCTTTAAAATGAAAATGAAGTGTATATGCTCGACTGGCTGAAACATGATGATAAATGATGAATAATTTGTATGCTCGACTGACTGAGATACTAGAATGCATGATGTAAATATTTTCTATAGTGCAGCACTACTAATGTGCGCTTGAGTGTGTGCAGTGGCAGGGAAGATGATATACCGACTGACCCACAATGGAATTTTAGGGGTCGTAAGAATGGAAAGAACACATAGGGGTACGATGACTGACTGTCGACCCTGGATTAGCAATCCACGCACGGGTGAATCCGTTTCAGCTCACCTCGGGAAGCGTATTCCATACGGGCAAGGCCATAATGATTTGGTCGTGTATGATGAGTTGAGGGGCGTGCAATAAGGAGAGTCTTATCCCTCAACATCCCTTAGTCTCCAAGGAGCATAGTTGAGAGACCGCGGTAACGGTTTCCGGTCGCTACGCAGTACTCCCCATAAGAAGGAAGAAATGAAACTGTCAGAAGGGCTTGCCGAAGAGGTACCTAGACAAGAATGAGAGGAAGAAAATTACTCAATGGTATAAATAAAAATTTCACATAAGATTTAAAAAATACTTTGTTTCAGTTTGTTCTATTTTATTAATTTGAATAATTATATTCAAGATTTTATTTTTAATTGATTTCATTAATTTGAATTATTCATTTTAATTGATTTTATTAACTTGAAAAAGAATTGAAGAGATTAATTTTATTCAATATTAAATTTGATTAATTATACTGATTGAAAAAGATTAATAATAAGAGAATTATTTTTATTCAAAGAGTTTAATTTAATGGATTTTATTATATTGAATTATCCTATACAAATTCTATTCTTGATTTCATTAATTAAATTTCTTATTTTTAATAAATTTTATTATATTCAAAAGGGGTTAAAAGATTGACTTTATTTATATTAAATTTGATTAATTTTATTATTAAGAAAAATTATTATTTATTCAAAAGATTTTATAGATTTTATTATTTTAAATCATTCTATTAAAGATTCTATTTAATTTACTTCATTATTTCGAGAAATAATTGAAATAGGTCATTAATAAAAGAATTGTATTTTTTTTATTATTATTCAAGATTTTACTTTAATTTTATTATTCATTTAAATTATTTTATAAAGAGGAAATTTAAAATAGATTATACTTTTAGTAAAAGCAATCATCTTTTAATTCAATCTTAATATTAGGAAAATAAAGAAAAGTAGAAAGCAATAAGTCTAACTAAAAAATTGTTAAGTAAACTAAATGAGAACCAAAAGAGAAGTAGAACTCTTCTACACCTAACTCCCACTGATCTAGGAATTTAGGTGCACATTAAAGACATTAAGAAGACACATGTGTTTGAGAATATTGGAAATTAAAATATTAAATTAAATTAAATATGTGCATGGACAGACACATGGCACACAGGATTTTGCTATATAATGAGGGAGGAGAAGGAGGGAAAGACATCTCTTGCTCCCTAATGCTAGATGGTCATCTTAATCTCGGATTATGTTATGATCCTTGGAGTTGGGATTAGCCGGAACGGGGATTGGGAGATCCTTTCGGGAGGCTAGCTTGTGTGTTCTTGCGACCCCATTTGCTCGGGGGTTTGGGGTGAAGAAGAATAACCTTGATATGGTAGGGAGGTCAACCGAGGGGTCACTCGGTACTTCGTCAGGAAATTTGATTGGATCGTGCGGCAACCACTTCGAGGACTCCATCGATTCGCTGGACCAACCGTCGAAAACAAGTTTGAAGTATTTAGTTTATTTATTTTGCTAACTCTTGTGGTGGAATGAATAAATATGGGTATATAGTTTTATTTATTTGACATTCATGTACTACAATAGATAGAACGAGATCTGTGGCCTCTATATCTTCTTCTGAAAAATCGTACTGGAAGTTTTGCAATTAATTATACTTATATTTTCAAATTCCGTGGAAGTCTTTTTGGGGAACCCGAAATGGGGGTCCCTACATTTGGTATCAGAGCCGGTCGAGCCTTGAGGGCACCGGACTCATATTTCTATAGGGGTCATCAGTGAATCGTGAGGATTTGAGAGATCGATGACAATTCTTCACGGCGGCATCATCGACGGCTGGAACAAACATCTTGACAGGTTCTTTTATGAATTACATTTTGTTCATTAGTTGCTTAAAAGTTTCATATTCTGGATTCTAATGTGATTAAGGTGAATGAATCATTATCGGATTGTTAAAAAAAAAAATTATCGTGCAGGGTTTTAGCCCTAGGGAAAAGATGATAAACTAGGAATGCTTTATACATCTTTTATGTTACTCTGTTTATAAAATCTGTTCCATTTAGTTAAATATATTATGATACCTCTACTGGAGCGAATTCTGTGCTTGAGAAACGTGACTGGTGGAAGCT
Source organism: Larix kaempferi (assembly GCA_027924585.1). Lineage (NCBI taxonomy): Eukaryota > Viridiplantae > Streptophyta > Pinopsida > Pinales > Pinaceae > Larix > Larix kaempferi. Next base: position 23,158,346 of record BSBM01001022.1, read on the forward strand.
TGTGTGTGGATAGTTCGAATGATTAACTTAAGTTATTCTTCTGCAGTAAAATAAAAATACTCTTACTACTCACATTTATTAATGCATCTGATCAAGGTCGGGTTAATCTGTAACTTCTAACTCAAAACCATAAATTAGATCTATTAAAATTGGACTTGATCTCTGTTCCTTCCTTTATTTCCTGTCATGATATTATTTCCATCAGATACGGAATCCTGAACTCTGTCTGTGATTTGAGTACTGGCATTACAATTTAAATTTGAAGCCTGAACTCAGTCGATTGATCTTTATTCCGTTGCTTTTAAAATTCTGAAGTTTGACTTACGTTTCCAGATCTCATGACGTAGATCGGATATCAATCGCTTGATTTTAAAACTCTGTTTACTTTTAAATTCTGAAGTTTGATTTACGTTTCTAGAACTCCTGAAGCCTGAACTCAGTCGATTTGAGCATTGATATAGTCTTTTTGTTTTCTTCCCCATTTTAATACAGAACCTGGCCATCAGTTTTGGGCTTATTAAATTTAAAGTTTGTAAAATTTCTGGGATGATCAATTAACGTTCCAGGGTTTAATAAGACAAACTGATCTCTGTGTTTTTATTAATTTAAAACTCTGTTTGCATTATCCAGGGCAGTCAAGTGTTCTGCATTAAGTCGATCCCTGTTTATGTGTACTCATTGGACCTCTAGTTGCAGATCATAGATAGTAGAATAACGTTTCCTAGTATGTGAGAGAGATCGACCTTATCCGTCCGCTTGATTAACCCTCTGACTCGAACTTGATAACCACCAGATCCGCTCTTCAGCCTTCCCATGCAACTGTTCCTAAGAAATTTAATGTCATACCTATCTATGAGCACCGTTAGATATACCCTTGTTCCGTCAAACTTATTTCTAAAGTTTATCTTTCTTCCTAGATTCATTTCGTAATTCCCAACACTGATAAATTATTCTTCTCTGGGATCATTTTTCCTTTGAATTCGTAAGTTTTAACTCTGTCTATTCATCTTCGTGAGGCTACCATTGTTCCGAATTCAAGTCAGTAAGTTTCAATCACTGATTAATTCATCCTTATGAAGTTATATTCATTTCGTGAGTCCCAGCGTTGCCTATTACTCTCCAGATCGAATTTCTGCAATACGAATCTCAATTATCAGTTTTACTCTCCAGATCGAATTTCTGCCATTCAGTTTAAATTGCTTCGACCAATGTGAATACCAATTCGACTCGGCCTTAGCCCTCTGTTAATCTTTACGATGGTCAAACATTAATGTCCAGATCGTATTTCGACTCCCACCATTGTCATGTTAAGTTCCGAATCTTGAAGATGAATCCAACAGTGAACCCTCTGGCGATGCCCATCTGTTTAACTAAGGTTTTAAAAACATCTATCTGGAATTTAATCAATCATAACTCCTGCTCTCAAACGAATGACTCAAACTCTGACCCGGTGTAATCCCAATCATCTAGCTGCACAGCAATCCGGGAGTGACACTCTGCTACAGCGAAAATATTCGAAGGATAGAGAATCACCAACACCAAATATAGATCCAGAATTTTAGGATCTATGGTTCACCTTCTTGTTCGAGACAGGTTACGTGGAAGCATTACAACTCTCTCTTAAACTCCTCACCACCTGAGCCTTTATCTCTTTGCTGTAAACGGTTGATAACTAAGTGATACATGCGCAGGGTAACTACCTGTCAGTATACAATCTACGTTTAACTAGATTAAAGGAAGTTAGCGCCGAATTGAGAAGCCGAGGAAAACGCTTGTGAAGGTTGTATTAAGAAGAGATAAAATCGTCACTGTCGGAAGTCTAATTTGAATCTTTTATTAATTATTTACCGCCTACTATTCCTCTTGGGCACTCCGCTCAACTTGGCGGGCCATAGTCATACCCAGATTCAACACTCCTGTATAGCACGACAAATAAAAGAAAACTCAATCCATCTTAAAATCTCTGTATCGGTATTTCTATGATGTGCTACGAACCATAGTTGATCCCTGGCAAATCTCTAGATTGGCGTTCCCTCTCCCAGAATTCAATATTTTTGAAAAGGTTCGATTCTTTTTAAATTCTCTATGTTTTAACTTCAAGTGGGAAGGTTCCTATGTTCAAATTTTGATCTGAAGAGTGTTCCCAGACCTTATGAAATGATTTTAGAATGGTCCTTCGAAGTCTGCGATAGACCCAATTTTAATGACGTTCTCAATCGTGACCGGTATTCTATGTATCTCTGCGTTGATTCTCATTTGGGATGAATGTCCCAGATCCAAATTTATATTTAAACTCTGTATCGATTCTCGATTTGGCGAGCGATCCCAGATCCATATTAGTATTCATTCTTAGATTTATAAATATGATAGAATTCAAATTTCAGATCATGGTATTTGAGTTAAACTCATGACATATCCAATGAGATTCTGGCGTTTCCAGTTTTTAAAAATTTTACAGTATTGAAATCTATGTGGAATGATTAATGAAGACGTCCTCCAGATTTGTAATGCGTTGCGACCTATCCTCCATTGGTTGGTCCGATTGCCGGTACAATTTTTTATTTTGATTCTTTAGATGATATTTAATTCTGTTATTGGGGAAATCTCGGGGCAGATCTGAGTACCGAATTTTGTGTTTTAGAATTGAATTTATGATTTGAAATTAACATTTATTCTCTGCATCGAATTAGGCAATACGAATTGATCCCAAAACTTGATAATATTACCCTTAAAAAGCTCTGAAACTATACTTCAATGGTGATTACAATCGTTTATGGTTTAATTTTGGATTATAGAAAGCTCTGAGATTCCATTTCATTGACGATTACGACTGGTTTATGTTTTTAATTCTAAATTTTAAGGAGCTTTGAATTTTCCACTTCTAATGGCGATTACGGCTGTATCAAAAAGGAAAAAAAAAAAAAAAGGTGTCAGAATTTGAAATTATGATTTGAACTTACCCTTTTCTCACAGTATCGAATTCTATTCAATGTTTTCAAAATGTACAAACAACTCGTAGATGTTACCTAAACCTACATGCGTCTAAATTCTTAAAGCCATGACGTTCCCCAAAATTGCTCTATTGGAATATGTACATTATGCTTCAATAAGAAAAAAAAGGAGAAAACTTGTAGGTAGTTGTGTTTAAAAAGTTGAATGAAATTCTATTATATATATAATATAAAATATAAATATTTTACTTAAAAAAAAAGCCATTAAAAGAAATAATGTGAATACTACTACTAAAAAGAAAACTGTCATTGGATTATATGTATAGTTATGGAAGTAGTTCCTTTGAATGTATGATGGAATAGGTTTTTATATTATGAAATGTGAGTATTATACTTTAAAGGAAAAATAGTCATTAAAATATGCATGGCTATGTTTAAAATATAAAAAGTAATCTTTTTAATTATATTTTAGAATATGTACCGTTTTATTTCAAAAGGGGAAGAGTCATTAGGTAACATAAGCTATGTTAAATTGTAGAGAGTATATTTTTATGAATGTTTGGAGCATGGATAGGGGAAGAGTCATTAGGTAACATAAGTTATGTTAAATTGTAGAGAGTATATTTTTATGAATGTTTGGAGCATGGATACCTTGCGTCAATAGGAAAAGGGGACCATGTAAAGGCATCTTCCATATTTATAATATAGAAATAGTTTGGTTTTCAATAGGCTTGAGAATCAAATTGTTGATCTTAATCAGTATGAAATACTTATAATTGTGTATAGGTTAAGAGAAGAGGAAGCTTTATACTTTGTGACTCATAGAAATCATATTCAAATTTTGAGTTCGGATTACAAAAGAGATATTAATGACAAATTGAAATTATACTTCGAACTGAATTTGAAGAACTTATAAATCTAATCTCACTAAAATTCTAAAAATTGCGATTGAGTAGTGAAATTGATGAAATTAAGTACAAACTTTATAATGTCATAGTGGTATGTAGGGTTATGTTTTGCAAAAGTATGGGATAGACTGAAGAGCAAGGAAGTGTGTGTTTGATACATAGAAAAGATTTCCCATATATACATGTTTTGGAAGATGTATACTTTGTGCCTTAAGATAAGGAAAAGGAGTCATCAAAATACATATAAGTTATGTTTAATTACTAGAAAGTATTCCTTTTAAAATATATTTTGGGATATGTACACTTCACTCAATTAGGGAAAAAGGAAAAGAGTTATTAAAACGTATATAAATTATGCTTAATTTATAGAAGGTATTTCTTTTTGTTGAGATATGTATACTCTGTGTCAATAAGGAAGGGGACTTTTGTAAATGCATTTCTATTGTCAAATTACAATTGTTATGTTTCATTAACATGACTTTTATATTATTGAGATTACACTCTTTATTATATACATGTGTTGTGTATCAATATAATGTCTTTTTTGAGAATGATTCTTACACTAATGAATTAAATAGATTGTGTTCAAATAGAATGTAAGACATAGTTATTGTGGATGTATTTGAGGATAGATAACAAATAATGACATATATGAATTTTAAGAAAGAAGTGCTTAGATAATTTTGAAGGTGCGATGCTTATGATTTAATATCAAGAAGGAATGAATATATAATGTTTAATAATGGGATATTGTGACTTACGATGAGCGATGCATGGAGATCGGTGCGGAAAAATCAAAGCTGTGGTTTTACTTCTTCTCCTTCGGTAAGAATACTTCCAGATTCTCGAACATATTAGAATTATTCTTCTCTAAACTGTTAGTATGAAAGTTTGAATGGTATTCAGGGTTCATATACTTTGATGAGGGTTTTTGCATCAAGAATTTTATCGATTCGTTGTAAATGCCTATTCTCTAAAATGAAGGCAATCACTTCCCAGGTATGCACTACTAGTTTGTAATCATGCTTTGGTTTGTGAAAAGAGAGATGTTAAACTTACTTGAATTACAGAAACTTAGCTGTACTTGAGTTAGGAAGAGAAGAAAACCTTACATGACTTTGTTTATAAAAATATGAGATTATACTTTTATCCATACTAAGTAAATGGCACTCTAGTATTTAATTATACTTTGGATTATGAGAAGAGAGAGGTTGCATGTAAGATTAGTTTAGTAATGGTTAAGGTATGTATTGAAGAACAGAATTGGGAAGGCTAAATTCTTATTTTGAAATCCGGACATTGTTTTGAACATATGATAGTTATACGTAATTATAGAGAAGGAAGAAGTTGGAATTATCCCTTATCTTGAAATATGTTAGTGCCTTAAGGATTTTTCATGAATGATATACTTATAGTTTTGTTGAATGGAAAGAATTTGTTGTAGATGATTTTAATCCCAGTTACAATTAGTGAGTCAAGAGAGAACTGCTGTGGGGATTGCTACACTATGAAAGGCACAATTTAGGGATATTATCAATTATGCGATTTATACTTATATGAGGGTAGCAAAAAAAGAAATGAAATGTTATTATCAATTGTGGTTATGTTGAAGAAATGAATGTGAAAAGAAAGTGAAAACTCACTATGTACGCACATGAGACTTAACTTCAGGACAAAGTTTTAATAAGACAGGGTGTATGTAATGCCCGCCTCGGTACTTTAACTGATTAGACTAATGAGGGTACTAATTTTGAAATGAACCGGTTAAGTAAAACACGAACCATTTGAATTTACTTTGAGAATGCTTTAAAATGAAAATGAAGAATAGTGTATATGCTCGATTGACTGAGACATGATGATAAATGATAAATAATTTGTATGCTCAACTGACTAAGATACTAGAATGCATGATGTAAATATTTTATATAGTGCAGCGCTACTAATGTGCGCTTGAGTGTGTGCAATGGCAGGTAAGACGATATACTGACTTACCCACAATGGAATTTTAGGGGTCATAAGAATGGAAAGAACACATAGGGGTACGGCAACTGACTGTCGACCCTAGATTAGCAATCCACGCACGGGTGAAGCCGTTTCAGCTCACTCGGGGAAGCGTATGCCATACGGGCAAGGCCGTAATGATTTGGTCGCATATGATGAGTTGAGGGGGGCGCAATAAGGAGAGCCTTATCCCTCAACATCCCTTAGTCTCCAAGGAGCATAGTTGAGAGATCGCGGTAACAGTTCCCGGTCACTACATAGTACTCCCCATATGAAGGAAGAAATGAAACTGTCAGAAGGGCTCGCCGAAGAGGTACCTTGACAAGAACGAGAGGAAGAAAATTAATCAATGGTATAAATGAAAATTTCACATAAGATTTAAGAAATACTTTATTTCATTTTGTTCTATTTTATTAATTTGAATATTTCTATTCAAGATTTTATTTTGAATTGATTTCATTAATTTGAATTATTTATTTGAATTGATTTTATTAACTTGAAAAAGAATTGAAGAGATTGATTTTATTCAATATTGAATTTGATTAATTATGCTCATTGAAAAAGATTAATAATATGAGAATTATTTTTATTCAAAGATTTTAATTTAATCGATTTTATTATATTGAATTATCCTATGCAAAATCTATTCTTGATTTCATTAATTAAATTTATTATTTTTAATTAATTTTATTATATTGAAAATGGGTTAAAACATTGACTTTATTTATATTAAATTTGATTAATTTTATTATTAAGAAAAAATATTATTTATTCAAAAGACTTTATAGATTTTATTATTTTAAATCATTCTATTAAAGATTCTATTTAATTGACGTCATTATTTTGAGAAAGAATTGAAATAGGTCATTAATAAAAGAATTGTTTTTCTTTTATTAATATTCGATATTTTACTTTTATTTTATTATTCATTTAAATTATTTTATAAAGAGGAAATTTAAAATAGATTATACTTTTAGTAAAAGGAATCATCTTTTAATTCAATCTTAATATTAGGAAAAGAAAGAAAAGTAGAAAGCAATAAGTCTAACTAAGAGATTGTTAAGTAAACTAAATTAGAACCAAAAGAGAAGTAGAACTCTTCTACACCTAACTCCCACTGATCTAGGGATTTAGGTGCACATTAAAGACATTAAGAAGACACATGTGTTTGAGAATATTGGAAATTAAAATATTAAATTAAATTAAATCTGTGCATGGACAGACACATGGCACACAGGCTTTCGCTATATAATGAGGGAGGAGAAGGAGGGAAAGACATCTCTTGCTCCGTAATGCTGGATGGTCATCATAATCTCGGATTATCTTATGATCCTTGGAGTTGGGATTAGCCGGAACGGGGATTGGGAGATCCTTTCGGGAGGCTGGCTTGTGTGTTCTTGTGAGTCCATTTGCTCAGGGGTTCAGGGTGAAGAAGAATAACCTCAATACGGTAGGGAGGTCAACCGAGGGGTCACTCAGTACTTCGTCAGGAAATTTGATTGGATCGTGCGGAAACCACTTCGAGGACTCCATCGATTTGTTGGACCAACCGTCGAAAACATGTTTGAAGTATTTAGTTTATTTATTTTGCTAACTCTTGTGGTGGAATGAATAAATCTAGATATATAGTTTTATTTATTTGACATTCATGTACTGCAATAGATAGATCTATATTTGTGGCATCTATATCCTCTTCTCAAAAATCGTACTGGAAGTTATGCAATTAATTATACTTATATTTTGAAATTCCGTGGAAGTCTTTTTGGGGAACCCGAAATGGGGGTCCCTACAATTCCAATGGGAACAAGGTGTCCTAGACATCAAGAGGAAAATTAAGTGATACCAATTTTCTTATGATATTAATTGTGAATTTCGAACAGTACTTTGATTAATGGATAAGTATGGTTTTGACATGATGCATAGTTTTCCCAGAATGGTTGTTCAATGACATGACTATAAGAACAATAATTAAACAACATGGCTCAGTATAGGGCGTCGAACCTAGTTATATTAAGAGGGGTGGAGGTATTTCCCATAATATATCCTTCAAAACCTAGATTCATGGGAGGGTTGTGCGAAGACATGCTCCCCAAGTTATGTGATGATAATCACTAGATCCCTGCTAGGGAGGCTTGGTCAATATTATCAACACTTTCACTTATGGGTTCTATCTAGGGTTAGGTAAATATAGTTAACGCTTGAACATATTCCAACAGAGGAAATGATAGGATATGGAATATGGAAGTAGGTTAGGTAGGAAGGATGGTTTGAAGTACTTTAGAAGGATGTTATGAGTTATTTATTTAGCAACTTGGTCACTTTTGTGTGCTAAAAGTCTTTCTTTACTCATGTGTGATGATACAAGTACATTGTGTTGTTTGTATTGAATTATTGAAACCTAGTGTGATTATTAGATGTTGAGATTTATATTTTTTATATTGCATACTTGGATGAAAATGAGAGCATACAAGAACTATGCATTAGAGGAACGATTATTTATAAGTAGTACACATGCATGTATGCATACACTAGCTACGTATAACTACATTGTGCATGTACACTAGCATATTAATTGTTGTTTTAATTACTAGATGAATGGTTAATTATTGTAGGGAGTGTACTGAATAGATATAAATATCTAGTAGCATTAGATACTCTTATTGAATTTAATTAATTATTGATATGATGAATTAAATAGATATGATAGAGTGCGATCAAATTTGGGGAAAAAAGTCGAATTCATTTATAAGCTATCACAAAAAGATAGACAAGGACCAATTTCTTAGAGAGAATGTGCATTTTGTTCCTAGAGTCATGGGCATGAAGGGCCAAGAAACAAAAATGTTTATTAACTCTATCTACTTTAAATATTTTACATGTGTGTGATAACATGCAACGTTGCCTTGTGGATTTCTCTACAATCGATTCTGACAGTACACAATGGGTTGCATTAAAATATTTTGTACGAGAATTTTATCCAATCAAATTAAATGTAGACTGTAGATTTCTAACAACATGATTGTTGGCCTATGAACTTCTAAATACATTTATACCCAAAATTCTCCTAACATGAGCTAGACAATGTGATTTTAACAAAGGCATAAACAATTGACATTTTGCTGCATCGGTTTTGGATTCAAAAAAATCTTTGATTATCCTATTACAATGGAAATCAATAGGGTGTTCTGGAAACTTACCTTCAAGTCCTGAAAATGAAATTTCATCCACATGAATACGTCTAGGAGTTATTCATCATCCGCTTGATAGTTGAGGTAAGGGAGTTGGAAAGGAAGTACGAGTCTCATCACCGGTTTGATGTGGCCCTTTATTCACAATTTGGTCCTGTACGAGAGTGCGTTCGACATGTGTGTGTTCTTCTTGGGGAGGTTTTCAATTAACAACTTGTTCAACATCCATCCCTTCATACTCAACATCAACCAAGATTTGATTGAATTTAACCATTTTGTCATTGCTTGTTGATGGATATAAGGAACTAACATTTTGATGTCTACAGTTTTCCATGTACAACATGGCCTTTTCTCTTATCTCATGGGCCTTTTCAGGGGGCGGTTCCTTCCTTCTAGACTTTCTTTTATTATTACGTATGTTTCCCATCTTCAATATGTTTTTTAACGAATCAAAAATATCACTTGTGCAAGAATAAATAACAGATAAGATATTAAAACTTGTTGTGCATGATTATTAAAACTCGATGTAGCAATTGATTGTGTACAATAACATCAAGTGAGAATTCCCTAGATATAAAAACATCACCTCTAGGAACTCAATTTGAGTTGTTTTCTTGTCATATTGAAACAATGTACAATGAGCCTCTTTTTGGTAGCTTGGCATTTGGCACAGGGTTTTTGGACAGTAGTTTGTGTTAGTAGATGGTACTGGATGGTGGTATGGGATGTTAGTAGGAGCACATTTCTGACAGAAGAAGAAGCTCCTACTCACTTCATTTTCATGTTTTGGATGAGGGAAAATAGCCCCAAAAGATTAAGAGTTTGATTCGTTAGGTGTTTGTGTGAGTTGTTGTAGTGAACTCATGAGGAATTCAACAAATGTTTGTGTACTGGATGGATTTATGTGGTTATGAAAGGTTATTGGTGGTGATGCAAGTAAGTTTTTTTATTATCTTTATGAGAGGATGAAAGAACTGCTTGGTAAGTTTTTTTATTATCTTTATGAGAGGATGAAAGAACTGCTTGGTGCATGTTTTAGTTTTTTTGTCGTAGGATGTTTTTATTGTCTATGTTGAATATTAAGAAGACTAAAATAAATTTATCGTACAATTCGTGAGGAAAAACTAAAATAGATACAATTCAAACAATGTAAATGAAGACTAAAATACATTTCACAATAAAAAACTTGTCACCATACCTAAAGGATTACGATTGCTCTTTGCTTGAAATGTAAAATGCTCTTTTGATGTATCCACTATATGTAAGAAGAGTTCAGGTGTGTCCAAGAAGCATGAGAATTCAATCTAAGGAGCCAAACATGGTCCAACTATTGTGTATTCAATCCAAGGAGCCAAATAGAGTCTAATTGGTGTGTATTCAATCCAAAGAGCCAAATAGAGTCCAACTGGTGCGTATTCAATCCAAATTGTCAAAGAAACACCAAAAGGTGTGTGAATTCAATCCAAAATGCAAGTGATTGTTGAACTGCGCGTGCAAAGAGTGAAAAATATCAAATACATGAGAAAAACAATGCTGGAGAAGAGTGCGGTTTATTTTCTAAATTTTATGTTCAGCATAGGCACAGACGCGCAAGGAGCATGTGCGTGCTAGCAGTGCATGCATGCTCCTAGCATGTGCGCGCCTTTGCGGAACGTTGCATATTTCGGTGGGAAATGTTTACTTCATTTATTTCCTAATAAATCTATATGTGTTGGTTTCTTCCTAGAGACGCTACCCCATAAAGGCCTTTAGGCCCTCTTCTAAACCATAAAACCTAAGTGCATAAGTGTTTCTAGGTGTTTAGGGGTTTTGGGGTTAGGGTTATAAGGATTGAAGGTTAAGAGTTAAAGGTTATAGGGATTGTAGGTAAGTTATGGGGTCAAAGGTTATATAAAAATAAAAATCTACCAATATTAAAATTTTAATTATGATTGGTTAAAATTATACGAGCTATGCAAAATTGAATGTACAAATTATCATGGAAATTTAACACATAAAGAAACCAAGATAACTTGAAATACATATTCAAAAGTTGATTTTCTATCAACCACACAATCTGACCAATATGAATCTTTATACCCAAATATCTTAGGGTCTTTTCTTTTAGTGCACAACCCCTATTCATCCAATTAATTTTTACTTATAATGTACCATGCCTTGGGTTCCTTCTTTAGGCCATATATAACCTTCTTTAGTGTGAAAACAAGATGCTCCTACCTTGGAACTTGAAAAACTTGTGGTTGATATGTGTACACGTGTTACTCCAAATCTACATTGGAGAACGAATTCTCCATATCCATTTGATCGACATTCCAACTAAATTGTGCTACTGTGGATATAATTAATCGAATTATGCTCATCTTTTACATAGGAGAAAAGGTCTCTTCATAGTCGATGCCCTCTCACTTAGAGAACCCTTTTGCAACCAATTGTGCCTTATGCTTGTCAAGTGTGCCATTTTCTTTTTTCTTGACTTTGTACACCCATTTGCAACCAATGGGTCTCTTCCCTAGTGGAAGCTCTATGAGATTTAAAGTTTGATTTTTCATTTGAATCTCATGTTTGGTTTCCATGGCCTTCCATTCATTTTTCCCTATTCCCTCCTCAAACACCTATGGCTCATTAAATCCCTGAACATTGGCCATGAAAACAAATTTTACCATGTTTGTTTTATGTTATTTCTTGCCCCTTGATGATATTCCCTTAATCATTTCCCCCACCCGAATATCCGTAATGACTTGCTGAGCCACCAATATGGCCTCTTCTTGGGGCCCTCCTCATCGAAGTCAGTATTGTCACCATGACTTATATTACCTGCACCTGTTTCATACAAATGCTAATTTGCATTGTCTGCATTGGAAATTATCGTAGACTTCACATCCTCAAACTATTTCCCCATTTTGGGAGGAGCTTCTTGAATCTTGACACTTGTATCCTTCACCACAACTGGTTTCTCCATGGTAATTTTTAAATCTAAAGAATCTTTGAAAGGTTGAACTTCTTCATCAATTGTGACATATCTATTGAATATCAACTAATTGGTGTTAACATAAACCATCCTATAAGATTTATATATGTCATTGTACCCTATGATCATCAATTTATCTCTCTTGGGGTCTAACTTGGTTCTTTTCTCATCTAGAATCTAGGAATGGAAAATATAACTAAATACCCTAGGATGAATGACTTTAGGCTTCCTACTAGACCATGCTTCCTTTGCGTTGTTCTACTTCACCACAATGATTAGAGATCTATTTAATAGATATAATATTGTAAACAATTCCTCATCCCAAAGCCTATTTGGAACATACATGTTCTCCATCTTACACATGGTCATCTATTTAATAGCATGGTTCCACCTCTCAACCAAACCATTCTATTATGGAGTGTAGGGTGTAGTGAACTGTAATTTTGTTTGATGCTTATTGCAAATGTTATTGAATTATTTCGAACAAAATTCTTCGTTATCATCAGACACGAGTGCTAAGGTGACATCCTAACTCTTTTTTCTTGAAACTTTCAAAATTCATTAAACAGTTTATCTTTCAATTTTATAAAATACACCCACATTTTCCTATTGTAGTCCTCAACAAAAATAAGGAAATACATGCACATTTTCCTATTATAGTCGACAATAAAAAGAAAGAAATACTGAACACTAGTGTTGGATTCCATTTTCATTGGTCCACAAATGTTTACATAAACCAATTAAATGACTATGTTTTCTCCCCAAACTTGTCGTTCCTCAAATGGTGCTCTATGCTACTTTCTCGTCTAACAAGCTCCAAAAAAACCCTATATTTGTGCTTGGATATCAAGAAGTCCTTCTACCATATTACCTCAAGCCATATGAGAAAGGTAGGTTAAGATTAGGTTCCGAAATTATCGATTTCAAAGAGTACTTATATTTGATGTACTTGTGCTTACCATTGCATGCTCTATGACCTGTCCAATGTTGAATAGTCTAAACAATCCATGATTGTCCACACCAAGAGCTATAGTCTTATTGGTATCCTTGTGAACTAAGTAGCATTTATGTTTCCTAAAGTTCACATTTAGATGGGGTTAACACCTTATAGTTTGAATTATCAAGGGTAGAATAATCTACATTCCTAAAACATAAAACACATTGAGAAAAATCAACTTCCCCATGACCCATCCTTAGTGCTCATAACCTTCTTATAGCGAGATATCACGACTCATAGGCCAAATGTCCTACATAGAGGTAATGTGTGGTATTTCAAGGGATTATTGGTTTCCCTTGAGCTTCAAAATTTATATGTTAGGCCTGATTTCAATGTCTCATTCCTTTACATTGGTTTATGGCTCAAGACCTATACATAGTTCTAAAGCAAATATGATCATTTGAAGGTGATGTATCTGCTTGCAATGTCATATGTCATTATTGCACCGAGAGTAGTGATGTGGTTACAACTTAGTATGGAGGATACATGTAATGTAATGTAGTGTAACAACGTCACGTTATGTACCGAAAAGAAAAAGTAATTAAAAAAATTTATGTCGGCTCATAAAATAAAAATTGAAAACCAATTAAAAAATACATATCCGCTCATAAAACAAAATTTTAAAACCAGATAAAAACTCATTAAAAATATAAGACCTCTAGAAATAGGATGCCTCTGAGTGCTTGATAGAGACACGTTTAGGATGGATCTATTTTGGTTCAAGGAAACAATCATATGCTAATGATACTATGATGGCACAATCATCATCAATAGGCCAATGATACTCTCAAAATGGTATATGTTCTTGGTGGAGGAAACCTTGTTATCCTTAAATGGATGTAACATTCCTTTTAGTCGCAAGCTTCAATTTTCCTGCCATGACCATGTCCAAACCCCCAATTCCAAAATATTGGATACATAGTGCCATGGAATTATGGATATCCCTGCAAAGTCATACATGATGCTTTGAGACATTTTCCATGTCTTTGGATGACTCAGTGGTTTCTTTAGGGCCAAATGCATGGTATTTTCCCCTCAAATGTCATTCCCAAGGCCTTGAGACACATACACATTTCTCCAAGCCACCTAATTGCACTAACATCCCTAATCATAAGCCATTGGCACACTCAAGAAGCCATGTGTTCTTAGTTGAGGAAACCTTCTTAGTATTTGACAGCTAGAATACTTCTTCAAGGCCCAAGGTTTTGGTATCCTCCACTAAGCATGTCCAAGGCCCCAAGGCCCCAAGACATAAATATATATCATCATGAATACCATTGACAAATCCATGTGTTGTGCTTTGAATAAGTTTTTATGGATCTAGATGCCTCAATGCTTTCTTTAAGGATAAAGTCAAAGTATTCTTCCCTAGAGCATCATTCTAAAGGCCCTGAGACATGTACATACTACTTAAAAAAACCGAATGGAACTAATATCCTCAATAATAGAGTAATGAAACCCTCAGGATGTCATGCATGGTTGGTGGATGAAATATTCTTATCCTTGGATGGATAGAAGATTCATTTAGGTGCATGGGATCAACTCTCCTCCCTTAACTATGTCCAAGGTCCTAAGGCTCTAAGACATAGATACATATTTCCACATATATCCCTATGAGATAATGCATGGTTCCTTGAAAAATTTATCATGGATTTGGATGCCTCAATGGTTTATTTAGGGCCAAATGCATGGTATTCTTCCCTAGAAAACCATTTCCAAGGCCCTAAGACATGTAGATACTAAGTTCAAAACCATATAATGGCACTTCCATCCTCAATCACAGGACAATGATACCTCAAGATCCCATGTGTAGTTGGTGGAGGTAACCTTCTTATCCCTAGATGGATATAAGATTCCTTTAAGGCCCAAGTCTTAGGTTTCCTCCCTTGACCATGTCCAATTCCCTAAGTCCCCAAGACTTGGATACATAACACAATGGATACCCATCTAAAGTCTTGTTTGGTGCTTTAAGGCATTGTTGATGGCCTTGGATGTCTAAATGGTTTCTTTATAGCCAAAGGCATGATATTATTCCATAAAAAATCATTCCAAAGGCCTTGATCAGGCAAATACATATTACTCAAAACCACTTCATGGTATCGAAATCCTTAATCATAGGACAATGATACCATTAATAGGTCATGTGTGTTTAGTGGAGGAAATCATCATAGCTCTTTCTGGATAGAATATTCCTTTAGGGCCCAAGGTTTAGGTCTCTCTTTCTCTGTCTATCTCTCTAAACTGGATATGGGTTATAGGTTTTAAGGGTTCGGTGTTTGATGATAGATTTTAGGGTTGATGAGAATTAGAGGTTATAAGGGTTAGGGGTTAATTTTTATTTGACTAGACACTTTAGAGGTTATAATTACGTGGTTAGGATTATATATCATTATGTGTTAGTATTTAGGATTTTTAGGGGCTATACTAGTTTAGGATTATAGTGGGCCAAGAGTTATGGTGGTTAGTTGTACTATGGACTAGGTATTGCAGTGGCTAGGGACTAATGTTCAAGGGTTTAGGGATTGAGATATAGGGGTCATGGATTTATTGGTAAAAGGATGAGATTTATATGTATATGAGGATAATGCGAGTTAGTGATTTTTTTAATAATATATCTCCTAACCCTTGTGGTGAAAGAGAGAAGAGAGGGGTGAGGGAGGGAGGAGGGATTGGGTAGAGTGGAAGAGAGGGGGAGGGATTGGTTGGATAGGAAGAGAGGGGGGGTGGGTTTATAGAGAGGGAAGGGGGGTTATAGAGAGGAAGGGGGGGGGGGTTATAGAGAGGGATAGATAAAAATCAAGGTGTGACAAGGACGCATGCATGCTACAACGTGTGCACACATCTACATGTGCGCGTACAAAAACACATGCGCACATGCATGTTTGGATTCAATTTTTTTTTGGTGCCCTTGCGCGTTTGGTATTAGATTTAGATTTTGAAACCTTGAGGCTCGGTTTGAGTTATGGCAGAACACACCAATTTATGTAACTTCATGTTTTTCACGCTTAGTTCTGCATATGCTCCACTT
Organism: Larix kaempferi; assembly: GCA_027924585.1. Classification (NCBI taxonomy): domain Eukaryota; kingdom Viridiplantae; phylum Streptophyta; class Pinopsida; order Pinales; family Pinaceae; genus Larix; species Larix kaempferi. The sequence continues at coordinate 23,174,387 of BSBM01001022.1, forward strand.
GTGCACTACTGATGAAATTGCACACACTTTTCGAGCTTTGTGTGCAGATTCTAACTATATATATATTTTTAATAGATTTGTTATTGTTTTCTAATTTTAATTCATTTTTAATTGCACTCATGTCAAATTTGTAAAAAACATAGGTCGTTTATTTGGCCTATAACTTTTGATTGTCTTACATATTTCGAGAACGGTAAATAACCCACACAAGAGTACAAGAATACCTAAAAGCTAAATAAAAAGTCTTTTGATTATGTTCAGACAATGATATGGTGGACCAACACTAGACCATGTTGTTTTAAGGCTTCACTAACTTCCGTAATTTAAAAAAAATATAAATTAACTTTTAAAATTTTGGAAAAATAGCCATGCACAAGATTCATCTGTTGTCTATGCCTCTACATGTTTTTTTCCTCATAAATTGACAATTTACATAACACCCCGTGGACCCACCCAAACATATGCATTCTATTTTAATGAAAAGATAATGTACCAATCTTAAAATAATGACATTTTTGGGTGGTTATACCACTTTTCCATAAATAAAAGTTATATATTCTGGAAGGTGATCTGTTTTTCTACGTTTCATCTATTTACGCCTACTTCTAAAAAAGTTTGTAGGTACTCCTAATAATTCATTTTAATGATAAGATTTATGTTTTTCTAGCATGTCATTGCAACTAACATGTTATAAGTGGGTATCATTACCTTGCACCATCCATATATCTCAGTGGAAATGTGGAAAAAAAGGTGTTGAAGTGACTCTTTTCCATAGCTATTATGCATAGAATATTTTCATGATTTGCATGAAAATGAATTATAGTGATACATAATTCATTACTTGTCAAGCTTATATGGAAACAATTGACCCTTATCTTTGTATCATGATGGAAAAATGGTTGTTCAAGTGACTATTATCCATTCATAGAACATATGTTCATCATTTGCATGATAAACCTCTAGAACCTCACAAAGAACTATGAAATTCCATGTTTTTAAACTCAGATGTGTCAATTTCCAATGATAAGGTTAATAAAAATACCTCGAGGTGCATTGAAACCATAGTAGCATAATTCGAGTACGAATATGGATACAAATATGATTCGATACAAAAAAAAATCTGTAATGAAAATATCTAATACAAATAAAATATGGAAGTAGCTTGCTTATATATAATATTTTTAATCAAATATTCACAAATATACCATAAATATACATAAACATTTATATAATAAAATTTAACATATGTTTAAAAAACATAAATATAAAATCTCAACAACCTAGGATATGGAAGTGTGGAAGTGTTAGAAAACAATAACAAATCTATTAAAAATATATATATAGTTAGAATCTGCACACAAAGCTCGAAAAGTGTGTGCAATTTCATCAGTAGTGCACAAGTGGAGCATATGCAGAACTAAGCGTGAAAAACATGAAGTTACATAAATTGGTGTGTTCTGCCATAACTCAAACCGAGCCTCAAGGTTTCAAAATCTAAATCTAATACCAAACGCGCAAGGGCACCAAAAAAAAATTGAATCCAAACATGCATGTGCGCATGTGTTTTTGTACGCGCACATGTAGATGTGTGCACACGTTGTAGCATGCATGCGTCCTTGTCACACCTTGATTTTTATCTATCCCTCTCTATAACCCCCCCCCCATTCCTCTCTATAACCCCCCTTCCCTCTCTATAAACCCACCCCCCCTCTCTTCCTATCCAACCAATCCCTCCCCCTCTCTTCCACTCTACCCAATCCCTCCTCCCTCCCTCACCCCTCTCTTCTCTCTTTCACCACAAGGGTTAGGAGATATATTATTAAAAAAATCACTAACTCGCATTATCCTCATATACATATAAATCTCATCCCTTTACCAATAAATCCATGACCCCTATATCTCAATCCCTAAACCCTTGAACATTAGTCCCTAGCCACTGCAATACCTAGTCCATAGTACAACTAACCACCATAACTCTTGGCCCACTATAATCCTAAACTAACCACTATAATTAATGAAATCAAGAATAGATTTTGTATAGGATCATTCAATATAATAAAATCCATTAAATTAAAATCTTTGAATAAAAATAATTCTCATATTATTAATCTTTTTCAATGAGCATAATTAATCAAATTCAATATTGAATAAAATCAATCTCTTCAATTCTTTTTCAAGTTAATAAAATCAATTCAAATGAATAATTCAAATTAATGAAATCAATTAAAAATAAAATCTTGAATAGAAATATTCAAATTAATAAAATAGAACAAAATGAAATAAAGTATTTCTTAAATCTTATGTGAAATTTTCATTTATACCATTGATTAATTTTCTTCGTCTCATTCTTGTCTAGGTACCTCTTCGGCGAGCCCTTCTGACAGTTTCATTTCTTCCTTCTTATGGGGAGTACTGTGTAGCGACCGGGAACTGTTACCGCGATCTCTCAGCTACGCTTCTTGGAGACTAAGGGATGTTGAGGGATAAGGCTCTCCTTATTGTGCCCCCCTCAACTCATCATATGCGACCAAATCATTATGGCCTTGCCCGTATGGCATACGCTTCCTCGAGTGAGCTGAAACGGCTTCACCCGTGTGTGGATTGCTAATCTAGGGTCGACAATCAGTTGTCGTATCCCTATGTGTTCTTTCTATTCTTACGACCCCTAAAATTTCATTGTGGGTAAGTCAGTATATCGTCTTACCTGCCATTGCATACACTCAAGCGCACATTAGTAGCACTACACTATATAAAATATTTACATCATGCATTCTAGTATCTCAGTCAGTTGAGCATACAAATTATTCATCATTTATCATCTTGTCTCAGTCAATCGAGCATATACACTATTCTTCATTTTCATTTTAAAGCATTCTCAAAGTAAATTCAACTCCATTTTCATTTATCATCATGTCTCAGTCAATCGAGCATATACACTATTCTTCATTTTAATAATATTATGGAAAAGTGATATAACCACCCAAAAATGTCATTATTTTAAGATTGGTACATTATCTTTTCATTAAAATAGAATGCATATGTTTGGGTGGGTCCACGGGGTGTTATGTAAATTGTCAATTTATGAGGAAAAAAACATGTAGAGGCATAGACAACAGATGAATCTTGTGCATGGCTATTTTTCCAAAATTTTAAAAGTTAATTTATATTTTTTTTAAATTACGGAAGTTAGTGAAGCATTAAAACAACATGGTCTAGTGTTGGTCCACCATATCATTGTCTGAACATAATCAAAAGACTTTTTATTTAGCTTTTAGGTATTCTTGTACTCTTGTGTGGGTTATTTACCGTTCTCGAAATATGTAAGACAATCAAAAGTTATAGGCCAAATAAACGACCTATGTTTTTTACAAATTTGACATGAGTGCAATTAAAAATGAATTAAAATGATATAAAATATTTACATCATGCATTCTAGTATCTCAGTCAGTTGAGCATACAAATTATTCATCATTTATCATCATGTCTCAGTCAATCGAGCATATACACTATTCTTCATTTTCATTTTAAAGCATTCTCAAAGTAAATTCAACTCCATTTTCATTTATCATCATGTCTCAGTCAATCGAGCATATACAAATTATTCATCATTTATCATGATGTCTCAGTCAATCGAGCATATACACTATTCTTCATTTTCATTTTAAAGCATATAAATCTCATCCTTTTACCAATAAATCCATGACCCCTATATCTCAATCCCTAAACCCTTGAACATTAGTCCCTAGCCACTGCAATACCTAGTCCATAGTACAACTAACCACCATAACTCTTGGCCCACTATAATCCTAAACTAACCACCATAACTCTTGGCCCACCATAATATATAAATAAAAGTTATATATTATGCGAGTTAGTGATTTTTTTAATAATATATCTCCTAACCCTTGTGGTGAAAGAGAGAAGAGGGGTGAGGGAGGGAGGAGGGATTGGGTAGAGTGGAAGAGAGGGGGAGGGATTGGTTGGATAGGAAGAGAGGGGGGGTTGGGTTTATAGACAGGGAAGGGGGGTTATAGAGAGGGAGGGGGGCGGGGGGTTATAGAGAGATAGATAAAAATCAAGGTGTGACAAGGATGCATGCATGCTACAATGTGTGCACACATCTACATGTGTACGCACAAAAACACGTGCGCACATGCGTGTTTGGATTCAATTTTTCTTGGGTTCCCTTGCACGTTTGGTATTAGCTTTAGATTTTGAAACCTTGAGGCTCGGTTTGAGTTATGGCAGAACACACCAATTTATGTAACTTCATGTTTTTCATGCTTAGTTCTGCATATGCTCCACTTGTGCACTACTGATCAAATTGCACACACTTTTCGAGCTTTGTGTGTAGATTCTAACTATATATATATTTTTAATAGATTTGTTATTGTTTTCTAATTTTAATTCATTTTTAATTGCACTCATGTCAAATTTGTAAAAAACATAGGTCGTTTATTTGGCCTATAACTTTTGATTGTCTTACATATTTCAAGAACGGTAAATAACCCACACAAGAGTACAAGAATACCTACAAGCTAAAAAAAAAGTCTTTTGATTATGTTCAGACAATGATATGGTGGACCAACACTAGACCATGTTGTTTTAAGGCTTCACTAACTTTCGTAATTTTAAAAAAATATAAATTAACTTTTAAAATTTTGGAAAAATAGCCATGCACAAGATTCATCTGTTGTCTATGCCTCTACATATTTTTTTCCTCATAAATTGACAATTTACATAACACCCCGTGGACCAACCCAAACATATGCATTCTATTTTAATGAAAAAATAATGTACCAATCTTAAAATAATAACATTTTGGGGTGGTTATACAACTTTTCCATAAATAAAAGTTATATATTCAGGAAGGTGATCTGTTTTTCTACGTTTCATCTATTTACACCTACTTCTAAAAAAGTTTGTAGGTACTCCTAATAATTCATTTTAATGATAAGATTTATGTTTTTCTAGCATGGCATTCCAACTAACATGTCATAAGTGGGTATCATTACCTTGCACCATCCATATATCTCAGTGGAAATGTGGAAAAAAAAGTGTTGAAGTGACTCTTTTCCATAGCTATTATGCATAGAATATTTTCATGATTTGCATGAAAATGAAATATAGTGATACATAATTCATTACTTGTCAAGCTTATATGGAAACAATTGACCCTTATCTTTGTATCATGATGGAAAAATGGTTGTTCAAGTGACTATTATCCATTCATAGAACATATGTTCATCATTTGCATGATAAACCTCTAGAACCTCACAAAGAACTATGAAATTCCATGTTTTTAAACTCAGATGTGTCAATTTCCAATGATAAGGTTAATAAAAATACCTCGAGGTGCATTGAAACCATAGTAGCATAATTCGAGTACGAATATGGATACAAATATGCTTCGATACAAAAAAAATCCGTAATGAAAATATCTAATACGAATAAAATATGGAAGTAGCTTGCTTATATATAATATTTTTAATCAAATATTCACAAATATACCATAAATATACATAAACATTTATATAATAAAATTTAACATATGTTTAAAAAATATATATATAAAACCTCAACAACCTACGATATGGAAGTGTGAGAGAAGACGACTACTTATTAATAGTTATTTTAATAAGAAAGTATAAACTGAATGGTATTTATTTTTTATAGTATTTAAATAATTAAATTTTGTTTTTTTTTTAAATTGGTTTTCAAAATTTAATTCTCCATGTATCTGTATTACACCTACATCAAATATTCGACGAATTCGAATCTGTTTTGAATTTCCGTATAGGAAGTCCCAATACAGCCGAATTATGCTACTATGATTGAAACAACCAAGATCTCGATGTGGTCACACAAAAAGAAAATGTAACACTAACAACTCATAAAAACCAAAAAAACACTCACACAACCAAACCTGATATCACACCATCATTCTCACACTACACTCAGCTCAATCGGAGTGAACGATGTTACGAAGCTATCCATGAAAACAAAACTCTTACAGGATTGTAACTGGACAAAACCTCGCACACATAGCCACCAAAATATCACTAGTCTGACTTTATACCTTAAGCAAGGTCACTAGTTTTCTAAGCAATGATGATGTCACCACACAACAAAAAAGTAATTGCAAACCAAATTGATCAGACCGATCTCCTTATACATTGGTGGTGCATTCCTTACACACACACACATATATATATACACACGTCAAGCATTTGGCTTTTCGTCGGATTTCTATGTCGTGCTCTATCCAAGTGATGGAAGTAGATGAAGTCAGTCATGAAAAACCATACCCCTCGTGGCATTGAGACAAGACAATACCTCAAGTAACCAACCGTATGACGTTGGATGGCTACTTCTATTAATTGGATAGTTGACTTTTCTTGACATGGCTAAATCTATCATGATGTTATCACTTAGTATTATCCACTTATGTGAGTTGATTCATCACACTTAAGTGATTTTGGGTTGTTAACCTATTCTATACCCAATGTGAGATCTATTCTATACCATTTGGTATTAGAGAAGTAGATCTAGTCTTGCTTCATCCATTTGACTATCAAGGTTTTTTTTTGAGTGAGTTGATTCATCACACTTATGTGATTTTGGGTCGTTAACCTATTCTATACCAAATGTGAGATCTATTCTAAACCATTTGGTAATAGAGAAGTAGATCTAGTCTTGCTTCATTCATTTCACTATTAAGGTTTTTTTTGTTAGGTTTTCCTTGTAGAAAGACGACAAAAAGGAAGAGGATTGATAGCAATGATGTATAATAAGTTTCTATGATAGGTACATTTCAATCCTTTTATAACTCTTCCTTTTGAACTTTGGCATCTCTCCATAGCATTGGATTCTAGAACTATACAATATGCCTTGAAACTTGTCAGTTTGAAAAAATTGGTAGAATTTGGTGCAAGATGTTTATGGGGATGATGGTTTGGCTTCTTTTATAATGAGTTATAAAATGTAGATAAATTGTAATATGTTAATCGTTTTACATAGGTTTACATTTAATACATTCTTTGATTTATTAATTTATTCTCTTATAGATGTCTTGTATCTTGTAGGTTGCAAGAGAAACATCAAGAATATGATGTGCTTGGGGTTGACCCTTTTTTAACGAGGAGGAGCTTAAAAGTATTACTGAGAAATTCTATTTACAAATTCTAGTTTCTTCACAATTTGAAATTAATTTATGGGGCATTTTTGCCAAAGTATCAAAATTTTTGAGAATGTAATGTTTGGGAAATGTAGCATGTAAATATTTAATAATGACTATGACATACCGATGGTGTGTATTTTTACTCACTGAGAAGCTATCCAAGCATTTTCTAAAATAAAAACATTGATAATAATTATAATAATATTGTGATGCTAGTCAAGTTATCTGTTTGTTATGGTGGATTATTTTTCCTTCTTAAAGTATTGTTTGTAAGTATCATACAAATTAATTATTGTTATAAATATACATTATTCAAGAATCTTGAAACAAATTAATTATTGTTATAAATTTACACTATTTGGGAATCTTGAAACAAATTAATTATTGTTATAAATATACACTATTTGAGAATGTTGAATTTTTAAAACCAAATTCAAGAAATACTTAGATTTTCAATGCCCTTTATAGTTTCTACAATGACCAAAATAAAATTTTCTATAGAGAGGCAACAATAATTGTATTCTATATTGCCTTTATAAACACAATAATGTGAGATGATAATTGAGATAATAATAAAGACAATAATTGTATTTTATATTGTCTCTATTGAGACAATAATTGAAACACTAATAAAGACAATAATTGTATTTTATATTGTCTCTATAGAGACAATAATTTGAGACGATAATAGAGACAATAACTGAGACAATAATTGAGACAATAATAATTGTTTTTTATATTGTCTTTAGAGAAACAATAGTTTAAGAGAATAATTTAAGACACTACAATAAACAAATTATTTTTGTCTTATTGAGACACTTCATACAAATATTGTATTAAAATAAGTTTAACTCATATAGGAATTGATATACAGGTATAGTTTCATTAACCTTGGAATCTGTTTGGTTACCATTTTAATTATGATTACATATTAATATAATTGTACAATAGTAGACTGAAAACAATGAAAAACCCTTGTATATGTTACCGCCAATGAATTTCTAGAATATTCGCCCATAGGCGCTACAATGAGAATTATAGTGGGAGGCTACAACAACCTTTTAATCTGTAATTAAGGATGAGCGGTAGGGATTCACCTCTTTGGCATATAATTATAAAAGGATTCGTCGTGCATACCAATTTAACGGTGAAGATCTGTTGCACAGTAACTCTGTAAATTGAACAACAATTCGATTGGTAACTCTATAACGCTGAACTAGCAGCACCCTGCAGGTTTTCCATGGATCTGGGTATGGATGTTTATATTGCAGAAGACTATGTCAGAAGCCGCTACCAGAAAAATATGTCGATGCAGAAACAAGATGACCAGTTTCTTTGAACGATATGAAGGCCGCGGAAGAGAAGAAGTGCCAGCTACAGGGAAATAATATTTTGATGATCTATTCATAGTCGTAGCAGCAGCTTCAAGGAGGACATACTTTTCAGTTATTTCAATCCGTAAACTCTTACCCGACCATATTCACAGTTCCTTGATCTACAACTCGGAATAGCAGAGAAGTGGAATGTCTTCATTCTTAATGGAAAAAATGTAAATTCAATTTTGCTAGCATATATTCATTTTGCTCCAAATATTGTTATGCTTTTACGCTTGTCTCTGTACTCGAATGTTGAATTCTCTTCTTTTCCTTGGGATTTTGTTGCATTGAGATAATTTATGGAACAATATTTGATGGGGCTATACTGCAAAAGCCATACCATAATCCATTGTGATTTAGATCATACAGGGACATAGGAAACGGTAAATGTTGCTTTTATTAATGTATAGAACTTTTTCTTTATGAAGTGTAGAGTGGAGTAGGAGGATCAAATTATTTGAAGTGCAAATTTTCTTTCAATTTGTAACTTAGAAAGGAATTTACACCTCAAAAGGTTTTGATCTTGATACTAATAAATAAAATATCCTCTAAACACTTGATGGATAAAATTACACTTAAAACCACTGTATACTAATTTAAAAATATGAAATAGTTATAAATTGTACCTCCTCTTTAACCTGATTTTTTTAATTATTTCTAGCACTATTTTAACTCAATTCTTCTGAGAGTTTTATCAAATGGGAACCATATTACATGCCTCTAATTTCTGCGTAAGCGTTGTTGCAATTCTTTAACTTGGATTGTGTAATGCCCCTCAAAGGGACAATTTTTTTTTTTTTGTTAAAGCAACTATATATATATATAGGTTAACTAAACAATTTAATCTACTTAATTAATTTGTTAAACTACTTGACTATGCCATTCTTAACAATTACCACATGCCTTATTACTTATAATTTTACTAAGAACAAAATTGAAGGGCACAAAATTAACATACAATGATGTCCTTATATATCTACAATTAGTTACGTTATTAATTTAGTGTACTTTGAAGAAATATAAAACTAAGAAATTTTCTTTTAGTTCCGTAGCAATAAGTAAGTTTCTACATTATCATAAGCTAACTTCAATTCAACTATTTACACGTATACATTAATAACCCATGTAATATGTAGTTATGTGTTATTAACCATTATACAAAATGACACACAATAAGCCAGCTAGTTATATATATATATATATATATATATATATAATTTATGAATATGAAAGTAAACAAATTAAATTAAATATAATTTAATAAGATTACCAAATATTACTTTAACTATTTACACACATAGTATGGGGACCGGTTGCGTTCCTCCTAACAATGCTAATGTTGGAAGACGACCACCTCCTAGCTCTATCCAACCTAATAGGAACATTGTTCGAAACACGACTCGCCATTCACCACCTAACACACATATCGCTACTCGTCAACCCAGGACCACTTTCGCAAACGTTAATGCTCCTCCTAACCATGGGGGTGGACATGTACCGCACACTTTTGCATCCACCACCACTACTAGTAACACTAATGTAGGAGGTGGGAATACATCTTACCTACATGGTCATAATGCCACCATTCCAGCTGCTAGTACCACCAACGTTGGGGTTGGGAATACTTCTCATGCTTTGGGTCACCACATGACTGCTCATGCTAATCCTAATGTTGGGGTTGGGAACATACTTCACCATTATGGTTATCACAACTCGGTTCCCGCTATGAATAGTACATATATGCCCCATACTTATGGTGGAAACCCTTACTACAACACAGTCGGTGCTGGCCACCAGTTCAACCCACCTCAATAGGGTTCCCAAAATACTTATATACCTGCTTACTCTCATACGGGTCAGGTCGGAGGAGGTTATCGACCTTATGGCCATGGTCAAGCTTATGGTCCGTCAGGTCCTCATTATCAGCAGTTTAATGCTCATGGTCAAGCTTTTGGTCCACCTTATAATTTGGTTCCGTTCAACCAACCTTTTATGGGAGCTTATAATCAAGCTTTCCATCCGCAGCTCTCGTTCCTTGCACGCTTGAATTTTTTGGATCTTCGAAACTCACAAATGATCCGGTGTGTCACGACCCTAATTGGCCCCCGGTCCCTACCAAGCTCCCTTCGGACATTCCTAAGTTTGAGGGGAAAGGTGGTGACGATCTGGGTGATCATGTCACAACGTTTCACCTTTGGTGCTCCTCCAACTTGTTGAATCACGATTCCGTTAGATTACGACTATTTCAATGCACCCTCACAGGGGCAGCTGCGAAGTGGTATGTGGAGTTTCCTGGGAACACCTATAGGTTATTCAACAAGATTGCTTTGGTTTTCTTGGACCATTTCCAGTTTCCGGTTCGTTATGATACTGGTACACATCTATTGTCTACCTTCCGTCAGAATAAGGCCACACATATTTCTGACCACGTTCAAGAGTGGTGCCGACGGAAGAGATTAGTGAAAGCCAACATTCCTCCAGAGTTTCTATTGGAATGGTTCCTCAAGTCTCTACTCCCATACATTGCTAAGGATGTTTCGATGTCTTGCATTGTGACTAAGGAACAAGCCATCTTGAAAGTCCAGCAGTTGGACCTACTATACTCTCAGCCTGGCATTTTATATGACATCATTCCTGACGCACCGAGAACACGACATGATCCCACGTCAGTTCCTGGACCACATGCCGATGGCATCGTGGGATCCACAAGTATATGCCCTATAGACTTGGTAGCTAATCAAATGCAAAATTTGTCGCTAAGCCATTCTACTCCCAGGCAGGTTCACACCTTGTCCACTTCCACCCCGTCGTCTGATGTACACAATGTGCAATCAATGAAACCGTCGAGTAACCAGCAACCTGGTGGTAAGAAAAAGGGGAGAAACAACCGTAGGGGTGGAAACAATGGGAATAACAATAATAGCAATCGCAATACCCCTCATAAAATAATGCTAACCCTCCTCGGGAAGGCAGAAATGCTGGTGAGGACCGTAAACCTAGGCGTAAGGTGAAGTTCCCTTGCAAGCTCTATGGGGAAGATCATCTTACTCACTTATGTCCTCGAATCGAAACATCCCCTTCCTCATCATCAAAAAATGGCTTCGCATGCTCCCACCACTAGCTACGGACCTACTGAAACGACAACGTCTTCTTTCAATACTAGTGGTTATGGATGTGTGAATATCGTTCAATTAGAGGTTAGTGTTGCTACTCGTCAACGCGATTATGGTGCACCACAACCTAATATGGGGAGTGAGCCTCCCCCTCCTCCTAACAATTCCTTGCATAACGAGAAGCCCTCTAATATGCCACGGATACCGAAAGGTGTTCTCAAGTGCTCTACGCATAATCCTAATGCTCAAGCCACCCAGAACTACTCCATTGTAGAAGATTTGGACCAAACTTTGTGTGCCATGTCGGCTCTTGAAGTTTTGTAGGCCTGTCCTTCTCAAAGGCATGCCCTTTTGAGTGCTCTAGAAGTTCAGGATGGGGGAAATCCCAGTGTTATCAAGTTCGATACTACTGATGTTCAACCTCACTTACCTTACCATGTGGCTTTTCAAATCCAGATGGTCTGCCTTCAGATTTTTTTCAAATGTACTATGGTTGACGAAGATGCTTCCGCATCAGTAATGTCGTTAACTTGCTGGAAATCTCTTGGCTCTCCCCCTCTACTCACGTCTAGAACCACGCTCACTGCATTTGATGGTCGGTCATTTAAGCCGCATGGAATTATCCCTTCCCTTGTTGTCTGCTTGGGAGGTAAGTCTGTGCCTATTGAAGTCGAGGTGGTTGATGCGCCCATTGACCACAACCTTTTGCTGGGTGGGAATTGGATGCATGCTATGAAAGTAGTTGCATCCACTATATTCAGAGTTATCTTCTTTCCTCACGAAGGAAAGATTGTGACCATCAATCAGCCTGATGCCATTAACTGCTCTTCCACAGCATCCATGGGATCCATAGTCCCGCAGATTACTCATCCTCAACCGACAACTAGGAACATGGGTGTTGGCATGTACCCTTCATTGATGGGAACTTATGATTTTGCCACACCTGTGAATTTTATTGGAACCATTATCGATGATGCATCTCCTCCTTTGCATAATATGTCGTTCTAGACTTCCTATTTTGATTATCCATGGACTTTACCATCCACGAGTTTTGCGTTTGGAGACATTACGCACGTCGGGATGTCTATGCCATTGTCTATAGCTGAGCTTACTTACGAGCATATTCAACAATCCGCTACAAAACTGGATCTCTCTTCTTCTCAGACAGTCGAAGAAGATCCCATTACGCTTCCAGTTTGGGCAGCCAACTCATCTTGTTCACATGACTACGTTGATGATACTTTTCCATCTGATGAAGCTATTGTGGAAGCCATGTGTGGTTGTGAGAGGCCTTGGGAGGATATGCATCATCGCTCTTATTTACTTCCCAACCTCGAGCTCGATGAGCAAGAAGAGTTTAGGATGACTCTAGCAGAGATGGTTGGTCACCCTATGGCTCTTTTGGAGTCGCATGATGTTTTTGCAGAGGGGAATATGGCCAATATTTCCCCAACCATGTCGATCAACATCTCTCGTACTCCCGAAAAGGTGGAGAATGTCTACATCGGTGACGATTGCACTCCTGAAGAGATTGCTATTTACACTAAATTTTTTACAAAACTTCGGGAAGATTTCGCCTACTCATATGAGGATATGCCAGGAATAGACCCCCGCATTGTTGAACATGAGATTTGAACATATTCCAACACTAAATCGGTTCAACAATGCTTACGTGTTGTGAACCCTAGGAAAGCAGCCGCTATCAAGGCAGAGGTGGAGCAACTGCTCAAAGCTGGTTTCATCTACTGATTCCCCTTACCGAATGGGTGTCAAACCACGTTCGTGTGGATAAGAAGCAGGGAACAATCCGTGTATGCACCGATTTTAGAGATTTGAACCGTGCATGTCCAAAAGACAACTTCCCCACACCATTCATATATCAAATCTTGGATGCTTGCACCGGAAGTGAGATCTTTTCCTTCATGGATGACTTTTCCAGATATAACTAGATTCAAATCAAAACCGAGGACCAACATAAGACGACATTCATTTGTCCATGGGGAACGTTTGCATATCGGAAAATGCCCTTCGGCCTTAAAAACACCGGAGCTACGTTTCAGCGAGCCATGACCTACGCCTTTCACGATCTTAAGAAGATTATGGAGGTTTTCTTGGATGATCTTGCTGGCCATTCTTGCAAGAGAGCGGATCACCCCAAGCACCTCCGTATGATTCTCGAATGATGTATACACTAGAAAATTCGATTGAATCCCAATAAATGCATCTTTGTTGTAAGGACTGGTAACCTTCTAGGCTTCATAGTTTCAAAAGAGGGTATTAGAGTCAATCCTCTAAAAGTTGAGGTAATACTTCGGTTGCCTCCTCTGCACAACTTGTTACAACTTTAGAGCCTCCAAGGGAGAGCTACTTTTCTGCATCGATTTGTAGTCAATTATGCTAATCTTAACAAAGGTTTCGCGTGCTTATTGAAGAAAGACACGCCTTTTATCTGGGATGAGCGAGCCCAGCAGTCTTTCGATGCCCTTAAGAAATATTTGGTATCGGCCACTGTGCTTAGTCCACGAGAATTCGCATGAGGTTTTATCCTTTATGTGGCTGCGTCTCAAGAGACGATTGGCATGGTATTGGTTCAGGTTGATGATGCGCTCATTGAGCATGTTATCTATTACCCCAGTTGAAATCTAGTAGACGCTGAGCTAAGACATACTCACGTAGAAAAGCTGGCGCTTGCGACTGTCCATGCAGTCCAGTGGTTACGACATTACATTTTTCTTAGAACAACCATAGTTGTAGCTCACATCAATCCATTTCAGTTTGTGTTATCATGACTCCTTATCGGGGGGAAGTACAATAAATGGATTGTGATCCTTCAAGAGTTTGATCTCGATTTTGCTTCGGTGAAATCGATGAAATCGTTGGTGTTTGCTAAGATTATGTCAAACCTTCCGAGACTTGATGAGGATATCATTCATGAATATTCCTTTGTGGATGAGCACTTATTTCTTATCTCGTCCGAGGACCCTTGGTATGGGGATGTCATTCTATATCTGCAAACTTTGAAGTTTCCTCTACATTATTCATGAGACGAGCAACGACGTGTGAAACATCACGCTAAATACTATACCATCGTCTGTGACACTTTGTATCGCCGAGGAAAGGATTCTATTTTCTGTCATTGCTTAACTCATGAAGAAGTAGAGTGGGTGTTTAATGATTTCCAGGCAGGGGCATGTGGCGGTCACTTATCCGAGCTTGCTACAGCGCAGCGTATTATGCGAGCTGGTTACTTTTTCCCTTCAATCTTTAAGGATTGTGTTAACATTGTGAAGAGATGCCACCCTTGCTAGGTGTTCTCTAGGAATATACACTCGTATCCAGCTCCACTTCATCCGGTTGTCACCATCGGTCCCTTCACTATGTGGGGGGGTGGACTTCATGGATTGCAAACTAGCTTTGTATTGGGGGCATCACCATATCATAGTGGCCATGGATTATTTTTCCAAATGGGATGAGGCCATGCCTACCATTAAAGTCGACGGTGCTACAGAATCCCATTTCATGTTCAATCAAATTATCACTCGGTTCGGTATCCCGAAAGAGATTGTCACTGACCATGGCAGTCACTTTCGGAACAAGATGATGGAGGATTTATCTCTCAAGATTGGGTTTCATCAAGAACACTCATCTTCTTATTATCCCCAAGCGAATGGTCAGGTTGAAGCAGTTAATAAGTCTTTGAAGACCATTCTCCAACGTAACATCCAACAAAGCAAGAACAACTAGCACATCATGTTATATCCTGCTATGTGGGCGTATCAAACCACAGTCAAGACTGCCACCGGGTTCTCACCTTTTTAGTTAGTACACGGTGTGGATTCGATTTTATCGGTTGAATGCGAAATCCCTTCGCTCAAATTGGCCATAGAGCTCCTCCCTGATACGACAGGTACTGAGCAACGTTTAATCCACCTTGAGAAACTTGACGAGCAACGTCAAGATGCCACTGTGGCCATAGATGCCAACAAAAGTCGTGTCAAGGTTCAGTATGATAGGTCTGTTCGTCCCCGGCAGTATACTGAAGGTGACTTGGTCCTCTTATATGACCAAGCTAAAGAACCCTTGGGGGCAGGCAGGTTCAACCCCATGTGCCACGGTCCTTACATCATGAGGCATGTCCTAGAAAAAGGAGCCTATGAATTAGAAGACTATGAGGGGACTATCTTGAAGGAGCCTAGAAATGGGCTCTATCTCAAGCGATATTATGCGCGAACCTCTGGTTCAGGCTAATACTTTTGTATACTACTGTATAGTTACTTCTGTACATAGTTTAGCTTTATTTTGGTTTCCAGGTCTGTTGATTAGCTTCCGTTTGATTGACAGATATCAGCGGGATCTCCTATGTTCTTAGGTTTCATGGATGGTGCTAGCCGGCATACGCAGCAGCTTGCTTCTACTACCTGGGTTATTTTCTCACCTAACCACCTAGTTGTGTCCTCAGGAGGTGCTTGTCTCGGTTCTACATCTAACAATGTGGCTGAGTATAGTGTCGTCATTGAGCTGCTTAGGGATTCTATTTCACATGGCGTCTAGTCTTTAGAGGTCCACCTGGATTCACAACTAGTTGTGTCTTAGTTGAATGGGTAGTACCATCTGCGAGACCCTACACTACTACGGAAATTCCTAAGGGTAAGACTCTTGGAGAGACATTTTGTTTCAATTACATACATTCATGTTTCAAGAAGTCTTAATCATATATCTAATGCATACGCTAACTATCTATTAGATTGGCATTTATCACATTCATATATTTGTACATACACACATATCCTAGAACCAAAGAACCATAGTTTATATATAAATATGTCCAAAAATGGTAGTATCATACAAAACTAGAGCTCGTAGCCCTAAAAAATATACATATCGATACAAAAATGAGATCCTGGGATATCTACTCCCTAGGAGGAGGCCTACCTGCTGCCCCGATAGGATGTGTCTCATAGAAATAGTGAACTGCATTGGCTACCCACTGCAGTAATCGCACCCAGTCACCCGGAAACCCCCACTACTTGGCGCTGCATGGCCTCAGGTAGTCGCGCCACCTCTATCTGTGGAACCCTGGCAACCATCCGTGATAGGTTGCGCCGCAAGGTCTATAGAGTGCACCCTACTTAAGCATCACCTGCCTCATCACCCCTGCCCCGGCGACCATGTCTCGCAAAGCCATCGGATCTCACTGGGCTCTTGTATGCGAGCAAACAGTCAACCATTAGCATTTGATACTACCACCAAAAATATTTTTGCATTCACATTTATAATAAAAAATCCATAAAAATTTAATAACAAAAATTTAAAAAGAGTACTCACCAATGTCTCTGAACGCTGCGTCTGGTGGGAGTGGCATGTCCCGATCCTGGCAGAAGTCTATCCATGCATAGGGATAGTCCTCTATGGCAATGACCTATCGGTCCCACCAGCGGAAGAACTCCTAAGTATATGGATATGCCAGACGGCCACCACCCTGTCGTGTCAAGATCTCATCCCATCGGGTCAGGGCTGGATCGCGGAGACTATGAGGAGGGACATCCACCCTTAGACTAAGCCCCGAAACTCTCCCAAGGAAGAAGTTGCACAAGATACTACCATACCCAAATTTTTTGGCCTTCCCTTCTTTGCATTTTGTCAGTTGGGTCTTCATAGACCCCAGTAGTGTGGTACATCAATCAAATACTATAGGCTGCATGCATTGTGTTAACACCCAAAAAGTGCTCACTAGCCCATTTCCTTATTCACATGACCCATTTGTCCACTTTTCCACCATTTGAGCCTCTAAAGCCATCAAAAGGTCACCAGAAAGACCACAATACACCTTTTTTCCCCTCAAAATATATATTTTTCCTCAAAATACACCAAAAACCCTCAAAAAGGGTCCAAAATTCCCAAAAATATTAAAAGGGAATAAAAATATAAAAAATATTCAAAAAAGGAAAAAGAGATGTAAACCATGTTGGCCCATACCATTGGTTTCCTTAAAACCATAATGGTATTCCCCATCACCAAAAAATATAAAAAGGTGATAGGGGCTCCTCACTTTTGATCCACATTTCATCCTATCCTTATGCTGCCAAATTCCCTTTCAGAGCCATTTCCTCCCATTTCGAGTTTGAAGATCCCCATTGAAGATTTGGAGAAGAAGAGACCATTGGATATTAGAGCTTCTCTACCTTGGAGCTGTTCAACACCCATCATCCTCACCATTTAAGGTAATAGAAAATCAAATATTTTTCAAGTTATTGTTTTTCCATAGATCTTATTGCTTATGTTCTTAAATTAAGTTTTTTATTTCTTTCACACATGATGTTAATGTTAGAGTTGGTTAAATTAGTTTTTACATATTTTTATTGAGACTGCTGCTACTAGTTAGTAGGTGCATCCTTGCACAGGTTTGGTTGAAAAGCCAAGCAACAGTTTTTGGTGACTCCACTGGGTTTCGAACTTTAAATTTTTTCTTTAGATCTTCATTTTAGTTGTTTTTTCCATTTAAAAACTGCAGATCTTCCATACTAGTCAGCTTCTTGATAGCTTCCCTAGTCATTGGCCCTTTCTGCAGCCTGAAACAGTCCAAAATTTCCATTTTTGGGTTTGTTTTTCGCTAGTCGTTTTTCCGTCCGTACATTTCGACTTTTAACACCCACAGTCGCGCGGTCCATTGCGAATTTTAGCCTTTTTTACGCGCGGTCCATCGCGACTTTTCAACTTTTTCCCACGTGGCTCATTGCGGCTGGACAAACTTTTCCCGCACGACACATCATGACTGTTTCACATTTTCCCGCACGATTCATCGCGACGCTTGACCACAACGCCGCGATTCATATCGCGGCTTTCACCCACATCGCCGCATGGTTCATTACTGGTTTGGACCTAATAGCCGCGATATTTTCAATTTCGTTTCGGCTAATTTTTTCAAAAAAAAATCGCCCAATTAGCTTATTCTTCCAGCATTAATTTCTGCAATTTTTACAGCCCACTGTGTTATTATTGCATCATTATTAAATTGATATTTGTTAGATACTTCATTTATCTTTTTGAAAATTTCCAGTTAATTGAAAGAAAGATTTTTTAAGTATTTTTGAGATTCTACTTTTATACATTGCAAAGTTGAACCATATTTCTAAAGTTGCTTAATATTTTGCACAAGAAAGACTCTAAAAATCAATTTATTTTTACATCTTTCATTTGCTTTACTTTCAAAGGATCCATATTTTTTGAAAAGGTTATTAAAGCATTTACATTTGAAACGTATTTCATTTTTTCACAAATTGAGTTCATTATTTTAATTTGTGATTAAATCGCCCATGCGAGGCACATTGTTTTGGCATACACCTACACCAACACACAATCTGTCACAATAATTTCAAGTGAGCCTTAAAAATTACCTTAATACAACCAATATTCTAACCCCAGTTGGGGAACACAAAAAGAATTTTGTAGCTATGTAGGACTGAGGGGATAAATATCCAAATAACACCCCTCACTCATTTTTCATGTTGAGACATAGTGATTGACATTTAGGGTACCAAAATCCCTAATTATTTGTTGACACGGTTTAACACCAATTTATCAGAAAGGCCTCTCCCTTAGGAGGGTTGACGTAGCCAGACTGGTTCTGAAAGCCTGAGTGGAATAACGCTATCCATTCAGTAACCGAAGGATACCTTTCGCAGTTCTCGTTGTACCACCCTTATGGGAGTACATCGACGATAGAACCAAACTGCAAATTCACCCAACCGAACGTGTCATGAATGGGGTATCCTAGTGGCCCAACTTTTAGGATTGTCTACCCGGTATCCCTCCCGGTAGGGGGATATCTAGCCTTTGATTCTACAATTTATATTGTCTGACTTGGATTTCATCACCTTGCAGAGGATATACCTTGTCGAGTCATAATAATTTTTAGTTAGGTGTTTGCATGCTCCATTACCTCCCTTTGGTCATAGAGTCTACCTTCTTCTATTTTTTAGGAACTGTTTGCATGTTGGTTTCCTGACCACATTTTTTTTTTATTACTCCACTTACTATAGCATAATTGTTATAGTAACTGTTTTTGAGGTTGGTTTTTGGCCTAAGTGCCATTTATTTTTTACGCTCCCCTCTTGCACACACGGTTGCATTAGGGATTTAGAGCTTTCCACTCACCACCGGCTAGTAGTCTACTCACAAAATGTCACCATAGATTCCCCAAGACGTTCTCGGCGTTTCCAGGGAGACCCCCTGCAGTACGGTTCCCTTGACTCCACACGTCATCGGAATAGAGCCCCGTCATCCGATTCTGACATGCCTCATTTCACATCAGATTCTGAGGCAGAATCCAAAAATCCCACACACACCACACCCACTAGCCCCATGGATGGTTTGCATTATGACAACTTTTTCACAGGGGTTGTTGGTAGAGCAACATCCACCCCCACCACCACAATGCCCATCACAGTAGCCACACCTCCCTTAGGGATGCATAATTGGGGACCTACACCTACATTAGGTATGCCTACCATAGGACCTCTCCCCAATATAGGACCCCCACCTAACTTAGGCATGCCCTCCACGGCAACTATACCTACTATCCCCACTACCACTCACATTCCAACACCTTTTGGACATCTTCCCAACCCATCTGTGACTCCCATTGCAATTGGTGGCGTGATCCCCTCCCACACTCTTATGGGTGGAGGGAATATACCTCCCACGATAAACATCCCCATGGGGGTCAGTGGCATAACACATAGCACCACCACTAGCACTTATGCCCCCACGAGAACATCACACCCCTCCGCTAGTTTTCCCTTTATGGCTAGCCTTAACCTACCAGACTTTGCTAGGCTAACAAACGATCCCATCCGACATGATCCTACTTGGCCCCCCATGTTCACGAAACTCCCCTCAGATATCCCTGAATTTGAAGGAAAAGCTGGGGAAGACCCACAAAACCATATCATGTCATTTCACCTATGGTGTTCCTCAAATGCCATAGTAGATGATTCTATTCGACTCAGACTTTTACAAAGAACTTTCACTGGCTCTGCAGCCAAATGGTACATTGAGCAGCCACATGGGACACACCCCACTTTTACATCCCTCTCCTCAACGTTCCTTCAGTTCTTTCAACTACCTGTACACTATGATGTAGGAGTGGAAATACTTTTGTCTTGTAGACAAAACACCCCTACACACATCACTGATGATATCCATGAGTGGCGTAAGCGCCATAGTCTCTACAAGATAAAGCTTGACGACCATATCTTTTTGGATTGGTTCCTCAAATCACTCCTCCCTCTCATAGCCAAAGATGTAGCTTCTGAACGACCCCAGTTGGAAGAAGAACCCATCTTAAAAGCTCAGCAGTTCGACCTCATACATGCCCAGTCTGGATATCTATACACCATTTTACCTGATGCTCCCCACGGCGATCTATCTCGGCATGATGCGCCAGGGGCATCCCATGCCACTGACGATATCATCGACCAGGTTATGGTACAAAACAAACCTTTCACCATGATGAGTATAAATAATGCCCCAGACCTTTCTAGGGCTACATCTCATTCTAGAGCTACAACTTCGTATTCTCCAGTAACGCACACCCACAACACTCATGGACCCTCATGTCCACCACATTGTTATGGGAAGCACCATCAACTTATGCGCCACCTCCATACTATAACCAACAAGACCATTAGACTCTGGTTTAGCCACTATCCCAATCAGCTTATTGTCCTCAACAAGCAACACCTCTTTCTCCAACACTTCCAGTAGCTCAAGGTTACCCACAACCGCAACAAGAACCAGGTCCACCTCATAACCCTCCTCCTTACTACCCACTGCAACCTGCTCCAGAGATTGCAATACCTCAAAACCCACCTACTCCACAAGGGCATGTATATGCACATCAACACCAACCTCAAAACCAGAATAACCAGTGTGATCAAGGAGGTCAATAGAATCGTGGAAGAGGAAGAAACCGCAGAAACAACCAACAACAAAACCAAGGAGGACAGCCACCTAATCCTCCCAATAATAATAACGATGCTCTTGCAAATCAAAACCCTGATCACCCACCAAAACAGGGCAAAAACCCTAATTTGAGAACAAACCACCCGTGTTCCATATGTGGAGTCTACGGCCATTTCACACATAATTTCCCCCATTTAGATCGAGCGCATCAACTCTGGACCAACGACGCCCAACGAAAAGGGCATGCTACATAGCCAGCACCCCCTCATCAACCACTACCCATGATATTGCAAAACCCCCTACCAAACCAAGGCGTGGTAAACACTCGTCCAAATGATCCCCCTCAAGGATCCGCTGCAACACAGCAACAAGTTACCTATGCGGCAGTTGATTACTAGCATACAGAGTCCAACACTCACCATTTGCTAATGATGTCATCAAATGATGTCAATCTTCAAACCCGTCGAAATCAATACGGCTTCACCCCTAAGGCCACACCTACCGACCCATCTTCCAATACTCTCCCAACTGATCAACCACTTTGCATACCCAATATGCCCATGGACGGGGGTCCAAAAGCACCTCGTTTCCCTTTGAGACGAATTAACAATAACCCTAACGTTCATGCAGCTTCCAGCTATAACATTGTAGAGGATTTAGCTCAGTCCCCCACTGCTATGTCCGCTCTAGAAATCCTAAAAAATTATCCTGCACAGAGAAAATTGTTGTTATCTGCCATTGGTGCCATAGACCCTAACAACTCCAACATGATGACTTTTGACTTAAACCAAGCCAAACCTCGTCTGCCTTCATCTCTAGCTTTTCAAGTTTCTGTGTCCATTTGCAACCTCGTCGTTCATCGATGCATAATCAATGAAGATGCCTCCACCTATGTTATGTCAACTTTTGTATGGCAGAAACTTGGATCCCCAACGCTACAACCATCAACTACCGCACTACGAGCTTATGATGGCCATGCAGCTCAACCTCAAGGTTTGTTAGTGAACGTACCCATACAGCTTGGGGGAAAATTGGTTCTCATAGATATAGAGTTCATTAACGCCCAACTTGATTACAATCTTCTTCTGGGATGAAGCTACATATATAAAATGAAAGCTATCGCTTCTTCAGTTTTTCGCCTCATGATGTTACCCCATGAAGGACGCATAGTCAAAATCGACCAAATTACATATTATGATCCCAATGCCCTTGCAGCACCTGAAAATTTTCTTCTCATTATTGAACAACCCATTCTCAGTGCACTGACATCGTTCGTCTCATCAGTCGGACCTGGGATATATTCGGATGCTCCCATGACCACCACTTTCCCATCTATCCCACCCCCTTTCAGGGTAACTAAAGTATCTGATTTATGCACGCTCTCGCACAACGAACAACAACATA
This sequence comes from Larix kaempferi, assembly GCA_027924585.1. NCBI lineage: Eukaryota > Viridiplantae > Streptophyta > Pinopsida > Pinales > Pinaceae > Larix > Larix kaempferi. The sequence continues at coordinate 23,197,423 of BSBM01001022.1, forward strand.
CTCAACAACCACCAACTGTGCCTAGCCATATCAGAACAACACCGATTCACACTATCCCATTCTTGTTTCCCTTTTCAGGAGTTGTTAGCATGCCAGTAATGTCTACACTCAACCTTACAGGTTTAACGTTAGGATTAACTGTATGGTACTTTCCTGCCCCAACCCCCCCACCGACTCCAACCATTGTTTTACAACTGGTACAACCCATGAATATGTCAAACCATCCACCACCTGGCATACCCAACCCCCAAAATCATCCACCACCTGGTGTTTCGAACCCCCAAAAATGACAACCTCCAACAGGGGGCACTACATCGACATCTAGTTATGTCCCCCCTCAATCCCACCACACTGGGGGAATAGGTCCACAAACCTACACCAATGGACCCACAAATCGCACTCCCCCAGTGACACCCAAATTACCTAAGAATCCCCCAACAATCTGTATTCCCCCTAAGTGCTCATTGTGCGACAATATAGGCCATGCTACCCATCTATGTCCACATCTACCAGCACTTCAAGAACACATGAATATGTTGGATGATGACACCAACGTTCCAGTTGTCAAACTAGAACTCCCCCCTCATCCTTGCGATAAATCATTGCGCACAAACCACCCTTGTGCAATATGCGGCATCTACGGCCATTATTCACATCACTGCCCCGATATCCCAGATTACAGAGCAGCACTATATGAGTTGAATAATGTCAACCTAGAGATATCCCCCCAACTTATTGAGGAAATATTCCCCCCAGAATATTCCCATTCAAAAGAAATCAATACCATTTATATGATTTCAACTACCTATAAACCCGAACCAATCACTTTAATGACACACTACTTCTACACTGATGAGGAAATTCTAGAAACACTCATTGCACTAGACTACCCTTGGGATGATATGCACCATCGATCGTACTTCATCCCTGAGGCATCTACGTACACCATGGAAAACCAACTATCCATTGAAACCAAGGACTTCTTACCAACCAAGGTCGATTGGTTCAAAGATCCAGTCCTAGCTCCAAAAGCCTTTGAAGAAGGTAACATGGCTAACATTTCTCCCATTATAAAAATTGACATCTCCACCACCCCCGGAAAACCCGAGCTTATCTCTTTAGGCACATCTTGCACTGAAAAAGAAACCCAAGCTTATAAGAAACTCTTCCAAGAATTTCTAGATGTCTTCGCCTGGTCTTATATCGAGATGCCTGGTCTTGATCCTACCATCATACAACATCACATAGACACTTGGCCCAATATATCACCAGTCCGCCAAAAACAATGTCCCATTCACCCATCCAAGCTTCCAGCCATCAAAGCAGAAATTGAGAAGCTTTGAGCAGCAAGTTTCATATACCCTATCGCATACACCACCTAGGTTTCAAACCCAGTACCAGTCAATAAGAAAGTTGGCACCATCCGCGTCTATACTGACTTCCGTGACCTCAACCTAGCTTGTCCCAAAGACAATTTCCCCACACCATTTATTGACCAACTAATCGATGCATGTGCGGGGCATGGGGTACTTTCTTTTATGGACGGTTTCTCCGGATACAACCAAATCAAAATCCATAAAGAAGATCAATACAAGACCGGTTTTACTACCCCATGGGGCACCTTTGCCTATCGTGCCATGCCTTTCGGTGTCAAGAATGCAGGAGCCACTTTCCAATGAGCCATGACTTATTGTTTTCACGACCTGATTAATATCATATTAGTTTATCTAGATGACCTCACGGTTCGATCTAAGAAACGATCTGACCATTTAGATGATCTTCGACAAGTATTCTTGCATTGTCGAAAATACAAAATCTGCTTGAACCCACTCAAGTGTGTCTTTTGCATTCCAGCAGGCCGCTTGTTGGGGTTTATTATTTTGGAACAAGGGATCACAATCGACCCTCTAAAGGTCCAAGCCATAGTAGACCTACCGTCGCCTCGTACATTAAGATAGTTACAAATCCTCCAGGGTAAGTCCAACTTCCTTCGTCGCTTTGTCCCAGATTATGCCACCATAGTACATGGTTTCCTCAGTTTGCTACGCCTTCATACCTATTTCTATTGGGAGGACCAAGTAGAAGGGGCTTTCACAGAACTAAAAAAGGCACTTACAAGTGCCCCCTTGATTTCTCCTCCATATTTCACAAAAGACTTTACCCTTTACATTTCGACATCATATTACGCCGTTTCCGGAGTACTCGTCCGAGAAGACTGCGCTCGTCAAGAACATGTCATTTACTATGTAAGCCAGACCTTGTCAGGCCCACCACTGCACTATCCACATGAAGATAAAATGGCCCTCGTCGTTGTCTTTTCAATACAAAAGCTACAACATTACATTCTCCTCAGCCATACCACGGTTGTGGCCAATTCCAACCCTATGGTCTATCTCTTGAATCGCCATCTTCTACAAGGCCGTGTTGCCAAATGGGTGATTATCTTAAAAGAACATGACCTAACTTTTAAAAACTCGAAGAGCACCAAAGCATTAGCACTCGCTCAACTCATTATGGACTTACCATATTCGTCATCGTCACCAACTATCCATACTGATATAATCGACAAACATTTGTTCATTATCTCGTCTGACGACCCTTGGTACGACGACATTTTGGTATACCTCCGCACACAAAAGTTTCAACCCAACATCGACCGTGACGTACACCATCGAATTCGTCACCATGCCCCCCATTATCTCCTCTTGGGTGATGTCCTCTATCGACGTGGCGTCGACACAATACTACGACGATGCCTTTCCCAAGATGAAACAGAACAAGTCCTTAACGACTGTCATAGTGGTGCCTACGGCGACCATTTCTTGGGAATGGCCACCACCCAAAAGGTAATTCACACAGGTTATTTTTGGCCATCATTATTCACTAATTGTATCACAATAGTCAAATATTACTAAAATTGCCATCTTTTTGCCCCCAAAGCAAGAAACCCCCCTAACCCCCTTCATCCAATAGTCACTGTTGGACCATTTTGCAAATGGGCCATTGACTTCATCGATTGCAATCCTCCATCCGCAAGCGGCCATAAAAAAATTATTGTGGCTATCGATTACTTTACTAAATGGGCAGAAGACATGCCTACTTACAATTGCAAAGCCGACATCGCAGCCCGTTTTTTCCTCAACCATGTTATCGCTCGTTTCAGAGTACCAAAGCAACTCGTCTTAGACCACGACTCTCACTTCGAGGACTCCATTTGCAGAGAATTGTCAACACTCCTTAGGTTTGACCATCATTTCTCCTCTGCCTACTACCCCCAAGGGAACGACCAAGTTGAATTTGTTAACAAACTTTTGAACACTATCCTCCAGCGCACTGTCGACAAACATAAATCCAATTGGCATCATATGCTTTTTCCCACATTATGGTCTTATCGCACATTGACCAAAACCACCACTGGCTTTACCCAATTCCATTTAGTTCATGGCATGGAATCTATCCTCCCCATTGAATGCTAGATACCAACATTGCAAATTTTCGTAGAGCTTCTCCCCGATACTTCACTAATTGAAGAACGCTTACTTCTTTTAGAACAGGCCGACGAAGATCACCGCATAGCTCTCCAAATAATCGAAGCCGCAAAGAATAGATCTAAACTCCATTACGATAAACATGTTCACCCACGAGCATTTAGTGAAGGAGACCTGGTACTTGTTTACGATCAAGCCCATGAAAAAACAGGCAAAGGAAAGTTCCAATCTATGTGGCAAGGCCCATATATCATACAGACTTGCCTTGGACATGGAGCATACATTTTGACCGATTCAGAAGGCAATCCCATGCGCAACCCCTGTAATGGGTTGTACCTCAAAATATTCTACGCATAAAATCTCCTAGACACCATGGTCCATATTGTACGGTTCTTTAAATCATTTTTTCGCTGTAAATTTTTCAAAAACCTTACATTTCCATTCTTTCCTGCATGAACATAGATGGATCCTGTTCCACTCTACCACATCGTCTTTGCCGATGGCTCAAGTCCTTGGTCTCCAAATCTTGTGTCATCAGCTTGGGTAATTTATTCCCCTTCACGTGAGTTGATCCACCTCGATGGAGTGTACATAGGTGCTGCCACAAACAACTAAGCTGAGTACGATGCCATGACTGGTCTCCTCGTCGTTGCTCTCCAAATGGGCATAAGTCACCTTTGTGTTTTCCTAGACTCTCAGCTCCTTGTTTCCTAGCTCAACAACTGTTACCAGGTACGCGATCCTTGTCTATTTAGAAAATTCCTTCACACTAAACAAATGATTTGACACTTTGAATCCATCTCTTTCACTCATGTCCCAAGAAATCATAACACTGTAGCAGACCAAATGGCTAACAACATTCTAGATTGGCACGTCAACTAAAACATATAGGCATTAAAACATCATCAAAACATTGCATCCACGTGCATAACATATGCCTCCACGGGTGTACAAAATCATAACTTTGCATCCACGTGCATCAAACATGCCTCCACGGGAAAACAAACAAACTACAATTGCATCCACGTGCAACAAAACATAAAAGAAAAGAGAAGATGTGCATCCACGTGCATACACGACTATATACCAAAATGCATATATATATATATATATCATCATAAGAGTCATTATGTCAGTAGTGCTCTCGGCACCCAAATATACAAAAGGTACACGAGCCGTACAAAATGCATATCAACAAAATACATCCCCATATGCTCATCAACATTTGGGGGTAGGTATAAGATCACATAATCATCATGATCACCAGGCTCCTCTGGCTCCTCTGGATCATACTGATCTCGAGCCCTCCTCTAGGCCATCACCACAGCTATTCTCAACAGGATCAAATGCCACTCATGGGGAGCATCAAAACAACGCTCGATAGTAGGCCGGTCAAGATCCCTCCAACCATCCTCTGGTGCACACACTAGAAGCCCCTCCAAGGTATCACATACGTCCTCTAGGGCGTCATCTCGTGGGCGCACAACTCCTCATACACGAGGCGGAGGTGCTGCTACTGTCAGAGGTACCACCACCATCATCCGTCCCCGACATCCTATATGATCCACTGGTGGCCTCGGACCAACATCTGCAAAACAACCCACAGTGAATCAAGTCAGTATCATATAAAAATCTCTAGCTATACTCATAACAAAAACATCTAAACATGATATAATAGAGAAACAAAACACAAAGATGTATTGTCCAAACCCCAAGCCTGTCCTTGAGCTCGAGGCATATCAGGGTCTCCCCGGAAGTCCATACCCGCACATGGATAGTCATCAATAACAATGGGCATCTGCTCTCATTGGTCATACATCTATGACTAGAAGAACCACCGGATGCCACCACCACCACGGGGCATCATCTCTCCCCACCACACCATCCGTGGCTCACTCCTCCATCCCTCCCGAACTAGCGTACGTGGCTGCAAGGTAGGCACCCACTCGAAGAAGAAACAATAGAGGAAAGAAGCATAACTAAACTCTCCCCCCTCCCGGCTAACCTTGTTCAGCTCCCACCGAACACAGGCCAGAAACATCTGCCCCCAAGCAATGTAGGTCCCTGTCAAGACACTATGAACCATCATCGTTTTCCCCCCAAACAAATGATGGGGTACCTATGCACCAATCACCCACAACACACAAGCTGCCACCGCCTACATCCTCGGATCCTGCAGATTCGAGATACTTAGTGTGTTGTTCTGCGCATGAGCCCATGGAATACAGAATCTCTCCAAGACATCCTCTATATCCATACCAGCCAGAATCCTCGGCTAGATGTCCCATATCTCACCCAAACGGGGCAAGCCACTAAGAAGGTACACATCGGTCAAGGTGATCTCCAATTGCTCACCTTGCACTATGAAAGCCACCTCCTCCGGATCCCAGAAATCCACCAACTTGTTCAGCAGATCTCAGACTGAACGCATGATAGGAATATGAGCAAACTTTAGTAGTCCGCCCACAGCCAAGGCCACCCGCACATTCGGGTCATCTTGAATACTACCCATAAGTCCCACATCAATATCCCTCTCCCTCCATGACACTAGTGGCCTCCTCAGCATCCTGCCAAAAACAAAGAAAACAAATTTTTTCCCCAAAATCCCCATCGCGATTTTTGGGCTCTTAGCCGCGATGAACATCGTGACTTTCAACCTCACAGCCGCGATGAACATCGCGGGTGTCAGCCCCATAGTCTCGATGGGCATCGCGGCTGTAAGCCCCCACAGCCGCGATGCACATCGAGACTACCAGCCCTCGCAGCCGTAATGAACATTGCGACTATCGGACCCATAGTCGCGATGCACATCGCGGCTATCAAGCCCATACCCACGATGTGCATCGTGGAAAATGAGCCGAAACCTGTGATATTCCGCGGTGGGAAGCCAACGTGGAATTACGCAGCTTCCGGGGCCCTGACACTAACCACAAAGGAAATAATTTGAAAGGCTAAGGTACATAGGCTTACCTGAAACTCGCAAAATAAAAAACCAACGGTCGAATCTCCCACAAATCAAGAAAATGCTCTGACCAACTCAATTACTCCGTGAAACTCAACGGTGAAAATGACACTTGTCACATTGGGCCCACTTGCTATTTATAGAAATTTGACCATTTTCAATCAACCATTTCGGCATCATACGACGTCCGTTTTTCAAACCGTGGGTACCGTTGGAATCAACATAGCGGGAACTTGATGATAGTCTACTCCTTTTCCCGATTCCTCCAGGTCCCTTTTTTGGGCATTTTTCTCATGCCCCTTGTCGCCTCGATTTGCGTACCAAATCGACCATGGTCCATTTTTTATGAGTCTTATATCGCCAGATTTAGTTTTCCATGCTCATGACGATGCTTGAGATCATTTCTCTCTCTCACCACCATATTTTTCGGGCATTTTTTCCCATGCCCCTCGATGCCTCGATTTGCATGCCAGATCGGTCGTGGTCCATTTTTTACGAGTCATATATTGCCGGTTTTAGTTTTCCGCACTCGTGACGATGCTTAAGATCATTTCTAGCTCTCACCACCAAATTTTTCGGCCATTTTTTCCCATGCCCCTCATCGCCTTGATTTGCGTGCCACATCGGTCGTGGTCCATTTTTTATGAGTCTTATATCGCCAGATTCAGTTTTCTGCGCTCATGATGATGCTTGAGATCATTTCTCACTCTCACCACCAAATTTTTTGGGCATTTTTTCCATGCCCCTCGTTGCCTCGATTTGCGTGTCACATCGGCTATGGTCCTTTTTTAACAAGTCTTATATCACCAGATTCAATTTTCCGCACTTGTGACGCTGCTCAATATAATTCCTCGCTCTCACCAATACCCTCTTTGTTCGGTATAATTTTACCCATTTTTCGGGCTGAGCAATTCTTTTACGAAAAAGGCACTAGCGGAGTTTCTATTAAGCTATTTTCTGACTCCTAAAACATTGAAAAGATCACCGAGCAATCTTGCTTCCTTTCATTCTCTCTATAAGTATCATAAAGGGAGTCTACTTAATATAAGTTTACCCCTTTTCCGGACATTGTAGACTAATTACGAAAAAGGAATACTCTAGTCACATTGGCTAGAAGAGTTCTCTAGTTGCATCATTTTATGCTTTTTCGGGCCTTGGAGACTAACATACAAAAAAGAACACCACTGGAGTCTAGTTACCACTTTCAGACTCTAAAAATTGAAAGTAACCATGAGCAATTACTATCTTGGGCTCGTACAAATCCACAAGATGGTACTCCTCCACCAATTATGAGTCTTCTTATCGTTTTCAGACTCCTTAAAAATGAAAGCACTCACGAGCATGAACAGTCCTGGGCTCGCATAAATCCACAGGATAGTACCATTTTAGAGCACACTTTTATCCCTTCTTGGAGCTCATTAAAACCACAAAGAAGGACCCAACAGTGCTTTTCGGTGCCACAATGGATCATGTCTACTCATATGGTAGCTTCCCCAATATGGTCTCCTTTGTTCAGAGCATTCTGTAGTATGTCACCCTGAGAGTCTCCCAAAAGAATCCATCAGCTTATCCCCCCAAAGTCACTCCAGTCTACAATACATACCCCTAAGCTATGATCCCCACACCTAAAAATCAGTTTCCCATGCTTCCAGTTCAACTATGTTATCCTGGTCTGAACAAAGGAAGTTTGAGTCCACCCACTATATGACCCCAGTTATTCCCCATCGCCACCGTATGTCAATCCTACCATCAGTACTACCACACTTCACTTGTACACCTTGCGCACCTATCAAGGAAACATCATTGCCTTGATAGTTGTTGGTCTCCCTCTCTCGACGCCAACCAAATCTATTCCAGAGGATAGACCCGGAGGTCTTTGTACCTTGGACTCATCACCATTAGTGATGAGTACCTACGAATCATTTGGAGAGGAGTCCTCAGCGCCTCTCCAAATTATTGTTTCTCATATGCTCGACTTCAACACCTTAATCGCATCGTTGAGACTGTACAGGGTATCAACCCTTTCAATTATTTGTTGAAGACCCCAGATATCACCTAACTCTACCACATTTGAGAGTCTAATTGAGGAAACAACTAGTTACATTTTCCTATGGATATCCGGGTTGCGCTTGGTGACAGTTTTCAGATGTACCCCAGCTTTGTACTCCCTCAAGTATACAGTTACATATACTCCTCAGAGTTGACTCATAGTTATTGAGTCCCCATAGATGTTGGACACCTTCACTTTCAGCAGTTCATCAACCCTTATGATACCTTATTCAGAACAGTTGTTGTTTTTTTCTAGTGTATCAGTTATTGAGATCAGTCATGGTATGATCATGTGTATGTCTCTGCATTATGTCCCCTCTGGACCATTATGATGTACCAACAGTTTTTATGTATTATTCAGGTCCCTCTTCTTGGGCCTAATTGTTATGTATATGTCTTGATACGAGCATGGGTATGCCTGCCTTGTCCATAATCAGATATTATTCCTCATTCATTTTGAGGGCATGTATTTTTTCATTGTTTTGCAGCTTCCAAGGCACCGTTGTTCCAGTATCCAATCGGTCTCTTCTCTTCTCCACAACCTAGGAAAAAGACAAAAGAACTATGATGTCTATCAGCCATACGATCAGCTCCTACCCTCACACATCAAGGGGCAATCTATTAACACCCAAAAAGTGCTCACTAGCCCATTCCGTTATTCACATGACTCATTTGTCCACTTTTGCACCATTTGAGCCTCTAACGCCACCAAAAGGTAACCATAAAGACCACAATACACCTGTTTTCCCCTCAAAATACAAAAAAAAACCCTAAAAAAGGGTCCAAAATTCCCAAAAATATTAAAAGGGAATAAAAATATAAAAAATATTCAAAAAAGGAAAAAGAGGGAAAAAGAGACCTAAACCATGTTGGCCCATACCATTGGTTTCCTTAAAACCATAATGGTATTCCCCATCACCAAAAATTATAAAAAGGTGATAGGGGCTCCTCACTTTTGACCCACATTTCATCCTAACCTTATGCTGCCAAATTCCCTTTCAGAGCCATTGCCTCCCATTTCGAGTTTGAAGATCCCCATTGAAGCTTTGGACAAGAAGAGACCATTGGATATTGGAGCTTCTCTACCTTGGAGCTGCTCAACACCCATCATCCTCACCATTTGAGGTAATACAAAATCAAATATTTTTCAAGTTATTGTTTTTCCATAGATCTTATTGCTTATGTTCTTAAATTCAGTTTTTTATTTATTTCACACATGTTAATGTTATATATGGTCAAATTAGTTTTTACATATCTTTATTGAGACTGTTGCTACTAGTTAGCAGGTGCATCCTTGCACATGCTTGGTTGAAAATCCAAGCAACACATTGTGATGCATAGAACATCACTGGCTTGGATGCCTAGTGCAGAGCTTTTGAACCCATTATTCGCACTAAGGCAGCCACAATGATCTTCATGCTCAGATCTACTATGGCATTGATGGGAACCTTACTTCCCACCGCTCGTGTGTTTGCGGGACAATACTGCGCTATGTAATCAAGCATGGTGATCCCACCACCCACTGTACGAGACCGAAGACTGGCCACCTCACCTCGACGGGACAAACCCGTAATGAAGTAGATGTCTTCAACTTCCAATGTGAGGATTTTCCCATTGAGATTGAAGTTCTGCGCATCAACATCCCAATAATCTATCAAGCGACGGAGTAGTAGGTTTTGGGCCCTCAAACCCCCTATACTCCAGAATTTGTACAACCCACATGCTTGCAATGCTTGCTGTGCTTGCACATCATTGCGCACGGCCTCATCTACTTGGTCATGCTCCCTCTCCCTCCACTCTAGAACCATCCTGGAGTGAGAAAAAACAAGGATTTTAGTCAATTTTATTTGCAAAATCAACTTCACGGCCGTACCGGCGGGCTAATTTGTATACAGGGGTGGGTACCCTTGGTCAACCTATGCATTGACTACGAGTATCATGCCCTACCCGCGACCCGCATAGTAATAGCCCGCGGGTAGCGCCGAAGCCATTTAGGGCTTGGCCAAACTAAAAATCCCACCGCTGAAAACTAAAATGAATGCAATGAAATTAAAGGAATAGATGAGACTACCAACCTGCTCCAGACGGTTCGATAAACGGATGCTTGTAGCTCCCAGAATCGGCAGTTGAACTTCAGGGTGAAAGCTAACCACAAAGCTCCAAATGGGTGAATAGTAAAAATGAATTGTAAATTGTAAATTTTTATTACTATTTATAATTTTCAGGACCCACTTGTCTATAGTCTTAACCATTTGATGCCATTATGGACTAATATAATGTCATGGAGTAGAATTTTTAATCAAATTTCTTCGGTGAAAGTTGTTTTGGACCATTTCACGCCTACGGAAGGTACGTTTCACACCTGGCATATAGGTTAGATGCCATTGCCACATGCAGTATGCATTTGACCTTTTGACCATTTTCACAAACCCTAGGTGCAACCCCACTTTGTAACCGACACAGAACCTTCACACTGTTATAGAAGTGTCATTATGTGGCGGTAGGGCTTTTTCCGAACATGGGCACCCTAGTTAGATCCCCTTTGTGCATTATGGCGCCCATGCCGTTGTTTGTCCTTAGGATTGGGAGTCCTTTGTAGTTATGCCAGGACATTGCAATAAAGACTCATACTCTACTTTGTCTTATGCTGGCCATCTCCCTTAAGGACTCCCCTCATTTATATCATATTGTAATTGCATTGCATAGTTCTGCTTGTCACTTGAGCGTTGTGTCGGCTCCCGCTTACTCAGTTATTAGCTTGGTGCCTGAGCACTTTTCCCTATCCAGCCTTGCAGAGGTTCCATTTGTCCTTCACAATTTGATGACCTTTTTGACCCTGAGGGAACAACCCCTGACTGTCCACATCCTGCATCTGCTTCCTTGCATTGATCATAGGTATGTTCCACTACTTGGGACTAGTCTGCTCACTATTTGACACTCGTTCCCTCACTTGTTGTACTATAAGCAATTTTATTCTTTTTCAAGCTTTCTCCAAATATGAAAAAGACCAAAAAATCAAATATTCCAAAAAGCCAGACGAGATTATGATTACTACTTCTTGTTGGCAGCTGTTGTGTCTCCTTTGAACAGAGCATTCATTCCACTCCATACACTATGAGTTGGGACTATAGTTGGACCTTAGGAGCTATACTTGTTTCTTAGTTTCTTCACCGATTGGTTAAGCTTCCAGTCATTATGGAGCCCTTTGTGATGCCTCCTATATCGCACAGTCTATATTGAGTCTATGTTGCCTACGTCTATTCCTCTACTCATGCTCTTGTTCAAAGGAAGTCCTGAAACCAGAGTCGGAAACTCCTCAGATCTCTTGAATATTGCATGTCGTCCATCCTTATTGAGTCAGTCCATTTCACCTGAGATCTTCCAAATCTTTTAGCATAGATGGTACCTCATGTTGGTTGATCGGGGATGCATTAATGCCCTCCTTCCAGCAAGTCTCTTTCCGTCGACTTCAACCCATTTATTCCGGGACTTGAGACTTAGAGTTTGGTTGAGTACCTTGAGGCTTGCAGTCATTAGTGGCAGGTTCTCTTGCCATCGACAGTTTTGGGAATACATCAATGTCCCCTGATCGATGGATTCATCCTAGTGTTCGACTGCAACTCATTTATTCACACTCCGATGATTGTGTTCTGTGCCTTGAAGCCCATTTTCATTATTGGTGGGTCATCTCACGTCTGTTAACGGTATACATCATTGACCGGTAATCAGATGATGTCACATCAAGTTCGACCCCAATTGCTTTATTCACTTTACGGGACTTGCACCATCGAAGACTTGTGTAGAAGACCCCAAGCGATAGTGGCATTGAGTATGCTAACTATGACTTTGAATTTACATCTGAGATATCACCTCTCAGATATTAGCAGTTTGCACCTCTAGTTTTCACCCATTGTCTCCTTTTCAGCAGGAGACCATATCTTACTATAGAGGGATCATGGCTATGATCACTTATGACATGTATTCATTACGTACTACCTATTCATGGCCATTGTATCAGATTGTTGTACTATACCGACATGTATTTAGAGATACTATTGTATTATGACGAGTGAGCTTCTCCTTCCACTTGTGTTTCCATCACTCCACTTATGAGTTTTATAATGTATTTCGGCCATCGTAGCATTAGTCTCTTACATCACACATTAGGGGGCATCTGTTACAACGTAATTTTACACCTTATGAGCATCAACATTCTCTCGCCTGCAGGATCCATTTCACTGACTCAGATCCACTTTATATCCTCCAGACACTATTTTTCCCTATTTTTTCCTTGTACGCTAGCTGCATCATTATCGTGGGCGTACCCACGAGTTGTATCACTATAGCCCACGGGTAGCATGTAAAATGGTAAAAGTCACTAGTTTATTAATTTTAGTTCCCAAAAAGCGGTTATTGGGTGACCTTTAACCCTCTATCTTCCCAAGAAATGCCTCAATGTGTCCTTTCACTTACCTTTAGGAGGACTATATATTGAGCACATATGGCTTATGGATGGGAGGAGAAAGAGGAGCAAGAGAATTCTAGTGGATTTTTGCCCTATCTTGAGTCTACACTCATTGATCCTTGTAGTTGTGAACCCCTTATGTTCACCTTCCAAACTCCTACCATAGTTTGAGTTTGCCATTCATGGAGGATTGAAGTGATGGAGGCACAAGTGGATTGATCCAGATCTTGGTTCAGATTGGTTTCCAGCAAGAGGTCGTATCACATTGTACTTCTTCTTGTTTATTAATAGAAATACTCATATTCTCGTCCATTAATGTTGTGAATGTTGTTAATTCTACATTGGGTTGCATTTACTTATAATATCATGGATTATTGCTATTGATGATGTTAATGTCATTTATATATTATATGTACTTGTTGTATATTGGCTATCAAGACTAATTTGCAAAGACAAGTGCACGGATTGAAAGGTCCAATGGGGATCTACATCAAACGTTTAGATCGAGGTTGGTTACATTCTCCATTATCTTAGCATTGTCATTTATAATAGCATAGTTCTGAGAATTGAGTTAATTTTTGGTAGTCAGCTGTCAGTAGTGGTCTACCCCAAGCCATAGTGAGTTTTCTCCAATACAACTATATATTAACATTTTATTTGCTTTCCATTTAGAACATCATCATCAAGACACATAAGGAAATGCATAAGACACATAAGGAAAACATATAATACACATGAGGAAACTCATAATACACATGAGGAAACTCATAATACACGTGAATAACACACATAAGACAGAGACCAATGTTTAACGTGGCTCACCAAAACTTGGGCTACGTCCACAAAGAAAGTCAACTCTTGTACTATTATCAAAATAAAGGAGGGATACATCATACAATATAGTGGTTGCAATATTTATTTCCCACATTTTCCACCTGTTCATAGAGAGCATTCTCAAGAACAATATACATGTTCGTCAAGCGAATTTATAAGGACATCTCATACTAAAATAATAACATAAGATTCGATTATCTAAACTTTTCCAAATGATCTAGATCCCTATCGAGATAAGGATAACTCTATTAACAAGGGAAATAAACGCATATGTTAAGAATTCAATCTTTTAAACTTATGTTGAAAGGCGTAAACTCCTCCAAACAAACCAGATATCAATAACAATTAATGAATGCATACAAGGATCTAGCTCGTTGTCCCTTTCCATGGTGTGCTACAGGATCATTTTACAGAGACTTACACACAAACAACTCCCTCAACCATATATAAATAAAAGAAAGCATATAAGGGTCAAGCTCGTTGTGCCTTTTTATGGTGTACTACAGGATCATACTATAGAGATTTACACCCACTTAATCTTCCCAAACCATATGTCAATAATATGAAAACATACGGAAACAAGCTCATTGTTCCTTTCCACAGTATTCCTATAGGATCATACTGCAAATATTATACACCCAATAAAACTCTCCAAATCTAAAATCATTAAAAATGAAAGTAGACTGGGTTTTTAACTTATACCCAGGGGATATGTATATAAATATAAATGCTACAAGCATTTTTCTTAAACACAAATTTACACAAGTATGCAGAGTAGAGTACACAGAGGATAAATGGTTCAGACATTTCCCAAATTGCGATTTACATAGAGAATATAAACGTAGAGGGTAAAAGCTACAGGCATTTCCCTAATCATGATTTACACAAAAAATATAGACGCAGAGGATAAATTCTACAGGAATTTCCCCAAATCACAATTTATATAAAGAAATAAACGCAAAGGATAATTGCTACAGGAATTTCACAAATCACGGTTTACACAGAGGTTAAATGCTACAAGCATTTCACAAATCATGGTTTACACATAGGGTAAATGCTACAGTCAATTCCCAAATCACAGTTTACAGAGAGAATATAAATGCAGATATCACCATTGGTATATCTTAATTCTATCCAAACAGGTATGGAAGCATTTCTCTTGTACTGCATCACAGAGATCAAAACTTCATGATCATGAAAGCATGGAGAAATCACATTTGTTAATGCTATGAGTAGATTAAATATCATAAACATATATCTATATAACCTAAGATACTAGCTCTATCAACAAGATATGCGTAGATCGCATTATGAAAAACATAAATCAATATGATTAAAAATACTAACTTTTGTCAATCGAAATATGCATTGAAAATAATACTATTATCAATCATTAGATACAGAGAGTAATGTGAACCCACACATCAATAATACTTAGGAATACAACTAAATGATTTCCCTATCATGGTTTCGAAATCGCATAGCCAGTGTGCAGAGATCCCCACTTGTATTTTATCCTTTGTATAGCAAACATACCAAAAGTAATAACCTGCGTTCGGGACTTACGAGCTCCCTCTTCCTCATGGTTTTCATTTTCTATTTAAGTTGTGACTTCACCCTCAAGCATCCATCTAGCTCGGCAAATTCCATGCCATTTGGAAAATGAAAACTTCCCCAAAACTTCCAAGTGGTTTCCTACCACGTTTTTTTCAAGATGGCTCAACCTCTTCTCGTCAGAGAGGCCGACCACTTCCCTCGAAAAACCGGTTGATTGGTTGGCGGTGTGTTTAACCATGACACCATCCTATGTAGCAAACTAATGCGCAACTAAGACCTCCCCTGTTTTGTGAATAAAGACCTCCCCTGTTTTGTGAATAACTATAATATATATATATATAATAAAGCATTGCTTGCTTTTTAGATCAAGGCCATCCTTTTCTCTAGTTCGACGCTCATTTAGGGAGACAAACTTACATAAATCTCTCCCCAGATTCCCCACCATGAATTAGTAATTAATCACTTTATCTTACACTATCTTGTAATAGTGGAGTGAACTCTTGTTTAGCTACAAAGTTCTAGATACGTATTTTTGATGAAATCCTATTTGAATTCATGGTCTAAATATAATTCCAATGTACTCCTATCATAACCATGCCTTATTTCCTAGTTGTTTGGTAACACAACTATTTAGTAAAATACTTCATATATAACACATATATACCTATAAATATCCATCCAGTATACCACTATTTTGCTAATCTTTCTCATCAATATATATATAAGGAACATATATATATAGATAGATAAATAAATACATATATTTAAATATGTTTACTCCATTTATCTCTCTTTTAAGTGATATCTATATATATATATATATATGAGATTCCTCACCCATGGTGAGGTTTAGTATTTCTCCATTGTAGTTTAGGACAAACTTCTCCTACTTGGAACTTAATATGGTTTGTGCTAATTATGTGTGAAACATAATTAAGAATTTTGTTGTATCAAGGTAGTTCAAAAACTTTCGTAGATGAAAATAATCACCTCAACATTTAGTTTAAGTTAGACCCTATGTAGGTGGGTCCTTCAGGAAAAAAAATAAAGTGAATGTCACTAGTTCCTCACTGTAACATCCCGAAAAGTACCAAAAAAAAATAATTATAATAGCAATAATTATCAAAGTCATTAATGCGGAACATATAAATTAAGTAGATTTCTTAACTAAGATAATTTGTAATGATTACATGTAATACTTATCCAATAAATATGGTATAATTGTATTTTCTATTTCAGATTTAAGTGGATGTTAATATCCTTAACAACAGATCTTTTATGATTATGCATACAAGTACAAATTACAGATTTGCTTACGTTCTTGAATGTGATTACATGCTGTACTATTGTGATGTTCTTGATGAAGTGATGACAGTTTGTTTGTATGATGATGAAGGGGTCCTACGAGGTACCCTGGAGTTTACTTAGCTACGTTTAGCTAAGGCATTTGAATCTTGTTTCCATGTGCAGACTGCAGGTAAGAAATCCTATAAGACAACATGTGTTAAGAGTACTTGTGTCTTTCAATTCATCGTCAATGTAAAATTAAAATGCTAAGTACTTCTTTGCGACACCAGTTACTGGAGGTATAGATACATGGTTCTATCCTAGTTTTTATACTATCTTACGAAGCTCTTCAGTGTTATAATTTCGCATTGTCCTAGTACTTGTTATAATGCTGCAATTATTATCATCATTGTTATAAAAAAAGTAATACCAATATCTATTGATAACTTCTATTAGAAAACTTGTAGAATAAGTGTTTATACTTTTGAGCTATCATTATGTTTTGCGTCTACAGCACTTCAACTACTCTGAGTCCTGAATTTATCATTTTGAATAAGTAAGGTGTAGTGACTAGCGCTGGTATTATGAACTTAGCTCTTTGAGTGTACCTTGTCAACACTTAAACTATACTTATGATGATACAAAAGTCTTGGCCTTACATGGAAAATCACATGGGATTTTATTGTGAATATGGTATTTATGATATGATCTATCCAACTTTATCCTATTGTTTATGCAAAACTATAGAAACGAAAATAGAATTATTCTATAGTTACTATGTATCTGCAATAATACGTTGATATGAAATTCAATATGCAATGCTATGATAAACAATAACAATGATATGATTTTCCATATGCAATCCTAGCTATACTTTAGCACTTATAGGATATTATCCTATGCAAACAAATGAATACGATGCAAACAAACCTTTGAAAGGTTATGACTTGAGAAATAGATTGAACCATACTATATGACTTAACTCTTATCCTAAATATTATTAACGTATGTTATTGCATTCACAAAAATCTCGTTAATGAAGTGATGAGTTGACGGTTATTAAATTTACTATTCACAAGTTGATAGTGTACCGATCAGGTGTTAAATGTTTTGACCAAAATCCATAGTGGAAAGTATTGTTGTCAACCCACGTAGTCCATCCATGTGAACTTTGGTTGATGATACCACTAGGAATCCTAGTTGGTATGGTTGCCATAATGCTTGTCCTATGAGTTGTACATGGTAATGTTCACTAACATGCAGTGTTGGAAATGTTGTGGTTGTTTTTAATTAATGAGATATCAATACAAGTTTTCCCGATTTTCAACGTAGCTTTGTTGGCTCTTTCTTTCCCATTGATCTCACCAGATCTTGATCATTGATTGTGTAACACTCTCTGTCGGCCTCAAATCTAACGTAACAATGAGGATATTGTAAGTGTTGTAACTTATACTTGATGGGTTATTAGACCACCTTGATGGGGTCGGCCCTGTATGAGTCATGTGGGTAAAAGGGTTAATAGACCACCCTAGTGGGGGTCAGCCCTGTCAGCATTATGTTATATGGTTAAGTTGAGGCTGACCTAGTAAAGGTTATTAGGCAAGTCAAGTCATATATAAATAGAGTGCGAGAGGCACTCTATTTGATCATTCACTTTCTCACTCATACTCTCATTGGAGAGTGGCGCACATGTGGAGGAGGAGAAGCTGCTACTAGGAGAAGACTATCTCTTGTACTTGGGTTGTATCATTTCTCTATCTATCTCTGAGGAAGCTGCGGGGTTTTTCACCTTCTTGGTTTTCCCCGGTGAAACTCTATGTCTCTTGTGTGCTTGCATTATTGTGTCCATCATTGATATGTTGTAGATATGTTGTACATGTTATTCTCTCAGTTAAGATCCTATATCAGATTGAAATTTTTCAAAAACTAACATGGTATCAGAGCGAGCCTGAAAGAAGGAATGGTATGGCATTTATGACACTTGTTGCACTTCCGAAGCTAGGGCTTGATATAGCAAAAACTAGTCATCGTAGCACATTCGCTATAAATCCATTTTGGAAAGGCTTCAGGATCTGAAACTCTTACAAGTCGAATATAAGATCCCCATGTACCTCGTGTCCAAAGCAAAACTTCTAATTCGTTGTAATTTGTGATTTATGATCTGTACAATCTAGGGTTTCTGCCTCTTCCAGATCTAAGTCATAAATAGGTGACCTAGGAAAAAATGTCATAAGTTGGGCTAGGAAGATCCAAATGAAATTTAGTAAGAAGAGACAAGTAGGGCATGGACTGTACTATCACAGGCCGAAGGTTCAGAGGCCAAAAGTGAACCAGTGACACATGGAACTCTGTACAAGTTCGCTCTCCTATTTTAGACCATAAACATGTCACGTTGCGACACTTGTCATAACTCTCTCTCAGAGAATCCAATTGAGGTCAGACCTGTGGGGTTAGAAATATGATAGGTCAGGATACCATAGGTAGAAGTTTCAGACCATGTGGATTCATAATTTCGGAGTTACACCAGAAACAATCAAGTCCATATTTTTATCAAAACAGAATTGGAGTTAGAGCACCTTCATTCATGGCTCCGGGAATTAGGGTTTCAGAGAAAGTTGGAATTTTTTTAATCGGAGACCACGGCTGAATGGTACTAATCAAAATCAAAATTTAGAGACCAAGTTCAAATTTTTTGGTTGGGCAGAAGGCCAGGCTTGATCAAACCCTAGTTCGGGACTTTGATCGGAAAAGTGGAAAATTAGGGCTTCTGCAAAAGTTGGAATTTTTGAATTCTATGACCACGGCTGGAAGCTCCTCAGAAAAATCAAAGTTTAGAGCTTTGGATGGAACATTTTGGTTGGGAAGAAGGGTGGGATTTATCAAACCCTAGTTCATGATCTTGTCAAGAAGATCCGGAAGTTTCAAAGGCAATTTTGAGGGGTGAAACTTTGCAGTTTTCAAATTCTGAGTATACCAGCTTGATCAGCTCATCAAGGCACATCTTTCTATCCTTTCAGAAGTTTGAATTTGTAGGGTTTCTCTGACAAACCTTGATCCAACTCCAAATCCAATTTCTACAAATCAAGTGGATTGGGTTAATCCTAGAAGAGAATGGATTGGTCACCTGCATAAGTGAAGAAGTTCCAGTTTCAGAGGGAGATACGGCTAAGGCCTTACATAAGAAGATTACAAGCAATCTCGACAGGTATGACTTATCCAAGTATGTTTCAAGATCTGTTCATGATTAAGTTTATGGTATGTTTGTCTTCATTAAGGTTAGTACAATCTTGATTAACTTTAGACTTGTCATATCACCTTAATAAAATTATGAATGCAGATATTAATTGATTAGGGTTTTGAAACTTATGATTGTACTAATGCATTGTGGTGTTGTATGAGGTTGATGTTGTCCGCTAACATGAAAGGTACATCAAGAAAGGCAAATCATGTTCTAGTTCAAGAACATATGACCATGGTGACATGAAAACAAATATTCTTCCATTGTCATGGATCACATAGAAGATCTACTTACAAGGTATGTATAATTTGGTTCTACAATGCTTAACCTATGAGATATGTAGGTTACTAGCACAACTCATTGAAGAGAACAAGAAGACATTACTGGACATAACTAGCAAATATGATAACCATGTATGTTTTTCCTATATCAAGTTAGAATCCTACATTGTGTTAGGATCTTATACTGTTGTATGGTTGATAATGATTATTCATGAAGTTAGAAGTGTAAGTAATCAAGGGTTTATGCTTATTATGTCTCTTACCTTGATTGATGATATGACTAACCAGAAAATTCCTTTGGTAAAATAAGAATATGCATGAGTAAAAGAAGTATTCCTTGAAACCTTAAATACTAGTGTTTATTATCTGTGTTTGAAATGATCATGACTATACATGTTTAAGATTATTGTGATTATACTAATGGATTTATGTATGCATGAGACCTCAAGGATAACACAATGATGATACTAGTAAGTATGCATAAGTGATCGAGGATGGATATAAGTTCAAGGACAGGTAATCCAAGAAGCAAAGATCAAGAGGGAGCACACTCCAGTAGCTCCTGCAAGGAAGCAAATATTGAGAGGGAGTCCACCATACAATCAAACAAACATAAGTATTTGAATTGTCATTTCTTGCATATTTGTTTGTTTAAATAATATTGTTCAATGATGTATATGCTTATGTTCCTAGACTTAGGGTGTGTATTATGCATAGGGTGTGTATTATGCATATTAGAATAATTACATTAATGAACAATATACTACTAATATGCATCTAAAGGGTAAGTGGCCTATGGCACTGTACAACAATCCATTGCTACTTATATAGAATGAAACCTCTTTGCTGACATGTTGGGAGTTGTGCACACTCTTAACAATGTTTTGGTAGAGATTGGAAGGCATCCAGAAAGTTACGGGATATGGATAAATGTTGTATTGAAGCATTGGCTAAGATAATTGCATGACTGTATGACATATTTATTTATGTGCAAGAATTTGTTCTGAAAACTATGAGATGTTTTCCAATCATTCAATTTAACTTGTTTTGTAGGAAAGATCATATACCATCACCTACAAAAGAAAGACTACAACATTTGTTCAACAACAAAGCTATCTATTGAAGTTCCCAAGATTCGAGAAGAACGCCATGATCGAGGAGTACCAGTTGACCATGAAGAATGATGTTTGGGATGCAGTCCCAAGACCTTCAGGGAAGTCTGCTGTGACTTCCAAATGGATCTACAAGATCAAGCATGATGAAGATGGTAGCATAGATAAATACAAAGCGAGATTTGTAGCTTGTGGATTCTCCCAGAAAGAGGGGATAGACTATGAAGAGAATTTTGCTCCTGTAGCCAGATACACTTCCATCAGATCAGTACTGCTCTGGCTGTAGTGATCAAGTGAAAGATACACCAGATGGATGTCAAGACAACTTTCTTGAATGGTGTAGTCGAGGAGGAAGTGTATGTGGAGCAGCCACTTGGTTTTGAGACACATGACACAGAGTCATATGTGTGCAGACTGAAGAAATCCTTGTATGGCTTGAAGCAAGCTCCTAGGACTTGGTATGGTAGGATAGACAGCTTTCTATCCAGTTTGGGATTTACTAAGAGTAAAGAAAATACCAACCTTTACTACAAGGTTGAGGAAGGAAATCCTCTGATACTACTCTTGTATGTGCATGACCTGTTTGTAATAGGAGAGGATGGATTGATTGTCGATACCAAGAGGAAGCTTGCTGCCTAGTTCGAGATGAAGGACTTGGGTATGATGCACTACTTTCTAGGCATGGAGGTGTGGCAGAGTGCAGATGGAATCTTCCTTGGACAACGAAAGTATGCAGTAGAGATCCTGAAGAGGTTCGAGATGATGGATTGCAAGTCGATGGCCACACCTATGGCATCGAACCTGAAGATTCTGTGTGATGCTTCATCTGATCCGGTTGATGTCACAATGTATCGTCAGATGATTGGGTCCTTGATGTACCTGATGAATACGAGACCATATATTTGCTTTGCAGTGAACACATTGAGACAGTTCTTGACGGATCCCAAAGGTGTTCACCTGGTTTTTGTAAAGCATATTCTGAGTTACCTAAAGGGTACAATTGATTATGGGCTCAAGTATGATGCGAATCAAAAGTTTAACCTATAGGGTTATGTTTATTCAGACTGACCAGGAAGTGTTGTAGATAGGAAGAGCAAATCTGGGTGCTTCTTTAGTATGGGATCGGGTGTGATCTCTTGGTTTAGAAGGAAGTAGTCCTGCGTAGCACTGAGTACAGCCGAGGCTGAGTATGTTGCAACTTGTTCGGCTAGTTGTGAGGCAGTATGGCTCCGGAAGCTACTGTCTGAGTTATTTGATCTCCTGCTGGAGGCTACTGGTATCTTTTGTGACAACTAGAGTTGTGTGAAGCTGTTTGAGAACCTGGTGTTCCACGACAAGTTGAAGCACATAGAGATCAAATATCACTATATCAAGGATATGGTGCAAAGAGGATACGTGAAGCTCATGTATGTTGTGACGGATGAGCAGGTTGCAGATATGTTGATGAAGCCACTAGCCAGAGTGAAGTTCGAGTACTTCAGAGAGAGGCTTGGTGTTCTTTAGATTGATGACACTTCAAGGAAGAAGTGATGGGCACATTTGCAGGAACCATTCCCAGCATGGTGAGAGGAGGATCCTTCCATGGCTGCGGATGTAAGCACTGGATGATGAGCATCAAGACGATGCTCCAGTTACTACTATGTATATGCATCATGTTGGATGCTTGTTATGATCAGTTGGATCATGTATATCTATATGCATCATGTTGGATGCTTGGACCATGTATCTGTATATGTATCAGGTGGATACGTTGTATGATCAGGTAGATCATGTATGTTGATATATATTGGGTGGATACATTGTAGGATCAGATGGATCATGTATCTGTGTATGTATCAAGTGGATCATATATGATGATATGTATTAGGTAGATACTTGGTATGCATTAGGTGGATGCATTATATGATTAGGTTGATCATGGATGATGAGCTTCAATATGTTGCTTCAGATGACATGCATCAGGACGATGTAGTGATGATGATCAGGTTGATCATGTGATGATGTACATCAGGATGATGTATGGTGAGTATCAGGTTGATACTATGTGGCCATGGGAGATCCGATAGGTTGGGTTGTGTGCCCGTAATAAGTCCTGGGATTCTCTTTCAAGGAATTTCCATGACCACATGTAAGTAGATCTGGGAAATCCGATAGGTTGGGATGTGTGCTCATAATATGTCTTGGGATGCTCTTTAGAGGCATTGTGGTGAGGGGTAACATGTAATACGTCCTAGAAATCCGGACAGGTTGTGCTAGTCACGTAAAAGGCCTCGGATGCTCTTTAGGGTTCTTCCTAGTCAAGAAAATCTTTTAAGGTTTTGTGACAGTCACATGTAAGTGGACTTGGGAGATCTTGCCGGTCGTGATTCAACACATAAATGGTACTGGGATACACTTTCGAGGCATTGTGACACACATAATAAGACCTGAGGATTCCACAGTATGGTGAGTGATGATGAAGACCTGCAGGTGGTGGGCCTACATCTAGTATGAAAAAGGACTAGCTCTATAGAACTTCCTATGACGAGTAGATCAAATATTGATTGAGATAGCAATAGCAGTGATGATGACGATGATTCGAGGACGATGATTCGTTGACGATGATCCAGAGAAGAAGACTTATGCTAGCAGATCTATGTCGAGAAATACCATCCTAGTTAAGAGGGAGTGTTGATGTATATGTAACTTCGGAATGTATTTCATCTATGCATATTTTATTCCTATAGAGATGTTATTATTCATCTATCCGGAAGTATTTGTATTCCTATAGAGATGTTATTATTCCTCTATACGGAAGTGTCACCATTTATATTGTAAGTGTTGTAACTTATACTTGATGGGTTATTAGACAACTTTGAAGGGGTCGGCCCTGTATGATTCATGTGGGTAAAAGGGTTATTAGACCACCCTAGTGGGGGTCGGCCCTGTCAGCATTATGTTATGTGGTTAAGTTGAGGCCGACCTAGTAAAGGTTATTAGGCAAGTCAAGTCATGTATTAATAGAGTGCGGAAGGCACTCTATTTGATCATTAACTTTCTCACTTATACTCTCATTGGATAGTGGTGCACTTGTGGAGGAGGAGAAGTTTCTGCTAGGAGAAGACTATCTCTTGTACTTGGGTTGTATCATTGCTCTATCTATCTCTGAGGAAGTTGCGGGGTTTTTCACCTTCTTGGTTTTTGCCGGTGAAACTCTGTGTCTCTTGTTTGCTTGCATTATTGTGTCCATGATTGATATGCTATAGATATGTTGTAGATATGCTGTACATGTTATTCTCTCCGTTAAGATCTTAGACCAGATTGAAATTTCTGAAAAACTAACACTGAGAACAGAGGGTTCTCTTGCACTTGTAAACTATGGCTTGTTTCTTTGCAATGGAAAGTTATGTTTTGAAAATAATCGTTGAGAACACTGTGTAAAATGAATGTTGAGGTTTTTCCAAGCCACGATGGTTGTCTTTGGACGAGGTTTTATGGTTTTGCACAACTGTATAAAAATGTATGCCTGTACTTTGTTCTCGTTGTGGATAATTATGTTTGGAAAAATCGATGATGTTGTTTGACTGTTAAAAGTTTTTGTAGAGGCTTTGCCTCATTGTTCTAATTCTTTTATGAAAGAAACCCTACCTGGACTTTTTCTTGTCGACCTTACTTATGCAAAGAAATTCGAACCCAAAGAAGCCTTAGCTCGTATATATGAATATTTTGAATCTGTATATGTTTTAATGCTAGGGTTATGAGCTAAATTAGACAATGATACGAATCGTGCTTTCGGTTATGAGATAAATAATGTCTTACTGTTCATCTTGGCATGAATAAAAGATAGTTGAAATGTTGTCTAGGGTTTTGATATATCATAGGGTTTTGGTTTTTATAAAGGAAGTATAAATATATGAAAACAAACTATAACAAATAGCGATGAGAATGATAAGTATTTGCTTATAACAAAATTGTATAGAAAATATATTGCAGCTTCTATATTTCGTAGAATTTGAAGTACTAGAAAGACAATAAATTTAAAATGTTGAATTGCATAATATTACTATTTGAAATAAATAGAATTAGAGAAATATATGGAACTGTGCAGAAGCATACTGTGTTTTCTTTTAGGTATTATTTAAATGAATTCTATACTGCAATTGATGCTATACTGTAATGTTTTATTGTGTTTAATCATAGGACAGGATTTTAAACCAGAACACTACTGAAATCATTTATCCAATCAATGGCATTATGCTTATCTCTCATCTATCCTTAATTTGCTTCTCTATACTAGAGTACTATGCAGAGAACATCGTGGTGAAAAATATAGAGATGGTTATCGATTCAGTTATTTCACTAAGCTATTTTATTCAAAATCATACTTAGATCAGTAAATAAAATAACTTCTTTTACATGATAGAGTTTAATAATTCTACTAAGCAGAAACATTAAACTGTAAACAAAGTAGGAACAGTGAAACCTGGTTAACTATAGGGAAACAAATAGCCCAAGGAACCTGTTCCATCCAACCAATTCCTGAAGACAACCAACTTACTTTCCTTATGACCCTCGAGCCTGTTCACTGAACCACCAGGAGGAAGAAACTTAGAAGCTTGGATCCTCAACTTACATCAGCAAATAGTTTACCCAGTCTTAAACACTTAGCAGTCAAAGGGACCCACACAAACACCTCTGGTTTTCCTTCTCAGAATAATTTGCAGAATTACAATTGCACTCTCACATAGCCTCCTTATTTGAATCTCTCAATGATCACCTGATGCACTTGAGGAATATTTCTGTATAAAATATTGTAAGAGCACTGCCTGCTCAATTCGAATTGCCTTATGTAGGCTTCCTAGGCCTTTTAGTGGATAACTGGTCATTGAATGAGCTTCCTACTCACTCCCACCACTTAGGGGATAATGCCACATTTTTAGGGGTAGTTGTCCCATAACCAACAGCTAGTGGTGAAGTGCAATTGCTACCATTTGTCCCATGCCTTCTAACAGCTTCCATTCCTCCTAGTGGGTTAGTGAACACTCATTTAACAGTTCTCTTGGGTGTTTGTCTCCTACTTTAATTTATTAAATAATAATATCAGTAATTACATTCATCCTTGACCAAACTTGGTCATAATTACAAAAAATTGTAATTAAAATTTAACATAAAGTATTTTGCCAATAAAATAATATTTTCAGAATTTGGGTAGGTGACACTCACCTTCAAAAGTCTACGACTCTCAACAAAACAAAACTCTCACGGCTTTCTAGCCATCTCACTTATCAAACTTATCGACTTTACCGAATAATTAAAATATGTGATCTAACACACCCATATCTCCACTTTCTTATTGTAAGGAACGAGGTGTAAAATTTTCCCTCCAGATCAATAATCCAGGTATTAGTCATATTATATGCAAGGTCATACTTGAGTCGCAATTAGTATTGCATATAACACTTTGTTCAATCATTACCTTTACCTTATTCCATACCTTTACACATTAAGCATGATTAGCCATAAGCATATAAACATCACTATTAATCCGGTCTTAACAAATTAGTACATAACAATACAGAAGGGTAAACCCTGAATAATCCTCCTGATCTTTACACCATCAAAACCTACACAAGGAAAACTTCTATTTACATGTAAACTTATGAGGTAGATATTTAACATTATTCATTGAATTTCACTTACCATTTAGATCACATTTCTCGAGTAAACTAAACCACATCAAGCACACATAAGTAGGAGACCTGTATACGTGGTTCACCCAACTCTCTGGGCTATGTCCACGAAGGAATTATTGCATCTTTATTTTCAAAAAAATAGAAGGGTGCAATCTGAGACACAGCGTGTGCAATATTTTCTACTTTCTACAGCCTTTCACAGAGAGCATTCAATCCTCTATCTTAGAGGCATTACAAGGATTCTCTCTGAGAGGCTGATCACAAACTGATCATTATAACTTATAGGTTGAGACACCCTCCCTTCCTGTTAGGATATTTAGACACTTAGGAGTTAGTTAAGATCAACTTGTGTAATATATCCGTTAGGGATAGTGTGTTTCTTTAGTATGCATTAGTATGCATTTGTAAATACTTAATCCGACGGTCACGATATGTTTCCGACATAGAGTGATCCGACGGCTCAACTTCTCTTAGCTCAAACCTAACCTTGATCCATGGATTAACACTCGATTGGTCCATGATCTCTATTTAAAGAGCATGGAGGGTCATTTTTGAGTTGATCGATTATGAGAAGCTCATTTGTAACTTTCTTTCTTTGCATAATAAATTGTCCCGTAGAAGCTATTTGGCCGGGGCCGTGGAGTGTTTCCCTCAAGAGGGTTTAAACCACGTCAAAACATCGGTGTGTTGATCTGTGATCTGTTTGTGTGAAATGGTTTCTCTTGGTGTTTGGTCCTTTGGTAGTACCCTGTGTACCCGAACATGGTATCAGAGCTTTTATGAAGTGCCGCTTCCGATTATGATCTAGATCTTGAACTGTTGTTGCCGAAACTCGAAAGGGTTTCTAGTTCTAGTATTTATGTGCATTTCTGGGCTGTGGGAGGAGTTCCATTGCGTCCGGAGCGTCGTTTCCATTGGGAAATAATTTTCGTTTGATCGAAAACGATTCCCGGTTGCTCCAGAAACGCGTATTTCATCATTTCTGAAGGTATAATGTTACAGTGACGCATTTTTTTTATTTCGTTTTTTAAAAAGAAAAAATCTCATATTTCATTTTTTTTACTGTTAGATTTTTTTGGGTTCGGATTGTTGATTTCCCGTCTGCGTATGCTCTTTGCCGTGCACCTTGAGCGATCTCAGCAAATCAAAAACAGAAAGGGAAAGGGTTTTTATTGGCTGCATATGCTCTTTGTCGTGCACCTTGCGCGATCTCGGCAAATCAGAAACAGAGAGAAAACATAGACTTTCCGGGCAAGCTAACAAGATCTAACTCCATAAGTGTGGAAAAGTTTTTTTGTTTCGATTTGTGGTTTGTTTTTGCAGGAAAAAGAGCAAGCACGCAAACCGAGCAAGAAGAGTAAAAATTAAAAAAAAAAAAAAAAAAGGCCCCCTTCCTCATTCCCATATTTTACATACCTTTTAATCTAGCTCACTTGGTTCAAAGTTGCTTTATTCCTTAATAGGTCTTGAGTTTAAGTCTTAGGAAGTTACTTTCAAAAGAAAAAGTGCATGCAATTTCTAATTTCAAGTTACTTTATTGTAAAAGTGCATCTCACTTAAATAATAAAAAATAAAAATACAAGTGAGTCACTTAAGTTTTTTTTATTGTTGCACTATTTAAAAGTAATATCATTGTAAAAGTGAAATCACTTATTTTACAAAAGTGGTTCACTTAAAACAACTTTCTTGTAAAGTGATTGTCAAAAGGTTCATCTTGGGAAGAGGGGGGTTCTTTTTTTTGTTGGACATTCTCTAGCTGCCACGTCACTATTGGGGACATCTTCAACAGTTCTTTGTTCAAGCATAACTTCATTATACAAAGTCAGTTTTCAGTGCCGTTTTTTTTTAAACCGCCTATTTTTTCGAGCTCTTCACATCCCGACTATTGGTTTCTACTTTTACAGCCATTAATTTATAAATATGGATGCCCCTTGTGATATTCTACTTAAGAGTTCCAATTATTTCTCATGGAAATCTCGTATGGAGGATGTTCTACGAAGTAGGGGACTTTTCAGAATTACCACAAGGAAAGAAAAAGAACCCACTGATGATGATAAGAAAATAAAATGGGCAAATAGATGTGATGAAGCTCGTGGATATTGGGATGTCAATCTCTACTGATTTGCGATTCCACATATCTGGAATTGATGAACCTAATGCTGCTTGGGACAAGTTGGAATCTGTGTTTGGTAAACACAATGAAATTCGAGGTCACCAACTCGAAAATGAGTTGATTTATTTAAATTCAAGTGACTTTTCATGCATTCAAGATTATTTATCTAAGTACAAAACTCTTAAGCTCTTATGTGCAGAATGTAAGATTGAGAGGGAAGACAAATAATGTATTTATCATATTCTTTCCAAACTTGGACCTGCATATTCTGTTTTTGTATCTACATTTTACTCCATGAAAGCATCCTTGAATGCAGCTAGCTATCAAGAGCCTAGTCTTGAATCCTTTTGTGATTCCTTGATTAGGGAACAAGATAAACTCATTCATCTTGCAATAATCAACAATGCAGATACATCTGGGAAAGCCTTATTGTTCCAACAGAAAGAAAAGTCCAAGCCTCCCAAGAAACAAAATTTTCGCAATAATAAGTCAAACAAGGGTCCAAAACCCTCTCAGTCAGCTCCTTCTTTAAAAAATGACAAAGGATCCAAGCCAAAAGGCAAGAAGACTGAGCGTCATTGCAACTATTGTGGGAAAGATAATCATGATGAATCTAAGTGTTTCAAGAAGATGGCAGCCTTGGAAGCAACAATGAAGAAGCACCACATCAGCCTAGATTCGCCTTCAGAATCTGCCTCTCATGGACATGCACTTTGTGCTTCTGGTTATTATTATAATGCATCTTATTCTTCTACTTCAAATGAATGGCTCATTGATTCTAGAGCATCTTATCATATGGCTAAGGATCAAGCCATCTTTTCTACTATGCATGAATATAACACCAAACAAATATTTGTTGGTGATGATGGATCTCTAAGTGTTGTAGGAGCTGGAACAGTTCTAGTAGATAATGGTCATTTTAGTGATGTACTATGTGTTCCAAGAATTTCCTGCAATTTGTTATCAGTCTATCAGATCACTCATTCTGGTGAAGGTAAAATTGTGACCTTTACACCTCACCAAGTTGTAATCAAGGATTTTAAAGATCCTCAATAGGTCCTAGCTACCAGAATTGTTGATGATATTACCAGGTTGTACAAGTTTAACAACTTTGGGTCATCACCTTTCCCTTCAATTTTTGTTGCTCATAGTGATAAGTTGAGCAAACTTTAACATGAGTGATTTGGTCACTTAAATTATCGCTCATTGCAACAACTATGTAAAGAAAATATGGTGACAAGTCTTCCGATGGTATCTTGCAGATATGGTGTTTGCTCCGGTTGTTTACTCGAAAAACATCATCAGGACAGTTTTGACAAACGTGCCTCTTGGCACGCCTCAGTTCCCTTTGAGTTTGTGCATAGTGACTTGTGTGGTCCTCTTCCATCTGCTTCCTTTTCTGGTTTCAAATATTTCTTAACTTTTATTGATAATTACACCAGACACACTTGGGTTTATTTCCTAAAAATTAAGAGCGAAGTATTTAACATGTTCTTGGCTTACAAGGCCCTTGTTGAAAAACAATCTGGTCATCAAATTATTAAGTTAAGATCTGAAAATGGAGGAGAATATGTTAACAAACAGTTCACTACTTTCTGCACTGAACAAGGCATCCAACAACAGCACACTGTTCCATATACACCACAACAAAATGGTGTAGCTGAGCGAAAGAACCGCACTTTAAAAGAAATGGCTAATTGTATGATCCAATCTAAGGGACCAAGTCTTCAATTTTGGGCTGAAGCCATTAATTATGCAAATTACATAGTTAATCGCACCCCCACTAAAGCATTATAAGGTATAACACCGGAAGAAGAATGGAGTAAAACTAAACCTGATGTAAGTCCCTTCCGTGTGTTTGGTAGTGAAGCATGGGCTCACATTCCGGATGAAAAACGGAAAGCATTGTAGCCTAAAAGTGAAAAGTGCATATTTGTTGTATATTCTGAAGATGTAGAAGGTTATAGATTTCTTCAACCACATTCTCATGATATAATCATTAGAAGAGATGTTAAATTTGATGAAAATATCTTGGCCTGCGAGCCTAACTCGGTGATTGTGCCATCTTTGGCCTGCGAGCCTAATTCGGCGTTTGTGCCTTCTTCTTCTTCTTCCAACTTCCTTGATAGGTTTCCAACTCCAGTTTCTAATGATGACAGTAAGGATGAAAATCCACCTCCACCTGCTCATGTTCCTCCAGTTGCACCAGCACAAGTGCTTCCTCGATGGGTCCGTTCAACATGTGAAGCAGCTAGCGATCTTGCCGGTGATCCTAGAGATCAACGTCGAACACGTTCTCAGTTTCAACGAGCCTCTTCTCTTTTGGCTCAAGTTTCCGAGAATCATGATCCATAAACTTTTGAAGAAGCTTCAGGGAATCCAGATTGGGATGCAGCCATGGATGAAGAATATCGTTCCTTAATGGCGAACGATACTTGGGATCTTGTACCTCTTTCAAAAGGAAGAAAACTTGTCAGATGTAAATGGGTCTACAGAACTAAGTATGCATCAGATGGAAGTGTTGAAAGACTTAAGGCAAGGTTAGTTGCCAAAGCTTTTTCCCAAGTTGAAGGGATTGACTACAATGAAACCTTTGCTCCCGTCGCAAAAATGAACTCCATCCGCCTTGTTCTTTCCCTTGCAGCCTTACACAACTGGGAAGTCCATCTAATGGATGTCAAGTCTGCCTTCTTACATGGTGATTTACAGGAGAAAATTTACATGGAACAACCTCCTGGCTATGTTCAGAATAACTCTATCATTGTCTGCCGCCTTAAGAAATCCTTATATGGCCTTAAGCAAGCTCCTAGAGCTTGGTATGCGAAAATGGATACCTTTCTCCTTGACACTAGTTTTTTTAGATGCTATTCTGACCCCAACGTCTATACCAAGAAAGTAGGAAACCATCTCATCATACTTGTTCTATATGTTGATGACCTTATTCTTACTGGTAGTGACCCTAAGCTTATAACCCATGTGAAATCCAGTCTTAAACAA
The DNA here is from genome assembly GCA_027924585.1 of Larix kaempferi. Classification (NCBI taxonomy): domain Eukaryota; kingdom Viridiplantae; phylum Streptophyta; class Pinopsida; order Pinales; family Pinaceae; genus Larix; species Larix kaempferi. Next base: position 23,229,478 of record BSBM01001022.1, read on the forward strand.
AATTTTGAAATGTCAGACTTAGGACATTTGCATTATTTTCTTGGTCTCCAAGTCCTACAAACCAAAGAATGAATCTTTCTTTCTCAGTCTAAGTATGCTTGTGACCTTCTTCGTCGCTTTCACATGGAATATTGTACACCAGCCCCTTCTCCCTTTCAGTCTGGAGTCAAACTTTCTGCCACTTGTGCTTCACCTGAAATCGATGCCACCTTGTATCGTCAGCTTGTTGGTAGTCTCTTATAATTGACTCATTCCCGTCCTGACCTTTCCTTTGCCGTTGGTCGTGTTGCCCGTTATATGCAGACACCTTATGAAAGTCACTGGAAAGCAGCTAAAAGAATACTTTGATATATTCGTGGTACAGTTCAGTTTGGGATTCATTATAGTACAGGGGGGAAACCTTTGTTGGTTGGTTTCACTGATTCAGATTGAGCCGGCGATCCTGATGATTGAAAGTCTACTGCAGGTTATGTTTTTAGTCTGGGATCTGGACCTATTACTTGGGCTTGTAAGAAACAACAAGCTCTTGCTCTTTCTTTAGCAGAGGCAGAATATCGAGCAGCAGTTAATGCCAGTCAGGAAGCTTTATGGCTTCGACAGATCCTTTCAGAGTTTGGATTCGAGCAGCAGTAGCCTACTCCACTTTGGTGCGACAATCAAAGTGCCATCAAGCTTGCCAAAGATCCAGTTCTACATCAACGCAGCAAACACATTGAGCTACATATGCACTTCATCAGAAATCTTGTTCATGATCGTGTTCTTGAAGTGCTCTTTTTCCCTACAGATGATCAAGTTGCAGACATCTTCACCAAGTCTCTTACAGAAGCAAAGTTTTTTAAATTTCGATCTATGTTAGGAGTTCAAGAACTTGTCGTTAAGGGGGGATAGGCTCTAATGCCTCCTTCTTTCTCCTAATAGTGTCACTTTTGTAAATCCTTCAATCCTATCCCAAGTTGTTCTTAAGGGAGTATGTTGGGATATTTAGACACTTAGGAGTTAGTTAAGATCAACTTGTGTAATATATCCGTTAGGGATAGTGTGTTTCTTTAGTATGCATTAGTAAATACTTAATCCGACGGTCACGATATGTTTCCGACATAGAGTGATCTGACGGCTCAACTTTTCTTAAATCAAACCTAACCTTGATCCGTGGCTTAACACCTGATTGGTCCATGATCTCTATTTAAAGAGCATGGAGGGTCATTGTTTAGTTGATCGATTATGAGAAGCTCATTTGTAACTTTCTTTCTTTGCATAATAAATTGTCCCGTAGAAGCTATTTGGCCGTTGCCGTGGAGTGTTTCCCTCAAGAGGGTTTAAACCACGTCAAAACATCGGTGTGTTGATCTGTTATCTGTTTGTATGAAGTGGTTGCTCTTGGTGTTCGGTCCTTTGGTAGTACATGTACCCGAACACTTCCCAGGGTTCTATAACATAAATGTAATATATACTGGGCTTATGCATAAGGTTTCCCTACCTTTTCTAGCATAAGTTTCTTTATACCAATGATTACATTTTAGAAGCAAGGGGTTTATCATGCCCCAACCAGCATAAATATACATACCCCAATCATAAGTATTAAGACAACATAAAACCTGTGTGGGGATTAGATTATTCGCATAAATCCTATATGGAGAGGATATCTAACATGTATCCTAAAGAGCATCTCCAAACCTGGCTTATATATAAAATCCTCAACCAACATAAAATTACACGATAGTCTAAACCAGAAAAACACAGGGATATGGTTTCCACCAGCTATCCCTTCCCATAACATATGCACAACCAATTACTAAATAATTAAATATCATGTTCTACAATATGTATATTATTATATCCATGAAATGAAGGGTACAGGGATTGGCTCTCATTGATCCACCCCTTCCCTCAACACCTGCACCATAACAGATGCATACATATACAAAAGGAATAAGGATTGATTCCTCCCCAGATATCACCCAGCTATGAACATAGCATACATCTTTGCACACAACGGAAATATATACAAATTAATTCTCCCACCGGGATTTTCCCAACCTCTGCAAAATGATCAAACCACAATCCGCATATAATGACATTCAAATTACATATAACATATATGAAACAGAAATTATAAAAGGCCTTTTTCCCCATCCCTAAGAAATCGTACAAAAGAAATCACATCTAACTGCAATATATGGAACATGAAGCATAAGGGGATTTTTTTTTCCAATCTATGCACATTCATATCGACAAGCCAAGGTATCTGCGCAATGTGAGGGATCATTCCCCAAAGAACCTCACGAACAACCAGAAAACCATACAAAACTAAAATTAATGTAAATAAAATTTAACTCGAAAAGCAAGGATGTTTCTTCCATGGGCAGCAGCAATAACATTCAGCATTGATAAAAATGGGAATGCATGGATATTTCTTCCATGCGCGGCAACAATAATAAAACCTACCTCAATTTATGAAAACTTACAGGAAATTCTTTTCCTAGCTCTGTGAAATCAAGCAAAATAAGCATATAAATGTTTTATGTGAAAGCATGCAGATATATATATACAAATCCAACATTAAATCATCAAACTACCAAGTAAAAGTAGGGCTCTATCCCCAAGCCCATGGGTCAGTTTCTCTCACGGGAGTTCGCACAGCTAATTAAAGCCACATTCAAAAGTTGGAGTACTCCTCTCCTAATGAGAGCTTGCCTAGCCCATAGAAAACATTGAAAATCAAAACCGAAATATATAAAAAGAATGGATAAATCACACGAAGACATGGGTCGAACCCATCCTTTGAGAGTTCGCCCAACCTTATAACTTGACAGTGTGCAGAATGACAAATCGGGTCGATTCTCGACAAAGGGAGATCTCCCTTCATACCGATTTCGACAAATGAAATCGCTCACGACTACACAAAATTATACTAAATTAAATTGCACCCAGCAAGAGCAAGGCAAGGGTCGTCTACTTCCATAGTAAGATCGCCCTTCTTCTCTGGACACAAAAAAAGGGGGTTAAAAGCATAACACCTACAATTGAATGATATCCCGCCTTTTATCACTATCATGCAATTAATTAACTATCGATCAATGTGGATATCGCCTAACAGATACCCCAAGCGCAGAGATGTAACAATATGCTGTCAAGCGTGTCATGTGTTCACCCTTTCACCTTTATGCGAATATTTCTCCCTAAATACTACCTGTAACAACTCTAAAATATTAGAGTTGGGATCAAGCTCCGTTTCAGCTCTCCCTTCCCCCCCTCTCTTCTTGAAGGTCACTGGCAACCGTCCCCAGCTCTAAGCGTTGAGCCGCTTCAGGAGATTGTGTACGTGGAGCCAAAATGGAAGATCGTGGGAAGAAAACTAAGCACCAATCTTTTAAGAAGAACCTGCCACGAATAAGTTTAAGCTCAAAGTGTAGAGCGAAAGGATGGTAGTGGGCTAAGGGAGTGTTCATCAAAAGTTAAAATCCAAAGGGCACGACAACACTTCTAATTAAAATTAAGTAAATTACTTTCTTATGATTAGGTTTTATGTGCCCAATCTATGCTTTTCAAAGAGTCCTTTAACCCTTTTGCATAAAACCCTAAAGTAATAATACTCACCACTTAAAGAGCATCAAACTAAAATGAACGTAAAATCTTATTATCTGAATGAGATACTTCATTTTTAATAAGCTTTTGCCAATAATCCAATGCATTATTTCTGATGTTATAGGCTTAGTAATGCCTTACACAAATATATATATATATATATATATATATATATATAACTCCTAAACGATAATCATACCTATACATATAGATATAGTCTATTATTAACTAACATATTTAATAATATGGGTGCACATACGTATACATATATATATCTAAAAAGTCTCTCTTTTGCAAAAATCCTTACATAGGCTTAGTAAATTAATCATTCTTTACCGCATAGCAATTATATAGGTATATTTACTTGCATTTCAATGTATCCAGATATAAAATATTAATATCACTTATTAATATTTTATATATATATATATATATATATATATATTCATAGCATAGGATTAATAAACGCTTGTAATAAAGATATACCCCAATATTAAATTAACTAACACTGAACAAACTATGTGCACACAAGCATATATATATATATATATATATATATATATTTCATTACCATATTAAAATATGGTTCTCGTAACTTATAAGAAAGCCTTCTCCAAAGGCTAATGGCATCACCACCATTAAAGATAACATACGATTACCCTTCTTTAATCGTACCTACTATATAGGTAGTTTCCATAGTTATATTGCATTATAAAGTTAATACATTACAATGCATTGTATTATATTTATCACATATTATTATAGCTAAAAAATATTTCACATATATATATATATACATATATAGCTTAAATATTTATAAAGTGTATCTCTCTTACCATATTAGTTGTAGGTACAATTAAAAATAATGTAATTAATAAAATTGATGACCATTATTGGTATTTATATTGTATTACAATATTTAAAAATAAGAGATGGCACGTGTATACATAAGTATTTTATCTCTTTTAAACTTTTAAGCTATTTAATAGTATATCTAGGGCTTTAATTAACCAGGTCAAGATAGTCTTAACCCTCACTTAGATAAATAGCTTAGCTTAAGCTAAATACTAGATGGTGGTTCTAAAGAAGAGAACCCATGACATCCACTGCCGGGACTAGGATGCCAAGGACACCCCTAGAAGTTTCTTCACTTAAAAACTTTTAACAAAGATTAAGCTAGTGCTAATTTTTAGGTCTTAGGGGGAATTTACTACCCCTCAGCAATTACGAGTAACCTCGTCAATCCCTTTCTAAGACTAACCGATAACAAAACTCATAAGTACCCTTCCGTGAACTTAAATGTTCACTAAAGTGCTCATGGCACCATGACATCATCTATCATCAAACCATGGCTTCCAATCCATTTAACTTCCTCCCCCTCAAAGGATTCATGCCCTTAACGGCATGTCGCAAAAGAGCTCAGTCTCCTAAATCACGTATTCCCCAAAATTTACAACTAGGAAATAAATCACTTAGCTTAAACGGTTTACTGGTGGGGCCTTTGCCTTGAGCACATCACCAGTAAACAAGTACAATAACATTTACAATTACAAAACAATAGCAGGGGTGTAAAAGAGGGATATTACATCCTCCTCTTCTTAAGAATAACACTGTCCTAGGTGTTCATGCTTTTCAACCATTTGTCTTCCACTCTTGGATTTCTTTGTGTGTTTTTTGCTTGCCTTTGAACTTTTCATGATCTCGTCAAGTTGATATTGTTCATAGCCTATACTTTTCACAAACAACACAAGTTGTTTTTCTGGCATCTTATCATAAATAGATGCATACATATGATTTTTCCAAAATCAATTAGAACATAAGTAATCATTTTCCTTTGCAACATCGTGTTGTGGATTTTTCATGGCAATTATTTTAGAGTTCCATCTTTTTACTAAGATCCTCTTCGTAATTTCCTACCCCTGCACGTATGTTAGTCATCCATTGTATACATATAGATCATGATATAAGATAATAGTTTCAAAAATCTTGTCATGACACTTCTATGTACTTTTAGTATTTCACTACTTGCTTTTATTTGAAAACAATATTGTTAATGCTCATAACATAACATAAGAGATGCATACTTCAACATAATTATGCAAAATTTTAAGTATAACAAGTTCAAAACATAAGTATATGCATATACCTTGCGCATAATAGGATACACTTCCTCGTGCGGCATGTCACACTGAGTAAGAATTTTTATTCTGATCCAGAGCTTCCATCTCAATGTCATCAATAAAGTAGTCCATGTGCGTCATTTTTCCCCTCAAGCCTTCTCGCTTGAGTCCCGAAAAATTCTTTTTTTTTTCCCCCTCAAGCCCTCTCACATGAGTCCACGATAATTCTCTTTCCCCTAAATCCCTCTCGCTTGAGTCCAGGAACTATTTTTACCCTCAAGCCTTCTCGCTTAAGACCAAGAATTTTTTTATTTTTTTTTTACTATTACAGACAACCCCAACACTCACTCAGCGCCCGTGAGTTTCCTTGAGTGACCTAGGGAATTTTAAGTCTCCGAGTCCCAGAATAAACCTTTAGACACCCTCACAGGGTATTGCAGTTCTCTTGCAATTAATTGGTAGTACTCCTACCTAAACACATCTTCTGTTTCACTGCCTTACAGGGAATTGCATGCAAATTGGTAGTGCTCCTACCAGAACACTTCTCATGTCCAATTCCTCCTTCAATAAATTGGTAGTACTCCTACCAAAAACACTTCTAGTTTTCAATTCCTCCTTCAATAAATTGGTAGTACTCTTACGAGAACACTTCTTGCATTCAATTCCTCCTTCAATAAATTGGTAGTATTCCTACCAAAACACTTCTCGCGTTCAACCCATATCCGTAGGTGGTTGTTTCGATTCAAGTCTGTGCTCCAAACTTAACCTTCTCTTCTTTGTTCCTTTTCTTTGTTCATATTTTTATTTAAGTTAGCTTTTTTTTAATTTCAGGGTGCCTCCCTGCCCCTCCTTCTTAGACGTCGCAACCTTTTACATTTTCTTTCACCAGGACTCTCTGGTAGTGGGAATTTCCTAAACAATCCAAAATATCTCGATGCTAGCCTATTCGATAGATAGCGCTGAGGTTGTGTGCAGTAGTACCCAAGTGATAAAATATAATACAGTGCATTCATGATGTAGAACTACTACAAGACTTAAATGCACCAAAGATAATGCCACCTAAAGCGCAGAGATCCCAAGTGTCTTTTATCCAATAAAATGATTAAGAAAAGATTTATCTAAGCTATCAGTTCCAGAATGTAAACTACGTTTACCAACAGAACTTTATTTAAGCAATACTATTTAAAATTCAATATGCATTCACCCATTACCGAGATTCATCTAAGCTATCAATTCCAGATTTCAATACGCATTCCCAATGGAGATCTATCTAAGCAATAATATCTAAAAAGCATTAAGCAATAACCAGTCATAGATTTATCTGAGCAACCAGTTTCATAAGGTAAACCGTATTCATCAACAGGATTTTATCCGAGTAGAACGTTTTAAAATAAAACGCTTTCATCCACTTCAAAGGTTTATTTGAGCTTTTACATAAAAAGCGAGAGTTTAAGTAGACATACAACAAAAAAATCTATTCAAATGATCCTACCAAATATGCCATACGCATACACCCATTTCAGGGATTGATCTGAGTTTTCAGATAAAAACCAGAGCTAAAAAAAAATAGACATTCAGCAGAAAATAGTTACTATCAAATATGCCATACCTATCTCAGGGATTTGGATGAGTTTCAGATAAAACAATCTAGAGTTAAAAAATAGACATTCAACAATAAATCGTTACTATCAAATATGTCGTACATATACACCTATCTTAGGGATTTGCCTGAGTTTCAAATAAAAATCCAGAGTTAAAATAGACATTCAACCGAACATCGATATTATCAAAATGCAATACGCGTACATCCATTTCAGGGATCGATGGTATGCTCTCCTTGAGTGCAATGTTCACCCATGCTTGGGCATTCTGTACTTTTCAGGGTTAGAATACTCACAAATCTCATAACCACGCAGGGATTATTAAGCTACTAGTTATGCTCTCAAGCCAACAGTAATTTGAACAGGCACAAAGGTTTCCATTGGTTCTATTCCACAGCTTTGTCAGTCTTGGAGCACAACCTTTACAGGGAAGGTTAACCCCAGTGATAAAAGGAAAAATATCAATCCAACTACCAAAAGATTGCAGTAATCTAAAAAGAGTTAGATCGCATCACCCATGCTAATGGATAACAGTTAGTACCTTAATAAACAAAGAAAATAATAATTTCTTTCTAGTTTTCCTATATGTAAGATGCACGGACATGGTTTTCTTTTGAGTCAACCTAAAAGCAGCTATGAATAAGCTTGACGCCGGCTACAGGGATCCCCTCCCTTATCAGGCCTTAGACAGTTAAAAAAAAATAAAACCAAAATACGTAAATCACAACCGCATACAAATACCGTTCAAAAGTGGAATCAAACTCTTTTGTGGAGCCATCCCTTCCAGTATCCTCAGCGCAGACTAGATCATGCTACCAGGGAAAATGGGGATTGGGCTCTTCCTTGAGCCATCCATTCTTCCATACACGAAATAGGCCAAAATATTCTGAAAACACCCCCCCTCATCCCATCTACGAACTCCCATAACTAAACTTGTTTTCACCCGTGCTTTGAAGAGTCCGCCCCATTTGGGAGAGTCCTTCCGCCATCTAGAGGTATTTTGGGAGCCACACACGCCAAGTAGCCAAAATTATGTTCCATCACTGAAGTTCGACTTCTATTCCAAAGAGAGGGCCAACCAATCAACCTGTGAAGTTAGGTTGATGTTCCCCCCAATACTCAATTTGGTTGCCGCTGTTTTAGACTTAACTCTCACTCAAAAATAGGTATATATGTATATAAGAAAAATCTTACGTGGAAACCGAACACTTTACCCTTGCTCAAGAGTACTCAACGATATCATAGTGTTCCACTTGTACTAGGTCAATATAATGCGATATATTGAAATGTAATATGTATGGAAAAAGCACACACACATATATATACATTTCAAATGTATCTACATATATATAAAAATATATAAGGAATAACCTCTTATCACACACACACACATATCAGAGTGTTCGACTTGTACTAGGTCAATATAATGCGATATATTACAATGTAATATGTATGGAAAGTGCACACACACACACACATATATATATATATATATTTCAAATGTACATACATATATATATAAAAAGGAATAACCTCTTATCAAGGAGGTAGCATGCCACTAACATAGGCTAGGATCTCTCTCTATATATAGTTATCTCCATATGTTTATAATAGCTTCTTTTCAAGAATAGCATATTATATATATATATATATATATATATATATATATATATATATATATATATATATATTCTCCTTACCATTGAGTATATCCCAGAGTTTTTAATAAGGTTTTGTGGTAATTATGTGTACAACACAACATTGAACTTGGTTGTAATAAGGGTAGTTCAATAAACTTTTGCGGATGAAAGAATCATCTTGTTGTTTAGTTTATATTGGACCTTTCTTAGGCGTATCCCTTAGGAATAAAGTGAATGTTACTAGTTCTCACCCTCAAATGTCTTTGATACTTCAAAAAACAAAACTCTCATGTCTTCCTAGTCGTCTCATCCTTCCTCCTGGAGGATGTACTTACTTATCATTTTAGTTGCGTCACCGTTTTTTGTCTCTTATCCTTAGGAGTTAAACAACATGAGTCATAAGGCTTACTGGTGGGGCATTGGCCTTGAACTCCTCACCAGGAACCCATAATCAATTACATCTAAAAAATGAGGGAACAAAGGAGGGATATTACATTCTCCCTCCCTTAAGAATAACACCATCCTCGGTGTTCATACTCTTACTCAATTCATCTACTCTTCTCGAATTCATCATTTTCTTGCTTCATCATTTTTCTTTTGACCTTATTCAGACTTTTTGAATTTTCCCGCAGGTCACTAACGATCTTGTTGATGTATATGTAACTTTGGAATGTATTTCATCTATGTATATTGTACTCCTATAGAGATGTGTTATTCCTCTATAAGGAAGTGTCGTCATTTGTATTGACAAGTGTCGTAACTTGCCGATGGGTTATTAGACCACCATGTGTGGGGTCAGCCGTGATTAAGTTAACCATGGGTTATTAGGCTAATCTAGACAATTCGGCCCCATTAGTTTATTGGGCAGGACAGGACAAGTATAAATAGAGATTGGGAGATCTCTATTTAGACATCTCATTACTCACTTCTACATCACTCGGAAAGTGGTGCACATGTGAGGAGGAGGATCATCTACTAGAAGAAGACTATCTCTTGTACTTGGGTTGTACTTTGGTTGTATTATTGCTCTATCTATCTCAGAGGAAGTTGTGGAGTTTTTCACCTTAGGGTTTTCCCCATGGAAACTCTGTGTGTCTATTGTCTCTTATGTTTGCCTCTTGTTGTGATTGACATGATTGACATGCTTGATATGATTGATATGCTATACATGTTATTCTCTCAATAAAGATCCTAGAGTATATTGAATTGATGCTCAAAAAATTAACATGGTATCAGAGCTTCCCTGAGGAGAAGACATTGTGCAGTGGCAGAAACTAGAGTTTATTGTTTATTGGGTTTCTCTCCAAAGATTTTGGAAAAGCAGTAAGGTAGATTGACTCTACTCATCAAGGAGAATCTTTCTATCCAATCAGAATTCAATTCTGAGCACTTTCAGTTTTGGCCCTAAAAATTAGGGTTTCCACAAAAATAAGATTTTTTGGAATCTGAAGACATAGCTGGAAGCTCCTTGGAAAAATCAAAGTTTAGAGCTTTGGATCGAGATTTGGGGTTGGGTGAAGCTCCGAGAAACTCAAATGCCAGTTCTGGGACCTCCGAATGAATCCAGGAAAACTAAAAGGCATTTATGAAGGGTGAAACTTTGCAGATCTCAAATTCAGAACATACCAGGCTGATCATCTCATCAAGGCACATCTTTCTATCCTTTCAGAAGTTTGAAATTCACATTTTGAATTTTTAAGGTTTCTCTGACAAACGCTAATCCGGGACCAGATCCAGTTTTTAGCAAATCTAGTGGTAGGACCTAAATCTGTTCTATTTCCATTTGAAGTACTCTTTAAAGATGTCTCACCACACCAAGCTTGATGATAAGCTTGAAGGGGATGATAACTTTCGAACATGGAAGTATAGGATTGGGTTAATCCTTGAAGAAAATGAGTTGGACACTTATATAAGTGAAGAGGTCCATGTCCCAGAGGGAGAAGAGGCTAAGGCTCTTCACAAAAGAAACTTGGTCAAGGAAAAGAAGATTATTGCTGATTCTATCAAGGACCATCTCATCCCACATGTGTCATCTCTGAAGACACCTAAGGAGATCTTTGATTCCCTTACCAAGCTATTTGAAGGGAAGAACATAAATCAGAAGATGACCCTGTGGAACCAATTGAAAGGGGTAAAGCTTCATAATGGAGAGACCATTCAATCCTATTTCTCTAAGGTCTCTCAGATCAAGGAACAACTTGAAGCTATGGATGAAATTGTGGACAATGGTGAAGTTGTTATGACTACACTAAAAAGCCTACCCAGATCATGGGATTCCTTTATCCAAGGAATTTGTGCAAGGAAGAAGTTGATCTCCTTCAGTAGGTTGTGGGAGGAATGCTCTCAAGAAGAAGCTAGGCTTGTGGTCCGAGAAGAAAATATGGGAAATGAAGATCAAGCTCTCACTGCTCACACCGAGAAGGAAAGCAAGTTCAAGGGGGAGCATTCTCATTCTAAGAAACCTTCTCACCACATTAAAAATAGGAAACATCTAAGATGTTTCACATGTAATGAGAAAGGGGGCACTTTGCCTCAGATTGTCCCAAGAACAAGAAGGACAACAACAAAAACTTCAACAAAAATAAGAAGGGAAACAAAAGAAAATACCATGCTGATGTTGCTGAGGATGATGAACCTCCCAAGAAGAAGGCTAGATCAGAAAGTGATGATTCATCAAGCGGAGATGAATATGTTTTAATCTCTGCTCTCATAGGTACTATCTCTCATACATGTAATGATTGGCTGATTGATAGTGGGGCTTCCAAACACATGATTGGGTTCAAAGAATCTTTTGTAAACCTATCTGAACATGAGTCACCCCATAAGGTGAAACTTGGGTATGAGTACCAATATCCTATCAAAGGAAGTGATGAAGCCTCCTACAATCTAGACTTTGGTAAGTCTTTGAAGATGAAAGAACTTCTAAGTGTATCTGGGCTCAAGAAGAATCTACTCTCCATATATGCACTAGATGCAAAAGGTATGAGGGTTGCATTTATAGAAGGCCAAGTACTCATGTGGCCAAAAGGTAAGACCATAGATGATGCCGCAGTGATTGGAGAGCAAGAGGGAGGGTTGTACAAGCTGAAGGGACAACCTGAACATGCCATGGTACATGAATCCATGGAGCCAAGTGAACTTTGGCATAGAGGGCTTGCACATGTGCACTATAGGGAACTACCAATTGCAAGTAAAGTTGTAGAGGGTCTTCCTGAAATCAAGACCAAGCATGAAGGTGTTTGCAAAGGATGTGCAAAAGGAAAGAACATAAAGAAAGCATTTCCAAGAAGTGAAAGCAAGGCTAAAGGGATCTTGGAAATTATCCACTCCGATGTATGCGGTCAATGTCATCCAGTTCTCTGAGTGGGTATGTATACTATGTCTCTTTCATTGATGATTTCTCCAGGAAGACTTGGGTTTACTTCTTGAAGAAAAAGGATGAAGTGTTTGATGAGTTAAAGGAATTCAAAGCCTTGATGGAAAATCAAAATGATAAGAAGATCAAGACATTCAGATCCGACAATGGTGGAGAATTCACTGCAGGTGATTTCAAGAAACTATGCAGTGATTCAAGGATTAAGAGGGAGTTGACTGCTCCCTACAATCCACAACAAAATGGAGTTGCAGAAAGAAAGAATAGAACAATCATCGAAGCAGCATGGGCAATGTTGCACGAATAGGATCTACCTATGCATCTATGGGAAGAAGTAGCTAGGACAACTATATATGTGCAGAACATAATACCTCATAAGATATTGGACAACAAGACACCAGAACACGTCTTCACTAGTAAGAAACCTGAGGCCAGCCATCTCAGGATATTTGGTTGTCCAGTATATACACATGTTCCAAAGGAAAAGAGGACAAAGCTAGATCCTTCAGGAAAGAAGGGCATCTTTGTGGGGTATAGTGAAAGCTCGAGGGCTTACAGAATATACTTTCCAGGGTTCAAGAAGATTGATGTCAATAGGGATGTAACATTTGATGAAGACTCAGCTTTCATCAATTCAAGAAAGGAACATGTTGAAGATCATGAAGAACCAAAGGAAAATAGATTTCAAGACACCACCATGAATGAAGCAATTCCAGAAGAAAATCGTGAAGTTGAAGATCCACAAATACCTATAGATCCACCCCGTGAGAATAACTCTCACAAGAGGAAACCTGCATGGGATAGAGAGCTCATTCAAGATGCAAAAAGGTATGGCATTCCAGAAGAAGAACACAGAGCAAGGAAGATAACTAGATCACACACCAGTTACGTTTCCTTACTCTGTGATATTATGAACAAAGAACCTTCCAGTTATGAGGAAGCAGCGGAAAAGAAAGAATGGAAGGATTCCATGGTCGAGGAATATCAGTCGATCATGAAGAATGATGTTTGGGATGTAGTCCCAAGACCTAAAGGGAAGTCTATAGTGACTTTCCAAGTGGATCTACAAGATCAAGCATGCTGCAGATGGCAGCATAGAGAAGTACAGAGCAAGATTTGTAGCTCGTGGCTTCTCCCAGAAAGAGGGGATAGACTATGAAGAAACGTTTTCTCTTGTAGCCAGGTACACTTCCATCAGAACAGTGATTGCTCTGGCTACAGTGATGAAATGGAAGATACACCAGATGGATGTCAAGACAACTTTCTTGAATGGTGTAGTCTAGGAGGAAGTGTATGTGGAGCAGCCACTTGGTTTTGAAACACATGACAGAAAGTCATATGTTTGTAGGTTGAAGAAAACCTTATATGGATTGAAAAAATCTCCTAGGACTTGGTATGGTAGGATGGACATCTTTCTATCCAGTTTAGGCTTTACCAAAAGTAAATCAGATTCCAACCTTTACTACAAGGTTGAGGAAGGCAATCCAATGATACTACTTCTATATGTGGATGACCTGTTTGTAACAGGTGAGGATGGATCGGTTGTCGATACTAAGAGGAAGTTTGCTTCCGAGTTCGAGATGAAGGACTTGGGGATGATGCACTATTTTCTAGGCATGGAGGTGTGGCAGAGTAGAGATGGAATATTCCTTGGACAAGGGAAGTATGCAGTGGAGATCCTGAAGGGTTCTGGATGATGGACTGCAAGGCCATGGCCACACCTATGAAATCAAACCTGAAGCTTATGTGTGATGCTTCATCTGATCTGGTTGATGTCACAATGTATCGTCAGATGATTGGGTCCTTGATGTACCTGACGAACACGAGACCAGATATTTGCTTTGCAGTGAACACATTCAGCCAGTTCCTGACGGATCCTAGAGGTGTTCACCTGATTGTTGTAAAGCATATTCTGAGGTACCTGAAGGGTACAATTGACTATGGGCTCAAGTATGATGCGAATCAAAAGTTTAACCTGCAGGGTTATGTTGATTTAGACTGGGCAGGCAATGCTGTAGATAGGAAGAGCACATCTAGCTATTGCTTTAGTATGGGATCAGGTTTGATCTCTTGGTTTAGCAGGAAGCAATCCTGCATAGCACTGAGTACAGCTGAAGCAGAGTATGTTGCAGCTTGTTCGGCTAGTTGTGAGGTAGTATGGGTGAGGAAGCTACTGTATGAGTCATTTGATCTTCCATTGGATGCTACTGGTATCTATTGTGACAACCAGAGTTGTGTGAAGCTATCTGAGAACCTAGTTTTTCATGACAGGTCGAAGCACATTCAGATCAAATATCACTATATCAAGGATATGGTGCAGAGAGGAGCAGTGAAGCTCCTGTATATTGAGACGGATGAGCAGATTGTAGATGTGCTGATGAAACCACTATCCAGAGTGAAGTTAGAGTACTTCAGAGAGAGGCTTGGTGTTCTTCAGATCGAAGACACTTCGAGGAAGAAGTGATGGACACATTTGTAGGAGCCATTCCAAGCATGTTGAGAGGAGGATCCTTCCCATGGCTATGGATGTAAGCGCTATCAGGACGAGGCTCCAGTTACTGATCTGTATATGCATCATGTTGGATGCTTGTTATGATCAGTTGGATCATGGATATGTATATGCATCATGTTGGATGCTTGATTATGATCAGTTGGATCATATTTATGTATGTGCATCATGTTGGATGCTTGAACCATGTATCTGTAGATGCATCAGGTGGATACATTTGCATGATTAGATAGATCATGTATGTTGATATATATCAAGTGGATACATTGTATGATCATGTGGATCATGTATTTGTGTATGTATCAGATGGATACATTGTATGACCAGGTGGATCATGTATGATGATATGTATCAGGTAGATACTTGGTATGCATCAGGTGGATGCATTGTATGATCAGGATGATCATATGTGATGACATGTATCAGGTGGATACATTACACAATCAGTTGGATTATGTGTGATGAGTTCCGAAGACACAGATGCACATGAGCGTTTCGGACATGGTTGTAGATGTGTTCTCCCATGTTCGCGATGTAATTGCTACGCTTTTCCGACATGGTGGCATATGTGTTCTCCGATGGTCGTGATGTAATTGCCAGGGCCATTCAAGCATGGTTGTAGATGTGTTCTCCCATGGCTGCGATATAAGTGCTAGGTCCATTCGAGCATGGTTGTAGATGTGTTCTCCCATGGCGGCGATATAAGTGCTGGGGCCATTCAAGCATGGTTGTAGATGTGTTCTCCCATGGCAGCAATATAAGTGCTGGGCCATTTGAGCATGGTTGTAGATGAGTTCTCCCATGGCTGCAATATAAGTGTTGTGCCATTCTCGCATGGTTGTCAATGTGTTCTCCCATGGCATAGATGTAAGTGCTGTGTGATGTGCATCTGGGTTGTGCTTCGTGATACTCTATGGTCGTGGACAGGTTGTGCAGTAACATGTAAAAGGTCCTGGGAGATCTGATAGGTTGAGATGTGTGCTCGTAATCAGTACTAGGATGCTCTTTCGAGGTTTTGTTGACTCACATAATAAGTCCTGAGGATTCCATAGTATGGCCAGTGATGATGAAGACCTATAGGTGGTGGGTCTACATATAGTATGAAAAAGGCCTAGCTCTGTAGAGCTTCCTATGATGAGTAGATTCATAGATTGATTGAGATAGCAGCAGCCGTGACGATGACGATCATTCGAGGATGATGATTCGCTAATCCAGAGAAGAAGACTTGTGCTAGCAGATTTGTGTCGAGAAATACCTTCTTAGTTAAGAGAGAGTGTTGATGTATATGTAACTTTGGAATGTATTTCACCTATGTATTTCATTTATGTATATTGTACTCCTATAGAGATGTGTTATTCCTCTATACGAAAGTGTCATCATTTGTATTGACAAGTGTTGCAAGTGTCGTAACTTGCCGATGGGTTATTAGACCACCATGTGTGGGGTCGGCCTTGATTAAGTTAACCATGGGTTATTAGGATAAGCTAGACAATTCGGTCCCATTAGTTTATTGGGTAGGACAGGACAAGTATAAATAGAGATCAGGAGATCTCTATTTGGACATCTCATTACTCACTTCTACATCACTCAGAAAGTGGCGCACATGTGAGGAGGAGGATCATCTGCTAGGAGAAGACTATCTCTTGTACTTGGGTTGTATTATTGCTCTATCTATCTCTGAGGAAGTTGTGGGGTTTTTCACCTCAGGGTTTTCCCCACGGAAACTCTGTGTGTGTGATGAACCTGCGATAATTAATTAATGCAAATACACGAGATATCAGAAATAATAGAACTCGGAATCACTTTTATATTGATCACGGGCCACTTCGAGGGGCCAACCTCCTTTGAGCAAGATCAATATAATTAACTTCACCGTGCCTTCATAGGCCTCAACACACACTTATATACTAAGTCTAGGCACCAATACCATGGGTCAATACTATGTGTCAATACAAACCATGGGTTAAGTCTAGGTGCCAATACTATGAGTCAAAACCATGGGACATATAATACTATGGGACGACTTACAAAACATATGCATCCAATACTATGGGTAATTGGGGTTTGAATAGGTTTTCGACACTTTCTAAGGGACAGGGAAGCAAAAAAATGGGGATTTCAGAAGTGGAAACTCTATGGTAAAATTTGAAGGCAATCGGGTGAAAATTGAAGAAGTTATGGGAAACCCTAAAAATAGACAAATGTGGGATTTCTGGGCTTGGAAAGTGGAATTTGGGATAGGGTCTTCATGAATGAAATATGCAGAATGGGATTGCAGGGATGTTAGTGAAGTTTCGGGGAAAACAGAGTTGAAACAAGGGAGATATGGCCGAAAAACAGTTTTTTTTTCTCAGAAATGGATCGGCAACAGCGGCGCGGAAGGGATCCGCAACAGATGGATTTGCAATGGCGTGGAAGGGATCGAAAACGGATGGATCTAAAACGGAGACTGGATCTGGAACGTCTTTCAGAATAGATCTAAAAGGGCTGGATCTAGAGCGGAAGTGATCGGCAATAGTTCAACTGAAAATAGATATGGACCCCAGGTATGTACGACTTCCTAATAGTTCAGGTGTTTCACTCGGCCACCAATGTTGTCTGACGGCTTGCGTATTGGGGAAGTACCCCTCACTTCACGGCTCAGGTAAAACTGATAACTGCTTTGCCACAAATGACAGCTCTTGGTTTATCTCACAGGTGGGAACTAGTCAATCAGGTAGGGATCGTTGCCCTTTTCGCTGGCAGGTCCTCTCAATGGGCCAGCTACTTTGGGGTTCCTGTGGTACTCCTCACAATGAGTTTTAGGGATTATGCCCAAGTACTTTCCACTGTTAAGCGGATAGGGATTATTCCCAAATCCGAAGCTGCAATAGATGCGAAAAATTTTTGGCAGAAATTCCACCCAACGAGCCCAAGAAAGTGCTCTGATACCAGATGTGATGAACCTGCAATAATTAATTAATGCAAATACACGAGATATAAAAAACAATAGAACTCAGAATCACTTTTATATTGATCATGGGCCACTTCGAGGGGGAAACCTCCTTTGAGCAAATTCAATACAATTAACTTCACTGTGCCTTCATAGGCCTCAAAACACACTTATATACTAAGTCTAGGCGCCAATACCATGGGTCAATACTATGTGTCAATACAAACCATGGGCTAAGTCTAGGCACCAATACTATGAGTCAAAACAATGGGACATATAATACTATGGGACGACTTACAAAGCATATGCGTCCAATACTATGGGTCAATACTCTGCGCTAATATAAACTATGGATCAACAAATACTACAGGACGACTTACAAAGCATATGCGTCCAACAACAATATACTAACAAAGTAAAGACATGGGTTCCTAATAGTGTGTCTATTATCTCTTATGTTTTCCTCTTGTTGTGATTGACATGATTGACATGCTTGATATGATTGATATGTTGTACATGTTATTCTCTCAGTAAAGATCCTAGAGTATATTGAATTAATGCTCAAAAAATTAACAGATCACACCTACCTTTTTTTACTACAAAACCGCGATAGGATAAGACTGTCGTACTGCTGTAGCAGAGAGGATTGCAAGTCTGTTTGACTGCTGAGAATCCAGAGGGTTTGTCTCCTAATCCTAACCAGGATCTTCGTCCTAATGGTTTAGTGAACGGGCTCGGGGGATCTTAAGCAATCTTTTGACTTCCCTAGGAGTTGGTTGGGAGGAACAGTCGCCTGTGGATGTTTTCCAGCCCTACTAAATCAGGTTCTAATTATTTCTTTAGAATTCTGAGTTATAGTTGTTGGAATAGCCTGTTTATCTATTTCTATTTGAATGGTGAGTATATGAAATGCATATAAACTGTTATTCTCTACATTGTTTCTATTTCTGCTTATGATACATAATGCTATAACAATAAATCTACTTCTATAGGATGCTGAAATGTGTGTTCAGGTCTATAGGAACCCTTGTAAATTTTATGTTTTACGCATCCACTGAAAGATCAGATCAGGGTAGGCGAACCATAAATCACTACTTTGATTAAACATTGCACGGGTTTTCCCATCCCTAAATGTAGTTAGAAAGGATATTTTACTACATACAAATCCTTTTATATATCAAACCTATTTTATACGAGAAATCATTTAGGTTGAGTTCTATATTACCCTTAACAACTATATGATCGGGAGTATAAGTTGTTATTTTCTTTCAAACCCTATATTATTGCAGAACTGTGTAAAGGCCGTAAGGAAAAATAAGAACAAGCTTACGCCCTTTTTCGTTTATCAAATGCAGGCATGTTGCCGCACCATAAATTCTCAAGGGTTGAGATAGCTCCTTCACGGTTGAGTTATGCTCCGTGCCAAACCAAGGTAAAAATAGTATGCAGAGATATTTCATTCCAAATTGTTATTGGCCAAATATATTTCTTTAAAAGGAAACTCTTGATCAAATATTTCTTCAGAATCAATTTAAAACATTAATTGGTGTTAAAACATTAAACTGTCGAGCTCAGCTCCAGTTTCAAATAAAGTTACATAGTCCAAGCCATTAAGCTCGTTTTAAAACAAAAAGGGTTTATGTCATCCTTCACGTAAAAACTTGAACCCTAATCCTTACGTAAAAACTCGAACCCTCACTCTTCCTTAGAGTAGGATTGTGTGCAGTTACAGCAAAGAACTGATGACATAGACCATCCAAAGCCTAGCTATTTTCCATTACCCATCCTTACAAATGACTTCAAATTATAAACATGAAGTTTCAACTTAGACGCAACCACCGAGGGTAGAGTGGTAGAGCCGGGACTTACCAGTTTCTCTATCAACCTGGAGCTTTAGCGCAAAGAACACCAAGGGAGTGTCAGTGCCATTAATCGAACAAGCAAATTAGAGACAAATCTATGATCATCAAAACGTTAACGAAAAATAACTGGAAAAGCAAGAGATAGGTAAGGGCACATTACCTTAATCAGCGCCCAAGTTGAAGGGCTGAGTTCTCCCTTTGGGAAGTCGATGCATTAACCAGAGCCAAGTGTCGAGGGCCAAAGGCCCAGTCCAAAGTCTGAGGGCCGAGGGCCACAAACCAAAGAACCAGAGCAGTAAAATAGTTGCACAGACAGTAAAATGACCCACATTTTCTCTTTCAGACAATATCAATGCAGTCCTAGGGTTATGATGTTGAGGTAACATATGGAAAGCGTTGGAGAGGGCATGCAATGAAGTCTGTCAAATGCCAGGACTATCACATTAATGGATGCTTTGGATGGTACATTATTTCGAATCCCTAAATACTCAAGTCATTAAGCTAAGCAATAAATATTGTCACTTCCGAAATTGTTACGTGGAGAAGCCATAGCCCGAAGGTGCCAAGTTGCAACTCCACCACCACCTTAGCGTTAAACCTTTCACACAGGACCACTTACGTGGACCTGCTAACACAAGTTCAAAATGCCAACATTGGTGTCGGTTGATTTGTTGTGCGTACAATTAGCATTAACATTAATATTCTTTGTATTGGTTGTATCCAGGAGAGATATGCTTACTATCAAACTCTTAATCACTAAGGACAACATTAATTAACCTTTATTTTCGTAAATATCATATAGTTGGAAACTTTATAACCTTAATGTTTCCACCGAGAAGATTTTCTTGTATAGCAAAACCTTATAAATGGAAAGTTATTCCTTGTATTAATGCGTATCCTGGAATAACACTTGGTCCCTTGATGTAGCACTTATGACCCTGCTATATATGTATATATATATTGCTTGATCACTCTAGCATATAAGTGAAACGTGTTTTGGATAAATAACCATAGTATTTATAGGTATATTAACCCATTGTAAAAATGCGACTTTAGTAAATCAAAATTACACTTACATTTATGGGTTCTAGAGTGTTGTTGTGAAACAATAGTGGTAGGGCTAACTATGGTATCCTTACGATAGCTTCAAATTTTGTTTGTCCCATAGGTTAAACAACATCATTCAAGATTTTGACTTAGTGACATCATCACACCAAGAGTCTTAGCATGTATTTATCATACAACCAAAAGACCTACGGAAGGAATGGAAAAACCTACGGTATTTTTGTAATAGCTAGATGTATTTCCAAGTATGTACATTTCAAACAACTGGAATAAATAAATACATGGATAAACTTTGACATTATATTGAGCAAAATTTATACCTGTGTAACTGGAATAGTTTGTTTAACTTCGAATCGAAAAACCTGACCTTCATGACGTCTGGAAACATTACTTGAAATCTGTGCAATAACATAGTGGTGTTAGCTTTAAGCTAAGTCCCAAGCTCCTTTAAGAAAGTCCCCTAGTAGTAGAAATGCAAAACTTAAGTAGACTTCTGTAGGATGCTGAAATGTGTGTTCAGGTGTATAGGAACCCTTGTAAAGTTTATGTTTTATGCTGAATTATATGTATTGAATTTATTTATTTATTTATTATTTTTTTCCTATTTGGAGGTGTTACAAGTGGTATCAGAGCGAGGTTCAAATACTAGGCCGAAGATGAGGCTTACTCGTGCATTCCAACAAAAATACTAACTCATTGTAATTGTTTTCTACGTCCACCCCATTCAAAACTGTTTGTTCTTATCAGGAAATGGAAAGAGAAGAGGCATCTACTGAGATGGGGACACACCGTGGCCATGGTTTCCTTAATCAAGATAATATATGTGTCGAGTTGAACAATGATAACCCTACAGAATTGTTGAAAACAGTAATGGAACTAAAAACTGAATTACAACGAGTAAAGGATGAAAATGAAAAAATTATTAAATCTCAGGAAGAGTTAAATCAACTACTACTGAATAAAATAAATGAAGAACAAAATTTTAGGAAGGAACCTAAAACTGATGCTAAAGATAAAACTTCCAAGTATAAAGACAGAAAAGTGAACTCATCGGATGAGGAGAGTTTTCCCTCTTCCGATAGTGAAATTAATCCAAGAAGAAGGAGAAGGTACAAATATTCTACTGATAGTAGTGAAGATAATTATAGACGTAAAAAGAAGAAAAACAAACCTTATGAAGAAATTTCGGGTGAATTCAAGAAAATTAAACCCCCAACATTTAATGGAGAAGTTGAGAAAGGTGAAGAAGTTGAGGCATGGTTGTCAGGGATGAAAAAGTACTTTGAAATCTATGATTACTCCGATAAACTTAAAGCAAAGATGGCTATCTATAACTTAACGGGAAAAGCTCACATCTAGTGGAAAGATGTCAAAAAGGTAAAAAGTTTAAAAGAGAAAAACGTAACTTGGAATACTTTTAAACGATATTTTAAAAAGAAATTCTTATCTGAACAGTATTTCGAAGAAAAAGCTAAAGAATTCTTTGATTTAAAATTGGTTTCTATGAGTATGAAGGAATTAAGCAGTAAGTTTCTTATCCTATTGCGATATGTACCCTATATCGTGGATGAGAAACCAAAAATTCAAAGATTCTTAACTTGTCTACCGTATCATATTAAAGAAAGAATCGAATATGATAATCCTAAAAGCTTGGAAGAAACGATGAGAAAAGCAAATTTCTGTTATGACCAGGATAAAAAGAGGGAAAAGTTTACAAACTGGAAAGATAAGAAGGTTAATAATTATGAACAGCGGAAGAAAAGATTTAACAACACTAATATATCTGAAAATTTTCCGTAAGTTGCTAATTTTCAGAAGTCAAACTTTAAAGGAAAAAACTCACAAAAATTTTCTACAGCTAAACCAGATTTCTAGCAAGTTTTGTCTAATGTAAAATCGATTGTTCCATTAACTATACCAGCAGTAAAGAATAAAGAACTCACCAATATACCAATAAGAACTATTGAACATAATCCTGCCATAAAGTGTTGGGACTGTCAAGGGCCCAATATGCAAACAAATGTTCGAACAGGAGGGGAAACCTTAGCAAGATACATATAGTACAAGAAGAACCAACAATTGCAGATCTAGCTAATGAAGTGCATAGGATTAATGCAGCGTTGGAGAACCGTCAAGATGACCATCATACATCTATGGTCGAAGTAGGAGGTATGATTTTTGACCAGCCTATTACTATTCTTATTGACCCTAGAGCAAGTTTAAGCTATATTTGACCTACTGTTGTAGAAAATGTAAACTGCCTTTGGATAAGTATGAAAAATTGTGGTTAGTCCAGCTAGCAACTGGGACTAAAAGAAAAGTAGTAAATTTTGTTAAAAACTGTGATTTATTTATGGTCTAGTTTAAAACCCAAGTAGGACTTAATGCTTTACCTTTAGGCTCCTACGATGTTCTGATTGGTATGGATTGGTTGGAAAAGCATAAAGTTATATGAGACTATTTTGAAAAGGCATTTACTTGCTTAGATACTAAAGAAGAAATTGTTACCATAAAAGGAGTACCTAGGTGTTGATGTATATGTAACTTTAGAATGTATTTCATATATGTATATTGTATCCCTATAGAGATGTCATTATTCCTCTATACGAAAGTGTCGTCATTTATATTGTAAGTGTCGTAACTTATACTTGGTGGGTTATTAGACCTCCTTGATGGGGTCGGCCCTATATAAGTCATGTGGGTAAAAGGGTTATTAGAACACCCTATTAGGGGTCGGCCCTATCAGCATTATGTTATGTGGTTAAGTTGAGGCTGACCTAGTAAAGGATATTAAGCAAGTCAAGTCAAGTATAAATAGAGTGCGGGAGGCACTCTATTTGATCATTCGCTTTCTCACTCATACTCTCATTGGAGAGTGGTGCACTTGTGGAGGAGGAGAAGCTGCTGCTAGGAGAAGACTATGTCTTATGCTTGGGTTGTATCATTTCTCTATCTATCTCTGAGGAAGTTGTGGGGTTTTTCACCTTTATGGTTTTCCCTAGTGAAACTCTGTGTGTCTATTGTCTCTTATGTGCTTGCATTATTATGTCCATGATTGATATGTTGTAGATATGTTGTACATGTTGTTCTCTCAGTTAAGATCCTAGATCAGATTGAAGTAAATTATGAAAAAACTAACATGGTATTAGAGCTAGCCTGAAAGAAGGCATGGTATGGCATTTATGACACTCGTTGCACTTGCGAAGCTAGGGCTTGATATAGCAAAAACCTGTCATTGTAGCACTTTCACTATAAATCTATTTTGGTTAAGTTTCAGGATCTAAAAAATTTTTAGGTCGAAGATAATATCCCAATGTACCTTGTGTCCAAAGCACAACTTCTAATTCATTGCACTTTGTGTTTTATGATCTGTACAATCTAGGGTTTCTGCCTCTTCCATATCTTAGTCATAAATAGGTGACCTAGGAAAAAAAGTCACAACTTGGGCTAGGAAGATCCAAATGAAATTTCGTAAAAATTAAGAGGTAGGGAACAGACTGTACTTTCATAGGCCTAAGGTTCAGGGGCCGAAAGTGAACTTGTGACACGTGGCACTCCGTACAAGTTCGCACTCCTAGTTTATCCCATAAACAGGTCACGTTGCGACACTTGGAATACCTCTCTCTCAGAGAATCCATTTGAGGTCAGACCTATGGGGTTGGAAATATAAAAGGCCAGGATACCACAAGAAAATGTTTTAGACCCTGTAGATATGAAATTTCAGAGTTACACCAGAAACAATCAGGTGCATATTTCTGTCAAAACAGAATTGGATTTTGAGCACCTTCATTCATGGCTCTGGGAATTTAGGGATTTGGAGAAAGTTAGAATTTTTGTAATCGGAGACCATGGATGGATGATCCTCATCAAAATCAAAATTAAGAGACCAAGATCGAATTTTTTGGTTGGGTAAAATGTCAGGCTTGATCAAACCCTAGTTCGGGACTTTGATTGAAAAAGTGAAAAATTAGGGCTTCTGCAAAAATGGGAAGTTTTTGAAATATGTGACCATAGCTGGAAGTTACTTGGAAAAATCGAATTTTAGAGCCTTGGATCAAACTATTTGGCTCGGTGAAGCTCCGGGAAACTCAAACCCTAATTTAGGGTCCTCCCGAGTGAATCCAGAAATCTAAAAGGAAATGTTGAGGGGTGAAACTTTGCAGTTTTCAACTTCTGAGTATACCAACTTGACCAACTTAGAAAGGTGCATCTTTCTATCCTTTCAAAAGTTTGAATTTTTAGGGTTTCTCTGACAAACCCTAATCCAGCTCCAGATCGAGTTTCTGCAAATCAAAGTGGATTGGGTTAATCCTAGAAGAGAATGGATTAGTCACCTGCATAAGTTTCTGTTTCAGAGGGTGTTGAGGATAAGGCCTTACATAAGAAGATTACAAGCAATCTTGACAGGTATGACTTATCCAGGTATGTTTCGAGATCTGTTCATGACTAAGTTTATGGTATGTTTGTCTTCATTAAGGTTAGTACAATCTTAATTAACTTTAGACTTGTTGTATCACCTTAATAAAATTATGAATGCAAATATTCATTGATTAGGGTTTTGACACTTATGATTGTACTAATGCATTGTGGTGTTGTATGAGGTTAATGTTGTCCGCTAACATGAAAGGTACATCAAGAAAGACAAACCATGTTCTAGTTCAAGAACATATGACCATGGTGACATGAAGACAAAGATTCATCCATTGTCATGGATCACATTGAAGCTCTACTTACGAGGTATGTATAATTTGGTTCTACAATGCTTAACCTATGAGATATGCAGGTTACTAGCACAAGTCATTGAAGAGAACAAGAAGACATTGGTAGATATAACTAGCAAATATGATAACCAGGTATGTTTTTCCTATATCAAGTTAGAATCCTACCTTGTGTTAGGATCTTATACTGTTGTATGGTTTATAATGATTATTCATGAAGTAATAAATGTAAGTAATCAAGGGTCTATGCATATTATGTCTCTTAGC
Organism: Larix kaempferi; assembly: GCA_027924585.1. Taxonomy (NCBI): domain Eukaryota; kingdom Viridiplantae; phylum Streptophyta; class Pinopsida; order Pinales; family Pinaceae; genus Larix; species Larix kaempferi. Next base: position 23,255,150 of record BSBM01001022.1, read on the forward strand.
TTGATTGATGATATGACTAACCAAAAAAGTCCTTTGGTCAAATAAAGAATATGAATGAGTAAAAGAAGTATTCCCTAAAACCTTGAATACTAATGTTTATTATCTGTGTTTGAAATGATCATGACTATACATGTTTAAGATTATTGTGTTTTGATAGTATTGAGATTATACTAATGAATGTATGTATGAGACCTCGAGGATAACACAATGATGATACTAGTAACTATGCATAAGTGATCGAGGATGGATATAAGTTCAAGGACAGGTAATCCAGGAAGCAAAGATCAAGAGGGAGCACACTCCAGTAGTTCCTGCAAGGAAGCAAATATTGAGAGGGAGTCCACCCTACAAATAAAACAAAGATAAGTATTTGAATTGTCATTTCTTGCATATTTGTTTGTTTAAATAATATTGTTCAATGATGCATATTCTTATGTTCCTAGACTTAGGGTGTGTATTATGCATATTAGAATAATTGCATTAATGAATAGTATACTACTAATATGCATGTGATGGGTAAGTGGCCAATGGCACTATACAACATTCCATTGCTACTTATCTAGAATGAAACCTCTTTGCTGACATGTTGGGAGTTGTGCACACTCTTAACAATGTTCTGGTAGAGATTGGAAGGCATCTAGAAAGTTACGGGATATGGATAAATGTTGTATTGAAATCATTGGCTAAAATAATTGCACGATTGTATGACATATTTCTTTGTGTAAGAATTTGATCTGAAAACTATGAGATGCTTCTAATCATGCAATTTAACTTGTTTTGTAGGAAAGATCGTATATGAGCACCTACAAAAGAAGGACTACAACATTTGTTCCAGTAACAAAGTTATCTATTGAAGATATTGAATATATTGAAGTTCCCAGGATCCAGGAAGAATGCCATGATCCATCGATCATGAACAATGATTTTTGGGATGTGGTCCCAAGACTTGAAGTGGATCAAGCATGTTCCAGAAGGAAGCATAGAGAAATACAAAGCAAGTGATGAAATGGAAGATACACCAGATGGATGTCAAGACAACTTTCTTACTTGTTGTTCTTCAGATTAATGACACTTCGAGGAAGAAGTGATGGACACATTTGCTGGAGCCATTCCAAGCATGGTGAGAGGAGGATCCTTCCCATGGATGTGGATGTAAGAGTTGGATGATGAGCATTAGAACGATGCTCCAGTTACTGCTTTGTATATGCATCATGTTGGATGCTTGTTATGATCAGTTGGATCATGTATATGTATATACATCATGTTGGATGCTTGTTATCATCAGTAGGATCATGTATCTGTATATGTATCAGGTGGATACATTGTATGATCAGGTAGATCATGTATGATGATATACATCAGGTAGATACTTGGTATACATCAGCTGGATGCACTGTATGATCAAGATGATCATGGATGATGAGATTCAGGGTGATGCTCTAGATGATATACATCAGGATGATGCTATGATGATGATCAAAATGATCATGTGATGATGTATCGTCAAATGATTGGGTCCTTGATGTACCTAACGAATACGAGACCAGATATCTGCTTTGCGGTGAACACCTTGAGCAAGTATTTGCCAGATCCAAGACATGTTCACCTGATAGCTACAAAGCATATTCTGAGGTACTTGAAGGGTCTAGTTGACTATGGGCTCACGTATAAGGAGAATAAAAAGTTTAACCTGGAGGGTTATGTTGATTCGGATTGGGCAGGAAATGCCATTGATTGGAAGAGCACTTTGGCGTGCTGCGTCAGTATGGGATCCAGTATGATCTCTTGGTTTAGCAGGAAGCAGTCCTGTGTGGCACTGAGTACAGCCGAAGCAGAGTATGTCGTAGCTTGTTCGGCTAGTTGTGAGGAAATATGGCTCAGGAAGCTACTATCTAATTTGTTTGATCTCCAACTAAGTGCTACTTGTATATATTGCGACAACCAGAGTTGTGTGAAGTTGTTGGATAACCCAGTGTTCCATGACAAGTCGAAGCACATTGAGATCAAGTATCAACATATCAGGGATATGGTGTAGAGAGGAGCAGTGAAGCTCCTATATGTTGCGACAGATGAGCAGATAGCCGATGTGTTGACCAAGTCACTTGCCAAAGTGAAGTTTGAGTACTTCAAAGGGAGACTTGGTGTACTTCAGATCGAGATACCTTCCAAGGGGAAGTGATGAGTCCAGAGACACAAATGCACACGAGCCATTGTCACATAGTGGTAGGTTGGTCCTCCTATGGTGTAGATGTAAGGGTTGGAGCCATTCTTACATGGTGGTAGGTTGGTCCTCCCATGGTAAGATGTAAGGGTTGAAGCAATTCTTACATGGAGGTAGGTTGGTCCTCCCAAGGTAAGATATAAGTGCTGGGCCATTCTGACATGGTTGTAGGTTGGTCCTCCCATGGTCGTTGATGTAAGTGTTGTGCCATTCCGACATGGTGGTAGGTTGGTCCTCCCATGGTCGTTGATGTAAGTGTTGTGCCATTCCGACATGGTTGTAGGCTGGTCCTCCCATGGTCGTTGATGTAAGTGCTGAGCCATTCCGACATGGTTGAAGTTTGTCTTACCATGGTCGTTGATGTAAGGGCTGGACCATTTGAGCATGGATGAGGTGTGTCTTCCCATGGCTGCGATATAAGTGTTGTGCCATTCCTAGCATGGTTGAGGTGGGTCTTCCCATGTCTATGGATATAAGTACGGTGCCATTCTCACGTGGTTGAAGTGTTTCTTCCCACGGCGTAGATATAAGGGCCGAGCCTTTCATGGATGGTTGAGGTGTGTCTTACCATGCCGGTGAGTGTAAGTGTTGTGTGATGTGCATCTGTGTTGTGATCCATCGACAATGAGGTGATATGAAGACGATGATGTGACAGTATGGTACATAGGTTTTGCAGAGGCATATAATCAGTCCTGAGATGCTCTTGCAGGTTTTGCAGAAGCAGTGTAATCAGTCCTGGGAGATCTTGTAGGTTTTGCAAAGGTAGTGTAATCAGTCCTGAGGTGTACCTACTTGATGGCTTGCTCAGAGAGATGTTGATGATGTACATCTAGCATGAAAAAGGGTTGGCTCTGTAGATGATCAAGACCTACAGGTGTCAGTCCTACATCCAGTATGAAAAAGGACTGGCTCTGTAGAACTTCCTATTACGAGTAGATGAGAGATTGATTGAGATAGCAACAGTAGTGACGATGACGATGATTCGATGACGATGATACAAAGAAGAAGACTTGTGCTAGAAGATCTGTGTTAAGAAATACCTTCCTAGTTAAGACAGAGTGTTGATGTATATGTAACTTTGGAATGTATTCCATATATGTATATTGTATCCCTATAGAGATGTTATTATTTCTCTATAAGGAAGTGTCGTCATTTATATTGTATGTGTTGTAACTTATACTTGATGGGTTATTAGACCACCTTGATGGGGTTGCACCTGTATAAGTCATGTGGGTAAAAGGGTTATTAGACCACCCTATTGGGGGTCGTCCCTGTCAGCATTATGTTATGTGGTTAAGTTGAGGCCAACCTAGTAAAGGTTTTTAGGCAAGTCAATTCAAGTATAAATAGAGTGTGGGAGGCACTCTATTTGATCATTTACTTTCTCACTCATACTCTCATTGGAGAGTGGCGCACTTGTGGAGGAGGAGAAGCTGCTGCTAGGAGAAGACTATCTCTTATGCTTGGGTTGTATCATTGCTCTATCTATCTTTGAGGAAGTTGTGGGGTTTTTCACCTTTATGGTTTTCCCCAGTGAAATTCTATGTGTCTATTGTCTCTTGTGTGCTTGCATTATTATGTCCATGATTGATATGCTATACATATGATGTACATGTTGTTCTCTCAGTTAAGATCCTAGATCAGATTGAAGTAAATTCTGAAAAAATTAACACTAGGAAGGTATCTATTAGGACAATTTCTACTTTACAATTGAAGAAAGTTGTTCGAAAGGGTTGTAAGATGTTTACTGTAAATGTAATTAATACTGAACAAACATCTAATGAAGATAAAGTTAAATTGGAAGACATACCTGTTTTAAAAGAATTTACGGATGTCACATCCCCATTCTTGACCCTTATGATATTTGGGCTATAATGTAAATAGTGTATGCATATTTTGTATGATTCCTAGCGTGGAGTTCAAGGCCAAGGCCCCACTAGTGAATGCTCAATCTTGAAGAGGAAAGTATGTTGGTATTATTTAACCCATGTGCTAGTGAGCCATGGGAATTGTAAATATGCATTTTAATATAAATACCCACAACTAGCTATGCAATGCAACAAGAGATGGGGGCATGATATTACAAGGAATTGGGAGGGAAATATTAAAACCCTTGAGCCAATGAAGTCAAGCCAAGTGTCAATGAGAGAACCCATCAACCATCAACTACCCATGTTGACTTTGGTGCCTAGTCATTCATTTCTCCCAAGAGTTGGGTGAAGTAGTTAATGCCTTGGCGGAATGGAGAGGTATGGCTGTCCAAATTCGAGTATGGGCAAGCCACCCTCATGAAAAATCGTGTTTCTCCTTCTTGGGCAAGAAAACACCCACAAATTTCTTTCCCAAGCAATTATTCAGCATCAGACTTCACTCTCTCACATTTTTGGAACTGCCTAGGAGTTTTCCAGCCACGTTTTTCTGGTTTCTCCAGGTCTTCTAGCTAGGAAGAGGGCGTTTTTGTGTTGCAGACCTGTTGGGAGTTACCTAGGCATTTTTCTCCAGTGTTTTCCTCCCTTTTTGGCATTGCTGGGAACTCGTTTTTGTATTACATACTTGCTGGGAAGGAGAGAGCACGATTTGGGGGTTTGTAGAGACCATTGCGGCCCTTTGAATGCCCATGGACATTTTCTGAAAACGAAATTGCCTTCCCAGGATTGTTTTCCCCATTTTCTCACTTCATTTTTGGCTACCCACGTTTTCCATTCATACCCAACACTTGGGATTTTGCTGGTATGTGTATCCATGCCCAGTTTATGAGTTTTCTATGTGTAGGAGATTGTTGGGTTTGAAATGGGTTTCCATTGTTTTGGCTGGAGCTTGAGTGGAAGCATCCACAAATGAAGAGGGTTCAGATTTAGCCTGATAAACCCAGTTGTGGACTGGCTTGGCTTAAATGCAAAGGATTATTTGGCTGTGTGTGAGCTTGAAATCCCCTTCTTCCTTGTAGATATCATGCCCAGCTCAGGGGTGGTCTCTGTGTGCTGAAATAAGACAGGCTGGGCAGAGACCTACGGTTGGGAGGAACATTGCAGCGGCATAGCTAGTTGTTGGGGACAACATTACAGTGAGATAAGTATACTCTCTGTTTGTATTTAATTCTGCAATGAGTTAAATTGAATGGAAATTGTGAATTGTGTGTGGATGGTATTTATTCTGCTGTGCATGTTAAATTGATTTGCATCTGCACACCTTTGAATTTTATGACTATGAATTAAATGAATGGGTTGGGTTTTTATGAAAAACCCCATAGATTGGCATCATGTTCCCTCCCTTGCCTTGGATGGATGGGTGGGTATGTGACAGATGGTATCAGAGCTTATGGTTCAACACTACAGATGTGTACATGTATTTAGTATTTGGAATTAAAATGAATTAAAGAAACCTGAAGATCTCATAGCTTCTATTTGATTAGGATGGGAAATCAGTTCCATGACTGTTTTGGGGATTCTTGCAAAAATTGCTTGCATTGATTCCATTCTATGAAATTGAGGGAGGGAGAAAATCCCTTTTCATGTTGAATGCTTGCTTTAAATTGTTTCCAATGCAGTAGCATTCAGTTTTGTATTTGTCTGTTTGCCTTCATGGAGGAGAGAAAGGAGGTGCAACCTCTACCATCTTATTTTGTTGTTTTGCTGTTTTATTCTTGACATGAAAGAGGTGCAATTCTCTTGACATACTTTTTATGTTTTGTTCTATGTGAGTATGATCTCTTAGAGGCTTACCTCTGTAAAGAAACAAAGCAAATATTTCCAGAAAAATTCTAACTGTCTTTAAAAATTTGCAAAATTTTTCTAAGTATTTATGAGTTCTGTTAAAGGTTGCGGCGGCAGAATTAACGATAAGTTTTGCACGCGACGACGACAATTTTAACTTTAAAATATGCGATATGCGCGGCACGGCGTGTGCGGTGAAAGTGATGTTAAAAGTTGCGATGGAGGCTTGCAAGAGGCAGCAAAAGTTAAGCTAACTTTCTGCGTGCTCGGCGGCGAAAGTTAGGCTAACTTTCTGCGCACACGGCGGCAAAAATTAGACTAATTTTCTGCACGCGCGACAGCGAGAATTGGGCTAACTCTTGCAACTATGTCAGCAAAGATAATCCCAAAAGCGCCGCAACGGTCGGCGAAATAGATGTTAACTCTGCACCGAAGGGAAGTGGTCGGCAGTTGTAGGGTTGGCGGTCAGAGATTTTAACGTTAATTTTTGCAACACGATCGACGGAGATGTTGATAATTCTACGTCGAAGGGGAAGAGAAAATTCTAAATTTTTCCAAGTGCTTCAAAAATTTTTTTCCTAAAGGTTGTGTCGGCGAAGTTAAGGTTAAACTTCTGCGTGCGCGGTGCGTGGCAGCAAACATAACCTTAACACCCGCGACAACGGCGGCATATTTTGGCTTAAGATTCTGCGATGTGCGCGGTGCGCGGTGGCAGATTTTGGCTTAAAAATCTACGGCATTTGCGATGCGCGACTGCATATTTTGGCTTAAACTTCTGCTTGCGCAGTGTGCGGCGGCAGATTTTGGCTTAAAATTCTGCGACCTGCGCAGTGGCAATTTTTGGCTTAAAATTATGCGATGTGCGCAGTGCGCAATGGCATATTTTGGCTTAAAATTATGTGACGTGCACGGTGTGCGGCGATAGATTTTGGCTTAAACTTTTGCAGGCGCTGTCCGCGGCGGCAGATTTTGGCTTAAAATTCTACGACGTGCACAGTGCGCGGTGACATATTTTGGCTTAAAATTCTGCGACGTACGCGGCGGCATATTTTGGTTTAAAATTTTGCGACGTGCACAGTGCGCGGCGATAGATTTTGGCTTAAAATTCTGCGACGTGTGCGGTGCGTGCCGGCATATTTTGGCTTAAAATTCTGCGATGTGCGCGGAAGCATATTTTGGCTTAAAATTCTGCGACGTGCGTGGTGCGCAGTGGCAGATTTTGGCTTAAAATTCCGCGACACGAGCAACACTTTTTAAGCTAAATTTCTACAACAATGGAGGTCATTCTAGCCTTAATATTTGCGCCAAATGGGGAAAAGCAATGGGAGCAGTAAGGCAACGCTGATGAAGGGAAATCTCTCACCTTAAACCATTTATGTTTATAACATAATAATTGTATGCTTGGAAAAATATCATGAATGAATGTTATACACGTGAATACATATATTGAATTTCTACTTTGTGAGAAGATCATAGCTAAAAATTGCTTGTGTGCATGCTAGAGAGCCCATGAAATTGGATCAGCTATGATGTGGAAGAGGAAATTCCATGCTACAATGAGGAATTGGAAGGGAGAATTCCTCCACTACCCTCTTGATATTGTATTTATAATTATGAAGTGGTCGTGTATATAAATTATGGCTTAGGAATGCTGAAACTCAAGAAAATTAGATTGATGAAGTGAATATGCATTAGTTGGAATACTAATTGCCATTGCACAATGCATGTGAAAATGTTTATGCATATATGATATTGCATCTTGGTAAAATAGTGAGGTTTTACATATCCAATGAGCTACTTAAGATAATCATTGTGGCTGCTAATAAGTAGTTGTGTTCGCATTGGTTGTAGGATCAAATACAACTGAAGCATGGCTGAAGATGTGGATGATGATTGTTGCATATGACCAACAACCTTATGAAGAAAGGATGGTGCAACAAATCTATGATCATAAAGTTGGCAAAAGGACTGCGAAGCCTTGGTAAGAGGCCAATTGATCAAGGTAACATCGAGCGATGTTAATGAAAGTCAGGTAATGGTTATTTGTACTTAAGTGCATGAATGTTGAAAAAGGATTTGGTAAGATCCCTTCAAACTATATTTAAACTATGTTGATTTGGGTGAGTGAAGAAAAGTATCCTTACACCCTATAATTGCTTAGATATCTCAATGCATTCATATGAAATTATGTCATGCCATGACGGTTGTGAGTTAACAACCAAAGCAAGTGGTGACTTATGGCCTTGTCATGGTAGTACATGGTTAGGCCATAATATGTTTGAATTCATAGTACTCATAAATTAATGCAGGGTTGCATTGAGGAGATGTGCATTAAAATATTATGTACAATCTTGTGGTTATACATTGAGTGATTGCACACTAGAAGATTATGTGAGTGATGTAAAAGTGCATGCATATGTATAGGTGCACATGTTGAGATGCATTGTGTGAATGCATGATGGTGGTGTATGTTTCATTACAACTAGATAATAGATGGAATGGTGAACTATTGTCAATTCTAAGAGCACTTCATGAGCTGCTGTGAATGCAAGAGAATGATTGCATAAAATGATGTAATTAAACCATGCAACTCTAGTATGGTAATGATTCACATGAAGTAGATGATTTTGGTGATATTAAAATGCTTCAGTGACTGTGGCAGCAATTAAATATTATATGTATAGAGACTTACAAAGCATTTGGCTGATGGAAGTTTCCGATTTCAGGTAGATTGTTTTGGGCATGGAAAATATGGGTAAGTCCATGATGAAGATGGGAATCTACCGTGAGTAAGAGCCAAACGATATGAGAACAGAGTCATGGCTAAGCGAATCAATTTTCGTAGAGGACAGAATTGAAATTCATACTTGAATTTAATTATCAATGTAATTGACTGATTAGAGAAATCAGATTTGAACTTTATTGTTAAATGCTACTAATTGTTTGGCTATTTGATAAATGTTACAGGAAGACACATTGTACAAAGACCAGAGTGATGGCCTGCAAAATCCAAACTACATGGGAAAGACCCCATGCTTTGGAAATGGGTTTCATGTGAAACGCCATTGATAATATCTCAGCCAAACCACATGTCGGTAAACCATGAGAGTGAGATGGTAAAGCTATGCCCAGAAGGCATGTGAGATACATCTGCAAAATGAATGCGCATTATGTGACCCTAGACAAGAACATGCATGTCTAAATTATTAGGGTTAATATGCAGACCATGCTCTATCTTATTTATATCATTGCAGACTGCTTGAGTATGATTAGGGCCTACATGGTGCACATCGGAAAGGGGGTGCACACCTTTTTGGTGTTGGGTCATGATAGGGTTTTCAATATTGACTACACCCTAAGGGAATGGATTCATTCCTGGTGTTTCAATACTTGATAGTGAATGATATGGATTATGGTTACAAAATTGAACAACAATACTGATGAGCTTGCTTATCCTTCTTGTGTTGTCAGCCCACACAGATGCAGATTGATACTGCACATTAAGAGGCAAAGTGAAGAAGGGTACGCAAACGGACTGTATGGGAATTGGTAACATTTCTATACTCACACGAAATATCACTAGAAGGGATGGACATGCCCGAAGAGATGTGTAATAAGAAGAGGTATCATCCTTGTGTGAGTGGGGTCATGCTAACCAACAGTCAAGAAAGTCACCTATAAAGTTCCTAAAAGGAACCACCGATTTGCACCAGAGAAGGAGTGACGTCCTTGTATGAATGAAGAGTTGTGTTTGTGAAGGGTTGTGGTGCAAGAACGTGTGGTGACATTGGTGAAGGCATAAAATCTCTATTGGGACAGCAGTAGGAGGGCGGGTGCTAAGATTGACTGAAAACCCTGAGATGCGTATGGATCCATAGTAGAGCCTTGACCTATAATGGTCAGGTGGCGCAGTTTCCTTCCATTGGTCGATGACCCAGACAAATGTGTTGGCTTGCAAATGGAGAGGGCCAACCAGGTATGGGACTGGTTGGGCACCACCAAATGCTTGGTAAATCGAGTCAGTGTAAAGGTGTATTGGTGAAGCATTAACTACATCCAAGTCCATATGCGATCCCAAGGCTTGCAAAGCGAAGCAGGATCCTGTGGACCAGAGGGGAAATGCACAATACAGATAAGTATTCAGTTTCATTTATTTCTTGTTTGGAATAATGAATATTTCAGGTACAAGTCTTCTAACAACTATGCTGATACACTAATGTTCCTTTTTTGGAAGCCTTGGTCATTGAAGGACAGCAAGACCCTGAAAGCGCTATAAAATTTCTGGTAAATCCAGAGATTAAATGAGTGGGCGATATGAAATTATTGATAAATCCAGAGAGTAACTGGTTGGGCATTCACTACTTAATATTATGAAACAGCATATATGCTAGCCCATAACCCCTTAAACAATTAATAAAACCAATCAGCGTACTGGCCTAGCATTGCCTATTCGAATGATTGTGGAGTAGCCTACGTGCTGGCCCAACATTCATAATTGTGTCCACACGGAATCTGAGGCTCGTAAAGCAAAGAAGGATCCCGTGGAATAAAGTGAAGACATCCAATACAGATAAGTATTTGGTTATCTTGCAGCTTCTTACTTATGAATATAATTGAAGCATGAGTGAAGCATGGACATTCCATGTCAATTGGGAAATAATTGACTAATTTTAATGTTTATATTATGCTGGTCCTAACAAAGAGTTTCCATGATAAATTTCACAGGGAGAAATTGAAATAATTGGTTGTAGCCGACACAAGCAAGTGTTGCTAGTAAGTGAAGAATGGTCAGCTGTGCACATTGACCATGGTGGCAGACCAAGGGCTATCAAAATTGGTTGAAAGTCTTCTTCAAACAATTGCAAGAACCCAAGAAAATCTTGGAGAGATGCTCAAGCTACAAAGGCAATAGAATGAGATGAACCACGAGGTTTTGCAGGACTCTATTCGTTTGCAAAAAGAGGTAAAAAGCATTCTAGGAGCAATCAGTAAGGGAAAGGAAAGTGGATCAATGAAGAAGCATTCACGCAATCGGTCGATTAAGAAATGTTCCAGGTGGGAAGACTCAAAGGAAATGGATTAGGAAAAGGTAAAGCAACCAGTGAAATGTTGGGGATGTGGCAGAAATCATTTCCTCCACGACTGCCCAACAAGAGAACATCAAGAGGGTAGCAACTATAAATTTTCCAGGTTTGTGGACCAACTGGAAGGTAAAGAAAAGGAAGGAATTGTTTTGGAACAATGTCCTCATGCAGAGCTAGAAGGTCCCAGCCAACAAGAATAGTTTGTGAAGGTCAAAGGACTTGGTCCTGAAAACCCAAGTAAATGGTGAAACACGGGACAGACCTGCCACATTTTGTGAATTTTGGACATGTATAAAGTGTGTATGTATTCCTAGGTATTGAAACACCGAGGACGGTGTTATTCCAAGGGGAGGGGTATGTAACATCCCCATTCTTGACCCTTATGATATTTGGGCTATAATGTAAATATTGTATGCATATTTTGTATGATTCCTAGAGTGGTGTTCAAGGCCAAGGCCCCGCTAGTGAACGCTCAATATTGAAGAGAAAAGAATGTTGGTATTATTTAACCCAATGTGCTAGTGAGCCATGGGAATTGTAAATATGCATTTTAATATAAATACCCACAACTAGCTATGCAATGCAACAAGAGATGGGGGCAAGATATTACAAGGAATTGGGAGGAAAATATTCAAACCCTTGAGCCAATGAAGTCAAGACAAGTGTTAATGAGAGAACCCATCAACCATCAACTACCCATGTTGACTTTGGTGCCCAATCATTCATTTCTCCCGAGAGTTGGGTGAAGTAGTTAATGCCTTGGGGGAATGGAGAGGTATGGATGTCCAAATTCGAGTATGGGCAAGCCACCCTCATGGAAAATCATGTTTCTCCTTCTTGGGCAAGAAAACACCCACAAATTTCCTTCGCAAGCCATTATTCAGCATCAGACTTCAGTCTCTCACATTTTTGGAACTGCCTGGGCATTTTCCAGCCACGTTTTTCTGGTTTCTCCAGGTCTTCTAGCTAGGAAGAGGGCGTTTTTGTGTTGCAGACCTGTTGGGAGCTGCCCAGGCATTTTTCTCCACTGATTTCCAATGTTTTCCTCCCTTTTTGGCATTGCTGGGAACTCGTTTTTGCATTACATACCTGCTGGGAAGGAGAGAGCACGATTTTGGGGTTTGTAGAGACCATGGCGGCCCTTTGAATGCCCATGGATGTTTTCTGAAAACAAAATTGCCTTCCCAGGATTGTTTTCCCTGTTTTCTCACTTTGTTTTTGGTTTCCCACGTTTTCCATTCATACCCAATACTTGGGATTTTGCTTTTATGTGTATCCATGCCCAGTTTATGAGTTTTCTGTGTGTAGGAGATTGTTGGGGTTGAAATGGATTTCCAATGTTTTGGCTGGAGCTTGAGTGGAAGCATCCACAAATGAAGAGGGTTCATATTTAGCCTGATAAACCCAGCTGTGGACTGCCTTGGCTTAAATGCAAAGGATTATTTGGCTGTGTATGAGCTCGGAGGTGGTCTCTGCGTGCTGAGATAATACAGGCTGGGCAGAGACCTACGGTTGGGAGGAACATTGCAGCGACATAGCTAGTTGTTGGGGACAACATTATAGTGAGATAAGTATACTCTTTGTTTGTATTTAATTCTGCAATGTGTTAAATTGAATGGAAATTGTGAATTGTGTGTGGATGGTATTTATTCTGCTATGCATGTTAAATTGATTTGAATCTACACACCTTTGAATTTTATGACTATGAATTAAATGAATGGGCTGGGTTTTTATGAAAAACCCCATAGATTGGCATCATGTTCCCGCCCAAATTGATAAGATGATTCAAAGAGAAAACATAATTATTTAAAAACATAATAACCCTAACCTGGAAGTTAATATGGGAAAACAATGGGAACAATACACAGTATTAGAAGTCTTCTGAAATCCCATAGTAGGGTTCCTAAGTTTACTGATGGGGTGTTATCTAGCACAGGCTAGCTTGGCTAGACCTGCTAGACCCTCCACTGGTTTCTTGGCCAAACCTCTAAGTTGATAATATTTGAAATGAGAATTAAACAATGCTTAAGCATCAATTCTAGTCTAAAAGCCTATTTCTACTATAACAGGAAAATGGAAACAATTAATACTACATACCTAGATGTTTTGGCACTTGATGCTTTCTTGTAGTAACCTGGCTACTTTGGCACTTGATCCTTTTTTGTAGAAGCCTTGACACTCAAACAATAGTTAATGCAGAACCTGTGGTATTTAGCTAACCTGTTAGGATGATCCTCTTAGCTGGATAACTTTGGGGCTACCATGTTCCTCCCAACCATGACCCTTAGACTGTTCCTGGTTCTAATTGGATCCCCTCGAGCTAGGTCCAACATGCAATGAGAGATAGAGGCCTTAGGTACACTGTTGGTTCAGATCTGCAATTATTAGATAAGACTGCTTCAATTTCTTGGAGGAGAAAACTTCTCTTTGATTACCATAAGAGAATGATAATGAAAAAGATAGATGATCCCCAAAACTTGGGATCTACCCTCTTTATGTAGGGGAGTCTTGAATTATGACTGTTGGAATAATTAGTTTCTTTAAATTAAATAATTAATATTTACAAGATATTATTTAATAAATATCTAGTCTTTTGCACTAGGACTTTTTCAATTGTTTTAACTATAAGTGATTTCTGATTTAAGCTCTTCCTCATAATTATAATAACGATAATAACAATAATAATATTTCTAACCTAGGTATTAATACGTTATTAATACTATTTACAAATGTGGCTTCCCACTAAATATTAATACTATTAAATAATGTGGCACTTTGCATAACCTATACGCAAAAAATGCCTTTTATAAATAAATAATCACATCATTATTTATTAAAATTCTTAATAATAATGTTTAATCTTGTATCTTCACATGATACTTTGTTTAACAATTTTAAGGGTAAGGTCCACTTCTTTGGACGTTCTTTCGGTAAGCTTGGATAGGCACCTCTAGTCTCTCTCTTGCATGTCAGATTCCCTCGTTTAACATGGTAGTTCCCGCAGTATTTAATGATAGATAAAAGATGGATCATTAAATGTCATGAAATTAAAAGTGCTATTCAGAGTCTTTCTAACTCAACACTTTGAGATCTAGTAACCCCGAGTGCTCTTTAGAGCCTTTTAACTCAACACTCTCACATGGGCGTTACACTAGTGCAATTCCAGAGCCTCTGCTCAAGACTAGTGCTAGAATGTGGTTGTGAGGCACATATAGAATATTTAAGTGGCCTCGGATCTAGTATTCATTTATCAAGCTTGGAGTGCTCTAGGGCTTATGCCCAACACTCAATGTACATCAGGGCTTACTCCGAGTACATACACATTCTTCTAAGTACATCGGGGCTTGTGCCCAGTACGTAGGTCACTTGTATGTTTCTAAGTCCACGCTCAACACACCACATAAGTCAATCATGTAAAATCATAGTCTGCACAATAAGTAACAAAAGATCATCTCCATATATTAAGGCTTGTACCCACATCATATGCTAAAGAACATAAACACAACATTAGGGCCTTCTCGCCCAGTCATATACTAAATAAGGAAGTCAGTCAGGGTCCACATCACATCATTATTTATTAAAATTCTTAATAATAATATTTAATCTTTTATCTTCACATGATACTTTGTTTAACAATTTTAAGGATAAGGTCCACTTCTTTGGACGTTCTTTCGGTAAGCTTGGATAGGCACCTCTAGTCTCTCTCTTGCATGTCGGATTCCCTCGTTTAACATGGTAGTTCCCGCAGTATTTAATGATAGATAAAAGATGGATCATTAAATGTCATGAAATTAAAAGTGCTATTTAGAGTCTTTCTAACTCAACGCTTTGAGATCTAGTAACCCCGAGTGCTCTTTAGAGCGTTTTAACTCAACACTCTCACATGGGCGTTACACTAGTGCAATTCCAGAGCCTCTGCTCAAGACTAGTGCTAGAATGTGGTTGTGAGGCACATATAGAATATTTAAGTGGCCTCGGATCCAATATTCATTTATCAAGCTTGGAGTGCTCTAAGGCTTATGCCCAACACTCAATGTACATCAGGGCTTACTCCGAGTACATACACATTCTTCTAAGTACATCGGGGCTTGTGCCCAGTACGTAGATCACTTGTGTGTTTCTGAGTCCACGCTCAACACACCACATAAGTCAATCATGTAAAATCATAGTCTGCACAATAAGTAACAAAAGATCATCTCCGTATATTAAGGCTTGTACCCACATCATATGCTAAAGAACATAAACACAACATTAGGGCCTTCTCGCCCAGTCATATACTAAATAAGGAAGTCAGTCAGGGTCCACGCCCAGTATGTCAATATATATAAAAGAATAAGTCACATGCGCTAGGGATCATGCCAAAAATAAAGCATATGTGCTGGGGCAATGGACCAATATAACATCATAATAGTCAGTCCAAAATTTGGGATATTACATCCCTCCCCGCTTAGAAACAACACCGTCCTGATGTTTCTAGGGACTAGGAATGAGGTCATGAAACAAGGTGAGGTATGCCTATTTCATGGTGGTCTCATTATCCCAAGTAGCCTCATTTGGTCCTAAGTTCCTGCATTACACTTTCAGTTGAGTAATGGTCCTCCTCCTAAGCTGCACCTCTCTCTTGCCCAAAATGTGGAGTGGTTCTGGCGTGAACTCCCCTTCAGGCTCCACCTGTAATAAGGACCAATCAATAACATGTTTAGTATCGTATACATATTTTTTTAATAATGAAGCATGAAAAACATTATGAACTTTTATATGAGCTGGTAAGGCTAACTCATAAGCCACTGGGCCCTTCTTGGCCAATATTTCAAAAGGTCCACAAAACCTTGGGGCTAGTTTACTGCAACGTCCTAAGCTCAACGAGCTTCGTTTTTCCTTTATTTTTAGAAACACATGTTCGCCGACTTGGTAGTCTTTGTCCTTTCTTTTCTTGTCCGCATAACTCTTTTGGCGGTCTTCTGCTTCTTTCAAGTTCAGTTGCACCTTGGAGACTAGTTGTTCCAAGTCCTTTAGTAGGTCAGGTCCTAACATAAGTCTGTCTACCAGACTATCCCAAGTCGCGGGTGTCCGACATTTCCTACCGTAGAGTACCTCAAAAGGGCTCATTTTAGTAGAGGTTTGGATCCGTTGTTGTAGGAAAACTCTGCGAGGTGCAAATAATCTTCCCACTTGGTGGGGTTGTTCATGACATACATCCTCAACATGTCCTCAAGGATTTGGTTCACTCGTTCTGTTTGTCTGTCGGTTTGGGGATGGTATGCGGTACTGAATTGTAACTGAGTCTCCAAACCGGAGAACAATTCTCTCCAGAAGTTGCTAGTGAACTTCGTGTCTCAATCAGAAATGATTGCCTTGGGTATCCCATGCAATCGAAATATATCCTTCAAGAAGATGTTTGCGATGTGGACTGCTTTGTAGGTATACTTTACCACTATGAAATGGGCTGCTTTAGATAGCTTGTCTACCACTACAAAGATGGAATCATTATGCCTCTTACTCTTGGGTAATCCTGTAATGAAGTCCATACTTATTACCTCCCACTTCCATTCCGGAATGGGCAAAGGTTGTAGTAAACTGGAGGGGTGTTGGTGTTCCGCTTTGACCAGTTGGCACTCTTGACATTTTGTGATGAACATGGCGACGTCGGCTTTCAACTTAGGCCAAAAGTAATGTTTCTTTACTACCGATATCATCTTTTGATATCCGGGATGACCTGAATAGGGTTTCTGGTGAAATTCGGTGAGAATGTTTGATCTAATGTCTCCACTCTCTGGGATGTAAAGTCTCTCTTTTGACCACAGTAGTCCAGACTTGTCTATCTTGTATTCCTTCTGTTGTTGAAATAATCTATCTTCCTGGATCTTTGCAAGGATTTCCATGTAATAACGGTCACTCTTACATGCCGTTCGAATCTTGTGGTGTAAGTCTGAGTCGGTTTGACTCACTGTGACTTCGCAAAGCATATGTGCTCGACGGCTCAAGGAATCCACAATCTTTTTTTCCTTGCCTTTTATATGCTTTAGTTAGAAATGGTATTCACTAAGGAAGGCTAACCACCTGGCCTGCTTGGAATTTAGGTCGGGTTGGTCAAAAAGGTATTTCAAACTCATGTTATCCATCATCAATAGGAATTTCTTTCCCATAAGGTAATGTTGCCACATATTCAGAGCATGGATGATGGCCGCTAGTTCGAGGTCATGCATAGGGTGGTTCTGCTCATGTTCTTTTAATTTCCTCGATTCGTAGCATATGGAAAAATTGTCTTGCATAAGGACTCCCGCAAGTCCTTCCTTGCTGGCATCCATGCAAACCATGAAATATCCATTGGGATCCACAATACACAAAATCGGTGCACTAATGAATAGTTGCTTCATCTTTTGAAAGCTTTCTTCACACTTATCCATCCAGATGAACTTGTTTGCCTTCTTCTGCAAGGCAGTCATGGGACATGCAATCCATCAGAAGTTCTCAATGAACTTTCGGTAGTAGCTGGCTAAACCTAAAAACGATCTTATATCGAATACACACATAGGTGTGGGCCATGCTTCGATAGCTTTGACCTTTTTGGGGTCGACGGCTATTCCCTTCTCGGAAACGATATGTCCTAAGTATTGAATCTGGGGCTTGTAGAAATCGCACTTACTAAACCTGGCGTAAAGTTGGTGTTCCCTTAGTATTCGTAAAACAATTCGGAGGTGTTCCTCATGTTCTACTTCGTTCTTGGAGTAGATCAAAGTGTCATCAATAAATACTAGAACGAACTTATCAAGGTATTTGCTAAAGATGTTGTTCATCATACACATAAAATTGGTTGGTGCATTCGTCAACCCAAAGGGCATCACTACAAACTCGTAGTGGCCATAACGGGTTTGAAACGCAGTCTTGTTGATATCCTCATCACAGATCCTCACCTGATGGTATCCGGATCATAAGTCGATCTTTGAGAAGATCTTCGCTCCTCCGACTTGGTCAAACAAGTCGTTGATTCTAGGGAGTGGGTAGCGGCTCTTAATGGTCATTTTGTTGAGTTGGTGATAATCGATGCACATCCGCATCGTCCCTTCTTTCTTCTTGATGAAGAGTATCAGTGAGCCCCAAAGGGACACACTTGGTTGAATGTACCCTTTGTCTATTAATTATTGTAGCTAAGGCTTGAGCTCCACCAATTCTGGTGTGCTCATGCGGTACGAGGCTTTGGAAGCAGGTACTAACCTGGGTGTTAGTTCGATGGAAAATTCTAAGTCTCATTTGGGTGGTAATCCTGATATTTCTTTTGGAAATACATATTTGAACTCTACGAGGACTAGGAAGTCTTCGATCTTCTGTTCCCTATTAGTTTCTATGTTTTGGATATTGATAGCAAAGAGTTTTCAACCTTTTCTGATACATTTATTTGCTTGTAAGGCGGAGATTTGTCGTACCGACACTTTCTTAGGGACACCCTGAATTCTCTTCGGATTCCTTTGGTCATCCCTACAGAGTAAGGATTTATTTAAGCAGTCCAATAGGACATGGTGTTCTTCTAACCAATCCATGCCGATAAGTACATCATACGACCCTAGGGGTAGAATGTTTAATTCTAACCTAGTTGGAAAACCGTTTAAGTCTATCTCACAAGTTTTAACTAACTCGGAGACCTTTCATTTGGTACTGGTGGCTAGTTGTACTAGCCATGGTTTCTTGTGATTCTCTCGGTTCAACTTATAGGTGTCCACTATCTTAGGGGAGATATAACTTTGGCATGCGTCAGGATCTATTAAAACTGAAACGGTTGTGTTAGAGATCTTACCCTTAACTTCAACCATGGTGTCCTAGTGATCTGTCAGTCAGCCATCAAGAGAGGCATAAATCCTGGGTGTCCTTGCCATGTCTCATACAGTAGGTTCTACTTGGATGTTGTGTAACACTCCATCTGTTTTGTTGGGGCATTCTCTGTAGTAGTGGGGCCCTTGGCATTTCCAACAAGAAACAGTTGGTGGGACATCTTTTGTCCCCTAGTTGAAAGATGGCCTATTGACTTGTGGTGGGGGTGCACTTGGTCGTGCTTGAGTTTGTTTGAAGCCTCTATTGGGAGGAAAATTGTTGTTACGTTTCCGGTAAGGTAGAGTTCTAAAACCTGGTCTGTGGTTGTGTGTGAAGGTTTTGAAGCTATCTCTGTTTCTATTGATGTTATTATTCCTTGGTTGTCCTTGTTCATAACACAGTATTGCTTTATGTAATGTCACATCAAGGGTTTTGGGCATGTCAAACTCTATCTTTTCTCTAAATTTTGGTGGAAACCCTCCCAAGAACTATTGTATCTTGACCTTTTCATCTTTGATGTAAGGAACATAGTGCAGCAGGTCTAAGAATGTGTTTATGAAAACCTCCATGGTTAAGGAGCCCATTTTCAGCTCATGGAATTCTCTAATTTTCTTGTCAAATAATCTTTCAGACATATATTTGTCTTGGAATATTCTGCTTAAATTTTCCCATGTTATGTCTCTCATCTCTTGTCCCTTGGTGTGTTTCAAGTCGCGCCACCATCTGGCAGCTTTACCATTCAGGTTATATATGGCTAGTCGAGCTTGCATTTCACTTGAGTAATTATGAACTTTGAAGTACTTATTCATTCCTAGAAGCCACTCCTCAGCCTTCTCCTTGGAGTTAATCTCTCTGTCATACGTTCGGGCTTTTATCTTTCTGAATTCTCCTTGTATGTTGTCATCACTTTTCCTCCTTTTCTTGCAAATAGGTGGTGAACCTTTATCGTTGGAAGATCTCTTACAGTCCTCTTCCATTTATTCAGGTATGTGTTCTCCCTGCTCTTCTCCCTTAGGGATGGCAGTCCTTTTTGTGTGACCGTTTCCCTTTTTAAAGGTGTTGACTGAGAATGTGAGCTATATGTGGGGTTTTGTTCTTATTAAAGTATGAAGTAGAGCTTCATTTATAGCTTACTGTTCTCGTCTTTCTTGCATGTTGTCATCTCTGAAACTTTGGAATTCGGCCTATAGATTTTACATGGATTTCATTAAATTTGAGTTGAGTTCCACCACAATTTCTTGCTCTCGTGGTGGATATTTCAGATTTCCATGTATGATGCTGCCCCTTCTACATTCATTTTCAGACAATGAATGTACCTACAATGTTATATAAGCATCAACGACATAAAATATGTTAGTTCTTTTTCACATAAACAAACTGAAATTTTTGAAAGTACATTTCTGTTTACTGTGTATCTGCAGTGGATGTTCTGTTTTTAATGATCCCAATAGGTATCTTAGTTTTGTAGCTAGGCTCTGATACCACTTGTAATGTACCTAAAAATAGTAAAATTTAAAATTTTTCGTTACTGTAATAAACTAGTTAAGAGATGATGATTTGTAAATTAACTTCATCACTGATAAGTACATACTACACCGGTATTTAATTGTGACATTTGAAGGGTCTCAGTTTCCTAAGTATCATGGTCTTACTAGTTGTTATTCCTACAGCTTTGCGGAAGCAATGTAATGTAATTCTGTCGCAAGTGTGCAAATGTTTAGAGTATAATGATATAAATCTCCTTCTTACTGTTTTAAGAGTTTGTGTGCATATTTATGAAATTCTAACTGATAATTCAGGTGGGATGGACCCCTTTTGGTGGCGGTTGAGGCCCATGATGAGATGCTTGGTCTTTCAAGGGACAAAGTACCCCAACAGAGCTGCCGAGAGGTAGGGTGTAAGAAATCGAAACTTCTGACTTACTTAGCATTTTCTCTAATGCATTCAATTTGTACTTAGCGTGCAAGTGTACCTACGGAGGCATCTACCTAGGGTGCTTACTTCGCATTTCTAGCAATCACTTAAGTCTCAAGGGTGTGATGTTTAAAGGTTGGCACCTTAAAATCCTTGTTGGAGTTTGTAATACTTGTTGAACTTATAACCCTTGTTGGCCTTGCAATTACTTGTTGGCACTACGTAATACTTGTGGTCTTTGCATTACTTGTTGTGTTTACAATACTTGTTGATCACGAATGACCCTGCCACTATAGGGCTCAAGGTTAATATCGAAATATTTGGGGTTGGTGGTAGAATTAAATGCAACTTCTATGTTGGAACAAGGCCAATACTGCCAGCTATGCTGAGGGTTTTCTCTTGTGTTCTACACCAACGAAGGCTCATTTTCGTGGTTCATTTTCCCTTGTTTGTTGTTGGATGCGTTTGGGGGTTTCATGCTCTGTCCTGAGCTTTTCCCATGGACAGCGCACCATATAGGGTTTTATATGCAGAGATGGAGACTGAAACGAAGGTAATACTGTTGTGGGGAAAATGCACGGATCAACGAGCATTCTGATAAAGATAAAGATAGACTTACGGTGATAAAGATAGACTTACAAGCATTCTGCAAGTATAACAAATAAGTGAAGAGATTAGGGTTTAGAGATGTAGGTACCTTATTCAGAAGGTCGATCCTAGATTTTCCTCCGTCGCTCTTCAATGCTTATCCAGTTTTGCAATGCCCAGACTTGCAAAACAACTTAATACCCTTATCAAACGCATTTGACTACATATATAAGACTGATATCCATAATATAAAGATACATCAAACTATAATCAAACAGTAATCAAATCTAAGACACATTAATAGGTCATATTTGGAAAGAGAAGAACGTCTGATCTTTATTAATGAATGAAAGCAAGTACACAAAGTTATACCTTCTTTCAAGCTTGGCACTTCACGAAACCTAGATTCAAGGTCTCCTGCTTCTGTTCTCCAAGGATTCCAGCCTCTAATCAACTATGCTAGGGTTTACCAAAACTGAAGCACAAGAGTGGGGGATGAGGGTCTCCATTCCTCCAGCATAACTTTGTAATTGGGCTTAGTCCCCTCACATGGTTCTTCTACCCTCCTTATATAGTCAGTGAAGGATAGGAAAAGAAGTTATAACCGAGTAGGAGGTTCCCCAACCAACTTAACTTCCCAAAATTTTGATATTTTGACCAAAACAGGGGTGTATGCTACTCTACAATAGACAAAGTAGTGCACATATGGAGTTGAGCGCTACTTTGATGAAGCAAAGTAGGGTACACACGCTACTATCATGCATGTGCACCAGCGCTCATGTTGAAAAATGGCCAAAAACAAGCTTTTCTTCTCATTTTCAGGAGATGGTTTGGTCTGGAAAAATGTTCCTAAGGGTCATATACATCAAATGGGTCAAGAATGAGGTAATTTCAACCATTTTTAGTGTCCCAAATGACTCCTCCATCCACAAATGTCCTGTTGTGTGACTGAACTTGATCTCAAGAAGTGTCGTCATGTGACCAAGGCATGCAAGTATCGTCACGGACGGAGAGGTGTCATTTCAAGCTATAACAGATGCCCCCTAATGTATGAGGTCAGAGGGAGTGTGGGAAACGATGGCCGAAATACATTATAAATAAAAAAGAGTTGAATCATGGAGGAATGGAGAAACCAAGAATCATAGGCTCAAATGAAGTACCTGAAAGGAAAGGCAATGTCAGACAAACTCATCCTAGGGGTAACTGTCCATGTTCAAATGGTGGAAAATGAACTCCAAGAGGATACAATAATGATCCAAATACTGATGCATATATCATGGCCACTAAAATACAAGCATGGATCCATGAGGAACATAAGTGTAAACCTAACCACATAAATAGAAGGTGGATCTATGTCAAAACTGGAGAACATAGCCATAGAGAACAAGCTGGATCTATGTCTCATCAAGAGCCCAAAAAGTGTGTGGCTCAGTCTTGCACAACTTGGGTGATAACATAAATGAGGTGATGCTATCGAGGATCCCAAGGTCTTCATCCAAAAAACAACCCAAGGTACAAACCTATCCATGCGAATAAATGAGTTGATATCGAACATGGGAGGTATCGTTTAATTACCGGTCATTGATGTATACCATTAACAAACGCGAGGGTGTCCACCAATAATGTAAATGGAACCCAAGGTACCTAGTACATTCAAGCAAGTGCGAATAGGTAGTCTTATCGTAGAACACTTGAAGAATCCATCGGATAGGAGACATTGATGTATTCCCATCTATCCAATAGCGAGGGAAACTGCCACTAATGACTGCAATCCCCAAGGTACTAACTGAAACTCTAAACTTCATTCCCAGAGCACACTGAGTTGAATTCGATGGGAAGAAGTCCGTTGGAAGGGAGGCCTTAATGCATCCTCCATCATCCAACACGAGGGACACTCAACAGGTCTGAGCTGATTTGGAGTAGGACTGAACACATGATGAAACATACTGACACCAAGGAATGGCCGACACATGAGGTCAAGGAAACTGCAGAATGGCCGACATAGGTTGTATCCTTGAACAGTGAGCACGACACAAGAGTGACTGAGGCAGCTTTTAACACAAAGAGACCACGATACAAATCTGCAATGTAGGAGATATTAACAGATTCTCCAAATGATTGAAATACTAACCAAACGGAGGAGTAGGAACTCTAAGATCAAGTTTACCCTAAGGCCAACGCTAGAACCCAACTTGTTTGATAGACTCAAAATAGGTGCTTTGTTCAAGAAGATAGTTGACTTGCTGCCATCATATTGAAAGATATTTTAACATTCTTCCCTTCCCTTTCCTTTTTCATTTTTTAACGAGCTTGACAAAGAAATCAAGCATGCTAGATAGTATTTTCATATTTAAGGAGTCTGAAAAACCTAGAAGAAAACTCCATACACCTATCCGTGGATTTTATATCGAGCCCGGATTGGTCTGTGCTTGGTGGTGCTTTCTTGCTTATAGAGTTGAAAAACTTAAACAGTCCTCTATACACCTATCCGTGGATTTTATATTGAGCCTGGATTGGTATGTGCTCGGCAGTGTTTTCTTGTTTATAGAGTTGAAAAAACTTAAATAGTCCTCTATCAACCATCTCGTGGATTTCGCATCGAGCCCGAGTAGGTGAATGCTCGCTTGGTGTTTTCATATTTTAAGAGTCTGAAAACCCTAAAGATGACTCCAAATGTCCTTTTTCGTAAAGTTAGTCTCCTTCCCCGAAGAAGTGTAAAATTATGGAAGAAGAACGCTTCTAGCACATACAAGAGTATACCTAGAGTATACATTTTCCGTAAATTATCCACCAAGGCCCAGAAAAGGGGTAATTCTATACCTAAGTGGATGTCGGTTCAGTTATTTTAACGAGCCCGAAAAGACAACTATGCTCGGCAAACTTTTCCTATTTAAGGAGTCTGAAAAGGGCTTAAAAGAGCTCCATAGGGATATTTTTCGTAAAGGTTTAACGAGTCCAGAAAAGTAAACTCATGACCTCCTTACTGTTTTTAATGAGCTCAAAGGAGATACAAAAAATGCTCACAACTTCCTTACTGTTTTTAATGAGCTCAAAGTGAAGATGAAAGAAATGCTCATAGCCTCCTTACTGTTTTTAACGAGGTCGAAGGAAAGGTGGAAGAAATGCTCGTAACCTACTTATTATTTTTAACGAGCTCGAAGTAAAAGAAGAATGCTCGAAATGGGAGGAGACGAGTGTCAGGTACATGCGAAACTAGCTCCAATCGCATGGAACAAAGCTATGCCTAATGCAAGGAACATAAGAAAGATAAGTACACTCAGGGTGTGTCTCCTCCAGGTAAAAGGTGTCAAATTGTGAGGGAAAAATGATATAGGGCTTAGCGGAAATGAGATCAGAGATGGAGGCTTATACAACAGGCTAAAAGCGTGGAAGCTGGCATCAAGCTCATTAGCGCAAGCGGGATCATAACAGATGCATATGCAACTTGAACATAAAGATGGGAGCCTTATCAGGGATGGCCAAAAATATATGAGGAAGAAAGATATGAGGCTTCTTCTCAAAGTCATGGTAAATCTAAAAAGGCTCCCGAGCCTATGAGAAAAACTTAGCATGGGCACCAAAATGGCATAAGGGTGCTGACTAGGGTGACCCATGTTTGGTAGGCTCTGCTGTTGGACTGGTGCACGATGCATAAAGAGATGGCTAACACACCAATATCCAACAAGTTCGACCCTATGGTGAATTCGGATGGAAAAAGGTTCAAATGCAACATAACAGTGGGGAAGCCTAAACCTATATGCAAGGTTTCAAATATACCTGACATGGTCGCACAAGGTGTTGAAAAGGACCAGTAAGCAAGTATACATCCAGCTAAGAATCCTGTCTCCAAGAAACATTAGTACCAGGATCATATCTAAAACATATGTAAGGAAAGACCCGATACAAGTCACTGTGGTAGAAATACTTTCAACTTCACTATCATCAACAATAGGCATAAACAAGGCAAAGTTTTCAAATGAAGACTCTATGGTACCCAAGCCCGAGGACTTACTATCAACAAGATCAAGTTTAGGATGAAGATCAAAGCTGAAGGACATGATGGAATCTGCAGAAACAAATTTATCATCACAGGAGTTGAAAATTCTAGAAGCAGAATCAAACTCAGCAGGAGCACCAATTTGCGGATCTATAGGAGAGTCCAAAGACTCAACAGTAGGAAGATTAGACTTTAAGGTCAAACCAGGGCTAGACATAACTGCGACTAGATCAGCATCCAAATGAATGGCAGACTGTACTATAGACTCTAGGAAAACTTCAGCGGAAGGAATCATATCATCCCAGATAGAATACATATCTAAACATTCAGATGGAGGTGTCACTTGGTCAAAAGCCGAGACTTAGTCCCGAGAAGGTAAGCATGAACTCAGAGACTTCTTCTCAGTAGCATTTGAAATCAAGGAGCAATATCCCACATAAGTCCCATATGACATAGTAGTGCCTAATGACGAGGGATCAGACTGGTCTACAGTTGGGTAATAAGGAGGATCCACGAATGCAAGCTGGTCGATGGTGACAATGTTTTCGTTATGATGGAAATGCATCACAAGAAAGAGCATAGATACCACAGCATGCATATCATAAACATAATCACGCCCGAGGATCATATCAAAGTCCATTGGGTCCTTTAAAACCAGAAAATCAACTAAGACTATTTTTCCACCCAAGGTAACAGGTGCCTGACGGAGGAATCCGATCGGTCCACTAGGTCTTCTATCGAAGGTCAACGACCAATTAACAGTTGGAATAACATTAGGGAAACCCAAATCTCTCCAAGCATAAGTGGATACGATACTAACAGAATCTCCTTCATCAACAATGCATCGATCAACCATATGGTTCCTGATATCAACCTTTATCTGGAAAGGTGTCGAAGAAGGAAGACGAGGCTCGGCTAGACTATTCCAATCAAAGGAAACGGTCCTAGAGCTTGGTAGGGGTTCACATGGCACAGATGAAGTGCCCCCTTTTTCAGGAACATCCAAACTGGTAATGCAGAAGACTTCAGCAATAGGTGCATCAATCTCTGAAGGACTGATGGGATTGGTCGAAGATTGCATCGATTCGATCACTTCACTCTCCGAAGGAAGAGTGGGGTTGACCAAATATTGCATTGGTTCAACCACTTGATCAACCAAAGGTTGATCTGACTATATGGAATCAATAGACAACTCAGGAACAGAGATTCCTTCAGACATGGACCACACTCTTCGTACCTCTGGAATGGCAGGGCATCGATGAGTAAGGTGATATTCCTTACAAAGTTTACAAGGGAACTTTGGTTTCTCTCCTATAGGTTTAGAATCCTTTACAACGTCACTACTCTTAGAATGACTAGCATTAGCTGACAGCTTGCCCCCAGCATGACTGGCAGTGGCTGGTTGCTCAGATGCATAAGACTTTTGAACTAAGGACCACACTTTTTGCACTTCTAGAAGTATAGGGCACAAGTAAGTAAGGGGATCTCCCTCGCAAAACTTACAAGGGAACTTAAGCTTCTGTTTGTTTGGTTTGTTGATGATGTCAACTCCCTCAGCATGAATTGTAGTGGCTGATATGGTGTCTCCAGTATGACTCACAGGAACTGGTGACTTGTCATTAATATGACTAGCAGTGATCAATGACGTGTCCTCAACATGAGTGACAGTGGTTTAAGAAAAACTTTTAGTATGATTTTCAGTGACTAAAATTTTTCTCTCGGCATGACCTCCAGAGGCTAGGTAGGTGCCCCTTGCATGACTTGCAGAGGTTGCATTGCTGCCCCCTTGTTTTGGCATCTTCTTCCTATTCTTCCTCTGTCTATTCCTTTTAGACTGCTGGCTACTAGTATTTCTACTTTCGCCACATGAGGTAGAAGGAGGAGGAGAAGATGTTACTAGCAAAGGAGGCACAGGGTTTTGATGCTCTTGATTTGAGGTGCTCACAAAAGAAGCGTCAGGAGCATGCAAGGAATTCAGAGTGGAAAACAACCAAACCGGAAGCCCTATGGTGAATCCAGGAAGATTCAAAGTAGCCATTAAGGGAGTACCAATGTTTCCAATGAATGGAACAGCACCAGGATCCCCCGGAACAGGGGTAACTTGATTAGCACTTGCCGGAATGCTAGACATAGTTTCCTGCTCAAATGAGCAAGAAGTTCTCTAAGGTAAACTAAGACAAGTAGCACAAAGAGCACACCACTAAAAAAGGTCCTAGGTAAATCAAACCAGGAAAACAGTTACCCGGGGTCCACAATACAATGACTAAGGGTGCAAGCGATGGAATCACCCAACTGCCCTTCCAAAGACCTTCAAGGGATTTCCTCCCATGTCTGTCCTAGGTACAGCAGATATACCCTCCACTGTCACCTGTGTATGAACCTATGGTCAGATACTAAGGATACCACCACACCGAAAAATCCTAGGGGAACAGTCTCTGGTCGAATCAGAAGGCATGGGCAGGGTAACTGAGCCCGAAACTCAAAAGATTCCCCAAACGCGACCCAATCCTAGTATATGCTCGAAACAGAAAGTAGGAGGAGTATTCCCAACAATCTGATCTCACAAGACCTACTGCATAGATCCCAGGAAAGCTTTGAATGAAGTGGGTTTACATGCGATAGTCGAACTACGATTTTTGAGTAATGTGTGATCTTGGGTGGTTTAAGGTGTTTTAAACCCAAGATCCTAACCAAGACTAGTTGGTGTAGTGTAACCTAGAAAAGAAAATGTTGCTAGTACATTTTATTAGAGTTCATTTTAAAGGTTACTTGCTTACTCAAAAAGGTAGTGGGTGTGTGAGAGTGGTTATAGTAGAGATAGAGTACTGAAAATGAAATGTTTACCACCAACAAATCTTTTCTTTTCAATGCAAGTCTTAAAATTCTGATCTAGAATGCATATGCAAATGCAATTTTTAATCTTTCAAATGCAAAAAGGATAAAAATAAAGTCTAAATGTACAAAATTAAACTCAAAACCTAAGAATGCAGCTACTCAAACAAATAGGTATGCAAAACAAAACGTGTTCTTTTGATGCAAAGCACTCTAAACTCTTTTAAGCCACTTGCAAGGTACTCTATTCAGAAGATAAATCAAAATTCTTTATGCTTTTCAAAGGTAAGAAACAAAAACTGAAACTACCCTACTATCAAGGCAAAGCAAAGAAACTTTCAGGTTATCTTTATGAAACAGTAAAAGCTACCAAATATGACTTTCAAATTCTTATTGATGTAAGCATGCCAAACATTCGGAAAAGAGCACGAAAACTAATTTAAGACCCAAACGAAGAAAATGACCTACGAATAAGTATGGTTTGGTAATGTCAGGTCTGCACATAACAATGCAAACAAGGTCTTGAACAACAACCAAAACACTTGAGCTTTCACTACAAAAGAAAACTTAAAAGCATAAGAGAGGATAAAAACCCAATCTAAAAGAGAAATTTCACTCAAATAGATACAAACAGGGTCAAGAAGACTCAAGAGGTTTCAAATCCAGTGGAAATGGCACAAGCAGGTTCAGTCAGACTCAAATTAGGGTACAAAACACCAAACGAGTCCACAACCCCCCAACTTGGTTCAACAAGCCCCAAAACTTTCCAAACAAGCCCAAATTGATCAAAAGAGGTTCAAATCATGAATGTAGGATCAGTACAAGGATGGGAGACCACTTACAGGGGTTTAACATAGACCTCGGGTCATCAGGGACCACAAAAATGCAGCCAGAACCCCCAGATTTGGGTCCACAACCCAAAAAACTAAAAAATTTAAACCCATATTTTGAGTGCTACTGTGTATGAAGGAAACTAGCGCCTAGGGAGCTACTGTACTGCACAACAGTAGCGTACATGTTGAAAAAATTGAAAAAATGGGGTTAAAACCCCCCACACCTGGGTCCACAAGGGTTTGCAAGGGCCGGGAAGGGTCTGTAAAATCCTAGTAGGGTCAAACAGAGCCTACTAACTGATTCTAATCAAGAAATTGAACAAAGACCTTCAAACAAAACTAAAGAAATGACCTTGGATACCCCTAAGCAGTTAGGCTTTCCCCAGCGGAGTCACCATTCTGTTGTGGGGAAAATGCACCTATAGTTTAGGGGAGAAACTACCAACTTACGATGACAAAGATAGACTTACAAGCATTCTGCAAGTATAAAAAATAAGTGAAGAGATTAGGGTTTAGAGATGTAGGCACCTTATTTAGAAGGTTGATCCTAGCTTTTCCTATGTCGCTCTTCAATGCTTATCCAGTGTCGCAATGCGCAGACCTGGAAAACAACTTAATACCCTTCTCAAACACATTTGACTACATATATAAGACTGATATCCATAATATAAAGAGACATCAAACTATAATCAAACAGTAATCAAATGTAAGACACATTAATAGGTCATATTTGGAAAGAGAAGAACGTCTGATCTTTATTAATGAATGAAAGCAAGTACATAAAGTTATACCTTCTTTCAAGCTTGGCACTTCATGAAACCTAGATTCAAGGTCTCCTGCTTCTGTTCTCGAAGGATTCCAGCCTCTAATCAATTGTGCTAGGGTTTACCAAAACTGAAGCACAAGAGTGGGGGATGAGGGTCTCCATTCCTCCAGCATAACTTTGTAATTGGGATTAGTCCCCTCACATGGCCCTTCTACCCTCCTTATATAGTCAGTGAAGGATAGGAAAAGAAGTTATAACCAAGTAGGAGGTTCCCCAACCAACTTAACGTCCTAAAATTTCGATATTTTAACCAAAACAGGGGTGTACGATACTCTACAATAGACAAAGTAGCGTACATATGGAGTTGAGCGCTACTTTGATGAAGCAAAGTAGGGTACACACGCTACTATCATGCCTGTGTACCAGCGCTCATGTTGAAAAATGGCCAAAAACAGGCTTTTCTGCTCATTTTCAGGAGATGGTTTGGTCTGGAAAAATGTTCCTAAGGGTCATATACATCAAATGGGTCAAGAATGAGGTAATTTCAACCATTTTTAGTGTCCCAAATGTCTCCTCCATCCACAAATGTCCTATTGTGTGACTGAACTTGATCTCAAGAAGTGTCGTCATGTGACCAAGGGATGCAAGTATGGTCACGGATGGAGAGGTGTCATTTCAAGCTATAACAAATACCCATCCCTGATTTATGCTACGTTTCCTGCTATTTTGTTTGAATACAGTTCGATAATACTCTGAGGGTTTGACTTCATATGGTTTGTTTGATTAGTAGGTGTATGTTGGCATTTCTCTTCTACGTGGCTACTAGATGATGGCCAGTACTTGACTTTGATTGCGTTGCAAATGGTAAGTTCAGAGTTCACCATTCCTTAACTCCTCCTCTCGCCTCTGTGGAGTGATACTGTTTGTATTTTATATGAGGAACTTCGTGAACCCGGTTTGGGTTTACTGCAACAATTTTTGGGTTCTTGGAGGTCGTCGTTGGCTTGACCATTGTGAAATGTATCTATTGTTTTTTTTTATGGCCCTGGAGGGTTTTAGTGTAAGGTTTGGCCATTCAGCTGAATGTTGAACTTTGTATAAGCTATTGGTCATAATTCCAAGTATAAACCTAGGGTTTGCATATCTGCGTATTTTGTTTTGAAAGAATCCCTGGACCTGTTGTTGGCGGGAAAATCTACCCTATAGCAAGGAAACTAATGCTATCAACTTGGTTGGGGTGACAGGTAAGTGTATTGATGCTATTACAGAGACATTTACAAAAAGAAATAAGTTGTATATCTTGGGAACACACCTTTCAATCGAAGTTTGATCCTAGCCTTGACTTGATCTCATGTTCAACTTCCAAATCTACCTTCCTTTCAGTAAACCTGCAATAACAATACCTTTCTCAAAACATTTTGGGCAATATATAAAGCTTCAAAGAAACAAAAATAATGTTTAACATTCATCATTGACCAAAACAGATCCAAATTAAGATGCCATTTCATAGCACATTTAAATTGGAACAAGAAAGACACTTCAACCTTTATTTGTCAAAAATAGAATGATGTACAAGTATACCTGATCATGAAACAGGCTCCTGCAACTTGATTCTGGGCTCTTGCTCTTCTCTGGCTTGGCTGGCTTCAACATCAAATCCTCCAATGTCTTAAAGTTTCTCCATCAACTCATCCTCTAGGTTCTCTAGCTATAATTTCCAACCCTTCTCCTTTAACCTTCTTTGTATTTATAGGATTAAAGAAGTAGTTCTGGTCGATGGAGGAAGTTGGGGAAGTTAGGAAACTACCATCAACTAATCCTCCTCGAGGAATTAATTTATTTTTTAATCATCTTTTAAGATGTACGCGACTCTTGTTCAGTGGAGTAGCGTATAGGGCGCTACCCTAGTGCTTAACAACTAGCACTCATTCGATTTTAAATGGTGAGCGCTACTATGCTGAGAAGGAGTAGCGTATACTTGGCTATGGGCACTACTATGATACACTGGAGTAGCGTATGGGAACTAGTCTCTTTGAGTAGAGTAGCGCTCATATCTCAAAATGATATTTTTTGGGGTTTTCCAATAATGTCAGGAAATAGAGTGAGTTGACATGTCATCCAAGGTCAACATGCTCCTTCATCCAAGTTGTCCTTTTGTGTGATCAGCAGCTCAGGGTGATCACGGACAGAGAGGTGCAAGTTTGACCTATAACAGATGCCCCCTAATGTGTGAGGTCAGAGGGAAATGATGGTCGAAATACATTATAATCCGAAGCCAGAGGAGGAGCAAAGAAACCGCAGAAAAAAAGTCACGAGAAACCTACAACAAAGATCAAGGTCAGCGAGCAATTACATTTTGACATCTTATAGATGTGCAGTGTGATACAACATGATCTCCGATACATAACAAGGAGATGTATATAAAGCATGGCCACTTGGAATACAAGCGTGGATCCATGTCAAACTGAGAGATCATAGCCATAACAACAAACTGGATCTATGTCTCATGTAGAGCCGAATATAAGTGAGGCTTAGTCTTGTGCAGCTTGGGTGATAACAAAATGAGGTGATGTCATCCAAAATCCCAAGGTCTTCATCCAAAACAACCCTAGGTACAAACCCTAACCATGTGAATAGATGAGCTGATAGTCGAACATGGGGGGTATTGTTTGATTACCGGTCATTGAAGTATACCGTTAACAAATGCGCGGACTTCCATCGATAATGATGATGGGGTCCAAGGTACCAAGTACGATTCGCCAAATGTGAATAAATGGACTTGGAGTCGAACACTTGGGAATCCTGTCGAAGAAGAGACATTGATGTATTCTCATCATTCAACAGCGAGGAAAATTGCCACTGGTGACTGCAATCTCCAAGGTACTAACCAAAACTCTAAACTTCAATCCCAGAATAATGAGTTGATGTCGATGGGAAGAAGTCCGTTGGAAGGGAGGCCTTAAATCATCCTCCATCATCCAACTCGAGGAACACTCAACTGGTAAGAGCTGATATGGAATAATATGTAACAAGACTGACACTAGGAAGACCGACACATGAGGTCAAGGTAAACTGCAGAATGGCTGACACAGGGTATATCCTTGAACATTGAGCATGACACAAAGTGACTCAGGCAGTTTCTGACATAATGGGGTAAATAAGTCTGAAATGTAAGAGACATTAGCAGACCCTCAATATGGTTGGAAGAATAACCAACCGGGGGAGTATATAACTCGGAGGAAAGGTTCACCCTGAGGTCAAAAACAAAACCCAAACTGACAAGATAGACTCAAGTAGGTGCTGTGTTCAAGGATAGAACTTGACTAAAACTGCCTTTGACAATGAAGATATGATATGTCTTTCCCGTTCCTTATTCCTTTTAGATAAAAGAATACCCTTCTTGTTGTTTTAATGAGTCCAAGAAAGAATGAAAACTCAATAGATCCAACCATGTAAATAATTTAATGAGCCCATGGGAGGAAGACTCAGGACCTTCTTCATTATTTATAGAGTTCGAAGAAGAGATAGAAGATTACTCTATATTTATTGATCTCTGGATTTTAATATCGAGTCGAGATCTGTTCTTGCTCGCCGGTGTTTTCAATTTTAAGGAGTCTGAAAAACTTAAACAATAACTCCATATATCTGCTCGTGGATTTTAGTATCGAGCCCAAATAGATTAATGCTCACCGGTGTTTTCCTGTTTATAGAGTCTGAAAAACTTAAACAATCCTCTTTTCACCTATCCGTGGATTTTATATCAAGCCCGGATTGGTCTGTGCTCGGCAGTGTTTTCTTGTGTATAGAGTTGAAAAACTTAAACAGTCCTCTACTTACCCTCTCGTGGATTTCACATCGAGCCCGAGTAGGTGAATGCTCGCAGAGAGGATCCAAAAGGTCCTTTTTCGTACAGTTAGTCTCCTCCCTCAAAAAAGTATAAAACAATGAAAGGAGAACTCTTCTAGCGCATACAAGAGTATACCTAGAGTATACCTTTTCCGTAGTTAATCCACTTAGGCCCAGAAAAGGGATAATTCTTTACCTGAGTGGATGAGCCTTCGATTACTTTAATGAGCTCGAAGAGGAGAAGCTTGCTCGGCAATCTTGTTTAGGTTTAAATAGTCCAAACAAGAGCTTAAAATGACTTAAAGGTCAGCTTCTAGGATCATAGCTTCATACCCTGCCAAAACTAGGTCTTCAACAAAATATTAGTCGATGCGGAAAAAATCTCGAATGATATATGAATTTGAAATATTTAGCTAGTTGACAAGGTCTATCATCAAGAAATTTTAAACTTAGGAGATGAATCCGACAACAATTAAGTGAAAATTGAGCTTGGATCAGTGTTATACCGTATTGTGTGTTTCAATTAATTAATTAGGGATTTTTGAAATGTTTGAAACTATAGAAAATTAACAATTATGGGTAAAAATAAAAATCCAATTTATATATAATTTCATTGTTTAAAAATCAATTTTCAATTTGTGTTGTAGGGCAAAAATTGGGGCAACATTTTGCAAATTTCAAATCTCCATTGCGATCGAACCGAGCATCCAACCATCAAACTTCCTCCACCAAGTTGAAATCTCCCTGACTTGCATTTTAATGGTTTATTTTTCAATTTTTGAGCAAAAATAGCTTTGCAACGCAATGTTCATAAGTGTTTATAAGCGGGCGCTACTGTGTAAACAAAGCAGTAGCGTATAAACTCGAAGGGCGCTAATTTGCTCAAGCAGAGTAGCGCCTACACGCAACTGTGTAGTATACACAGTAGCGTACATACTTGAAAGCTTATATACCAGTGCCGAGACTCAAAAAAAATTGGTTTTTTGTGCAGGATGGTCCTTCAATGGAGGGAGAGGGAGCATGAGGACATGGATAGGTTGGCCATGCAAGATCCAGCTACCCTCCATGCACTCCGAAGATGCGGTTTGTTGAAGTTTTATCAAACCGTAAACATGAGGGATTTAAATAAACTGTTTCGAAGACTGATTCAGTATTGGGATGTGGATACCAACACCTTTGTCATCCATGGGCAAACATTGGAGCTTACTCTTGATGACATATACTTTATTACTGATCTCTCAAGGAGAGGAGATGTGATCAATCTGAAAGGGTCTTCTCGTTTGGGTGCACGATCCGTGCAAGAGTATGTGAATACTTATTGTGTTGCCGGAGCGGAAAAATCGGGAAGCCAAGTCTTGATTTCAATAATTGATGGTCTCCCTTTGAAAGTGATAGTGAGCATGATCAACTGAGTAGCCGGTAGTGCATCACAACACTTAGCTTCCAGGCATTCTATGCATATTGGTGTACAATGCTTGCACGGTCATGTTTATGATTGGAGTACTAGTTTGCTGGCAAACATGAAATCTCAATTGACAGGTTGCAAATCCGGCACAATGAAGAATTTTGGGTACGGTAGTATTTTGTGTACCTTCTTCTTTGAGAGGATGCCTGCTATCAGTTTGGGGATGCCTCTACCACAGGTTAACCCCCGTGAGCCCAGACTAGGCCGTTGGGGTGACATTTTCCTCCGCTAGGGTGGTGGGGAAAGTCACTATTGTTATCATACTCATGATTTCTGCGGGTGGTGGGAGAGTCACTATTGTTATCATACTCATGATCCAGAGTTGGTGCTTCCTCCAGGTGGAGCCTGGGGAGATATTGGTATGTTTAAATTTTGAGAATTTATTTAATTTTTTCAAACATTTTCAAGTATTTGATTTTTATGAATGAGTTTTGAAGTTCTAATAAAGTGTCATATGCAGATGTTGGGCCTATTCGTCCTGAGGGACATCCTACCATCTATGTGAGGCCAGCTGATATTACCGCAGTGGATGCTATGTTGGGAACCCTGGAGAGGAAAATAAGTCGGTTGACTCATGAGATTCCTGCATGCCGTATGGATCAGATACCTGTTGACATGCAGGAAGATGTTGTTGGGGTGCCCCCAGCATGGCTTAGGGTGCTGCGGAGGGTTGCTAGGCTAGTCATATGCTATTGCAATGCGGTAGATGATGATGAGGTCCCTTCTTCTCCATAGGAGAAGAAAACATTCTATGTATATATTTTTGAGGCTACTATGCCCAGCTTTTGTACTTTTATGACGTGACTTGATAAACCTGTGACTCAAAAACTCATATTTTTTGATACAGTATCGACTATATACAGTATCGGTTATTTACATGTGTATGTGTTTTAATTTTATGTGTGCAATGTTGTTTATGACAATGTATGATGCAAATGCCAATCTAACACATAATTTGCTAATGAATCAGCTAAAGTGTTTAAACTCCTTGGAATGTGTTCATATCTGATAGAATGAAATTGTCTTTCCAAAAGTCTAACTCGTAGAAACTGACGTAGCAATCCTGGATCCCTAATCTGATAGACACCTGTTAACTGAAATACAATTAATTGTGAGTCAAGCCTTACCTCTAGGTATGAAATGCCATGACTGAGAGCATCTCGGAGAAGTTCTATAACTGCACTGTATTCAGCCACATTATTCGTGGTAGGTCCCAAACAAACCCCCCGCGAAGAGACAAGTTGGTCAGCGGGTGAATAAATGACCCAAGCTGTTGCAACCAACTGACAGGTGTGGCGACTAGCGTCATTAGCAAATCCTAAGAAATGTTCGGTTGACATCTGGTACACAAAACGAGAAACACACATAAGATTACCTAACGAGCATAACAAACTAGCTTTACAAAAAAAATACAACTATGTTACAAGAAAAAGTATTTTAGCCTAGGCGTAGTACTTCTTCAAGTAGAGCCCATTTCTAGGCTCGGCCAACTTATTACCTTCGTAATCTACCAGTTCGTAGGAACCTTTCTTCAATACTTTGGAAATTATAAAAGGTTCGAGCCACCTGGATTTAAATTTTCCAGGTCCTAAAGGTTCTTTGTCTTGATCCCAAAGTAAGACCAAGTCTCCTTCAATGAAAACCCTAGGTTTGACGGATTTGTCGTACTGTACTTTGACTCGTTTTTTGTGAACTTCGTTTGTTGTAAGCGCATCCCGGCGCTGTTCATCTAGATGTTCTAAGTGTAACAAACGTTCTTCGAGTATTGAAGTGTCGGGTAGTAACTGAACTGCTAGTTTTAGCGAAGGAATCTCGCATTCAATCGGGACAACTGCTTCTATCCCATGCACAAGTTGGAAGGGAGAGAAACCGGTAGCAGTCTTAACGTTGGCTCGGTAAGCCAAAAGAGCCGGGTATAGCATGATGTGCCAGTTATTTCGACTGGCATTAACAGTTCTTTGCAGTATAACTTTTAAAGTTTTGTTCACTGCTTCAACTTGTCCATTTGCCTGAGGATAGTATGAGGACGAATGTTCTTGTTGAAAACCAAGCATTGTATATAACTCAGTCATCATGCTATTTTGGAAATGATTGCCATGATCAGTCACTATCTCTTTAGGTATGCCAAACCATGCTATGATCTGATTAAACACGAAATAAGCGGCAGTTTCTCCATCCGCCTTAACAGTAGGCATTGCCTCTGCCCACTTAGTAAAGTAGTCAACGACAATGATGATGTAATGATGTCCTCCAGCTGAAACTGGATTGCATGTCATGAAATCAACCCCCCATTTTGTGAAGGGAAATGCTGTAATTACAGGATGAAGAGGAGCTGGGTGTGCCCTCATTTTCTTATTGAAAAACTGACACGGTCGACAGTGTTTCACTGCTTCCACACAATCTTTAAAAATCGTGGGCCAAAAATATCTGGCACGCAGTATCTTCTGAGCTGTTGCCAACCCGAAAATATGTCCCCCACAAGCTCCACTGTGGGCATCATTTAATACTGCTTCGGCTTCTTCCCGAGTTAAGCAGCGTCGTAAAATGGAATCTACCCCACGTCGATATAAAGTATCTGAGATGATAAGGTAGTTCTTCGCATGGCTTTTGAGCTTGCATCGCTCTTCTCGGGAAAAAGTGGTAGGACACCTCAAAGTCTGGAGATATATTAAGATATCTCCGTACCATGGGTCAGAGGAGGCAATGAGGAAGATATGTTCATCAGGGAATGATGTTTCTTCCTCAACGCGTTCTAGGTCACTTGGAAATTCTGAGATTAACTCAGCGAACACTAGTGATTTTTTCGATTTGGCTGATTGGAATACCAAATCGAATTCCTGTAGGATCACAATCCATTTATTGTATTTACCACCGATGATTTGTCGAGTGAGAACGTACTGGAAAGGATTGACTTCTGCTATCACAGTAGTAGTTCGTAAAAGTATATAGTGACGAAGCCTCTGTATCGCATAGACCGCAGCAAGTGCTAACTTCTCAACATGCGAGTATTTAACCTCAGGCGCTATCAATGCGCGAGAAAGATAGTAGACAACATGTTCTTGGAGCATATGATCTTCCTGAACCAAAACTATACCAATTGTAGTAAGAGACGCTGCCAGGTATAAAAGAAAATCTTTTGAGTAATCTGGCGGGCTCAACAAGGGTGCTGAAAGGAGTGCCTTTTTTAAAGCTTCAAAAGATGCTTGAGCAGCTTCATCCCACACAAAGTAGGAATCTTGTTTGAGTAGCCTCATAAAACCTTTGGTAATTTTGGCGTAGTTTATGATAAATCGCCGTAAGAAATTGGACATGCCTTGCAGACTTTGAAGTTGTCGCAAGGTGCGAGGAGGAGGCAGATTTACAATCGCCTCTACTTTAAGTGGGTCAACCATTATACCACGATTAGAGACAATGAAACCCAGTAAACGTCCTGATTCAACACAGAAGACACACTTATTCGGATTCAAACGAATCTTATACTTTCTGCATCTTTCAAACACTTGTCTAAGGCGGGCCGGATGGTCCCGTCTCTTTCGAGATCGCGCTGAGAGATCAACCAAGTAAGGTTCTACAATTTTTTTGATATCATGAAAAGCAAAATTCATCACTCGCTGGAAGGTAGCTCCAGCATTCTTCAAGCCAAATGGCATTTTTCGATAAGCGAAGGTCCCCCACGGGCAAATCAAAGCTGTTTTATGTTGGTCTTCGGGTTTAATTTCTATTTGATTGTATCCCGAAAAACCATCCATGAAAGAGAACATCTCATGTCCCGCACAAGCATCTATGATTTGATCAATAAATGGTGTGGGATAGTTGTCTTTCGGACAAGCTTTGTTTAAATCCCGGAAGTCAATACAAACTCTAATAGTGCCTTGCTTCTTATCAACCGGAACGGGATTTGAAACCCATTCCGTCATATCGATCGGATAAATGAAACCAGTTTTGAGCAACTTTTCAACCTCCGCCTTGATGGCGGCTGCTTTTCTAGGGTTTACGAGATAGATCTTTTGTCTCACAGGTTTCGCGTTAAGGTATGTCGTGATGACATGCTCCACAATGGTTGGGTCAATACCTGGCATCTCCTCATATGACCTGGCAAAAACGTCGTGGAATTCTTTAAAAAGTTTTGTATATAGAGCTATCTCTTCTGGAGAACAGTCTGCACCAATAAAAATGTTTTCCACAACCCCGGGTTTGGTGGAAATGTTGATTGGAATTGTTCTCGATATATTGGCCATATTTCCTTCAGCATAAACAGCTCTCGAAGTAGAAGGAAAAGATGACAAATCAACCAATCCACCGGGTCTCACAGGGAATTCTCCTCTCTCAATTTTGTCTAGATCAGGAAGCATGTAGGACCTATGATGCATATGTTCCCAAGGTTGGTCCAGGCCCATCATAACTTCTAAGATGGCTTCATTAGATGGCAAAACCGTATCTAAAAAATCGAACGAGTGAGTGGAATTCAGTGACCATGCCGGGGCATAGTCCATATCTGACTCAACAGAGACTAGTGGAGTCATGATATATTCCATTGCAGTGTGTTGAGTTTCCATATAGGCCACCTCTGCAATGGAGGGAGGCACAAAAGGTTCTGACATGGTAGGAAGGATCCAAGGATCAGTTCTTAAACCGACCGTAAATGTTTCGGTAGCAGTACCCACATCAAAACGCATAAAAAGAACAGGGGAGGGGAGGTCAAAAGTGCCTATTAACGACCCATATAGCCCTGCTCCTAAACTCTCCTTAACCGGGGTGGTTTGATCAACCAACAGAACTGTGGTTTCCGAAGAAGTCTGGTTGTTTCTCTGAGTGAAAGAAAGTTGATCGACTGTAACGATCTTACCTTCAAATGGGAACATGACCACTCGAAAAACTGTCGATGCAATGGCTCGCATGGCATATGTCCAACTCCTGCCTAACAACATATTGTAATCAAGCGGAGCATCCAGAACTTCTACTTCAACAACAACTGTCTTACCGGCCAAAGTGACATCAAATGATGGCAAAACTCCATGTGTACGGAAAGTTCTGCCATCAAATGCAGTAAGCAGTGTGTTGGAAGGGGCTAACTCAGGAGAACCTAAAGCTTTCCAACAGGAAATTGACATTACGCAAGTCGATGCTCCCTCATCTACTACAGCTCGTCTGATGGTCATTGGACCATGAACGACCTCAATCTAAAGGGCAATGTGATAGGGTAACTGGTATTTGAAATCAGTCATATCAAATCGCGTAGACATGTTGGAGGATTCCATACTCCCAATAGCTGCCAGAAGTGCATTTCATTGTAAAGGACAACTCTGCAAGACTTCTAGAGTAGACATGGCACAAGGGGTCTGGGCTAAATCTTCAACCACATTGTAGTTAGAAGCAGCCCGTGTGTTGGGATTTTGCGATGCC
The DNA here is from genome assembly GCA_027924585.1 of Larix kaempferi. Taxonomy (NCBI): domain Eukaryota; kingdom Viridiplantae; phylum Streptophyta; class Pinopsida; order Pinales; family Pinaceae; genus Larix; species Larix kaempferi. The sequence continues at coordinate 23,295,618 of BSBM01001022.1, forward strand.
CTCTTCAAGACACCTTTCAGAATCTTGGGCATTGGGTCCATAGGTATGTGGAGTGGAGTGGAGGATTCAGGAATCTCCTTATCCTTTTTCTGCGCTTCCGGGGTATAGTTCCTGGCTCTAGTTTGCAAAAGTGCATCCAAATTAACCATATTTATAAATGTTTGATCAACCGAAGCATGCGAAGTGCCCCCAGTTTTGGAGGTGCCAGAAGTTGAGCCTTGCCTTTTAGGGAAAGGATCTTTCAAGACGGCAGGCTTCTTTTCTCTTAAGAGCTTCTGGGCTTCTTCAAGCAGAGGGCATTGGTGAGTAAGGTGGTTTTGCTCGCAAAGTTTACAAGGGAACTTAACCTTCTTTTCCTCTTTGTTACCCTCTTCAGCATTGTCTTTTTTGGGCTTTTGTTGGTTCCCCTCTCCTTTCTTTCCCTTCTTTTTGTTGTTGGGCTGCCGAGGGCCCTTTTGATTGTTCTGGACCTGGTTGACAGGCTCAGAAGTAGAAGGAGAGGTTGTGATGGAAGAAATATCTGCAGTCGATTGTTTGACAGCTAAGGCATGGACCTGTTTGGTCAGTGCTTCGAAGGCTGCAGAGTCAACTGAACCCACTATGCCGTCAGCATGTGGTCCAGGTTTGGGTCTACTCATATCAGTGTTTGATCTCGGTGCGTCAGGTATAATCTCGTAGAGTAAACCAGATTGTGCATATACAAGGTCTAACTATTGAGTCCTTAAGATGGCTTCTTCTTCATTGGATACTCCAGATGTAGCTACTTCCTTAGAAATATAAGGAAGGAGTGATTTCAAGTACCACTCAAGAAGGAACTCCGGAGGTATGTTGGCCTTAATGAGCCTCTTCCGTCTTCGCCACTCCTGAATGTGGTCAGATAAGTGAGTGGCTTTATTTTGTCTAAAAGTAGACAAAAGTTCTGTTCCGGCATCATACTGAACAGGAAGCTGGAAGTGATTCAAAAAGACGGTTTCTAGATCCCCAAAACTAGAGAAAGTAGCCGCAGGTAACTCAATGTACCATTTGGCTGTAGGACCAGTTAAGGTCCTTTGGAACAATCTCAATATGATGGAATCCTCATTTAATGAATTGGAAGAACACCATAAGTGGAAGGTAGTGACATGGTCACCAGGATCTTCACCTGCTTTGCCTTTGAACTTTGGAATATCCGAAGGTAATTTGGTGGGAACTGATGGACATGTGGCATTATGACACACAGGATCATTTGTCAATTTAGAAAGGTCTGGAAAATTTAAAGTTGCCAGAAAAGGTAGACGAGGCCGGTAAGATGGTACTTGATAAGGTGAACCACCCATCGATTGACCCATGAATTGTTGGTAGGGGTTTCCCCCAGCCATCTGGTGATAAGGGTTGCCCCCAGTTAACTGTTGGTAGGGGTTTCCCCCAGTTATTTTTTGGTAGGGGTTGCCCCCTGCCATCTATTGTTGTATGAAAGAGTTATTAAAATTTCCCTACCCATACGAGAGTGGATTAGTGCTTTGCAGGTTCATCCACTGTGGCTGGGTATTAGCCCCGCCATATTGTTGGTTAAAGATATTACCCCCTCCCCCTGAGAATAAGGAAAAAGGGGCATTACTTGCAGGCATACTACATTGGTTCATGTTAGGGCCTACAAAGGTATTGAAACCAGTAGAAGCTGATGTGGACGGTGCAGTCATGGTACCCATGACTGGCATGTTTGCAGAAGCACTTGGTCCTACCACAGGTGTGGAAACCCAAGTACTAGGAATCTGATATAACGGTTGAGAAGTAGAAGGTGTTGCACAGTTGACCATACTGCTAGGTCCAACAGTAGGTGTAGGAATAGATGCCATTGTTGTAGAACTAGGCATACCTAATGTACTAGTGTTGAAACTGAAAGATGGAGTAGGCACAGATGTGGTTTGTGCCTGACTTGGTGTAGCAATAAAAGAAGGGTTAACTTTGTTGGTGTTCATACCTAAAGTGGGTGTTTGGGGAACCCCCTGTTCACCTCCTAAGTTAGACATCAGATGTCCAAGAAAGGAGTGATCTGCACTGAAAAGGGGCTGCTGGAAACCAATAGGTGACAGAAGCAGAATTCTAGTATTAGTTAAAGGAGGATTGAAAGGAGTGTTGTACTCCGCGGAAGTAAGATCTTCCACCTCAACTGTACTAAAGTGTTGCTGATCTGTGGTACCTGGTAGTGGTTCCTCAGGAACCTCAATTTCAAGGTTTTCTGTTACAAGGATTTCTTCAAGTAATTCAGTTTCAGGAGTAAATTCTGAAAAAATACCGGGGTTTACCCGCTGTCGTCTAGCTGGTTGTATAGGTTCTGTTCTAACTGGTGGAAGGTTTTGAATCCTTCTCGATCTACGAAGTTGTTGATTCTCCGTGATTATAAATATAAAATAACAGACTAGAACCTAGTGGCCACTACAACTAGGGGGCAAACAGCACGCCAACTAAAAAAATTCTAAGTATACAAACCAGGAAAACAAAGATGCCTTCCGGAGAAGAGTCTGGGAAGATGAGGGCCCAGAACAGATCAACAAAGGAAGAAAGACAGTTACCCAGGGTCCACAATACAATAACTAAGGGTGAAAGCGCTGGAATCACCCAACCACCCTCCCAAAGACCTGCAAGGGGTTTCCTCCCACGTCTGTCTTAGGTACAGCAGATATACCCTCTGCTGTCACCTGTGTATGAACCTAGAGTCAGATACTATGGATACCACAACACCGAAAACTCCTGGGGGAATAGTCACCGGTCGAATCAGAAAGCGTGGGCAGGGTAGCTAAGCTCGAAACTCGAAAGAGTCCCCAATACGCAATCCGATCATGGCGTATGCTCGAACAGAAAGTAGGAGGAGTATTCCCATAAACTGATCTCGCAATGACCTACTACATAGATGCCAGGAAAATTTTGAGTGAGGTGGGTTTACCTATGATAGTCTCACTACGATTTTTGCGCAATGTGTGATCTTGGGTGGTTTAAGGTGATTTAAACCCAAGATCGTAACCAAAACTAGTTGGTGTAGTGTACCCTAAAAAGAAAAAATGTTTCTAGTTCATTTTATTAACAAATTTTAGGGCTGTTATTACTCAAAAAGGGTAGTGCTTTTGTGTGGCGTGGTTATAACATGAAAACAAAAGTGCAATAATATCAAAACTTTCTACAACAAAGCTCTTTTCATTTTTTCATTTACTTCTTTCCAAAACTGAAAAATCGAGTAAACCTACTTAAAAAAATTTGTTTTCTTTTTGAAATTATACAAAATATACTAAGTTATCTTGTAACAACAAAAACAAGTTCTATTTACTTAAAATACCAATTTTTTTTTTCTTTTTCAATAAATGAAAAATAACTATATAAAAATGGTAAGCAAAACAAAACTTATGTGCAATGTGTGTAAGTATGGCTAAAAGTTCTTAGGCTTATAGCTGTCGAAACCCTAGCTCGAAAAATACTTGATCTACAGCTTTTTTGCAAAGAAAAAGCCTATAAACTTGAGAACAAAGTGGGAGAAAACAAAGGAGAAAGACACAAAAGGACTGACCTAAAGTATCTAGCCCTAGCAAGACCACTATGCAAAGCACAAGTAGACAAGCAAGCTGCCTTACTAACACAAAGAAATTGAGAAATGAACTAGCCTATAGTGGTCTTGAAAGCTTATATACTAGTGCCGAGACTCAAAAAAATTTGGTTTTTTGTGCAGGATGGTCCTTCAATGGAGGGAGAGGGAGCATGAGGACAAGGATAGGTTGGCCATGCAAGATCTGGATACCCTCCATTCGCTCCGAAGATGCCGTTTGTTGAATTTTTATCGAACCGTGAACATGAGGGCCTTAAACAAACTGTTTCGAAGACTGATTCAGTATTGGGATGTGGATACCAATACTTTTGTCATCCGTGGGAAAACATTGGAGCTTACTGTTGATGACATATACTTTATTACTGGTCTCTCAAGGAGAGGAGATGTAATCAATCTGAAAGGGTCTTCTCGTTTGGGTGCACGATCAGTGCAAGAATATGTGAATACATACTATGTTGCTGAAGCGGAAAAATCGGGAAGCCAAGTCTTGATTTCAACTATTGATGGTCTCCCTTTGAAAGTGATAGTGAGCATGATCAACTGAGTAGCTGGTAGTGCATCACAACACTTAGATTCCAGGAATTCTATGCATATTGGTGTACAATGATTGCACGGTCATGTTTATGATTGGAGTACTAGTTTACTGGCAAACATGAAATCTCAATTGACAGGTTGCAAATCTGGCACAATGAAGAATTTTGGGTACGGTAGTATTTTGTGTACTTTCTTCTTTGAGAGGATGCCTGTTATTAGTTTGGGGATGCCTCTACTATAGGTTAACCCCCGTGATCCCAGACTAGGCCGTTGGGGTGACATTTTCCTCTGCCAGGGTGGTGGGGAAAGTCACTATTGTTATCATACTGATGATTTTTGAGGGTGGTGGGAGAGGCAAGTGCCCGCTTTTGAGCAGTTTCCGTATGCTGGATTGGATTTTCATCACGATCCAGAGCTGGTGCTTCCTCTAGGTTGAGCTTGGGGAGATATTGGTGTGTTTAAATTTTGAGAATTTATTTAATTTTTTCAAACTTTTTCAAGTATTTGATTTTTCTGAATGAGTTTTGAAGTTCTAATCAAGTGTCATATGCAGATGTTGGGCCTGTTCATCCTAAGGGACATCCTACCATCTATGTGAGGCCAACTGATATTACCGCAGCGGATGCTATGTTGGGAACCCTGGAGAGGAAAATAAGTCGATTGACTCATGAGATTCCTGCATGCCGTATGGATCAGATACCTGTTGACATGCAGGAAGATGTCGTTGGGGTGCCCCCAGCATGGCTTAGGGTGCTGTAGAGGGTTGCTAGGCTATTCATATGCTATCGCAATGCGGTAGATGATGATTAGGTCCCTCCTTCTCTATAGGAGAAGAAAACATTCTATGTATATATTTTTGAGGCTACTATGCCCAGCTTTTGTACTTCTTTGACGTGACTTGATAAACCTATGACTCAAAAAGTCATATTTTTTGATACAGTATCGGCTATATACAGTATCGGTTATTTACATGTGTATGTGTTTTAATTTTATGTGTGCAATGTTGTTTATGACAATGTATGATGCAAATGCCAATCTAACACATAATTTGCTAATGAATTAGCTAAAGTGGGTACTGCGTTCTGACTAAGTAGTACCCACATCAGTACCTATAACACCTGTGAATAGAGGAAATGGCCTACTGCATAATTCTATAAATGATTTGCATATTGACTAGTCTTTGCATTTTCTTATGGGTAAGAATAATAGTTTCGATTTCTATGTTTTCTATCATTGCCTCTGTTCTGGAAGTCGTCGGTTGAGTATTTTATAATATGAAATCGTGGTTTTGTCATACCTGCGTTTATTAAGAGCTGAGTTTGACTTTGTCTACCGTCTAGATGAAGAGTAGGGAAAGTATTGGCCTCTTCGTTTTCTGTTAGTCTTTGTACCTAAAATAAATAAAGATGAAGTTAACTAGTCTCTGCGTTTTCTTTATATGAAGTAATGGTTAAAAGCTTGGATTCCCTATGCAGCTATCGTGACTCTATCTGTTGAAATGGGTTTGCAAATCTTAGTTTTAAAATAGCTGCCAGAACAAGATGTGTTGGTAGGAGAAGCGAAACCCTTTTCTGGTCTTCTCACATGCCCGTGGGGTTTCACTATGGTTCTTCTTGCTGCATTTTCGGGTAGTTGCTTTAGATGGAAGAAAAGAGGGATTCGATTCCTTGCATTGCAATTATGTTCAATGACTACCTATAAGCATTTTCTAAATGGTAACAAAACGATTTGATTGAATGTGTAAATGCTCCTGTGTAAAACTACTATGTTGTTTGGAAAATTTTAAGATAGCATGTCCTTCCTGGAAATGTTAGTGAGATTCGATCTCTTGGATTTTATTTCGATGGGTTAAAAGTAATATAGTTTAATGATAATGAATGCATTTGTTTGGTAATGATATTCGATCCATGAGAAAATATATGTTGTTGTTTTCAATATAATGGTTGACTGTTTGGTTGAAATCGTCGAGAATGTTGATAATGTGGAATGATACCTTGGTTTGAAAGAACATAAAATAACAATTACTGTTATTGTTTAATCTACGATTTGATGTATAGTGTGGCTAAGAGATTCGATGTATGACTTGATGTTGTTTTCATTTTCTATTTGATGATTCTTAAACATAGAGGGAATAACAATAGAATAATTAAAAGAAAGAAATAATCCCTGCACTACGAATTGATAAGATGATTCAAACAGAAAGCATAATTATTTAAAAACATAATAACCCTAACCTGGAAGCTAATATGGGAAAACAATGGGAACAATACACAGTATTAGAATTCTTTCGAAAACCCATAGTAGGGTTCCTAAGTTTACTGATGGGGTGTTGTCTAGCACAGGATAGCTTGGCTAGACCTGCTAGACCCTCCACTGGTTTCTTGGTCAAACCTCTAAGTTGATAATATTTGAAATGAGAATTAAACAATGTTGAAGCATCAATTCTAGTCTAAAAGCCTATGTCTACTATAACTGGAAAATGGAAACAATTAATACTACATACCTAGATGCTTTGGCTATTGATCCTTTCCTATAGTAACCTGGCTACATTGGCACTTGATCCTTTGCTGTAGAAGCCTGCACACTCAAACAATAATGAATGCAGAAACTGTGGTATTTAGCTAACTTGTTAGGATGATCCTCTTAGCTGGATAACTTTGGGGCTACCATGTTCCTCCCAACCATGACCCTTAGACCTTTCTTGGTTCTAACTGGATTCCCCTCGAGCTGGTTCCAATATGAAATGAGAGATAGAGGCCCTAGGTTTATTGCTGGTTCAGATCTGGAATTATTAGATAAGACTGCTTCAGTTTCTTGGATCAAAAAACTTCTCTCCGATTACCATAAAAGAATGATAATGAAAAAGATAGATGATCCCCAAAACTTGGGATCTTCCCTCTTTATGTAGGGGAGTCTTGAATTATGACTATTGGAATAATTAGTTTCTTTAAATTAAATAAGTAATATTTAAAAGATATTATTTAACAAATATCTAGTCTTTTGCACTATGACTTTTTCAATTGTTTTAACTATAAGTGATTTCTGATTTAAGCTCTTGCTCATAATTATAATTACAATAATTACAATAATAATATTTCTAACCTAGGTATTGATACATTATTAATACTATTTACAAATGTGGCTTCCCACTAAATATTAATACTTTATTAATACTATTAAATAATGTGGCATCCCACTATGCATAAACTATATGCAAAAAATGTGTTTTATAAATAAATAGTCACATCATTATTTATTAAAATTCTTAATAATAATATTTAATATTGTATCCTCGCATGATACTTTGTTTAACAATTTTAAGGGTAAGGTCCACTTCTTTGGATGGTCTTTCAGTAAGCTTGGATAGGCACCTCTAGTCTCTCTCTTGCATGTCGGATTCCCTCGTTTAACATAGTAGTTCCCGCGGTAAATGATGATAGATAAAAGATGAATCATTTAATCAAATTAAATAAATGTGATGAAAGTAAAAGTGTTATTCAGAGTCTTTTCGACTCAACACTTTGAGATCCAGTAACCCTAAGTGCTCTTCAGATCCTTTTAACTCAACACTCTCACATGGGCGTTACGCTAGTGCAATTCCAAAGCCTCTACTCAACACTAGTGCTAGAATGTGGTTGTAAGGCAAATCTAGAATATTTAAGTGGTCTCGGATCCAATATTCATTTATCAAGCTTGGAGTTCTCCAGGGCTTATGCCCAACACTCAATGTACATCAGGGCTTACTCCCAGTACATACACATTCTTCTAAGTACATTGGGGCTTGTGCCCATTATGTAGGTCACTTGTGTGTTTCTGAGTCCATGCTCAACACACCACATAAGTCAATCATGTAAAATCATAGTCTGCACAATAAGTAACAAAAGATCATCTCAATATATTAGGTTTTGTACCCACATCATATGCTAAAGAACATAAACACAACATTAGGGCCTTCTCGCCCAGTCATATACTCAATAAGGAAGTCAGTTAGGGTCCATGCCCAGTATGTCAATATATATAAAAGAATAAGTCACATGCAATAGGGATCATGCCCAAAATAAATCATATGTGTTGGGGATGTGGCCCAATATAACGTCAGAATAGTCAGTCCAAAATTCGGGATATTACACCTATTGTATAGAGAACCGAGATTGGAAAACTTAATCATATCCAGATACTTGATGGGTACTAGATGATCATTCTATGGAATTAGATACGATATACCTTACGTATTATTGAATATTCATGCATACTGTTGAAATTGGTTTTAAGTTGATTAATCATGATATGAATTTGCATGATGTCTTATTGTGCTATACATCCTATGTGCTTAAACTATTATGACATCCATAAGGTTATGAACACTTATGTAGTTAAAATGTGTATAGGTGGATAAATGATTTGATGATATGACATGTGATTATTTGTGGAAAGATAGATTATGATTTAGGTGTTACAATGATATGATACATGATGATTTCATGTAATGCTTTCATTTCATAGTATGTGATCATGTTTATGATGGGGATAATTATTTTTATACTCAGTGTAATGGTGATTTCATGGGATGCTTTTATTTTCTAGTATGTGATTTGTTTATGATAAGGATATTTATGTTTGATTCTCAAGAGGATGGTGGTTCCATATAATGCATAGCATATTTATTTTCTAAGATGTGATGCTAAATTGATATTTAATGTCTTTGTCGTAAAGGCATATAAATGAAGTTATAGATATAAGTCATAATACAACTATGTTCACAAATGTATTGCAAACTGTCAACATACGGCTTGTTAAAAAGAAAATCTCAAAGTGGTTCATGTAGTGTTTGTTAATTTTTCTATAATTTCATTCCATTATCATTCAGGATCACTAAGATAATAACATGTACATCATATGTACAGCATATCAATCATAGACACAATAACACAAGCACACAAGAGACATAGAGTTTCCTCGGGGAAAACCAAGAAGGTGAAAAACCCCGCAACTTCCTTAGAGATAAGATAAGCCACAAACCAAGATCACAATGATCAAACCCAAAGAGATGTCTCTAGCAGATACTCCTCCTCCTCCACTTGTGCGCCACTTTCTCTCTTAGCTATGCGAGCTTGAGAAGTGAGTGAATTAATAGAATGAGAGACGCACACCCTCTATTTATACATTGACTTGACCTGTCAATAAACCAATATGGCCGACTTCCTAAGGAAGCCTAATAACCCAACCACATGACCTAAATAGGGTCGACCCCACACCGGTGGTCTAATAACACATCAATACAAATGATGACACTTACAATGTAACTTGCGACACTTGCAAATACAACTGATGACACTTCCAATCAGTCGAATAATACATCTTTGTTGGATATACAACAAAGTACAAATGTAAAATACAAGTGAATATCTTCCAAAGTTACAAATACATCAACACTCCCTCTTAACTCGGAAGGTATTCTCTAGACACAGGTCATCAATACATATTGGCGCATGTCTTTAATTCTGGAGCTAGATCATCATCACTAGATCACAGAGCATCATCATCATCACTGCTGCTATAATCGACATCTTGATCACTGGTCTATCTCTAAATTCTTCTTGTCATAGGAAGTTCTACAGAGCCAGCCCTTTTTCATGTTGGATGTAGGCCTAGCCTCCTATAGGTCTTCATCATCACTAACCATGCTATGGAATCCTCGGAACTTATTACATGCATCACAAAACCTCGAAAGAGTATCCGAGGACTGATTACGAGCTTGCTGCTCAGCCTATCGGATCTCCCAGGGAGACATTATATGTGACCACCACAAAACCTCAAAAGAGCATCGCAAGACTGATTACGAGCACACAGCTCAACCTATTGGATCTCCTAGGGAAATATTACATGTGGTCACCACAAAACCTCGAAAGAGCATCCCAGGACTGATTACGAGCACACAACTCAACCTATTGGATCTCCCAGGGCACTATTACACGTGGTCATGGAGAAAACTTGAAAGAGAATCCTAGGACTGATTACCAGCACATAGCTCAACCTATCAGATCTTCCAGGGCGCTATTATATGCCATAGTACAAAACCTCGAAAGAGAATTTGCCAGATATCCCAGGGCGCTATTATATGCCATAGGAAAAACCTCGAAAGTGTATCTTCAAACCTCCCAGGGTGCTATTATATGTCCTCCCAAGAAAAACCTCGAAACAACATTTTCTAGATATCCCAAGGCACTATTATATGCCATAGGAAAAACCTCAAAAGAGTGTCTGCAAACCTCCCAGGGCGCTATTACATGCTTATTGCACAACCTGTCCAAAGCCACAGAGTATCATCCTAATACTCATCATACATCATCTTGATGTGCATCATCACATGATCAACCTGATCATTGTCATAGCATCGTCCTAATGCATGTCATCATCGCATGATCATCCAGATCATCATCATAGCATCATCCTGATGCATGTCATCATCGCATGATCAACCTTATCATCGTCATAGCATCATCCTGATGTATATCATCATAGTATAATCAAACTGATCATCGTCATAGCATTGTCCTGATGCATATCATCATAGTATAATCAAAATGATCATACAAAGCATCCACTTGATGTATATCATCACACATGATCATCTTGATCATCATACATAGCAGTAACTGAAGCATCGCCCTGATTCTCATCACACAGCGCTTACATCCACAGCCATGGGAAGGATCCTCCTATCACCATGCTTGGAATGGATCCTACAAATGTGTCCCATCACTTCTTCCTTGAAGTATCTTCAATCTGAAGAACACCAAGCCTCTCTCTGAAGTACTCAAACTTCACTTTGTCTACTGGTTTAGTCAACACATCTGCAACCCGCTCATCCGTCGCAACATACAGGAGCTTCACTGTTCTTCTCTGCACCATATCCCTAATATAGTGATATTTGATCTCGATGTGTTTCGACCTATCATGGAACACTGGGTTCTCAAACAACTTCACACAACTTTGGTTGTCACAAAAGATACAGGTATCATCCAACGAGAGATTAAATCAATCAGACAGTAGCTTCCTAAGCCATACTGCCTCACAACTGGTCGAATAAGCTGTGACATACTCTGCTTCGGCTACACTCAATCCTATGCAGGACCGCTTCCTGCTAAACCAGGAGATCACACCTGATCCCATACTGAAGCAGCACCCCGAAGTGCTCTTTCTATCTACAACACTGCCTTCCTAATCTGAATCAACATAACCCTCTAGGTTAAACTTTGGATTCGCATCATACTTGAGCCCATAATCAATCATACCCTTTAGGTACCTCAGAATATGCTTTAAAGCAACCAGGTGAACACCTCTGGGATTCGTCAGGAACTGGCTTAGTGTGTTCACCGTAAAGAAAATATATGGTCTCGTGTTCGTCAGGTACATCAAGGACCCAATCATCGGACGATACATCGTGACATCAACTCGCTCAGATGAAGTGTCACAGAAAAGCTTCAGGTTCGATGCCATAGGTGTGGCCATGGAATTGTAGTCCATCATCCCGAACCACTTCAGGATCTCTACTGCATACTTCCCTTGTCCAAGGAAGATTCCATCTGCACTCTAACACACCTCCATGCCTAGAAAATAGTGCATCATCCCCAAGTCCTTCATCTCGAACTCAGCAGCAAGATTCCTCTTCGTATCGGCAATTAATCTATCCTCGCCTGTAAGAAATAGGTCATCCACATACAATAGTAGTATCACTGGATTTCCTTCCTCAACCTTGTAGTAAAGGTTGGAATCTTCTTTACTTTTGGTAAATCCCAAATTGGATAGAAAGTTGTCTATCATAGGATACCAAGTCCTAGGAGCTTGCTTCAAGCCATACAAGGCTTTCTTCAACCTGCACACATATGACTCCCTGTCATGTGCCTCAAAACTGAGTGGCTACTCCACATACACTTCCTCTTCGACTACACCATTCAAGAAAGCTGCCTTGACATCCATCTGGTGTATCTTCCATTTCATCACTGCAGCCAGAGCAAGTACTGTTCTGATGGAAGTGTATCTAGATACAGGGGCAAAAGTCTTTTCATAATCTATTCCCTCTTTCTGGGAGAAGCCATGAGCTACAAAAATCCCCTTGTATTTCTCTATGCTACCATGTGCAACATGCTTGATCTTATAGATCTACTTGGAAGTCACAATAGACTTCCCTTCTGGTCTTGGGACCACATCCCAAACATCATTCTTCATGATCGACTAGTATTCCTCTACCATGGCATCCTTCCATTCTTTCTTTTTCGTTGCCTCTTCATAACTGGAAGGTTCTTTGTTCATAATGTCATAGAGTAAGGCAACATAATTGGTATGTGATCTAGTCCTTTTACTTTCTATGTGTTCTTCTTCTGGAATGCCATACCTTTCTGCATCTTGGATGAGCTCTCTAGCCCATGCAGGTTTCCTCTTGTGAGAATTCTTCTCACGGGGTGTATCTACAGGTTATTGTGGATCTTCAATTTCACGATCTTCTTCTGGAATTGCTTCATTCATGGTGGTGTCTTGAAATCTAGTTACCTTTGGTTCTTCATTGTCTTCAATGGGTGTCTTCCTGGATTTGATGTATGCTGAGTCTTCATCAAATGTCACATCAGTACTGATTTCAATCTTCTTGAACCCTGGAAAGTAAATTCTGTAAGCCTTCGAGCTTTCACTATAACCCAAAAAGATGCCCTTATTTTTTGAAGGATCTAGCTTTGTCCTCTTTTCCTTTGGAATGTGTGTATATACTGGACAGCCAAATATCCTGAGATGGCTAACTTCAGGTTTCTTACTGGTGAACACTTCTTATGGTGTCTTGTTGTCAAGTATCTTGTGAGGTTTTCTATTCTGCACATATACAACTGTCCTAGCTGCTTCTACCCATAGATGCATAGGAACATCCTGGTCATGAAGCATTTCCCGAGCTGCTTCCATGATAGTCATATTCTTCCTTTCTGCAACTCCATTTTGTTGTGGATTGTAAGGAGTGGTCAACTCCCTCTTAATCCCTGAATCACTGCATAACTTCTTGAAGTCACTTGAAGTGAATTATCCGCCATTGTCGGATCTAAATGTCTTGATCTTCTTATCAGTTTCATTTTCTATCAAGGCTTTGAATTCCTTGAACTTATCAAACACTTTATCTTTATTCTTCAATAAATAGACCCAAGTATTCCTAGCTAAATCATCAATGAAGGAAACATAGTATACATACCCACTCAAAGAACAGGATGACATTGGTCTGCATACATCATAGTGGATAATCTCCAAAATTCCTTTTGTTTTGCTTTCGCTGCTTGGAAATTCCTTTTTTGTGTTCTTTCTTTTTGCACACCCTTTGCAAATACCTTCATGCTTTGACTTGATCTCAGGAAGACCCTCTACTACTTTGCTTGCAATTGGAAGTTCTCTATAGTGCACATGAGCAAGCCTTCTATGCCAAAGCTCACTTGGCTCCATGGATTCATGTACCATGGCATGTTTAGGTTGTCCCTTCAATTTGTACAATCCTCCCTTTTGTTCTCCAATCAACACTACATAATCTAGTGTCTTACCCTTTGGCCACATGAGTACTTGGCCATCTATAAATGCAACTCTCATTCCCTTTGCATCCAAAGATGATATGGAGATAATATTCTTCTTGAGTACAGGTACATATAGAACATCTTTCATCTTCAAAGAATTCTGAGAGTCTAACTTGTAGGAGGCTTCACCACTTCCTTTTATGGGATATTGATAGTCATCCCCAAGTTTCACCTTATGGGGTGACTCATGTTCAGATAGGTCTACAAAGGATTCTTTAAATCCCGTCATGTGTTTGGAAGCCCCACTAACAATAAGACAATCATCACATCCATGAGAGATATATAGTACCTATGAGAGCAGAGATTAGACATATTCATCTTCACTTGATGAGTCATCACTTTTTACTCTAGTCTTCTTCCTAGGAGGTTCATCATCCTCAGTAGCATGAGCATGATGTCTCTTCTTGTTGCTCTTCTTTTTCTTGTTGAAGTTGTTGTTGTTGTTGTTCTTTTTTTTCTTAGGATAATCTGAGGAAAAGTGTCCCTTCTCATTACATGTAAGGCATCTCAGACCTTTCTTATCTTTATGATAATGATGGTGTGAAGATCTCTTGTTATGAGATGGATCCCTCTTGAACTTACTCTTCTTGGTATGTGCTGTGAGAGCTTGATCTTCATTCCCCATCTTTTCTTCTCGGGCCACAAGCCTAGCTTCTTCTTGTGAACATTCCTCCCATAGTCTATTGAAAGAGATCAATTTCATTATTGCATAGATTCGTTGGATGAAGGAGTCCCATGACCTAGGTAGGCCATTCAAAATGGTCATTACAATTTCTCCATTCTCCACTACTTCATCCACAGCTTCAATGTGTTCCTTGATTTGAGAGACCTTGGAGAAGTAATATTGTATGGTCTCTCCATTCTGGATCTTTACTCCTTTCAATTGGTTCCACAGAGTCATCTTCTGATTTATGTTCTTACCCTCAAACAACTTAGTCAAAGTGTCAAACATCTCCTTAGGTGTCTTTAGGGAAAACACATGGGGTATGAGATGGTCCTTAATGGAATCAACAATGATTATCTTAGCCTTGACCAAGTTCTTCTTGTGTAAGGCCTTAGCCTCATCTCCCTCTGGAACTAGAACCTCTTCCTTTATGTAGTTTTCCAACTCATTCTCTTCTAGGATTAACCCAATCCTATACTTTGAGGCTCGAAAATTATCATCCCCTTCAAGCTTATCTTCAAGCTTGGTGTGGTGAGACATCTTAAATAGTACTTCAAATGGAAATAGAAAAGTTTTAGGTCTTACCACTTGATTTGTTGAAAACTGGATTTGGAGCTGGATTAGGGTTTGTCAGAGAAACCCTAAAAATTAAAAATTCAAATTTCAAACTTTTGAAAGGATAGAAAGATGTGCCTTGCTGAGTTGGTCAAACTGGTATACTCTAAATTTGAAAACTGCAAAATTTGACCCCTCAAAATTGCTTTTGAAACTTCTGGATTTATTGGACAGGACCGTGAACTACAGTTTGATTTTCCCGGAGCTTCATCCAACCAAAAAGTTCAATCCAATGCTCTAAAATTCTATTTTTCATAGGAGCTTCCAGCCATGGTCTCAGATTTAAAAAATTCCAACTTTCTCTGAAACCCTAATTTCCTGCAGCAAAGATTAGGTCAAAGCTTAAAATGCTCAGAATTGAATTCTGTCTCGACAAAAAGATGCACCCTTCCAAGGAGAGTCAATCTAGCCTCCTACCTTTGATGATCTGTGGAGAGAAACCCAAATATTAAGAATCCCTAGATTCCGCAGCTACACAGTGCCTTCTTCTTAGGTCAGCTCTGATACCATGCTAATTTTTCGATAATTTCATTCCATTATCATTCAGGATCACTAAGAGAATAACATGTACAACATATCAAGCATAGACACAATAACACAAGCACACAAGAGACACAAAGTTTCCTCAGGGAAAACCAAGAAGGTGAAAAACCCTGCAACTTCCTCAGAGATAAGATAAGCCACAAACCAAGATCACAATGATCAAACCCAAAGAGATATGTCTAGAAGATACTCCTCCTCCTCCACTTGTGCACCACTTTCTCTCTTAGCTATGCGAGCTTGAGAAGTGAGTGAATGAATAGAATGAGAGAGACACACCCTCTATTTATACATTGACTTGACCTGCCAATAAACCAATAGGGTCGACTTCCTAAGGAAGCCTAATAACCCAACCACATGACCTAACTAGGGTTGACCCCACACAGGTGGTCTAATAACCCATCAATACAAATGACGACACTTACAATGTAACTTGCGACACTTGCAAATACAAATGACAACACTTCCAAGCAAAGGAATAATACATCTCTGTTGGATATACAACAAAGTACAAATGTAATATACAAGTGAATATCTTCTGAAGTTACAAATACATAAACAATGTTCTCTAGCATTAAAAATCATCTGATGTTATATTTCCAACATTTCTCAGAAGATGATTATGAGGGAGTCAATGAGGCAGGTGTTACATGACATTTGATGAAATATATAAGATCATTGTTTATGAATTAACTATATTATGATCCACATGTATTGTTATGATGTGGTTATTATGTAGTCCTATGTTGAGAATGGTTCCAAGTGTTTTTTTCATATAGTTATGTTATGAGATTCTAGTCATAGTGATGATGACACCATTCATGGTGACGTGAGATGGTTACAGTAACATGTGTTCTTGACTTCTTTTTCCACATGACGTGATGAAATAGTTGCACTCGTTTTGTTGATATGAGATGATTGTGAAATGATGCGGTAATGTATATGGACTCTTTTTGTGAAGATTAATGACTGACTATATGATTGTGAGTGGAAATGTTACAGGAATTCCATTCTAAGTCCTTTGAGGCCAGGGGTCATTCTAGATTCCACGATCTCGTGGGAGATCATAACGAGAATGGATTTATGGGCTAGGGACCAACTCACTCGGTAATACCTTTCCAACAATTTATTTTCTTTATATAGTTTACTAAAGTCCATGTCTTGAGGTATTTCATCGAGGGGGAGGTATATGGAGAAGGAATTTCGATGTCTGGGGTTGATCACCCGAGGGGAGTTGTGGAGGGGGTTATGGGCCAACATTATGAAATTCCTAGTGTGCATGGTTTAGTGCACTGGACTAGATGCCTGGTACCCTCCAGATGAGGCCTTGGAGCCATAAATCCCAACTAAGGCCGAAAGGACTTAAGCCTTAGACTGATGCCAAAAGTTGAGGATATAGTGAGAGTTATGCTCACACCTCATGGGATCTATGATATAATTTTGATGCCTTCTATAGTCACACCATGATAGGTTACCCTTATACTATTTGCAACAGAGAGTCCATGCCATGGTGAGCAGGACCATCCAGAGTATTGGGGGTGTTCAGAGGGTGGTTGGATTGTATGATTATGGGAGAGGGTATATAAGGGAGGAAGTAAAAGTTTTATGGTTAGGAATTTTGTAACAATACATTCAGTATGAAGTTCCTTGAAGCGGGTGATTATGTAACACCCATACACCTTGTATTACATTAGTGGTAGGTGTCATGCTAGGGTTATAGTGTAGGCATGGCACACACTCATGATATCCACACGAGTGGATCCTATCCCTACAAAATAATATTAGATTATATATGTTATATTAATAGTATTATAAGGACATGGGATTCATAAGAACCTAAATATATAAGTTATCAAATTAACACAAATTAATCATGAATTAGATTAAGAGGGGGTTATAAAGGGAAATAAGAAAATAAGTAATTATGATATATTTTCTCTATTAATGGGAATTTCACATGGTTAATATTGCATGTAGACAACTGACCAAAATATGGGAGCTGGGAAAAGATAAAAAAGGACTAAGGAGAAGGGGAAGGGGTTCTTATTCCTTCCTCCTCTTAGGGGGGAGTTCAGGGAGCTAGGTGGGAAATGCAGGTATGGAGGTTGTGTGTAACACCTGCCTTAATATAGTTGATTGACTCTACTATTGAGGGCTCTAATATTGAGGTGACCCAGTTAAAATATAAACATGAGCAATATGATTATACTTTAATTTTATTAAATGAATATTGATGATTGACTAGCAAATGATGAATATGCTCGACGGATCAATTAATCTGATGATGTTATGCATAAATCTAATGAATGACTCATTTGATAACATAGATGTGAATGAATGATACTCACTTAAATATAATTGAATAACGATAAAAATGCATGATAATATGATTTATATGGTGCAGCGCTACTAATGTGCACTTTGAGTGTGTGTAGTGGCAGGTAAAACTAACTACCGACTGGCTCTCAATGGAATAAAAAGTGGTCGTAAGAATGAGAAATATACATAGGGGTACGATGACATACTGTCCACCCTGAAATAGCAGTCCACGCATAGGTTGGAAGCCGTCTCAGATCACAAAAGGAAGCGTGTGTCGTATGGGAAAGGCCACAACGATTTGGTTGCGTATGATGTGTTGCGGGGTGCGCAACAAGGAATATATTATTCTTCAATCACCATTAGTTTCCATGGAAGTGTAGTCGGAAGATCACAGTAATGATTCTTGATCAGTACATAGTACTCCCCACACAAGGAAAATGAAGTTATCGGAAGGACCCATAGAAGTGATACTTAGACAACAACATGAAAGGGAAGATTTACATTCTTCCATTAAAACATCTAGGCATATATATATTAAATGTTGCATGTGGAAATATTAAATTGAGAATAATTGAATGAAAGAGCATTTTAAATTAAGAGATTATAGAAAAAGGGATATTTGGGGTAGAAGTTTTGCACACCCATTGATTTAGAAAAAATATGCATTGGCTTAAAATAAAAAATAAATAAATTAGAGATAATTAATGTTGGATAAAATCTAGACTATAAAATATCTAGAGTTTAACAACACATTCACCCACTGATCTGAGGATTGGAATTTTAGACTAGGGAGACAACAAAGAGAAAATAAAGGAATTTAGGTGCACCAATGTGTGAGAGTGACATTTGTTGCATGGGACTAGATAATAAGTAATTAATAAATTAAAAGTTAATTTTGCATGAGATGACATGTGTCATGCAAGAAATTTTATATTTAAGAAAGGGAGAACAAAGAGAGAAGGATATCTTGGTCCCTAATTCTAGATGGACTTCATGATAGAATTTTTCATTTGAGTGTGGTCCATAGGACTTTGGTTGATAACCGCTCTGGGGATTGGGAGGTCCCTTTTGAGGGTTGAAGCTTGTGTATGTTCTTATGACCCCTAATTGCTTGGGGGATCGGGAGAAAGGAGAGTACTACCGGTAATGTAGGGAGGTCAACCGAGGGGTCAGTCGTAAATAGCATCCATAGTTGATCGGATCGTGCAAAAACTACTTCGACCATCATTGAACATGTTCTTTTCAAGTTTTGTTATAAGTTTTATATGAAATTTTGGAGAAATGTTTTACTGTAGTAATTTATTTGATGATCCAACTTACATTTAAGTTATGGTGAACTTTACATTGTTTCAAGTTCTTGCTAGGGTCCCAAGGAGGGTCCTACATTTTGGTATCGGAGCAGAGTCGAGTCTTGAGGGCACTCTTCTATGGTTGGGAGGAACTAAGTAGTCATTCTCATTGTGTCAAATAAGTATATTTTCCTTCTTTTCAATATTAATAGTTATCAAGGGTATATATCATTGTAGTTTTAATGCATAATTTGTGTAGAGACATACTAGCAGAATTATCGAATCTTACATTCTTGACATGTAATTTCAATTGAGAGAAACATTATGTTCATTATGTGGTTGTCGTAATGATTAAATTACACTTTGTTTCTACTCTTCGTCAAAACGAATATCTATATTCTATTTTGCATATCATTGTAGTAAATATTTTTTTTTTGGGTTATGTTTTTATTCTCTGGTATGTCATGATCCGAATGGATTTTCCTAGAACAGCGATTGTATAGGGTATTGAAATGTTTTTTGTACTTGCGGTGAAACAAGAGGGGATATTACAGGTTTATATCTTTGAAATTGTGTGATAAAAAATTTAAATTTATTATATAACTGTTGTACTTTTTTGATATAGCGTTCTTTCAAATAGATGCGAATTGAATCTTTATATAAAGAACCCTAATCTACAATGCCACCATTCCTATCAAATAATAGGAAAGAAAAATAGTAAACAAGCTCATTTGCAAACCCTTTTTAATGAACTCGATAAAAGCAAGCCTCACAATTCTGCCAAAAGTCCTAATATATGACAGCCTATCAAAAATAAAGAGACCGAGTCCTCGAAGACTTAAAACAAAACTCATAACTCCAGAATGATAGCAGAGGATTGAATTCAACCAAGACACCGTGTAAGATATCTATTTTTCCATTGTCTAGATCATATCAATTCCCCATGGAGGAATAACAATAAACATTTTGGGCATGTTGATTTATGTCACAGCTCTCTAAGATTAACGTAAAGCAGTACAAAGAACCGTGAATGTTTTCCTGACTTATTTCCCAGCCCAATTCCATGTCTTCCTTTTAGTATTAATTGTTTTCCTGCACAGTCAATTCACATAATTTAGAATGTGTTACAACTGACATTCCAGAAAACCAAAAAAAAGAGAACTTCCAAAACAATTTCCCAGCCATTTGAAAAAAAAAGGGTCTTTCAATCTCCATTTGAGATTTACATTCATGTGCCAACAATATTTCTAAACTTTGATCTTTAATTGTATGTATCGCAACTGATTAAATTATTGATTTGAAATTCAACTCAGTAGCAATTTTTTTTCACAATTTCAAGTACCTCTCGGTTTATATTCTCCATACGTAATTTATTCACGTCCGTACATCTGGGCAACAAATAATGTGGACTGCAATTGCGTCTCTGCAAAGTTCTGAAACCTTACAGATCTGAAATGCATGTCTGTAATCTGCCTTCAATGCAACAACAACCTCTTAAAATACTACCCAAAACACTATCCAAAATATCAGACATAACAGTCAATATCTGCACAGTTTAGTGATCCCAAATCGTCAACGTCTGGCATGCATCTTTCATCTGTGGACAAATGACTCATATTAAACGTTGTGTAAGGGTATTCATTTATGTACAAGGAATTTTGTGTGCTAGGGTTGTCGATTACGCAGAACTGCAGTGGATTTCTGCTAGTCCCTGAGTTATAGCAAATACCTACCCTCTCGCCTGTACTATAGACAGCTCGGATTCTGTCCTCGTTGTTATCAAACCACCACCTGTAGGTAACACCCTTATATTCTGGGTTATTGGGTCCAGAGTTGGAGTTTAACTTTTAAATGTATGTAGTGTGAGATTTCTATATAGGTTGAATACCATGAATTAATTCAAATAGCCAAGAATCTTGAACCAAAGAAGTCATCAGAAGAATTATTCAAAGATATGCAAGAATAAGAAGACGAAATATTGAAACAGAACAGAAGAGGAGGAACTCAATTGATAGAAATATTATCTCATGTATTATTCCTCAGTGTGAATACAATATATAATACATCTCAAGAGAGAAAATAGAATGCCTTAAAGTGAAGTTGTAAAGCACAAAAAGTAAGACTTACTAAAAACATAAAAACCCCCTAGCTGGCAAAAGCAGTGTCCAAAACTGTGCTAGAGGCTCACTAATTTGGCAAGTATGGTATGGCAGCTCATGAGTGAGGTAAATCGAATGTAAATATGGATATGAAACGATGTGGAGGTCGAGTTGGTCAAATGGTAAGAGTTTCCAAGTCAACTAGTTTTTCCTTATCCACTAGAAAGTAGAAAAAACAGGATAAAGCTGTCTAAATCAGGAAAGTGTCTTTCTAATTCAGGAATAGAATAAAATCAGAATCCAAAGAATTCTTATCCAGAATTTGTCCAAATTCGTTTTTGTGACTTAGGATAGCAAGTGGTCCACTAAAAGACAAAACTGGCCCTATTTAGCTAGTCAAAACTTAGGAAATTAATCTAGGTGACTAGTAAATTATATCCTAAGTATTTAATGGGTTTTTAAATGTTCCAACACTCCCCCTTAAGCCTTATCAGGTGAAATATCAGAAATATAGGGTCCAATCAACAAGGCTTATGGTCACCCCAATACAAAAAATTATTAGTCCATGTAGGTGAGGAAAGAAAGAAAACCACTTGGGAATAAAACCTCCGCTCAAAATCATGGAATACACCATAATAAGGCTCTCCAAACTTCAAGCGGGTGAGAACTTGGTCAAATGTCTAGAGGAATATTCTTCTTGGGAAGAAGTGTAATGTGCTCACTAGACTTGAGTTTCTTGATATCAGATCCCAATGAGACTTGATGATGTCCTCCATCTTCTGTGTAATCAGTACCAAAAATTATGCAGTGAAATAGAAGCATGATAGAGAGAGCGAAACCAGTCACTCCAAACTGTAATTTTGCCTCCACAGAATTCAATAACACACCAAATATCAACCCAAGGATAGGTTCTGACTGTGTATGAGCTGCAACAATTGGCTGATGATTCGAATCATAAGACATATGAGAGAACAATGATGAGAGATGGAAAAATCTGAATTCTTCAACAATAAATTTCTGCCATTTGATCTTCAATACCTGCAAAACAACTCTCTGAAAATTATACTGGAAGACTAATTTAATTAATAACTCCAAAGGCTCTGATACCATGTGAGAATTCTATATAGGTTGAATACCATGAATGAATTCTAATAGCCAAGAATCTTGAAGCAAAGAAATCCTCACAAGAATTATTCAAAGATATGCGAGAATAAGAAGAAGAAATATTGAGACAGAACATAAGAGAAGGAACTCAATTGATGGAAATATTATCTCATGTATTATTCCTCAATGTGAATACAATATATAATACATCTCAAGAGAGAAAATAGAATTCCTTAAAGGCAAGTTGTAAAGCACAAAAAGTAAGGCTTACTAAAAGCATAAAAACCCCCTATGTGGCAAAAACAGTTTCCAAAACTGTGCTAGAGGCTCACGGATTTTGGAAGTATGGTATGGAAGCTCCTGAGTGATGTAAATGGAATGTAAATATGGATAATAAATGATGTGGAGGTCGAATTGGTCAAGTGGTAAGAGTTTCCAAGTCAACTAGTTTTTCCTTATCCACTAGAAAGTAGAAAAAACAGGATAAAGCTATCTAAATCAGGAAGCTATCTAAATCAGGAAAGTGTCTTTCTAATTTAAGAATAGAATAAAATAAGACAAAATCCAAGGAAATCTTATCCATAATTTGTCTAAATTCGTTTTTGTGACTTAAGATAGCAAGTGGTCCACTAAAAGACAAAACTGACCCTATTTAGCTAGTCAAAACTTAGGAAATTAATCTAGGCGATTAGTAAATTATATCCTAAGAATTTTATGGGTTTTTAAATGTTCCAACATGTAGCTCTATGTGTAAATTTAGCCTTAGAAGATATTTTAGTTTATTAATTCTTGTCTCACCCAGGACTTCCAGTGCGTTGAAAACGACTGATCTCTCTTTGAATCTTGTTGTGATGCAGTGATATCATTGATTCTCCCTTCACATGTTATTTAACAGATCGATGTCGGCATAGCTACGAGCAGTCAATATGAAGTTTTGCTTACCATCCTTCCATCTCCTCTTTATATGTTTCCATACTCAACAGCTCTTGAACTGAACTGCCAGTTGAACCTCACACCAAGCTTTCCCTTGGAACTAAACATACTAAGCCACCCACTACTGCGACGACCAATCCGACTATAACTCTTAGTTGTGTTGTAGAAAACTTGATGCCTTCATTTGAATTTAAATTGCAAGTAACAAATAAAGGGGGATCGGATCCACGATTGTGAACCGATGGATCGTGTGCAAAATCTAACTCTTAGGACAGGTTGTATCTGGTCAACCAATGCCTGCTTACTCCTAGCCCTTCATCACTAGGGTTTGCCTAGACATGATCCGAAGATTTTTATTTCCTACATAACAAAAAAATGCACGGGAATAGTTTAAATACAGCTTCCGCAGATGATAATTAACAATCCACCATGGCCAGCACTTTCACAAAGACTCTGCGTCATTTGGGCCGATATTCTCTAGAACTTAGAATTTTATCAAACAATAATCACCTTTTTCATTAAGATAAGAAGCAGAACAAATATTAATTTTTAGCCCACACAACTGTCTTACTGCTTATGTCTTTGCAATGACCTTTTTTTTTTTTCTATTCTTCCATACTCAATCTATAGTTGATATTTGTTACTTTAAAAATATATTAATTTTGAAGAAATATAATGTTAAACAAAGACATAAGATTTAATAAAAGAAGGAAAAGATACAATGTTCAGCAAAGACAGAGAAGATTTAATGAAAGAAAGAAAATATACATTCTTCGACAAAGACATAGAAGATTAAATGAAAAGAGGAAAATATTTGATGGTTGAAACTTCTTGATATGATGCACTCAAATAGACCATTCCAAAATTTCCGAACTAGCACTCAGTTACCTAATTTAAGGAATAACATTTGAAAATTATTACTACTTTTAAATATAATGTTAAAAAAAAAAACTTACTAGAATTGTACTTAAGTCAGGTTCTTCTCAACCTCCATGAACAAGAAGCATGGTTTATATATGAAAAAAAAACTAAAATTGTATTAGATGGTGGATCAGAAGTCACAATGAATGTAAGAATGTGTGCTTTGTCTAAACCAAGAGAGTTATCATCTCCAGATTGTGCATCGAAATTGTTGGATATATGGAAAATAAAAATATGTTTTTATAAAATAATAGTATTAATTTAAGGTTCAGATTGTGCATGGAAATTGTGGGATATATGGAAAATAAAAATATGTTTTTATAAAATAATAGTATTAATTTAAGGTTTGGAAAAGTTTTTGATATGGTTTTTTTTAATATTCTGAAAAATGGGAATTGAGGAACCTTTAAATGAAGTTATTAAAGTTTTTTTGTGTGAAAGTAAAAAAAAAAAACAATTGTAACTATATTATATAATTATATTATATAGTTTTAATAGAATGAGAAAATCTATATTTAAAGGCATTGTTTTTCCGATTTTATATATAAATTTAAATACATTTAACTCGGAATCAAATAGTACAAAAAATTTAAAGATAAGTTCGCATTTTTAGAATATATATATATATATATATATATACTTTTGTGGATTAGGAAAATTAGGAATTAGATATCTAACTCTTATCTGGAAATGTAGATATCATTTTTTTTATATGTAAAAGTTATATTTATGTATGAAAAGGAAAATATCGAAATCTGGATATCTAATAATATGTAAAAGTTATGTTCATGTGTTAAAAGGAAAAAATTGAAATTTGGATATCCTAATTCTTACATTGAAAAAAAAAATCATCGCTTGTAAAATGAATAGAAAGAATTAGGATATGGATATCTTAATACTTGGTGAGAATATAGTTATATATAAAAGTTATCTTTATGTGTTCAAAGGATTGAAATTTTATTTTTATTTTTATTTGAAAAAGGGTCATTGCTATAGAATATAGAAACGTTATATATAATTATGGAATAATGAAGGATTAAAAATTGGATACACTAATTCCTATTTGAAATTATAGATATTAGTTTTTTTTAAATATATATAATGTTATATATGTTTGTCGAAAAGGTAAAATTTGAAATTGGATAAACTTATTTAGTATTTTAAAATATAGTTATTATTGTTAAAATTGATAAGAGTTTTAGATTTGATGGTTGGAAGGAATTGATAATTGAAAATTCTATCTTTAGTTGTAAATAATTGTAAGACGTAGGTTATTGTTTTCAAGGGTAAAAAAAAATGATGACGAGAGGATGGAGGAACAAAGACCAACTTGAGGGATGAGATTGAGGTGCCTACAATTTATTTAGGAGGAATATGATAGCACACAACAATAATCCATAGAAAAAAAATCCAATGTGGAATCCAATTTGGAAATTGAAAACAAGGAAATTGAAGCAACTTTTTAATGGGGATTGGAAGTGTTGAAAATATTTTTTTTCCGAAAGGAATATGTTAGTCATTTATAGGTTGGGTAGAAACAAAGGAAGTATAAAGAGACTGGTGTTCGTGACTTAATGATGGCACTCCTTGTCGGATGGCGTCCATGGTGATTGGCTAAGAAGGTTTAAATGAGTCGTGTTTAGGATGTTCCTAACAAGTAGAACTTAACCTTAAGAGAATGTACTCCTTAGATAAGGATTGAAGGAACAAGATGAATAAGGTACCAATGGGCCTTTAATGAAGGAATTTTATGGAGATTGACTTCAAATTATGGTTCAATAAATATGAGGTTCTAGATTGCATGAAGATAATGTTAATGGTCAATTAATGGTCTCTAATGACAAATGGATTTAAGGAAAAGGTGGACAAATTGAAGTGATGCATACATGACATAGTAATGATGAAATGTAACTTGGAAGACCTACCAAGGGGTCAAATGTAAGCAAATATGATGAAAGGGGAGTGATTGTTAATCTATAAATTAAGCAGTGATGATTACAACTAAATGGAGATTCATCAGATACATTACAAGAAACTTTATGTGTCTATTGCATTGGGATTGAAGGACCTTGTGAAAAGTAAAGGAAAGCATGAATCTAGGCTAGGATATTTTAAACTTTTCCTACATAGCCATGATGAGACTTGACAAGTGGATGGATATATTTGGTGAATTTACTAAATGACGGGAAATTGATCAATTTTAACTGACAAGACACAAGATATTATTCATATTGACGAGAATTTGACGGATTGTCAAGGGAGTGAAACGGACTTAAAATTTGAAAAACAAGATATCAATGTTACTAGCATGAGGAGATGATCCCTATGACACTAATGTTCCAGCGTGACAATGTTGTTAAAGAGAATGAAGAAGTACAAACTCGATGTAATCATGAAAATAATAAGTGAAGAATTCTTAACTGGGAAAATCCATTGAAAGGGGTCAAATAAAGACTATTTTAGTAAAACGAAGTATGAAGACGATCTACATAAGAAAACCACTAGTCCTCAGATGAGACTCGATGAGATTAATCCAATGCACATAATGTGACTTTGCAATTCTATCCAAGTAATCATATAACAATGGGAATGATTTAAAGGTGAGGAAAGGACATGAAAACTTCCTTGAGCAGGACATGATGTCACCAGTGACATAACGAGGCGGTTAAATTTAATATGTTCATCTAAAAAGTTGAGAATAAACTTTTGTAAAAATTATGGGTTTGAAAGTAGTCTTATGGGAGTAATGAGCAGCTTATGCATTGAATTATGACTATGTGATAGTCTCCCTTGATATGGAAAATCATTATTGTAACTTACCAATCTCTATTTTACCGAATATTATAGGATTCTTACCCTCCTGTCTTAGAGAAGAGAATAGTTGAATAGATGGGAAGTCTCACTTGGATCTTTCCATGATTAAAGTTGAATGATTACTCATTGCATGAAAATTTGAGTAAATCTAGTTGATGAATTATTGGATACCACATATCCTTGTGGATTACTAGGAAGAGTTGGAAATCTAAGTCAATATTGACAATTATTGAAAAGTATTAGAGATTCACATTACATGAAATTACTATTGAATTATTGAGAGTGTATTGTAACTTTGTTGGATGCGACATCAGAATCGGAGATAGTAGAGTTGCTAGTGATTATGACCATGATTGTTAAATAAAAACATAATTAAAATGGAAGGAGGACACAAATAGGAACATAAAGTCAAACTTGCTTAGAAGTTAAAGAAAATTAACTTCGGGACGAAGTTTTAATAACGGGGGGTGTATGTAACACCCGCCTTAATATAGTTGTTTGACTATACTATTGAGGGCACTAATATTGAAGTGACTCAGTTAAATAAACATGAACAATATGATTATACGTTAATTATTATTGAATGAAAATTGTTGATTGACTAGCAAATGATGAATATGCTCGACTCATTGATAAATATGATGATGTTATGCATGAATGTAATGAATGATTCCTTTGATTCCATAGATGTAAATGAATGATACTGAATTAAATAGAATTGAATAATGATAAAAATGCATGATAATATGATTTATATGGTGCAGCACTACTAATGTGCGCTTTGAGTGTGTGTGTAGTGGCAGGTAAAATGAATTACCGACTGAATCTCAATGGAATAAAAAGGGGTCGTAAGAATGAGAAATATACATAGGGGTATGCCGATGGAATGCTGACCCTGAAATAGCATTTCACGCACAGGTCGAAAGCCATCTCAACTCACCCAGGGAAGCGTGTTCCATATGGGTGAGGCCACAATGATTTGGTCGTGTACGATGTGTTGAGGGGTGCGCAGTAAGGAAGATATTATTCCTCAATTGCCATTAGTCTCCATGGAAGTGTAGTCGGAATATCACGATAACTATTCCTGATTGTTACATAGTACTCCCCACACAAGGAAAATGAAGTTTTCGGAAGGACCAATAGAAGTGGTACCTAGAAAACGACAGGAAAGAGAAGATTTAAATTCTTGCATTAAAACATTTAGGCATATATATATTAATTGTTGCATATGGAAATATTCAATTGAAAATAATTGAATGAAAGAACATTTTAAATTAAGGATTATAGAAAAAGGGATATTTGGTGTAGAATTTTTACACACCCATTGATTTAGAAAAGATATGCATTGGCTTAAAATAAAATAAAAAAATTAGAGATAACTAATGTTGGAGCAAATCTAGACTATAAAATATCTAGAGTTTAACTCCACATGCACCCATTGATCTGGGGATTGGAATTTTAGACTAGGGAGACAACAAAGAGAAAATAAAGGAATTTAGATGCACCGATGTGTGAGAGTGACACTTGTTGTTAAATAGTATTTTTTATAAATTTAAATTATAATATAATGTTAATGATATATATATATATATATATGATTAAGTGTTATATATAAATTATAATATAATGTTAATGATTATATATATATATATATATATATATATATATATTAATAATAATAATAATAATTTGGTTAATTGTTATATATATAAATAATCTTCTATTCACAAATTTTGAAGATGTCTTCCTAA
This sequence comes from Larix kaempferi, assembly GCA_027924585.1. Classification (NCBI taxonomy): domain Eukaryota; kingdom Viridiplantae; phylum Streptophyta; class Pinopsida; order Pinales; family Pinaceae; genus Larix; species Larix kaempferi. The sequence goes on from BSBM01001022.1 coordinate 23,324,374, forward strand.
ATACTACCCATTTTTTAAAATTAATATGTTTGGAAAAATATTTTTAAATATCCATGTGTTATATCCTTTAACTTAATGTTTCAGCATTTTAACTTCAGTGGTAAATGATATGTATTTGTTAAGTTTTTGAATGTTCGTAAAAATGGTATTGAATTTTTGTATGTTTAATTTTAAAATGAAAGTAAGGTCTTCACATTATTTTAAATTTGGAAGGAAATACTTTAAAATTAAAATTTGATTGAAAAAAAATTATTCGTGATATATTTTTATTAAACTTAAAAGATGTTATTAAATAAAATTTTGATGTTTATAATTAAATCATTATCTTTATTTTTATTATTTTAAATTAAAACATTATTTTTAAAAATTGTTGGAATATTAAAAAATTTATTAAAATTAAAAGATACTATTAAATAAAATTTTGATGTTTATAATTAAATCATTATCTTTATTTTTATTATTTTAAATTAAAACATTATTTTTAAAAATTGTTGGAATATTAAAAAATTATTTTAGATTAGGATATAAAGTATTTATCCTTTTTTATACTTTCTTAGGTGTTTGAGTAGGTAGATTGGCCACATATTGTCTTTATTGGCTCACACTTGTCATCATTATCCATAGGAGTGCCCTCAGATAGATTTTGGTAGATTTTGTCCGTGTTTTATGACAATCCAGAATGGTAAGAGCACATTCCTGCTTTTACATAGATTTATCTTGTTTTTTTTTTCGGTTTTTCAATGGGTAATGATAAAGCTAGGTGCTTTGATGGACTTGGAAAGCTATCTACTTTTTGGCCAACACATCCTCCATCTTTTTCTTTCCAAAATCCATTATCTTACTACTTTCTCATCACTCATTAGTTGCGATATCTAATTTAGCTAATTCGTGAGGTCCTGCGATATCTTATGTTTTACATTTGGAAATCTAAAAATTTGTTACTTACCATTAAACTATGATGTTATTTGATATGTTCTTCAATTTCCTTTTCTTATATCTTGATAGTTTGGGCCATACTCTATTGGAAACCCTTTCAAACCTTTTTTTAGGATGGTTCATTTTCTTAATCTCTATATATGTGTAAGTGGAGGATAGATCATACTTCATATAGAACCCCTTAAAACCTTTCTTTGACAATGGATCATTATCCTTATGTAAGGGTATCTCAATTAATCATAATTATTTAATTTAAGTGGTGCAATTTCATTTTCAATAATAAACATAAATTCTTCATCTAATTAAAGAGTAAATATTTAACGTTGAGTAAACAAGTTGAAGCATGTAGTTATCCTTTAGCGACAAACTCTTCCTTTGCAACCTTTGAAACCGAAACATTGTTGGGGGCCCTACTCTCCTCTCAACCTAATTCCGTAGAAACAACTAAGCCCCCAAGCCCCCAACAGCTAAGTCTATGCCACACTATAAAAAAAAATTCCGCCAACCTATTCCTCAAACCTTCTCTTCTCACAACTCAAACCAATCATAAAGTTAAAAAACAAAAAACTACTAAAACAACAATTAGACACTCCTTGCCATAGATAAAACAGCCAAAACACACATTAACCACCCAGAAAACCACCCACCCCCCCCGAAAAAAAAGAAAACAAATTCCCTTTCCCCTTCTTAGTACCTCGTTGTATTCAATTATAATTAATTTGAAACTATTTGTCAAGTTTTGCATCTATGACAAGTGGTCATCCATGCACTTAATCCTAATTAAGTTGATAAATCATTTTTAGACATAATCCTATAATTAATCTTAATGCAATATTTATTTTATTTAAATTAATTAATAATTTATAAGTTGAACCTTAATTCATAAGATAATCTTGCTTATTTTAATCTAACTAATCTTGGTTAAACTGGGGTGTTACATACTCCCTCGCTTTAGGAAACTCCATCCCAAAGTTATAATCCCAACACATCGATAAAATATTTAATTTAATATTGGTTTAACATGTAACTACTACTATTGTGAAGATGATAAATTTTTGTGTATGGTCATCACACAAAAATCTTCCACCTGCACTAATACAATCATACACCTCAATTATGACATGATTTGGTTAAGTTCCTAGGATCTAATAGGAAATCATTCATACAAATATGCATCAATATCATTATGCATTCATTTATCAATTGAGTCATAGAAGCAATAAAATGAAATGAAAATAACATAGAAGTATAATACTTCGCAAGCTTCCTCATTCCTTACTCATCTTCTCCCTACGAATCATACCATCTGATCAACCGCTATATCCCTCCACACAAATACTCTAGATGGTCCCGCTTGCCATGAAATGTTCCCTCTACTATAACCTATGTTTGGATCACATAGTAGGCATCATAAGTCTTCACAGGTAGTTTCTACACTGATCCACTTTCCGACTTCTGATATCTATTGCGACCTCATTCGTATTAGCCAGAATCTGGGTCTCATTTGGTCACCCAACCTTAGTTGGTTATCTAGGTATCTAGTTATTAGTATACTACCCCAGTGTACCTTAGACATCTTGAAAGGCTATCCCTAACCTCCTCCCTATTTTCACTGAGGAAACCAACCCCATGCATCAGAAGTCCTTATCCATATACCTCCCCTATGGTGAAGATTCATCATGCCATGTACTTCTGATGAGAATAACATTGGAATAGAACTAATTTTTGGGTTTCTCCCAACCCATAAGTTTTTTGTTATTGTCATTCTCATTCATAGTTATGAGCCCCCGAAATCCTAAAATGATAAGTCCGTCAAGGCTTTGAATAATTACCTGAAACATACTTCTACTCATCTTCAAGAAAAATGATTAATAATCATCTTCTCAATCAACAATATAACATAAATTCATTCTAATTAATAACATCTTCCATTAAGTCACATCATTAAATCCCATCATGAATTAAACCTTATTATAATATAAATTTCCATTCTCATTATCAACATAAATAACATGATATCACAAGTCCATGTATCATTAGTTAGTATACATTATGTATATCCTAAACTATATGTCATGTGACCCAAAAATAATCAAGATGAAATAATAAGTTCCATACTAAATATCGCAATAAGGAATAAATAGAAGCATATAAACTATGTGTTATCTGTTACAAAATACCAATAAGTTTTATATTGAATATCACATGCAATAGAAGCATATCAAAGCTATGTGTCATGTACCTAGTCAAAATCTAATAAAAATTATGTGGAAATTCGTGACGCATAGTGTCTACGTCCTCCCATGTTTAATTGGGAAAAGGAAAAGCATGGACAATAAAGAGAAGGGTACCTAGTGTGTGATATGAGGTTTATACCAATCCTATTGAAATAAAGATCAAATAGTAGAATTCAATCACAATAATCTAACCTCCCCATTTCCATGAACTTGGGGCTACACAAAATAAACAGTGAAACCTCGTGTGAGATTTGTTGGTACAATACGACAAATGAAGTAGGGGATGAGATGGGTCTATATGTATGTGTGATATGGGATGGTAAAATGGAGAACTGAATGATTCATTGTATATGAGTGCCAAATAAAGACACCCTATGAGGCACGTGTAGTGTGTTAGTAAAATGAAAATATAAAAATAAAAGAAAATAAAATGCTACTAACCGTTTGATGTTAATAGAATAAATGTAATGAAAACAATTGGACAAGATCAATTGTTTCTCCCTTGGTTGTCTACATGAATCAAATGCGTTATTTAGGGAAATGGGGTCATGGAGTTTAAAGGTAGAATTGTATTATTTTCACCAAACCAATGAATTGTGATTATGAAAAATGATTGCAATGACTATCAATTTGTAGAAATCCATTAACGTGTGAAAATTTATAAAAAAAATTAAAAATATCAATTTTGAATTGAAAAATGTAAATAGATCAAATAAACAATTGACTTTTAATTTTGTCATTCTTAATTATTTATGAGGAAGTGAATGTACTTGGTGAGAAAACTTCAAGAAAAGGACATTTCAAGAAAAGGACATTTGAAGTGTGGGGGATCTAATAAAGTAGAGGAAGGGATTAAAAATAGAGGAATACACATGAAGCCTTAAGTTGCAACGCATTACTTATTTATGAGGAAGTGAATGTACTTGTGAGAAAACATCAAGAAAAGGACATTTGAAGTGTGGGGATCTAATAAAGTAGAGGAAGGGATTAGAAATAGAGGAATACGTATGAAGCATTAAGTTGCAAGGCATTAGTGAGAGAGTCCAGAGTCCATGATGGTTGTATACTTGTATATGTTATTGGTTACTATGATTATAGATTCATGTTATTATTATCAATAATTTTGAGTTCTTCCATAACAAAAACAAAATATAAATGCACAAAGGATGGAAGGTATACTTATGAGTTCTTCCACAACAAAAAAAAATACAAATACACAAAGAATGAAAGGTATACTTATGTGGCTTCAAAGAGGGGTTTCCTAATTTTTTTTTAACTCTAAGAGGAGTGTAGAAAATTTAAACCAAAATTGGTTTTACATTTACTTTTATGTTTAGAATGGAAATAGGTGATATAATAACATCCTTTCACAGTGTAATAAACCAATATTTATTTATACATATGCCTTCACAAAATTATTAACATCCACCATAATTGGTATTGAATTTTTTTGATAGGTGCCTCTAGGTAAAATGTGTAACTGGCACTTTCCATGATGGTTGTATACTTGTATATCCACCATAATTGGTATTGAATTTTTTTGATAGGTGCCTCTGGGTAAAATGTGTAAGTGGCACTTTCCATGATGGTTGTATACTTGTATATGTTATTTATTGGTTACTATGATCATGGATTCATGTTATTCTTATTATTATTATTCATTTTGAGTTCCACCTCAACACAAAAAAAATAACAAATGCACAAAGGATGGAAGGTTTACTTATGTGGCTTCAAAAAAGGTTCCGTGATATGCAAAAAAAATTTAAACCAAAATTTGTTTTACACTTTTATGTTTAGAATAGAAATATGTGATATAATAATATCCTTTCACATTGTAATAAACATATAATTATTTATATGTATCCCTTCACAAAATTAATAACATCCACCATAATTGGTATTGAATTTTTTTGATAGGTGCTTATGGGTAACATGTGTAAGTGACACCTTCCAAACATAGGATATTTCATTTAAGCAGATACATTCAATAAGATATGAAAGACTACACAATTTTATTTTATTCGATCTATTTTCACTTTTGGCATCTTGTAACAACCTATTCCAACTAATATAATCATATGAAATTCTAATTACTTCTACATTTAGGAACAAAATGTATCATGTTGAGAGTTTTACATTGAGGAACAAAATGTATCATGTCATCTCTCAACAATAGGTATTCTTTTACCTGGGAATAAGAGTGAATTTCAAAAGATTTGAAAATGAAAAAAATTTTAAGACTAATTTAATCTCTTATAAACTATGCTACACTAATGCTAAAATAGATGCTCCTATATTTCATGTTAAAACAAGGATGGTGTAAAACAAGGTTGTATTTTTCTTTGTCCTTTTAGGAATTGCATGTAAGAGTATGAAGGAAATCTCAAAGGTACTAGACACTTGGATGATGGTTGCAATATTTGTTTGCAGTGATCTCCATCATTATATTTATTGTATATATTGTCCTCTTATTAACCGAAAAGGTATGTAATCAAACTTGTTCAAACTCCAATGCATGAATCATATTGATGATTCTTATGTTGAATATTGCCATTGATGGAACGTAGGGTCTACCAGATGATCAAAAGGTTTAATTAATTAATTAATTAAAAATTTGTAATAAACAAAGATATAAAATAGAGATTTGGAAAGACATGAATTGGAAAGACACGAATTGAAGAGACATGCTCCTATGAGTGAATGAGGTATTTGAATTGAGTTTCGATTTAGAGGAAAGATGTCTCAATAATGCAGATCGCAATAACGGTAAGAAAAGAAGAGACCAAGAAGCATGAAGAATTTCTAGAAGCAGAATTGTTGAATCGAAAAAAGGGATTGTGAAGTTATAAATATCAGGGAGGCAGGGTAGTGCTAGGGGCAGGTTGAAGCCTGTCAAGGAGGTTGTAGCCTCCTTCCAGTTGTAGTTGGAAAATAGGGGTGTTGTGGCATCTGTGTCTGTTGTAGCAGGCAGAAACCAGGGTGTTGAAGCATCCTTCATTTCTAGTTGAGAAACTTGGGGATTGAAGTCTCCAACAAGTTGTAGCTTGAAAAAACAATTGTAAATATAATTTTCCAGTTATAGAAATTGTTTATAGTTTTCCCAATTGGGTTTCCACGATAAAATTTGTGTTCCTTGTATCTTGTTGATCATATATGTTAAGAATAAGTTAAAAGTGGTTTTAATTGTTAAAAGTAATCAATACTGATTCACCCCCCACCCTATCAGTATTGTCCAATATTTCAACAATTGGTATCAGAGCGGGATCCTTCACTACAGTTTAATCACTGGAAGGAAGATCCTATTAAAACCACTATGGATCAACAAGGTTTAGCTGCTAACAGACCTCCATTATTCATAGGAGATAATTATGCATATTGGAGTGTAAGAATGAGATTCCATCTAATGTCTCTTGGATGCAAAGTTTGGAATGTTGTTGAAAAGGGTTATAAAATACCAGCCACTCCACCTATAGATAAAGATGAAGAAGATAAATATGAAGCCATTGCAAAAGCATTGAATTCAATTTTTAATGGACAATCAAATTCATTATTTGTTAAATTCATGCAATGTAAGACAACAAAAATGATTGGGATAAATTAAAAAATGTGTATGAAGGAGCTACCAAAGTCAAACAATCCAAAATCCAAACATACAAAGGACAATTCGAAAGTTTAAAAATGAAAGAAGAAGAAATCATTACAGAATGTCTTCTAAGAGTAGATGAAATTGCCACTGCTATTAGAGGCCTAGGAGAAGAGATACAGGAGAAAGATGTTGTTTAAAAGGTACTAAGAACTCTACCAATGAAGTATGACTCAAAAGTGTCCACCGTAGAAGATTGAGATGATCTTGACTCTATAACAGTGGATGATATACATGGGATATTCACTCCCTATGAGATGAGAACAGAACAAAACAGACCATCAAGAAAAGAGGAAGCATTTAAAGCCACAAAAGAGTTGAAGAAATCTAAATCATTACCCAAGAACTACTCAAAGAACTCAGATGATGAAGAAGCTCTTTTCATCAAGAAACTTGAGAAAGGTACTGTCAAGTACGAAGGAACGCTACCTATGAAGTGTTTCAACTATGGAAGAATTGGGAATTTTTCCTCAAAATGTTTTTATCATAAACAAGATGATCGTGATGATAGAGAAACCTCTAAGAAATTCAAGAAGAACAAAACAACAAACAAGAAGAAGTTTAATAGGAAGAAGAATATTTTTTACACCATGGAAGATAGTGAAGAATAAGAAACAAGTGAAGATGAGGAAACCAAAATTCTATTCATGGGAATAGAAACTCAAGATCTCGATGATGAATAAGGTATGGAAGGAGAAGTGGACTCAAAGGCCAAATTTATAAGTGCTTTTGAAGAATTGAGAAAATGTAGAAGGACGAATAAACATTTAAGAACATAGCTAGCTGATTATGAAGAAGGACAAAAGACAAGAGATAAAGAGTTAAACCAAATCATTGTTGATCTGAAGATCCAGCTTCAAGAGGATAAGAAGATAGAAGAGGACCTAGAATTGTAGCTCAAAGAAAGAATGCAAGACTCTGAAAGAATTGAAGTAGAACTTGCTCAGTTCAAAAAGAGACTTCATGAAAAAACTATTAAAACAAAGTTTGAGAATAGCTCGGAGATTCTAGATGACATCCTAAGTAACCAAAGACCATCAAGTGATAAAAATGGATTAGGTTATGAAAAAGAAAAGAAGCTAGATTGTTTTTCTTTTACATTCCAAGATAGAAATAAAAGAAGCTATGTTGTTGCACTAAAAAACTTGATTAAGAAGGATAGTCAGAAATCTATTGCCTCCTCTCATAATAAAGATAGAACTGATATGATACTTAAAAGACCAATGACAAGTAGGTACCAGTAGATATTTATCGATCATTGCTACTCTTGTAATAATTTTGGACATATGTCTAGAGAATGGAAGCTGAGAAAAAATGCTTCAGTAAAAGTTCAGAAACAAAGGAATGGATGGAAGAAGATGGAAGTTGTGAAGTAGAAACATCAAAGATTCGTCAAATATAAGGGAAAGTTATATGGATATTGTCATTGTTGTCACAAGTTTGGTCACAAGGCTGCTAATTGTAGAATCAAACCAAGAAGACTAGTAAGCAAGGTATCTCATGGAAAGGTATGGAGAAGAAAGGAAGACTACAAAGATTCAGAATAAGCACAACTTCCAAGCATCAATAAAGTTACAAAAGATGATGTTGAGCATAATAGTGCTATAGATAAGAATGAAATCCATTATGATGGAAAGAAAGATAAAGACGTAAAATAATACACCGATGAAGATAAAAATGATGAAGAAAACTATAGTGATGATGGTAGAACTGAAAAAGTTTTGTTTTAATCTCTCATGACCTAGAAGAGAACCATGAAATTAGCATTAGAAAGGATCATATACTCAGGGGGAGTTAATATTAGAAAAATGTAATTGGTATGTGAAATTAATTAATATCATTTGGTAAGAATAAAAGACATTGAAAAACCTAAAAGGGTATTTTCTTCTAGCAATAGAGTGACAGATTGAAGAGTCATAAGAGTACTTACCTCAAGACCATCCATGTGGCAAGTGAAGTATAGAAGGAACATATAGCTAATATCTTCACTAAGCCACTACCCAAAGAAGCCTTTGAGTATCTTAGACAAAAGTTGGGAGTAATCTCCCTACAGTAGATAAAAATAAGAAAACACTTTGTCAGGGAGAGACATGTTGATAGGGGGAGGTTTCAAAAGGAGGCCTTTGTCATTGTTGCAAAGGGGGAGAATTCTTGGAGTTGCCATCAATGCCAAAGGGGGAGAATGTTGAATATTTGCATTGATGGAACGTAGGGTCTATGAGATGATCAAAAGGTTTAATTAATTAATTAATTAAAAATTTGCAATAAACATAGGTATAAAATAGAACTTAATAAATAGAGATTTGGAAATACATGAATTCAAAAGAAAAGAATTGAAGAGACACACTCCTATGAGTGAATGAGGTATTTAAATGGAGTTTCGATTTAGAGGAAATATGTCTCAATAGTGCATATCGCAGCAACAGTAAGAAAAGAAGAGACCAAGAAGCATGAAGAATTTCCAGAAGCAGAATTGTTGAATAAAAAAAAGGGATTGTGAAGTTATAAATATTAGGGAGGCAGGGTGGTGCTAGGGGCAGGTTGAAGCCTATCAAGGAGGTTGTAGCCTCCTTCTAGTTGTAGCTAGAAAACAAGGGTGTTGTGGCATCTGTGTTTATTGTAGCAGGTAGAAACCAGGTTGTTGAAGCATCCTTTAGTTGTAGCTGAGAAACTTGGGGATTGAAGTCTCCAACATGTTTTAGCTTGCAAAAACAATTGTAAATATAATTTTGCAGTTATATAAATTGTTTGTGGTTTTCCCAATTAGGTTTCCACGATAAAATTTGTGTTCCTTGTATCTTGTTGATAATGTATGTTAAGAATAAGTTGAATTTGGTTTTAATTGTTAAAAGTTATCAATACTAATTCACCCCCCCTCTCAGTATTTTCCAATATTTCAACGTATTAAAATTAAAAAGTTAAGTTATCTTTATGTAATGAAGAGTTATATATATATATATATATATATATATATATATTGTTTAGGATTTGAGCAACATAAATCTTTTTATTTTTTAGTTATTTATTGAATTTTTTTTTTTTTCAAATGAGGATGAGAGGTATTCTGGTTTCAGGTAGTTTATTCTTGATACGATGGGGAGACCAGATTTATGTGACATCGAGAAGGAATTTCAATTATGGAGAAAATAGCTTATTTCTGCCCTATATATACCTCTAAAGATCTACCTTGTTTTTTATTTTTTATATTTGCATATATCGGCGCCTACTTTCCTTATGGAGGGGGGATGAAATAAACATAGGAATATTACACCTTTCCAAGTCCTTAATGGTGACATAAAGGGTTGACATTTCTATTGTGATAAAAAAACATACTCGTACGTCATTTGAGAAAGTCCCGGAACTGGTATAACCTAAGACACATATTTCTTCCAATATTGAGGTGTTAAAGTATTGGACATGAAAATAAATATCAGGATAAAGGGTGGATGGAAACACCACTGATTAAGAAGGATGCAAGGTACAATGACCGATTAACTGAAGAGACACATAATAAGGGTAATAATAATGATAGTAATGGTGGGAATAATGATAATGAGGCGAGGTAGAGTAATTGGTTGACTCATCGGGCCAACTTGTGGTTGGCCCCTATTATTATTTCAAGGTTTTCAATAAAGCGTTCCTATAGAAAGATTGATATCCTTACTAATATAATAAGGGAATTTGTGTTTTACGATATTATGTAATGCAAGAAACATGTGGAAGTTTTGAGGAAAAAAATGATGCAAGCTCGAGTCGAAACAACCTGCAAATCAAAGTGCACAGAAAAAAGCACACATGCACAAATTATCGCCACAAAGCACAACAACACAAATAATGTATGTTCTATTAATGTATGAATAAATTAACAAATATTTGTTACAAATTCAGATTCAATGCTTTGTTTAGTCATTTCTTTAGTCGATTATTCTTCTGATTTAAACACATCAAACACTCGGGAACAACATCCTTTCCTCTTTTCCTCACTCTACATTTATATCCTCATTCACCACCTCATATTCCCACTCAATCATCTTCTAGAATCCTATGGGTCATTTTCTAATCTAGCTCATTTGCAATCAATTCTAATCTAAGCTCCTTCTTGACATACCATGCCCTCTAGCACATCCAACAACTACCATAATTTCTACATTAGCTTCTCCAACTACTTCCTGCAACTACATATCTTATTGTGCAATGTATTCCTCAATCTGGCGGTTCTCAACCCTTTCAGTCGTAATAAACCTAAGTCATAGATTGGCTCAGTCTTTACTTCCTCTTCAAATTTTCTATGGTTCTCCCGATTCTTGTCGGTTCCTCTTCCATCAGTCAATCCTCCAAATTCTCGGCCTCTACATTGGTATCAACCCAGCCTCATCTCAATTATCATTTGGTTTTCTCTCTGACTGTTCTTAACCATGTCGGCTCAACCTATCATTGATCTCTCCGACCTCTTGGCCTTCGAATGATCAAGCTTTCTATTGACCCTTCCTTCGTCAACTTTCTTATGAGCTGACCATCCTTTCGACTGGTCATATTCTTGTCTTTGACTATTCAGATGTAATGCCTCTCAAGGGCATTAAGAATTTTAAAATAATTAAATATCTATTTTATTTATTTATTTTTGAAATGTATAAGAGTGTCAATACAAGCACAATATACATCATGTAACCCTAGCAGCATATAAACAACACATAAGCAAAATATAAGCATTTTGCAATAGCATCAAATAACTTAGAATTTTTAAAACTTCATTGGTGATTCACACAACATAAATTAACATCATAAATCATGTAGCAATAGCATCATATGATAATTTTACAACAACATATAAACGATTTAAAATCACAAGAAAAATACCTCGTTATAAGAATGGTGACGGAGTCCAAACTGAGCAAGCTTTCCTCTTCTTCTCCTCGAGTTGCTTCCATCTTTATTGCCCAAAGCGGGACCACGGTTTTACCTCCCAGCCAAATAGGGGCCTAGCCAACTCCCTAGCCCCAGGAAACCATTGAACGGTCCCATCCAAATGGCCTCCTGGCCCTCCGTGCCCGAGACCCCCAGAGAACAGAATAGTGATGCACCAGTAGGCTATGTATCAAATCTTCCAAGAGTTCTCAGACTCTTCAAAACTTCTCATACCCCAAAATACCCAAAATTCTCCATCCTAGAATACTCTCACCAAAATAATCTTCAAGAGAAAAAGAACCTCCCTCCTTCCACTCTCAAGTCTCATATTTATATCCAAAAATCCTCATCCATCAATAAATTCCCATAAATAATAGTCATCAATCAATAAATTCATTTTCTCCAAATAAATAGAAATTTGATTTAAATAATTAAAATATTAATAAACATGGATGCAAAGTCTCACTTGTCATGCTTCCATATTAATGCAACTATGACAACCAATTTCTAAAAATTTGTGCAAATCCTATCTATCCATTTATTTATATTATCCTTTCATTCATAAGTCAAAAAAGATATTTTCATATACTATATTATATTATGACATATTTAATATTATATGTATATAATTATATATGTTAGTTAATAATCCAATCAATTTATATAAATCTAAATCATTTTAAACAAGTCAACAAACTCATACTTTCAACACACAAGTAATGCTTTCATCAATTCGTCAACCAAGTTACTAATAGATAATATAATCATATTAATTTATTCAGCGATCGACCAATCATAGTAATGTAATCATGAATTGACGTATGCGTGGCCAGTGCACACGTCTTAAGCATGCGTACTAATAATCACATTTAATGCTCCTAATAAATCATTATTACATCCTCTCAAACAACATATAGAAGAAGAATTAAACATTGTATCATTCATCATTCATAATCATTCATACAGAAACAATAAGACAAAATTAGATAAACATAATGGTGAAATCAAACATATAATCATGATGGTTAATAACAATCAAGAACACCATCCAATCCATCATTGGTACCATCCATCACATCAGTAATCCAGCCCCTAAATAACCACTACTTCCATCTCCTAACCTCACCATCCCGTCCTTAGCTGCAATATACTGTGGCATCGACTGCACGACCTAACCACATATAGAACCCGTAAGCGGAAGTGTCGATTGACCACATCGACCAAGCTTCCCCAGCAGGCCTCCGCTAGTCGTCATCACACGTCTAGGGGAGTGCGCTACACAAACCTCCCACGACTCCAGGTTTTGGGGGATAAACAGTGGGAAATTCCTCCACCCCCCCTAATAGTACTAGGGTCAACACCCTACATCAACCATACTGTGTCATCACTGTTCTAAGGGGTCCAGTCATTGAAAAACCACTTTGGGAAAGTCACAATTCCTGTCAAAATTCACACTCACCCACAAGTCATAGAAATATTGGAATTCACAATTAAATAGCATGAAATTTGATATAACATCATTATACTCATGATGTTTAATACATCTCATGCCCCTTGGCAATATAGGAATCCGCCTATCTCACAGCCAATTAACATGTGGAATAGTTCATCATTAACATGAAACATATATAAAGCCATACCCAACTCTTTCAAGTGTTAATCCATTTCACTAATACAACATTTACAAATAGTCATGTAAGTACTTTTGCAAACAACTAAATCAGCCTTCCTCATATGGATATTCTATATTCAATTTTGAATGTTCAATTGAAATAACATATTTATTGTCATTAATAAATTAAAACATTAAATTCCATTTACTGTCCACACATAGGGAGTCCATTTATTCACATAACAATAGTCTTACTCAACTTAGATGAGTCTAACATATAATAAAACAAATGAAAATGTTAAGCTAATTCACATTAGAGCTTTAATTACTAGGTGTGCAAATATGGGGCATTACATACACCCACCCTTCAAGAAACTTCGTCCCGAAGTTATGGTCATTCACAATTTTAAGAAAAATTTCGATACCATATCTCTATTCCTTCCGACTAAAATACCTTAGCCATGCTAGTCCCATGAGACATTCACATGATCAACATCTTGTTATTATATAATTTTACCTCTTCCACCACATAGGATGTGTTCTCAAGTTACGCTTTACATGATATACACACAATTGATCTAACTTCATCAAGGTTTATCAATTCATTTAGTCCTAGTTAGTTAACATATAATCATAATCTGTTGTTGTTTTCTATAGCATAGTTCATAAGAAGACCTTGTCTCCCATATCACATGCCCTTAGGTTCAAGGTGTATTGTTATGACTCATTTATGGGTTTTTAGCTTCAATGAATCTTTTCCTAATAATTAGTAATTACTTTCTCATTATTATATTCAATTAGACTCAAATCTCAACAGTATCTTGAATGATGTGCTATATAATAATCTGGATAGCGCCATGTCTATCAATGAGTACACCTCACCAATTAACACTTGTCAAAGGAGAATTGCGACACACGAGTCTCATGCTATGTAGAAAATACTTGTTGTTTCCATTTTACACATAGATCGCTTCCAACCCTTATGGTTTTAACTAATTTGTCTAATAGTGTGATTAAATCATGAACATCGTGAATCTCGACCCACATATCTACATAGGTACATCATATAGCTATATGTTATATGAAAAAGCTTCTACATCATAACCCTACCTTAGTATATTTTCACAATGGGAAGGGTGCTACTTTACTTAATGCAATTAATCAGATATTTATATTTACCATGATGCATATGACTAGACATGTGCTACACATACTCATCCTACTTATTTATTCGATGGTTTTGTAAGGATACTTATACTTTTCCATAAATAAATTCTTTTGCAATTATATAATTGACCCGCACACAATACTCACCACTTATGGCCTCTATTCAATCACTTATAATGAAGGAAGTCTATATGTAAGATGAAGATTCCCCTTACTCATGGGTAGGTTTAGAAAATTATGTTCCATTAATGTTTAACATTTACCCTTGGTTTATTTATTAATAAGGAATACTTCCAAGGTGAATAGTATAGTTGCTCTACTAAATATGCATCCCTGCTTGTTAATTTGTTAACTAAATCATAAGTTGTTGTCTCTTTTGTTTTTTTGTTTGTTTAACAAGTGTTGATACTCCAGATGATGCTAACCAATTATTTAAATAATGCCCCTAGCCACAATAGTATTACAAAACTTGCATAGGCTTACAACTTACCTTCACTCGGGTCCATCAATAGATTTATCTATAATATTACTTGTAATTATTACACTTAGAATTGCCCATTCTTAATATCTTCCTCTTTCCTAGTCATGTTTTGTAACAATTTATCTATACCTTATCCTTACATCATAATAACAACATGATCTCTAGTCATTGTACATTTCTTTGGACATCTTATGCTTTTATTCTTACCCAAATTTTATTTTATTTTTATTTTTTATTTTTTATTTTTTATTTTTTATGAAAGAAGTTCAACACCGGGGTGAACATGCCCCATGCTCTTTATTAGAGTTGAAACTAACTTAAGTTAACTCCCAAGACTTATCTTGGATTAGTTATATGGAAAATATCCCCTCGAAAAACATCAAATTAGGCATACCGATTTCTTTTGGTTAATCTTTATCTTAACCACTAGATCATCTACTCATAATGTGGGAGGAATAATTATTGTCATTATTACAAAATTTCAATCATTTCTCAACACGATCGTTATAGTTCATAAATTTATCAACAAGTATATAGTCATACTTAATTATAGGTCAACTAAACCACCTCACCCTAATACTTAATAAGTGAATAATTGGGAAATGGCCCCTATGTTATACGTTACACACCCTTTCCTATTCCATCAAATTCCTTCCTAAGTTACAAACGTGTTGCATTAGGTAACCCAAAACCTTAATACATATAAGACTATACTTAGGTGGTTAATAATACTTTTAACTTTTTACTTCATACTTGAGCCCCTAAGCCCCCCCCACATTGTACTATAATTCAGTGTAGGATAAGCTTGCAAATTTTCCAACTAAGTCACACATATTGCAATTTACGTAAAGATTGGATTTCAAAAGCCTTTTAGAATATGTGATGGTAGGTAGTCATGAATTATTTTCTTACACTATACTTTATATCCTTATATTTTTATTACAATATTCATTGTCTTTATATTTTCAATTTTTACTCTATATTTACTTATATACCCTATTTCTTATAATAACATTTATGTACTCTATTTCTTAATTAAAGCACAAGTTATGTATTATTCATCACTTATATATATATGCACATTATGCTAACTTCATGACTTATCTCCATTATCATGCATTTATGCATCTATATTCTATGCCATCTTCTTCTCATTGTTTATTTAAAAATATATACTTTATGTAGAGAGAAATGTATAGAAAATTAGTGACGTCCAAAACGAGGAGACATGTGGCAATATGAATTACTCATTTACTATTAACAAGATTTTAACAAGATTATATTGATTTTTATTAATAACTTAATCTATAATACCACATTAATGGATCAACCACACTTGCTCCTACTTGCAGTCAACTGAATCTATAATATCATATAATACCGTAAGACCTTAGATTAAAATATCATGATAATTTTGTCATAATTATGAATTATATAGTACTCTTTATCAAATGAATTCTTTAGGGTTGTGTTTTTTTTTTTTGTTTATTAAATTTTTTTTTTTGTTTTTTTTTTAGGCCTAAGCGAGCACTCAATAGGATACCTTCATATTGCTCAGCTCCACCTCATAGGCAGAACCTGCCAATCCCACTTACCCTCTATTGCTCTGGCGCCTCTCTAGCAAACCAAGATAAGGTGCTTATCTACCGCGCATCAGGTATATAAAATATTGTTTCAAGCATGCCTCTACAGTATGCACACGGGACTTAGAGTATAGTATAAAAACTTAAATGGATATGTTTCACATAAATAAATTAAAATAAAAACCTTTATTCGGATTGGTATGAGACCATTTCCTCCGGGATCCGCCCCTTGTCAGGTGAACTCAGGTGAACGCAACCCTGATTGATTGACCCTTAAACCAATAATTATTTCTTTACTAATTTGTCCCCTTGCTAGTAGTCATAGATTAGATTACATTTTTTTTTTGTACATTTTACCAATTGATATCATTCAAATGCTCCTGTTAGGAACTCAAAATTTTATATATATATATAGAATTGAAGCAGAAATGTTTTTAGTGATACCTAATCGCCTTGTTCCTCATAAATTTCCTTCTCATCTCCCTTTCCAAACTATGAAATAAAGCAGTCAAGCACAGCTAAAGGAGCTTTGTGATTTTCGACAGTGGGAGACAATTTTTGGAGTTATATCAGACTTTTAGACGGCATGGGAATAATCATCAAACGAAAAGATATATATGGGAATGATGGAAACCCTAGTGGGAGTGTCAAAGATAGCACGAGTTAAATTTAATTGCATGGGAAGGTTATTGGGATGTTAGAAATCAAAGACTGTATGATTGAATTTGAAGTCTCTCATTTAGAATTTGTTTTGCTCAGTGAATAGAGATTTAAAGACAGTTTCCGAAGATTGATTTACTTATCAAGAAATTTATTTTTTTTTTTTTTTTTTATCCGCAATAATGCGAGCAGAAGTAAGCACAGTGCAGCACACGCTAACCCAGGAGGTGACTGCTACGTTTTTGGAAGTCATTTCTCATTCGCATTCCTTCGGTGGCATGTTGGCCAAGTTCTCTCAAAACCTCTCCTGCCGGACCTTGGAAAAAGCACATGCCCTGTGGTTTTCATTTATGATGGTGGTATCTATGTTGATGTTTGATGGGATGAAAAGCAAGAATCCTGAGGATTTAATAATAAGTTTTTGCAGCATGAGTGGGATACACTCCAAAATATCCCATCAATACATGCATCAACTCATCAATCCAATTCCTTATGAGGTGAAACCAATCTTTAAGCAACTGACACACACCAGAAATCTCATCGATTTTTATACATTTATTAACAATGTGACGGGTTTTACGAGGGTTTAATAGTAGAGGGTTATCTACTTGACTACGACTGCTATATATGCCAGAATCCAGGTGATTAATGCCATTAATAACTCTTGCGTGGAGCCCTGCCAAATAGTTATGACAACTATCTCCAATAATTATGATCCTCAACGACTTCCATGGTGGTTCGGGTCATCCTCGACCTACCCTGGAACTCACTTCAAATCTGTCATTCCAAAGATAAATATCCATTGCTTTATGATGGAGTCGACGCCTATCCTTGTCTGGAATAACTCCGTCAATGGTCGTTCCATAAGATTATAAATGCATCATAAAGTCTAAACATTCGGTAGTGAGGTGAGGGCCCCGAAAGAAATTGATGACAGTGCCGTATTTGGACAGAGTAATCAGAATAATATCAAATCTTGAAATTTTAATTTGCTCAGATTTTGTAAGACATAATTATTTTTAGCACGTATGCATGTAGGGCGTGGACATCTAAGTCTGAATGAGATAAGGTAAGGACGAGAATTTATTAGGCATTGTCATTAATTATATGTATAGTCCCAAAACACAATTCAACGTGGGGACTTTGCTGACCCTGTCAATTTCGTCAAATAATAAAATATAATTATGTTTTCTTGAAGTAGTTTAGAACCTATTCTTACTGTTCCACTTATTTAAGTTTTTGCATATTGTTCTGTATAATAAACAGGGGTATAAAACTCAAATTTCATCTGCAGCCTGTGTTTGTTCTGTAATTGGGAACAGATAGATAAATTCAAGTAAAAGCAAAGTAAGAATGTAGAAAGGGTAACTTTTTTTTTTTCATTTTTTTTTTTTTTTTGGTGGGGTGTTGTTTCGATGCCTGAGCTAACACTCAGTAAGGGCAAAGCTCAGAGCTCAGAGAATGTTTTGTAAAAGTTTCAAGAGATCTAAACTTCGAAATGAACCCTAGCAATGAGCTCACTCAGAGTTGCAAGACTTTTTCTGCTTGATGACAGAGGTAACCTGAATTAATCATTCATCTGATTGTGAGGGCGTAGGAAAATACCGGAGAGAACAATTCCTCTGCAAAAGGGTTGAATGAGGTGAAATGTAAACTCAACACTTCTGCCAACAATTTCATTGATTTTTTTTTTTTGATACAAAACTATATCTGTCAACATCAATCTGGCTTTGTTTTTTTTTTTCATACAGGATAAAAAAAAATGAGTTGCACACTCTCGTTGGAAGATGACCACGTTCCACTTCAGCTTACGCCCAAAACCCCGTGCTGCCTATCTGCACTTGGAGGTTTCCATAGAGGCAGGTATGAAACTGCAAATCGCCATTTTCAGGCATGTCTGGCCGTCACCCAATCGTCGAGGATGCAAATAGAGAGTTAGGGTTACATTTTTTGTATCTATGTTTAGTTTTTAAATTGGATACAAAGACCACGGTCATCGAATAGAACACAATGCACAGCGTGTAGACCTCAAGGTTTAAAATTATCTGTCAAAGCTTAAACCCTAACCACAAGATAATAAAATCAGCTGGGGTGTTGGTATTTTCCATCCATAAAGATGTGTAGAAATTTGTTGTACATCGTTTAGATTAAACGCAGGTCATTACGACCTTGCTCTACAATTATTATTGGCTTTAACATTTGCGTTAAGCTCTAGTGTCTAGTCGTTTCATGACAGTATTTATGGTGTTAATGCAATGAAATATTCTTGGTATAATTCCACGCCATACCTTGTGCAAACCTTGATCAAAAGTATGGACTAACTCTTCTTTTCCTTCATTCAATAAACTTCTAATATAGAACAAGGATGGTAGGAAGGCGGCTCTCCACATGGAGATATAACATGGAGTCTTAGCTCCACTTTAGTCTTATAGAATACATGCATTCTAATCCACATATGAAGGTATGCCTCAACAAGGAAGACCAATGAGGAGATCGGCTCCCTCAGTTGCGACAGGGTTCTAAAACGTTTGAACATCACATAACCTAGCTCTCCACAGGAAGGTCTATCCTTTGCTTGACCTACAGTAATTAAAATAAGAAAATATAAATAAGAATTATAAAATCCTTTGAGAAGGAGCTGCTCCTTTTCATTCACAAGAGAAATGAAATGGTAATCAGGTCGGCTTCCATATACATGAATGGATTTCGACTGTATTCTCAAATGGAAAGATGGAGTAAATAAGCTTCCTTTTCTATAACCATTGATTCTCCCAGGAAAACGTGGCATAGAGATGTAATAAAATAAATAAATAAAAACTAAAAGGGCACCAATCTTCTTCTATAAACTGCTATCTATTATTTAGTAAAAACATTTAAATACACCAAAATTTAGTGAAGGCTGGAGTTGGTTCTCCTACATGGAGAATGCTCCTTCTTAATGCAACTATCTGGGTCGCCTCTCTGTCATACTGACGTAACCTTCTTCCAAAAGCCCTGATTTATAAATTCGACATGCAAAATACCATGTTTTGTGCATTTAGTCACTAATTCAACGAGAACAAGGGACCACAAGTGATATATAAGCTGGCAGCCATCACAGTAAACCTAGTAAACTGTTTTTGAGCTTTACTACAATCAACCGCCACCCTCCAACTATCAGTTAGGCTGCATATCTTCCTAGATGTTTTAGATCTACCCTCTTCACTGGCGTACTATGTATTAGGCTCTTTAGATCTACCTCTGTTTTACTTAATTTTATGTGATGAAGGTTATTGAAAATTCATATTTCATGTTTATTCCTTTATAATTTCATATGGACCCTTAAGGTTCCAGGTTTTGAACCTAAGGCTCTGATACCAAGTGTAATGCCTCTCAAGGGCATTAAGAATTTTAAACTAATTAAATATCTATTTTATTTATTTATTTTTGAAATGTATGAGAGTGTCAATACAAGCTCAATATACATCATGTAACCCTAGCAGCATATAAACAACACATAAGCAAAGTGTAACCATAACAACATATAAGCAAAATATAAGCATTTTGCAATAGCATCAAATAACTTAGAATTTTTAAAACTTCATTGGTGATTCACACAACATAAATTAACATCATAAATCATGTAGCAATAGCATCATATGATAATTTTACAACAACATATAAATGATTTAAAATCACAAGAAAAATACCTCGTTATAAGAATGGTGATGGAGTCCAAACTGAGTAAGCTTTCCTCTTCTTCTCCTCGAGTTGCTTCCATCTTTATTGCCCAAAGCGGGACCACAGTTTTACCTCCCAACCAACTAGGGGCCTAGCTGGCTCCCTAGCCCCAGGAAACCATTGAACGGTCCCATCCAAATGGCCTCCTGGCCCTCCGTGCCCGAGACCACCAGAGAACAGAACAGTGATGCACCAGTAGGCTATGTATCAAATCTTCCAAGAGTTCTCAAACTCTTCCAACTCTTCAAAACTTCTCATACCCCAAAATACCCAAAATTCTCCATCCTAGAATACTCTCACCAAAATAATCTTCAAGAGAAAAAGAACCTCCCTCCTTCCACTCTCAAGTCTCATATTTATATCCAGAAATCCTCATCCATCAATAAATTCCCATAAATAATAGTCATCAATCAATAAATTCATTTTCTCCAGATAAATAGAAATTTGATTTAAATAATTAAAATATTAATAAACATGGATGCAAAGTCTCACTTGCCATGCTTCCATATTAATGCAACTATGACAACCAATTTCTAAAAATTTGTGCAAATCCTATCTATCCATTTATTTATATTATCCTTTCATTCATAAGTCAAATAAGATATTTTAACACATATTTCATTAAAATTGGAAAGATTTTATTACAAGAACAATGCTAGAATTGAGTTTTTTGGTTATTTTAGAATTCTAGATCCACTGTTTAATTCCAAATTTAATGAAATATGTGTTTTTTCATATACTATATTATATTATGACATATTTTATATTATATGTATATAATTATATATGTTATTTAATAATCCAATCAATTTATATAAATCTAAATCATTTTAAACAAGTCAACAAACTCATACTTTCAACACACAAGTAATGCTTTCATCAATTCGTCAACCAAGTTACTAATAGATAATATAATCATATTAATTTATTCATCGATCGACCAATCATAGTAATGTAATCATGAATTGACGTATGCGTCGCCAGTGCACACGTCTTAAGCGTGCATACTAATAATCACATTTAATGCTCCTAATAAATCATTATTACATCCTCTCAAACAACATATAGAAGAACAATTAAACACTGCATCATTCATCATTCATAATCATTCATACAGAAACAATAAGACAAAATTAGATAAACATAATGGTGAAATCAAACATGTAATCATGATGGTTAATAACAATCAAGAACACCATCCAATCCATCATTGGTACCATCCATCACCTCAGTAATCCAGCCCCTAAATCACCACTACTTCCATCTCCTTACCTCACCATCCCGTCCTCTGCTGCAATATACTGTGGCGTCGACTGCACGACCTAACCACATATAGAACCCGTAAGCGGAAGTGTCAATTGACCACATCGACCAAGCTTCCCCAGCAAGCATCCGTTAGTCGTCATCACACATCTAGGGGAGTGCGCTACACAAACCTCCCACGACTCCAGGTTTCGGGGGATAAACGGTAGGAAATTCCTCCACCCCCCCTAATAGTACTAGGGTCAACACCCTACATCAACCATACTGTGCCATCACTGTTCTAAGGGATCCCGTCATTGAAAAACCACTTTGGGAAAGTCACAATTCCTGTCAAAACTCACACTCACCCACAATTCATAGAAATATTGGAATTCACAATTAAATAGCATGAAATTTGATATAACATCATTATACTCATGATGTTTAATACATCTCGTGCCCCTTGGAAATATAGGAATCCGCCTATCTCATAGCCAATTAACATGTGGAATAGTTCATCATTAACATGAAACATATATAAAGCCATACGCAACTCTTTCAAGTGTTAATCCATTTCACTAATACAACATTTACAAATAGTCATGTAAGTACTTTTGCAAACAACTAAATCAGCCTTCCTCATATGGATATTCTATATTCAATTTTGAATGTTCAATTGAAATAACATATTTATTGTCATTAATAAATTAAAATATTATATTCCATTTACTGTCCACACATAGGGAGTCCATTTATTCACATAAAAATAGTCTTACTCAACTTAGATTAGTCTAACATATAATAAAACAAATGAAAATGTTAAGCTAGTTCACATTAGAGTTTTAATTACTAAGTGTGCAAATATGGGGCATTACATCAGACTTGACTATTCGTGCTTTCACTGGGAAGTTCATTGATTCCTCACAAGAGACTTCAATTGTCTTAACTTTGTCAGTTGTCCTTGGGGTTGGATACCCCTCTATCCATCTCCCAGGGTGCAAAATAAATTCTCCCTCTATTCTTATCTTTTGAATGACCTTGCAGTCTCTTATATTATGATTTAGAAATCCATGTTTCCTCTTCCAACAGCCTATCCCTCCATCAGACCAAATACTCTTTCTTCTTTTGAATTCTCGTCCGACCAATTTCCCATTCATCATCCTCTTCATCAAATTATTCCATTGGTTGGATTGGCATTTGATCCTACCATTCAATAGTCGATTCCCTTCTACTCATCGACCCTTATTCATACTTGTACAAGTTAGTGACATTGAATGTCAAAGAAATATCCAACTCTTTGGGAAATTACAATACATAGGAATTATCAGGAAGCTTCTCCAATATCCTATATGGATCACTCAGTCGTCGGATTCAAACTGTTTTATGTTTCCCTTGGAAACCTTTACTTTTGGAGATACGCATAAAGTAGATCTCCTTCTGTTAAATATTGTAGTCACTTCTTCTGGTCGGCCCTCATCTTGTAATTGACATTAATTTTATCCAACTGCTTTCTCACCTTCTCATGCATTTCCTTCATATGCTCAGAAAATGACTCGGCATATGCAATTTTCTACATCCTAGTCAACAACCTCATCAAGTCAGTTACTCCATGCAAAATTCTCCCTTGTATGATTTGGAATGGGCTCAATCCAATCTACCTATTTACAGAGTTATTGTATGCAAATGCTGCCTATGCTAACACATTCTCCCACTCCTTTGGTTGGTTAGAAGTCAAACATATCAACAAATTTCTACAAATTCTATTAATGACTTCAATCTTCCCATCGTCCTACAGATGGTATGCAGAACTGAACTGCAACTTTGTATCTAGCTTCTTCCACAAGTTTCTCTATAAATTACCCTTAAACATGGTATCCCTGTCCAAATTTATACTCTTTGGAATCCCATGAAACTTAATAATCTCTTTGAAGAAAAAAAATGAAATACCTATGGCAACACATGTTTTCCTGCACATAATAAAGTGTGCCATCTTTGAAAATTCATCAACTAACACAAAAATGGATTCGTTACCTTGCTACGTATTTAGCAATACCAACCAAAAATACATAATAATATTGTCCCACAGAACCTTGGCATGCTGACCAATTCTATAATGTGGTATCCATTTCTTCACATTTGTCACCAATCCTAGCCAATAGTATTTTTCCTTGACCAACGACCTGGTGTTGTTGATGCCAAAGTGACCTCCTATTTCACTGTTGTACAATTCCGTTATCAAATTTTTCCAAACTGATCCTCTGGGAATACATAATCGATTACCTACTTACATGTATCTTTCTTGAGTGAAGTAATTCAAGTATGGATTCTTGTTGAAACTACATGGCTCCTTTGATTCCTTCCATGCTTTACCAAAGTCCTCATTGAATTCATAGTCGGCTTTCATCGACTAATCCATTCGATTGAACAATCATCCTTCTCAACAATGCAACTTATATCGTAATACAAAACTGTAACTCTGTAGGAACTCGAACCACTTCATATGCCTCTAATTTAACGTGGTCTGAGTATTCAAATACATCAAATCCTAATGGTCGATGAACAAAACAAATTCCTTGTGCAAAAAGTAATGCCTCCATTTCTTCAACGCATGGGCAATGTCATAAGACTCTTGGTCATAGACGAATACTTCTACTTCGCTTTGTCCAAATTTTTACTAAAGAATGAAATTGGTCAACCTTTCTTGGCTTAACAATGCTCAAATTGCCACTCCGATAGCTTCACAATCAACTTGGCATATCTTGTCAAAGTCTAGGAGAGCTAAACTGGTCTCTCCATCACATTCTACCTCAACATCGCAAATGCTCTTTTGGCTACTTTAATCCACTTAAGTCCTCCTTTCTTCATGTATGCTATCAATGGTGCACATATCCAACTAAAATATTCAATGAAATACATGTAAAAGCTAGCACATCCGTGAAAAATTATTACCTCAGTGGAATTCCTTGGTACATGCCACTTCAAAATAGCTTTGAACTTCTCAAGGTCCATCTTTAGTCCTTGGTAGGAAATGATGAATTCCAAATCCACCAATTCCTCCTTCATATAGGAACAATTTTGCAAATTTACCAGCAATTTCTCTGTAATGGCCCTAAAAACAGTAAAAATTTAAAAAATTTCACTTACTAATAATATCGTCGAAATAAGTAAATAAATCAGATTATTTTTTATACTGGGAAGTTAATTCAGTCTTTGTTTGAGGAACGATGTTTATACAAATGATAAATTTGTATCAATAAACTTTCTGCGGAAGAGATGAGGTCAAAAAAATTACTATAACCAAATAAGATACACAAACTACCGTTGTCTATACTTATTTGCTATCACCATTTAAACGATGCATTGTACTTAAAGCTTCTCTACGGTGTTGGTTAACATCTCAGTATATAATAAATTTTATCTTTAAATGTTTGAACATGTTTGTCTTATACTCAGGTCTGATGGTCCCTCTGAGAAGAGTAAGAATGTCTTGAATGGATCTGACCCGTTGTACTCATGGGGCGGTGGATGGGTAAGGAATGGATGTTTGATGAAACTAGGCTTACTTAGAAAAATTCTATTGCTAAAGCATTTCTATCTTTCTATTTGTAGGTTCGAAAACAAGGACCCAAACCTATGCTTTACTAAGTGTTACATCCTAAGCCTAGGAGGATAAAGGGGGCCTAAAGAGTACTTAATGAGAACGAGGTAAGTCAATGCCTAGCATGAAAATCGAGCTTGGGATCTATTAATTTAATATGATCCTAAACTATAGAGTAAGGGTAAAGGCTAGCACTAGTGGATGCTAGTTGTGTCATTTAATGATTCCTCAGAATTCACGTGGCTCAGTCCAACCTAGGGAAAGGTTAAGTGTTTGATGCCTTCGGGGTTTAGCATTTTCATTTCTAAGTTGCTAGTTTTGGGAAATCCCTGACCTGAGCTATGCTCATGGTCAGTGCTAACACAGGGATGATGGCAACGAGGTGGGGAAACGATGCATGTTCTATTGATAGGTAAGGAATTAAAAACGTTTCGTAGTCTATTCCTGCAGTTGATGTTTTTAAATGATGAAACCCTCGTTTTAACTCATGGTTCTTTCAATGTCTCATGGAAGGTGCTAAAGCCCAGCTCTCTTCACTTGGAAAATCATGGAGGTAGCAGGCCTGGTTCTAGCGTGAGTTGGTAATCCTGGTCCCTGCAAACACTCGTTCCTTCCTATCCCATTCATGTTGCAGGCTCTGTGTTTATTCATGAGCATTTAAATTGTAATGATAGCCTTGTAGCTCACTATATGAGTTCTACGTTTATATGGAACGACGTTTATGCATATTCCCCCTGGTCTATGTGGGGTTTTCGAAGCTATTATGTTAGAGGGGGAAAGTCAGAGTTTAGTGGATTTGTATGGTTCTTTAAACTTTCCTTTTTAATATATAGGTGAAACTGGCAATGTTCCAATCCTTTGGATTTTTTAATGTGGTATAGCCTGTGTATTTAATAAAGTGTTTAATTTTTATTGATTGGAAATCGTACTCTCTTGAATTTCAGGCTATGGGTACCAGCTCTGCATTCTGATTTTTGTATAGTGACTAAAATAAAAGGAAGTGTAAACTCTACTTTGTTAATGTCATTACCCTGTGCTTTAAAGCGTTGCCCCTTCGGGGTTTGTGGTTGAATAATGTAGATTTTCAAAATGGTTGTCTTCTATGTAATGGTTAAGGGTTTCTAAATTAGAGAAATGAAGTCTAGGATTGCATTGGGTGCTAACTGTAGTTTAAAATAAAGTGGTTTTTTCAATGATTATGAAAACGTGAAGCTAGGTTTAGAAGTGGAAATCGATACTGTGTAAAACGTTTTGTGTAACCTATAAAGTTTACAATGCTATGGGTGAACTTTGGTTTTTCCAAAGCCTATGTGATTCGTAGATGTTTTCTCTATAATGGATGAAGGTTCTAAGTTAAACATTTTATATCAGTAATGTTTTGAATGCTATGCTGAAATGCAGGGTTTCACCTGTAGGTGGGAACGGCTTCTGTTAGGTAGAACAATAAATATGAAACCCTAAATGGGGATATATGATTTGTAAAGAGTAGACCTTTTGATTTCTGGAAAGTACTATTGCGTTTTAGTTTGACCTAGAAGAAAAGAACATTGGTGTTGTTTTAAATAAAAGCATCTCCTCATGTCTGCGATTCTATGTTTATCTGCCCAGTTATGCTTATGTATGTGATTCTACGTTTATTTGTCAGCTACGCTAAAGATAATGGTTCTACATGTTAAAAATGATAGTGGCAGGGTTCGATACTTGACCTGCATTTTACAAACCTTTATTTGTGTTGTGTTCCAAGAAACAAGTATGTATGGTGTGGTTTCATTGATCCAATTGATTTTGCATACATTGGTTTTCTTTTCAATGAATTAAAAAGATTTAACTCTTAGTTTTAATGATGGCAGTGGGGTTTGATAACTGGACATGTGTGTTGTCAAAATTCTACTTGTGCTGGTTTCTAAAGGGATAAAACGTATGTTTATTTTCTTTCTAGAGTTTAGTCTGTCCACACAATTTATATGAATTGTTTACCAAGAGATTCAAGGAATTAACAGAGTTAAAAGAATTAAAAGAATTAATCTCTAGTTTCTGTGCAAGCATAAAAGTAAGTTCAGCAATATGATTTCGATAATGTCTATAGAGAGTTTAAAAATTCTCATACTGTAATTTGAAAGGAAGATCGATGTCTAGCACAGGCTAGTAAAGCTAGCCCTGCTAGACCTTCGAAATATTTGGGGTAGAATACTTTTAAGAATTTTACAGAAATGATAATTTAAATGCTGATCTTTCAAGAAATAACCCTGGGAGCCTATTCCCATTGGCCCTTGCTCTATGCAGAGAATAGATAAACTTCATGACATAATCATTGCATATAAATCATATCGTAAGAATTTCTAAATATTTATTTAAACTGAATGAAAGAGGATCATGATTCATACCTGGTCCTTGTAGCTGGATCCTTCTTTGTTGGACCTGCACTCTCAAGCAATAATTAATGCAGAAAACCTATGGACTTAGCTAGCCTGTAGAATGATCTTTTAACTGGATCGCTTTGGGGCTACCATGTTCCTCCCAACCATGACCCTTAGACCATTCTTGGTTCTAACTGAATCCCCCCAAGCTAGTTCCAACATGCAAAAAGAGAAGTAGAGACCCAAGGTTGGACTGCTAAATTAGATCTGGAAAATAATGTGGGGCTACTATAGTTCTTGCAGTAAAATTCTCTTTTATTACCATTAAAGAATGATAATGAAAAAGGATCCCCTCTTTCGGGATTTGCTCTCCTTTATATAGGTGAGTCTTGGTTTTGGAATATAGTTGTTTGAATAATAATATTTAGTTTCTTACTTTAAATTTGAAATATAATATTTTAAAAGATATTTACTTAAATATCTACCCCTTGTTTAACTGGGACTTTTACTTGTTGTAACTTAAATTATTTCTTAAATAGAAATAATAATAAATTCTTAATTAATAATAATAATAATAATAATAATAATATTGCTAATATTAACAACACAAATAATAATAATATTAATTGTAATGTGATAGCCATTTTATGTATAAACTCTATGATATATATATATTTTATAAATAAATAATAATAACATTATTATTAATACTTTTAATAATAATATTAACTTTGAGGCCTTTATGCATGTCATTCACATAAGACTATTCTTAAACATTCCATACTTAAGCTATGGTAATTTCCTTTTATTTAATTATATATCTCTCATGATACTTCTTTTAAATATTAAGGACAAGGTCCAACTCTTTGGACGGATCTTTTGGTAATCTTGGATAGCTGGCTTGGTTAGGCATATCTAGGTCTCTCTCTTGCATGTTGGATTCCCTCATTTAACATGGTAGTTCCCGCGGTACTTGATGATAGATAGAAAATTATTCATTTAACTAATTTAAATAAATGTGATCAATAGAATTTCTATTCAGAGTCTTCTCGACTCAACACTTACGATCCTGTAACCCCGAGTGCTCTTCAGAGCTTTTAACTCAACACTCTCACATGGGCGTTACACTAGGGCAATTCCAGATCCTCTTGCTCAACACTAGTACTTAGAATGTGGTTGTGAAGCACATCTAGAATAGTCAAGTGGCCTCGGATCCGGTATTCATTTATCAAGCTTGGAGTGCTCCAAGGCTTATGCCCAACACTCTGTGTACATTGGGGCGCCTAGTACATAATAAAATCCTATAGGTACATTGGGGCTTATTCCCAATACATAGGTCATCCGTGTGTGTTCCTGAGTCCACGCTCAACACACCATATAAGTCAATCATGTAAATCATAATTCTGCACTGTATGTAACAAAAGGCCATCTCAGTATATTAGGGTTTGTAC
This sequence comes from Larix kaempferi, assembly GCA_027924585.1. NCBI lineage: Eukaryota > Viridiplantae > Streptophyta > Pinopsida > Pinales > Pinaceae > Larix > Larix kaempferi. The sequence continues at coordinate 23,353,966 of BSBM01001022.1, forward strand.
TCAAATCATATGATAAAACATAATTCAAATAATTAGGGATTCCTTTCCTAGCATATAATCAACAATGAAATTAGTTAGAGTCCATGCCCAATATGTCATTCTATAAAACAATAAATCATGTGTATGCCCAATACTCAAAATAAATCATATGTGTTGGGGTTGTGGCCCAGTATAACATCAGAAATAGTTAGTTCAAAATTCAGGATATTACATTCTCATGATGCAGTCTTTGCAATACCTATCTCAGATGAGCCAATTTCTCTTCTTTAGTCTTGATAAAGATCAAAATGTCATCCAAATAGACAATGATGAAATTTCCCAAAATTTCCTTCGAGACTTCATTCATAAACCTCATGAATGTACTTGGTGCATTCGTCAGCCCAAATGGCATAACCAACTATTCAAATTGTCCTTCCTTCATCTTGAAGATTGTCTTCCATTCATCCTCCCCTTTGATCCAAATATGGTGATATCCACTCTTCAAGATGATCTTGATGAAGTATGTATCTCTAATCAAGCATTCAATCCAGTCATCCATCCTTGGAAAGGGAAATATGTACTTGATTGTAATATAGTTGATGGCCCTTGAGTCGTTGCACATCCTTGATTCTCCTCCTTTCTTGAGTACTAGCACAGCTCATACCGAACATACGACTATGGTTTCATGAATCAAACCTCTATCCAAAATTTCTTGGACATGTTAGTTCAGTTTGAAATTCTCAGTTAGTGTCATCCTATGCAGTTCCTTTTTTTACAAAATCAACCATGGAATCAATTAAATCTAATGGGATATGCTTCTCGTCGGTGGCAATGATGTCAACATCTCATCGACCAATATCTCTTTGAACTCCATCATCACCCTTCTGAATTAAATCAGAATGCATTCCATTGGATCGTACATGCTTAACCCTTTTGGAATGAATGGAAAGAAATATTGTTGCTTATTTTCCTCCTTCAAAAATTCTTTATCTAAACACATTAGCACTATCTTCTCCCAATAATTGTTTTCACTTCCCTTATTACTCCTACCCTCTTCCAAGGGAATCATTATTTTTGTGCATTCCACCTTTCCATAATGAGACAATATTTTCATGGCCATCATAAATCATATTCCTATCACATTACCATGGTCTCACCAATAACAAATGATAATCATCTATGGCTATCACATCACATAACACACTATCATAAAAATCATTGATCTTGAATTTTACTAAGCATTGGATCGACATCGTGGCATGATGTCATTTTTGAAGACACGAAACTCTATAGTCATTTGGGTGCAGTCTTCACTTCATACCTAACTTCTCCATGACTTTAGTTGAGACTATATTCTTAGTGTTTCATCCGCTGACTATCATGGAATAGCACCTTTCTCTGATTTTTATGACAGTTCAAATGATAGAATTCCATTGTGCTGGTTCCTTCTCCTCATATTCTGCAGGTTGTAATAATGTCCATCTGGTCATCAAATTTTGGCCTCCCTTCGGCTTGGTTCAATTTGAACAATTTTCAAAAATCAAACTAGTCTTGTCATAAGCTCTTCCATTTCCTTGACTTTTAGTCTCTCCTCGTCTTACTATATGCAATTTTTTTGGGAACTCATAAGCCTTATGGACCAATTATTGACACTTGTAGAAAATGACTCCTTGTCAGCCAACATCTCTTCCTCCAAAATATTCCCTCCTTCCAAATGTACCTCTACCTCTATGGTTTTCATTAGCACTCCTATACCGTGATGCAGAGTCTCTTGCTATACTTTTATCTCTCCTTACTTTATTGTTTTCTTCTTTCTTTGCTCCACTGCTCTTTCCTCTTGTGAAAGTAAATTTTCCACCACCTCTCATATCAGTTGTTTCTTTGGCTGTAGAGGTCTTCCTAGTGAGCTTCTCCTCAACTTTTAAGGCTAAATAGTAGTCCTCCTTGAATTTTTTGAACCTTAACAATATCAACTCATCCTTAATGGCATATTTCAGTCCACTCAAATACCTTGCTACAACTTCTTCACCCTCATATATTTTTCCTAACCTGATAGATAGTCTGTAGAATTTTTTGTTGAATTCTTGAATAATCGACTCCTTTTCTCTCATATTTTGCAATTTTCTGAACAAGGTAATCATATACTCAATGGAAAGGAACTTGTCGTTCAACTTGGAAACCATTCTATCCCAAGTATTAACTCTATCTTTCTCCTTTTTAACTATGTACATCGTCCCACCACAATGAGGCATGACCATTTAACTTGAAACAAGCAACTTTTACCCTTTTGGGGCCTTCAATCTACTCCATATCCAAATATTTCTCCATTTCTCTTAACAATTCTATCAATTATTCGAGATTTAGACTTCCTAAATAGGTAGCCACCTCCATCTTAGACCTACCCTTCATCTCATAATTTTTTTTATAATCTTCTCTCTCTTCTTGAGCTTCCTTGGCAGCTTCTCCATTTTCAACCTCTTCATCAATATGGTCAAGGATTTGAACCACAAATCCCTTCCTCTATGCTTCTTTTACAATGGCCAAATCATTATTTAGAGTTATCATGGTATAAACACATTCTTTGAAGGTTTCACGGTCAATGGTCACCTCTGCACTTGTGTGCGGTCTTTGTCCTTTACTATGGACATTGACACCCCCCTGAGCCATCACTATTTTTAGATCGATCAAGTAAATATCTCGTTCAATTAGGTTGTCCAATTGGAATTGTATTCTCCACCACACTCTACAAATTTACCTAGCCGCAGTTGGAGTTGCTTTCTTCTTCATGCATGATACTCCTTCTTTGATACCAATTGATGAAAGCTCGAGTCGAAAAAACCTACAAATCAAAGTGCACAGACAAAAGCACACATACACAACTTATCACCATAAAGCGCAATGACACTAATAATGTCTGTTATATTAATGTATGAATCAATTTACAAATATTGGTTACAAATTCAAACTCAATGATCTGTTCATATAGTTCTTTAGTCAACTGTTCTTTTGATTTAAACACATTAAACACTTGGAAACAAAAGCCTTTCCTCTTTTCCTTATTCTGCATTTATAGCCTCGTTAACTGCCTCATATTCACACTCAATCTTCTTCTAGAATCCTCTAGGTTCTTCGTTGATACATCTCATTTGCATTCAATTATCATATAAACTACTTGTTAAACACATTATAGAACCCAACAAGAACTCTATACTCACAACGAGAACTCTATCCTTAAAAAGTCCATATTTTGTGTCAAAAACACCAAAATCAGCCTTCAAATCGAAAAGTGATGCTACTAGTAGCACTCTTTTTCATTTCAAGGTTAAAAATACAACCATTGCCTTTAAAACCCATGTTGTTGCTAACAATAGCCTTAAAATCAACCCTTGGATAGAAAACTAATGCTACTATTAGCACATTATTTTTTTCAAATGCTAAAATTATAACTTGTTTGAAAACATGGACTCAACAATCAGTATCATTGGTAGAAAAATATTAAAATCAACCTCTAGATCAAAACGTAGTGTCAACATTGCAACGTTTTTTAAACCATGGCCTTGAAAAATAAGCCCCCCCCCTGTTCGTGGGCATGACTTTCCCCTCTCCCCATTTTTTAAGTTTTTTTATAAAAACTTTATAATTATTTTTATAAAAAAAAAACTATAAAACAAATTAAAAAATTATATATAAAAAGTATATAATAAAACTTAAAAAAAATACTATATTCGAAATATTTATGTTAAAAAGTAATATTGTAAATTAAAAAAAACATAATAATAATTTAAAAAATGAATTTTTTTATTGAAACTAAAAAAATTATTTAAAAAATTGATTTTTTCTTTTAAAAATGATTTTTTAAAATAAAAAATTGATTTTTATATTAAAAAAATAATTTTTTTTTGTTAAAAAACTATTAACAAACTATTTAAAAAACATGAATTTAATAAATTAAAAAGAAAACTTAATTTTTTTTTTTAAATATTACAAAATCTAAACAAAATTAAAAAAATTAAAAAGAAATCATTGTCCAAACCCTCCACCACCCCCTCGTCCCGCACTTCCTCTCCCATCTCCTACCCCTTCCCCTCCCTTCCTGCTCTCCTCCCCTACCACACCCCCTCCATTCCCCTCTCCCCTCCACTCCCCTTCCCCCTCACATCCCCATCCCCATCCCCTCCCATACCTCCTCACCCCCCATCCCTCCCCCCCAACCCTCCACACCCATTCCTCTCCCACCCCCTTGTCCCTCCTGCCTCTCCCTCCTCTCCCCCACTGAGGTTCTCATCAAGCTACAACTCGACGTTGGGTTTCTAGCCATGGCTCAAAGGGCGCCATGGTGGCCACCCCATGGGTTCCCCGTGACGCCCATCGAGTCATGACTTGATTCCCTTGATGGGAACCCTATGGATGCCTGCAGTGCCCATTGATTCATGGATTGATGGGCACTACAGTGCGCACCCCACAGTTCCCATTGATCCACGACTCAATGGGATCTTTGGTTGGGGAGAGGAGGGGGAGAAGGGGGCCTAGGAGGCGGGGGAAGTGAGGGATGGGGGCCGAGGGGTCGGGGGAGAGGAGGGGGCATGGTAGGGTAGGAGAGAGAAAAGGGAGGGAAAGGGGGAGGGGAGGGGAGGGGAGGGGAAGGGGGAGCTAGAAAGGGGGTGGGGGAGGGGACAGGGGAGGGAGCGAGGAGATGATTTGGGTAGGGAGGGTTTTTTTTTTTTGTTATATTTTTTTTTAATTTTAAAAAAAGAATTAATATTTTTTTGTTTTTTCTAATTTTTTTTAAATTTAGAAAAAAACAAATAGTTTTCATTTTTATTTATTTTTAATTTAGTTTCTTTTAATTTTTAAAATTTTAATATTTTTTTAACAAGTTTTTTTTCTAAAATCAATTACATCTAGATTTTTTAATTTTTAAGGTTTTTTTTTTTTAAACATTAAATTTTTAATAAATATTGGTTTTTTCATGTGAATAAAAGAATCAGCCTACAGGTTTCCAAAAAATTGTAATTTTATCCCCCCAAAAAATGTTGTGCTATTGGTAGCACAATTTTTCAATTCGAGGGTAAAAATAGCCACTAAATGCACCCTATAAAAAACAAGAACTATTTAGAGATCCTGACATGTTGTATAATGTGTTCTTAGCATACCATGTTTTTTTTTCCAATAAAAAAGAAATACCATTGTTATTCTTATTGAATCAAATGGTACAAATAGGCCTTGTCTTCGAAAGACCCATCAAAACTGTATCAAAATGTCTCCAAAAAAATGATAGTAGTATAGGCTACTGAAACAGTTTATTATTTACATAAGTTGAAACCATCCTTAAGATTGTTGTTTTTAACCCACAAAAATATCTATGAAAACCTAAATGTCATCTTAAACTAATAAAAAAAACAAGTACAGGATTATTCAAAAATCCACAAAGATCCCATATCAACATCAAGGGAATCTTGATGTTATTCCCAAATTAAAAAGCCTTCTTCACCTTCGATAGCCTGCTTGGATAGCTTGTCTGCCAGTAGGTTGTGTTAACAATAAATATGCTCCAGGGAAATATTGTTGAAAAGTAAGATTTTAGACTTAATTCTTTTGCACCAGTGAAGTAAAGATATGACTTTAAGCTCGTATTCACGTTGTGCCCATTTGATGGTGACCCTGGAGTCCCCATAAATTTTCAGGTTATTAATCCCAAAAACCCTAGCCACCTTTAATACACACCAAAGCGCAAGAAGCTCCGCTTTCATATTAGTCCCATTGCCACAATTCAGCTTTAGCATAAAATAATGAGATTGGTTCAGATATAGAACTCCACCTACAGCACACATTCTGTCTTTGGAAGCACCATCAAAAAATAGAATCGAACAATTAAACTGTGGTGTAAAGGAGCCAATTCTTTTTATACTCACAGGATCTTGATCTCTGTAAAAAGATTGATAAACATGTAAAATATGGCAAGTAGTCTTGTTCACACAGGGTTTCACACTTTCAAATACTGCCTTATTCCTAGAGAACCATATAAACCATGAAAATGATCACTGGAAGCAAAGAATGTGCTCTACATTCCCTGAACCAGTTTAGTGTACATATATCAGCGTTCCCTTGCTCCCAAACTTGAGTAATATCAAGAGATGTGCATATAATTCTCCAAATATCACAAGAGAACTCGCATGTAACAAGAATATGATTGGTGGTCTCGGATTCATTATCGCATAAAAGGAATCTGCTTGGACCATGCCATCCCATTTTAATTAAATTATCCTAGGTTTTAAACTTACCTTGTAAAGAAAACCAATAGAAACATTTATATTTCAAAGGTAGCTTCCATCTCCATAAGCTTTTGTACCACCACTACTATGGAAAGTAATGCTTAATTTTTATGAGGGAGTTGTACACATATTTTGCGCTGATTACCCCCGGGCCAGAATTGCCCATCCAAATAAGTTTATCCCCATCTACTGAAAGTCTACATCCCACTGAATCAAGAAGATTGATGTATTTGTCCCATTCCCATGCAAACTTACCAGTGAATCCTAGATCTTATGCTTTTATCCAATATGAATAACCATTCAAAATGCTTATGTTCTTGATCCTGTCCAGGGTTGCAAAATCATAATCCTTTAGGTAGGCACGAATGTCCTCAGATAAAGTATAATTTTAATCATGACCCAATATAGGATCTATGCCAACCAGGATTTGTTTACCAGAACCAATTTGCCATTGGAGATCCTTTTCCATCCAGTTGTAGACCTTCGTAAGACCATTCCAAATGGGAGAGGTATTCCTGATTCTTTTAATAGGATTCCTAAGCCAGTTTGCAGGGGCTTCCTTGATATACTTAACTGATAAAACTTTAGACCATAATGTTGAGCCGAAAATACCTCTCCACAAGATTTTGAACCGCAATGCCTTGCTGAAAAAATCCAAGTCCGTTAGCCCCCAACCAACACAACATTCTGGAAGAGCAATCTTTTCCCATCTGACCATGATCAAGCCTTTATGTTCTATTCCTCCAGACCAAAGGAAGTTTGAAAACAATCTTCTAATAGAATTAAGAATTGAACTCGGCACTTTTAATAAAGAAAGCCAATATAATGGTATACCAGTAAGAATAGCTTTCAAAAGAGTAAGACGTCCACCGATGGACAAGATTCTATGCATCCATGTATTGATTCTATTTTCAATCTTCGTACACAACCAGGACTAGTCCTTTACCCGGTAATTATTCGGCTTCAGAAAAAAGCCAAGGTACTTAAACCCCTCTTCCAACGGGAATATTTTATAAGGCATTATGCTTAAAAACTCCTCAACTTTTGAATCTTCCAGCTTGTGTTGATAAAGGATAGATTTTGTATGGTTGACCTTCATTCCCAAGGCTCCACATAAAACTTTAATAATCTTCATATAGCATCCGCATTCATCAACAAAATCTGAACCTGCGAGAAGCACATCATCTACAAAGAGTAGATGAGAGATAGAAAGATCATTTGCATATTTTATACCTTTAATTTTTCCTTTCAGTTTAGCTTTGATAATCAACCTGCTGAATCCATTGATGACAAGCAAAAAGAGAAGTGGAGTCAAAGGGAAGCCCTGCCGAATTCCTCTAGAGCATTTAAAAAATATGATGGCACACCATTTACCAAAACAACTATATTGGTAGTAGTTACACATGCCATAATCCAGTTAAGCACCAGAGGAGGAACACCAATCTGGATTAAAATAATTCTTAGAAACCCCCAATCAACTCTACCATAGGATTTCTCAAGATCCATCTTGAGCATTAGAGATTTCTTTTTCCTTTTTTTAATGGTGTGGATAATTTCCTGGGAGATACCAACAACATCCAAGGTTTGTCGGTCATGCAAAAACCCTAACTGTTCAGAAGTAATACACTTAGAAAACCTAGGTTTTAATCTCATAGCAATGATCTTAGAAATGGGTTTGTATGCCAAATTGCATAAAGCAATTGGCCTATAATCTCCGAAAGATTTGGGTTTATTGCATTTAGGAATCAAAGTAAGAAAGGTAGAATTTAGTGCTCCTGATATAAAACCATAGGTTCAGGAAAATTACACCATCTTTAGAATGTCCTCACCCATGATGTCAAAGAAATGCAGAAATAGCTCCACAGTCTAGTCATCAGGCCCCATACTTTTTTCTTTTGCAAATAATTTTAAGGTAGCTTCAACCTCCTCCAAGGTAACTGCTTTTCCCAACTCCAATGCATCCTTAGGACTGTAAAAAATGGGATATAACCTCACCACATCCAACTGAGTCAATAGGTTACTGTCACCAGGATCAGTAAATATTTTTCCAAAAAATTCAGTAGCTGAAACCTGAAGATGTTCCTGCCCTAAAATTTTTCCACCCACTACATCCTCCAGATCCCAAATAGCATTGTTATTCCTTCTCTATGAGGCATAGGCATGAAATTTTTTTATATTTTTGTCCCCTAAGTCCATCCATAAGGCTCTACTCTTAAGCCTCCAATCAACTTCTTCTTGATTTAAAATATCTTCTTTTTTTTGTTCAAGAAGTTTTATAAGAGATGAATCATCAGGTTTCTCCAAATGTTCAAAACTCCTTAAGTGCAGATCTTGAATTTGCTTCTCCAAATATTTATACTCCTTATTGTCCAAAGTCTTCTTCTCTTTAATCCATTTTGAAACCACTTCCTTAAGTTTCCTCAACTTAATAACTAAGAAATCCATTGGATTAAGCTCATCCCTTGAAACATAACTTAACCAAAAATGACGAATGGTGTCACAAAAAATTTCATTCTTTAACCAAGAACAATTAAATTTGAATAGAAACTTCCTTGGGAAAGCACTGTCATCAAACTGTAAAAACATTGTCCAATGATCAGAGAAGATGGCCTCCCCAACCAAAGATCTATGGCACTGAAAATAATGCAGCAACGGTCTTTTGACTAGAAATCTATCAATTCTTTTATGGATACCATCACATCCAGACCTACCATTTTTCCAGGTGGGAAGAAATACAATTGGAGCAGCATCGACCAGGTCAAGGAAAATCATCATATCTGAAAATAAATCAGCTAAGTCATCCTTACAAGCAGAGGATCCCCACAATTCCGAAGTAAATCTAGTGAAGTTCATATCACCAGCGATAATAAGGTTATCCAAATTTAAAATACCGGAAGACCTCAAGGACTCCCAGAAGGTTAATCTTCCCTTATATGGGCCATAACAATTTAGCACTGAAAACCTAAAATCATGAACTTGTTGCACCCATCCAAAAGAATACCCCAGGAAATTTTATAGGAACAGAAATGGAAAAGTCAAGGGTTCCACCCAACCAAAATACCACCAGACAGGCCGGATGCACTAATAGCTGACATTTCCCACCCTGACAATATATTTTCCACCTTCAAAATAGAAGATGTATCCTCACACATCGTTTCCTGAAGGATAATTATGTCTGGGCTAGTAGAAAGTATCAATTTAGATACGGTCCTAACCCGGGTAGCCTTACCTAAACCTCTAACGTTTAAGGACAATAATAACATTATTCAACCGAAAGGGATGGATGCACATCTCTAAGTTCCCTATGGTCAGAGGAAACAATGGTATGTGAGGTTGAATCATCAATATGGTACGACATTGGTTTGTAGCCATTTGTCGATACAGATGTATCCTTCCCATTCCTTTTATTTTTTCTAATAGTAACATTTTGAAAATGCATACCTTTGGAGGATTTCACATCGGGATTCTGAGAAGGATATTTAGAGTAGACCGTTAGGGGAGTGAAGCAAATTACATCATTACTGGGGATATAACCACATTCAGAAAGCACAAAATTCTCCTCAATGGTAAAACCCTAGCTTTACCCCCCAAGACAGAGGAAGGCAGCTCAGGAGGGATGGGATGGAGAGGTTTGTCCGGGGCTTGATCAAAGTCCAATGCTCTAGTAGGAAAACCTTCATATGCCTCGGAAGGCCCAGGATCATGGGAAGAGGAATTACCCAATTTTAAGGTTATTTCCCCCCTGGATATACGCCTATCAAGAGATTTCTCCATTTCAATATAAAAATCAAGTTCTACTTTTGAAACATCTTTATACAGAGTTTCAGAAGGAGAGCCCTTACCATATATAAGTCGATGGGGAGTGGCCGGACTAGAACCTGGATTGTTGAAAACCGGAGAGATAGTGGCATCATCAACCCCCTTCTGCAGCCGAGGAAGATTTGGGCATTTTGACTGAAGGTGCCCAGTATTTCGACAGCCATAACATCTAAAGGGAAGCTTATAATAATTTAGACGCTGACAAAATGTACGCGAGCCCCAAATAACATCAACCTCAGTTGGCAGGCCTAAGCTCATGCCAAACTCCACCATCACCCCAACAACCCTCTTATCAAAACCAAATAAAGATTTTTTTTCCAGATGAATGAAGGTACCGACAAAATTCGCCAACCCAATGAGGATGTTCCTTGTCCAAATATCGATAGGAAATCCTAGAAGTAACATCCAGATATGTCGTCGAACCTTCTTTTCACGTAAAGGGTCGAAGGCGATATGCCAATTTTTCAAACAGAGGGAGCCCTCCTTAAAATTCTAGATGCTACTGAGAATGACATCCAGATGTTCATTACTGGGAAAGATAAACAATATCAATTTATTCAGTAGAAGGTTAGCCTGTGGAGCCATCCCTACCAACGACGTCTAAAAGGTATTGACCAAGTCCAGGATTTCCATTCTACTTCCAGAAGTAAACTCTACGAGACCTACCAAATCCCGGCAAGCCATCATTTCCACACGGCCAAGGTTCCTGTCAGGGTTAATGACATATTGCTCCCTGCCTTCCTTCTCTTTGATAGATTTTTAAAATCATTGAGAATGCGCTTTAGTGCTCAACAGGTTAGGGTTTTTACTGCTATACTTACCTTCTAAGGAAGGACCAGGCACCAAAATCGGGCAAGGGTCAGTAGAGCCATAAGGGGATTCTATAAATTTCACGACCACACCGGCAGAGGAAGGGTTTCTCAGAAAGGATGAGGGAAATTGAGATGAAGGGGAGAAAAGGGGAGGATCCATCCCATGAGTTGACATAATAAAACCCTCGAGAAAGAGACAGTTAGATCCCAACAACAAGGTGACACGAAAGCTCTTCAATCAAAGAAAAAGGATGTCAGGGAAAGGAAAGGATCCAATAGGACCGCCTATCCACTAAACCGCAAGCAAAGTAAAGGGGCAAAAACTCATACTAGCAAACTCGAAAAAACAACCACATTAAATCGACAAGGGCTGCAGAAAAGAAAAAAATACTTCCCACTTTTTTATGACCTTGGTTGGTACTAAGCCGGCTTGACAGCCGGTTGGACTCCAAGTTACTGAAGCACCTTGTAAATATTTTGTAGCTTTGAAACAAGTAAGGATATTCCAAAACACCAAACACCCTTCACTCCGATGCTCCATTGTCTCAGCCCTGTCAAACCCTACACTCCCTAATATCTTCAATACACCACTTAGCATACCATGCTATTTGGCGCATCCAACAACCACCATAAATTTTTCTTTAACTTCTCCAACGACTCGTTGCAACTTTCTAGATTATAGTGCCTTGTATTGCTTGGTTGGTGCACTCTAGACCGTTTCATTCATCGTGACCCTAAGTCACACACTGCCTCATTATTTACCTTCCTCTTCAAATTTTCTACGGTTCACCCAATTCTCGTCGGCTCCTCTTCTGTCAGTCAATCCTCCAACTTCTCTTCCTCTGCTTCAGTCTCAAACCTACCTCTTCTCAATTTCCATTTGGTTTTCTCTCTGACTTTTCTTGACCCTGTCATCTCAACCTATGATTGATCTATTCTACCTCTTGGCCTTCAACTAACCAAGTCTTATGTTGATCCCTCCTCCATCAACTTTGTTATGACCTAACCATCCTTCCGACTGGTCATCTTCTCATACTCAACTCTTTAGACTTGACTATCCCTTATTCCACTTGGAAGGTCATCCATTCCTCCCAATTGAATTCAGTCATCTTAACTTCGTCAGATTCCCTTAGGGTCGGATGCCCCTTTATAAAAAATTTGAGAGAGAAATACCCTCGAAATCCTATAGGCATAATGAGCATCTTGGACCATATCTTTTTATTTTTGACAACATTAGTGGTTAAGCATTGGAATAATGCATATGAATTATGATTCCTAGGAGATTGAAAATAGTGCCGCATCACATAAGGGATATAAGGGTAACATGTATATTAACACTAGCTAATATATGTGAATAGGAGTGAGACTAGTCTTTTCTCCATTTGTGGAAGTTACATTACGAGGTAGCATGCATGCATGTGATGGAAATTAGCATCCTCAATAACTATTTTTTTTGTACTCACATTCCATTTGTCTCAACGAAAAAATTGCATCATATGGACAAATAATCATTCATGGATATCTAACTTCTATTCTTACTCTTGATACGGAATTTGGACAAATAAATAAATCTATTATTTGGAGGCTCGCCACTGTGATAAAATGGTTAAAAATATATTTTGAGCTTTGCACTCAAGCCACTCTTTGATGACATTTCATATTTAAAATATGTATTCACAACAATTCCTTACAATCACATCCTTAGAGTGTTACGGAGAAAAATTCCTATGGCTCAGGGTAGACCATAACAGATAGCTGACTACCCGCAAATAACTCAATTCCCAATGCAATGTTATTATAATTAAAATGTTAAGATATGGAGAATAAAAAACCAACCTTCAACCGGATGTTCGTGTTCGGATATCCATCATCTATTTCGGGATGCATATCTATTTCAGGATCATCTATTTCGGGATACATATCTACTTCAGGATCTTGCATGATCTATTTCAGGATATGCAGTCCAGTCACCAGTTTGATGCCTCCAGCACCTTATCCACCTTCTTCTAGCACCCGGGAGCCACTTTCCACAGAGTTTTAGCCCTCCTAAGCTGAAAGGCGCCCTCTTCTCACCTACTGACTGAGAAGGGCGCACTTGCTCACCTACCACTGCAGATTCACTCCAGTTACATTCAGTTAGCTCCGATTCTGATTGATTTCACTCCGATTTCACTCCTGACTGACTGTTTCACCTCCGATTGACCTCCAGTTCGATTAGGTGACTTGCTCTGACTCCAGTTAGCCTCCCATGCGCCCCCACTGAGCCTCCAGATCCTATATCAGTGCTACACACTTCAGTTACATTTATTATGATCAGTTAGACTCAGCTTGACACCTGGATGACTGTTTGTTGTGATTGATGAGCAACACCGATGATTGATGAGGACTCCTAGATTGAGTCAAGCTACTCCATTCAGTGATTCGAATGACCTCCTTAGGCAATTCGAATTGCTCTGTTCATTGTAACAGTTTGTATTGTAATTCATTCACCCTTTCTGGGATAGAGAGCACTGCTGCATGTTTTGCACAGTTTTGCACCATATCTTCTTATTCATCTGTTGTGACTGATTTATTTGTTCATTAGATCTGCTGTGACTAACTTTACATGGTATCAGAGCCATTGCAGGGACAAGATCTCTTTTCTACAGGTGTTTATACAAGAAGATTTGACTGAATTGCTAAAAATTGCAAAAAGTTTGGCATGAGATATCTCAAGGGCATTCGCTCCTGTGCATGCAAAGCTTGAAAAATACTCCAATACCACTCCAGAAGCTTGAGTTACCACATAATTCCTGGATCTGATACATTGGACCTATTCAACATTGCTTGAAATCCAATCCCAGGTGTGATGCAACTCTCAAAGGGTGGATTGTTCGACCTTATTGTGGTTGTTTTTATGTGATTTGCAGGTTTATTGTCTCCTCCAATTGCATTCGCTACCTTCTGCATGCAAGCATTTCTACAGCAATTCCATTCGCTCTAGTCTGCATGCAAGCTTCTTCTTCATCATTTGACTCGCTCCTAGCAATGGAATACTCTTCTTCAAAGCCTATCCTCACCCCATTCAATTATTTTGATTGGAAAGATGATATGGAGATCATATTACGTTCAAAAGGATACTACCGAGTCACTCTTGGTCTTGAATTGGAGCCAAACAATGTGGCAGAAAGAACCAAACACTACAATAAGCTTGATGAAGCTTACGGTCTTCTTTGTCTCTCCATCTCCAAGGATCTTCACTTCCATCTCAGCGGATTGAAGACTCCAAAAGCCATATGGGAGCAACTTGAGACACTATTCGGCAAGCAGGATGAGCTTAGGGCTTTTCAATTAGAGAATGAATTGATTGGCCTTAATCCTGAGAATTTCGAGAGCATCAATGAATTCTTCACAAAATTCAAGAACTTGAACTTGCAATTGAAGAACAGTGGTGTTATCAAAGAGGATAAACAGTTGATCCTCTCCATTCTAAGCAAGCTTGGGAAAGATTATTCGGTATTTGTCTCCACTTTCAATTCCGGTCGGCTAACTACCCCGAATTGGAAGATGCCTACCTTGAATGCCTTCATTGAGTCTGTTACGAAAGAGCATGACAAGTTGATTCAAATGGGGTCCATAAGCTCCAAAGATTCAGCCCTATTTGTTCAAGGACCCAAGATTTCGAATGGTAAAGGAAAGCTAAAGAAGGAGAAGCCCAAATTCGAGCCTCACAAGCAAAAAGACAAAGGCAAGCAAACGGATGCACCATCCAGTTCGAAATCCAAGCAAAAGGGCAAAGAAGGTAACCAAAAATCTAAATGTACTTATTGTAACCGTGGCTTTCATCCCGAAAGTTCATGTATGAAGAAGACTATAGATCAAATGGCCCTCCTTTTGGAAAAGAACAACATAACCCTTCCTGACGGTGCAAGGAAGAAGGATCGGAATGACGATCATGAAAGAGGACAAGCACTCATGGCAACGGTTTCGAAGCCCACTCTCTTGATAGATTCGGGTGCATCAAATCATATGGCTGCAAATATTGATTCTTTTTCCTCATTCGATCCAAACAGCTCCATCCCCATCCATTTGGGAGATGACTCAAAAATTTCTTCAAAGGGCAAAGGTACGATTCATGTAGATCATGGATGCTTTCAGAATGTTCTCTATGTGCCTTCCTTAGCTTCGAATCTCCTTTCTGTGTATCAAATGACACATACTGGTGATCCAAAGAAAGTCACATTCAGCCCTAATACAGTTGAAATTTCTGATATCAAAAGTGGAAGACTAGTTGCAGTTGGAAAGGCAAACCACACTGCTAAATGTTATGAGTTTTCGCACTTTATTCCGCTTGCAAAGCCCACTGCTCTTCGCACACATGGTAATGAGGTTAGTAGGCTTTGGCATGAAAGATTTGGACATCTAAATTATAAGTATTTGCTGCTGCTATCAAATAAATCCATGGTTGATGGGCTTCCACAACTCCGTTCCTCGAAGGGAATATGCTCCGGTTGCATTATTGGGAAGCACCCCGAGCACAGATTCGACCGCGGCAAGGCTAGCAGAGCCTCTACTATTTTGGGATTGATCCATTCTGATATCAGCGGTCCGCTGCCCCATATGTCATTAAATGGTTCAAGGTATGTTTTGACATTTATTGATGATTATTCTCGCTTTACATGGGTATTCTTTCTCAAAAACAAGTCAGAAGTGCTTGGAAAATTCAAGGATTTTAAGGCTTCTGTTGAGACCACCACTGAGAGCAAGATCAAAGCTCTTAGATCTGATAATGGTGGGGAATATATCAAGTCCGAGTTGCTGCAACTTTGTGCCCAAAGCGGAATCAAGATCCAACATACAGTTCCCTACACACCCCAGCAGAACGGTGTAGCGGAAAGGAAAAACCGGTCACTGAAAGAGATGGCTACATGCATGATTGAATCAAAAGGTTTGGCTGCAAATCTTTGGGCTGAAGCAATCAATGTTGCTGCATATATACAGAACCGAGTTCCACATTCATCCGTGAAAGGTATGACTCCTTTCGAAGCATTCTTTGGTCACAAACCGGATGTGTCAAATTTGAGAGTTTTTGGCTCTACTGCATGGGCTAGAATTCCTTCTGAGAAGAGACGAGCTTTGGATCCACAAAGTATCGAGTGCATATTGATAGGATATGGGGAAGAATCAAAAGCATATAAACTCATGGATATCAGATCTAAAAAGATATTCATAGAGCGCAGTGTGCAGTTTGAAGAACCGCTTCAAGAATTGCAACTAGTTGAGGAGAAAACTGCCGATTCACCGCCTTCACCAGAAGAAGATTCGAGCAGCGATAATGAAGGTATGAGTTCTGATATTTCTGATATTGTAGCAGCATATGATGATAATGACATATCAGGTTCGGAATCCGACCATTCAGATCTCCCTCAGTTACCAAAGTGGGCCCAAAATACTCTACAATCTGCTGGTTCTAGTCTTGGAAATCCTGCTGATCCGAGACGAACAAGAGGAGACTTTCAAAGGGCAGGTATGGCTCTTTCTATTGCTGATCCATTTCTTCCTGAGATTTGTTATTTGATGGCTGGTTCAGATCCCCAATCATATTATTCAGCCCATCGAGATCCGAGATGGAAAGATGCCATGGATGAAGAGTACAGTTCTCTTCAAAAGAACAATACATGGGAGCTAGTTTCTCTTCCACCTGGAAGAAAATTAGTGAAGTGTAAATGGGTCTACCGTACTAAAGTTGCTGCTGATGGCACTATCAGCAAATATAAAGCAAGGTTGGTGGCAAAAGGTTTTTCCCAAGTCCAAGGAGTGGACTACACAGAGACCTTTGCACCGGTTGCAAAGATGGATTCCATCCGCCTTGTTTTAGCTATTGCCGCATCCAAGCACTGGGAGGTGCATCACATGGATGTGAAGAGTGCATTTTTACATGGAGACCTTGCTGAAGAGGTCTATATGCAGCAGCCAGAGGGTTATACATCAGATCCATCATTGGTTTGCAGATTGAAGAAGTCTTTGTACGGGTTAAAACAGGCCCCAAGAGCTTGGTACGCAAAAATGGACTCCTTCCTTCTTTCTCAGAATTTCCAAAGATGCAAATCTGATCCGAATGTCTATCTTCAGCGAGTTAAAGGTAATTTGTTGGTTATTGTACTTTATGTTGATGATCTGCTTATTACCGGTAGCACACTTACTTCAATAAACAAGCTAAAAACTGCCTTAAATCTAGCTTTTGACATGAGCGATTTGGGCTTGCTGAGTCACTTTTTGGGCTTGGAGATAGCTCAAAATTTCGATGGGATCACTATATCTCAGCAAAAATATGCTTCCGACCTGTTATTGAAGTTTAATATGGCTGAATGTAAGGCAGCCCCGTTCCCATTCCTCTCAGGAATCAGTCTTGAGGAGGGAGATTCCACACCGCTTGCAGATTGCAGTATGTATCGACAGTTGATTGGTTCACTACTTTATTTGACACACTCTAGGCCTGACATCTCATATGCCGTGAGTGCCGTGTCGAGATATATGCAGCAGCCACATGAGCTTCATTGGCGAGCAGCCAAGCGGATCTTGCAGTATGTGCAAGGTACGAGACAGTTTGGCATACATTATGCTGCAGATTCTGAGCTAGATTTCATTGGTTTTACTGATTCAGATTGGGCAGGTGATAGCATTGATCGGAAGTCAACTTCCGGTTATGTTTTCATGATTGGTCATGGTGCTATTTGCTGGTCCAGCAAAAAGCAAGCAGCCATTGCACTTTCTTCAGCAGAGGCAGAGTATCGAGGGGCAGTCAATGCCTGCATTCAGGCAGTTTGGTTGCAGGGTATTCTTTCCGAGTTTGGTTTTGGTGGCACTACTTCGACTGTCCTATTTTGTGACAATCAAAGTGCTATCAAGATCTCCACAGATCCAGTTCAGCGGCAGAGGACCAAGCACATTGAGATTCATATGCATTACATTCGACAGTTGGTGCATGACCGCACCATCATTCTGCAATATTGCCCTACTGATGAGCAAATTGCAGACATCTTCACCAAGAGCTTCACTGAGAAGAAGTTCTCTTACCTCCGTTCACTGTTGGGGGTGAGTTCCATCATGGTGGAGACAGATTGATTCATTATTATGCTTTAGACTTGAGGGGGGGCTTTCTTCCCACTGGGTTTTCCCTCTTTCCTCACTTAGTTTATTTTTCAGCATTTTTTGGATTATTGTATTGGGGTGACCTTTGGTCTTAGTTACTAGGGCCCCACATTATTTTAGTTGGCACATCATAGTCTAGCTTGAGGGGGGGTGTTCGGATATCCATCATCTATTTCGGGATACATATCTATTTCAGGATCATCTATTTCGGGATACATATCTACTTCAGGATCTTGCATGATCTATTTCAGGATATGCAGTCCAGTCACCAGTTTGATGCCTCCAGCACCTTATCCACCTTCTTCTAGCACCCGGGAGCCACTTTCCACAGAGTTTTAGCCCTCCTAAGCTGAAAGGCGCCCTCTTCTCACCTACTGACTGAGAAGGGCGCACTTGCTCACCTACCACTGCAGATTCACTCCAGTTACATTCAGTTAGCTCCGATTCTGATTGATTTCACTCCGATTTCACTCCTGACTGACTGTTTCACCTCCGATTGACCTCCAGTTCGATTAGGTGACTTGCTCTGACTCCAGTTAGCCTCCCATGCGCCCCCACTGAGCCTCCAGATCCTATATCAGTGCTACACACTTCAGTTACATTTATTATGATCAGTTAGACTCAGCTTGACACCTGGATGACTGTTTGTTGTGATTGATGAGCAACACCGATGATTGATGAGGACTCCTAGATTGAGTCAAGCTACTCCATTCAGTGATTCGAATGACCTCCTTAGGCAATTCGAATTGCTCTGTTCATTGTAACAGTTTGTATTGTAATTCATTCACCCTTTCTGGGATAGAGAGCACTGCTGCATGTTTTGCACAGTTTTGCACCATATCTTCTTATTCATCTGTTGTGACTGATTTATTTGTTCATTAGATCTGCTGTGACTAACTTTACAGTTCGAAGTAGATCCCCGTTGCACTTTCAATCTCTACACTTGAACCTGCAGATTAGTCTCAACGACAAATACAAGCAAGTGCATATAATATGTGAAAGATATTAGCATAATCAATAATATGATCCATGATATCATAAGCAAATGTAACCCAATGTAATTTAAACAACATTCACAACATCAATTTGACGAGAAAATGAGTATTTCCATTAATTAATAACAAGAAGTACATGATATGACCTCTTGCCAGCAACCAATCTGAACCAAGAACTGGGTCTCTCCACTTGTGCCTCCACCACTTCAATCCCCCATGCAATGGCAAACTAAAACTATGAAAGGAGTTTGGTAGGTGAACATAAGGAGTTCACAACAACAAGGATCAATGAGTGTAGACTCAAGTCATGGAAAAAATCCACTAAAGTTATCTTGCTTTCTCTTTCTCCTCCCTTCCATACACCATAAGAGCTCAATATATAGCCTTCCAAAGGTAAGTGAAAGGTCGAATCGAGTCGTTTCGGGGTATATGGACGGCCAAAGGTCACCCTAAGACTGCTTTTTGGGAGTAAAAAGTAACTTTCCTATTGTTTTTACCATGTAACTCGATGTAAGCGGGCTAATTAAGTGCAGCCTGCGTGTACGCTCGCTATAATGGAACAACAAGCGTATAGGAAGAAAAATAGGGAAACTTGGTTCCTGAAGGGAAAATAATATGTCTGAGTCAATAAAATGGATCTTGAAGTCCAATCAATGTTGATGCTCACAAGGTGGAAAATTACGTTGTAACATAGAGAGGGGTACTAGATCACAAACAAATTATCAAATATTGGTTTTCTTCTAGACCAATGGGACTAGATTACCCTAGATAAAATGGATGACCCAATGTTGAGAATATAAAAACGCCTATTTTTATTAAAACCACAGGTTGTATACACTTTGATGTATTTTCATACTGAATTCTTAGAATATCCTTTTTGGTTTATTGTACATGGGTATTGTCTTCTCTAAAGATTTTAAGATGTTGTAGTTGGGAGCACATGCTTGTCACTTTGTAATTTTAAATATGCAATGCAGGGAATTCCTATAAGTCTTTTTGTTGATACTTCCCCAAGAGACTTTATGTCATGTTATTATCTAGGGATGTGTTTGGAGGATCTATATTATTAATTTTACTCATGTTAAATCATGTAGGTTAAATAAAAGATTAATTTTGAAAATAAAAGAATAAAAAATTGCCTAAAAATTACAATATAAAAATAAAAATAAAAAATCAAGGAAAAATTAACATGTTCAATGTGAAGCATTCACTACCAAAATAAATAACCCATCGATTGACCTCCATTAAATTTTTATTAAAATATGGCCTCAAGATACAAAAATCGCGAACAATGCAGCCAACCAATAAATATGGGACTTTGATAACATCGATATCCTTATCAACGAGCATCCAATTAGGAGAAAGGGATATGAAACGTGCATTGATTTAAAGAAATATGACCAAATATAACTCGTATTAGTGAGAATAAAGCAGTCATGGGGATACAACAAACCACCTGCCTACTATAGGGATACATTACCTTAGTGACTATAAAACAAGAATAGAGTTGTGCCATATCTACTACACACTGCAGGGTTACATCACTCATACAACAGTCTCATGCTTGGGACACATGTCAAAATTACTAAATCTAGAATTCATCTTGCCTCCAAATTAAGATTGTTGACATTTCAAATTACCAAATCATAACAACATTGATAATTATGGAAGAAGGAATGATGGATTTGTATGTGATATGATTTGCACTCCTTGTCATACCACCTATTTATAGGACCATGTAAAGTCCCCATCCCTCAATTTGACTAGGAGAAGGGGACATTAACTAAATACGAGCTTCTAAATTTCTCCCCATAACCATAATTACGAATTTCATAACCTTTAAATTATCTGTGCAAATGCATAAATGAAAACACACATCGGAAATAAGCTCAATCTGCACACACACATCATGCATTTACAAGCATAACCATAACATGCATTAAATAAGAACATTGCATACTCAAATACAAAAGAATACTTATCTTTAAACAAATAAGATCCAAGAAATTGGTTGTGTAAGAGTGATTTTCCACCCATCCGTGGGTACTTTGTCTAGCATAAAATCTTTATACTGAGAGGCAACCCCCAAGCTTGTCTATGAGGATACCAAGGTGAAGGAAACACTTACAGGATCCTCTCTCTCATCCCAAAACCTATTTTTCTCCCTATGCTTAGCCAAAACCTCATACAAATATATAAAGGGATCTCACTAAGCCATCACAGCAATGAAACTCCTTCCAACTATCCCACAAAACACAAGGAAGGAATTTCCCTTCATTTATCCATAATTCCCTTAGGGAATCCAACCCTTAGAGTGCTTACCAGTATGTGCAATAAGAGTCCAACATGTTGTATGCTATTGGAGAACCTCCTACAACATTAATTCTTGGCATCTCAAGCATCCAAAACTAGTATAAATTAATGGTTAAAGGTTCTTAGCTTTCCCAACCTCTATGCTCACCTACAACCATCTATTTTTCCATAAAAAATACAGCTCTGTCTCTAAATTCAAATTTTTGGGTTAAACACAGTCTAGTAATGGTCATGAATAGTAGTAGGAAACTCTATATATTGTAGAAACATGCATGAGAGAATTATCAAAAGAGTGTTGACTCCAAGGGTTATGGGATAATGGTAAAAAGACAACTAACATAGCTTGTAACCATAGAAGAAGGGACCCCTGGAAGCTGACATAACTGTCACCACCCCCATGCTTCAATAACTGCATGAAGTGACTTTTCCCACCAACCCCACACATGCATTCAATGATTGGGTTTAATATTCAAGAGAAGGTAATTGGCTCATTAAGGAACATGGCATAATTTGGATGCATTCTAAGGTTAACACTTGGCAACAAAGTATTTAGTCTCCCATAGGCCCCCTTTCCTCTTCCCTTATGGTGGAATCATAGCCCCTCTAATGCTCTTTACATAGCCATCTTGGACCATTTTATTATTTTTCCAACATAATATTTACATATATTTCGAATTGGCATGATAAGCCAACCATACGGTCCAAATAAAAATATATGCATCATGCATGCATAGCTATTCACTAGTCGGGCCTTTGCCTTGAGCTTATCTCTAAGAATCCATACTAGCATATTTACATCATTTACAAGATTTCCATTAAATACATTCCAAGTCAAAACTGGGGGTATTATAGACCAGATTTGGAATTCAAGGAATTGCAGGATGAACTAGTTATATGGGAGTAGGAACCACTAGTAGAAAAATGGGTAATTAGTGACTACACAACCAAAAATGTTAGTGACAATGGGTAATTAATGACTAGGAGACCAAAATATTTGTCACGGTCATTTTTTAAATTAAATACTACCAAATTTGAGCAATTGTAAGTAATCACAACTAAAAATGGCTAATGTAAACTACTAATTTAGTCTATGGTTTAAAAATATGACTATATAACAACTACATGTGTATGAATTAATGGTATTTGTTGCCTGTAAGTGATTGAGTTTTAATGGTATAGTAATTTTGGTGTTCTCAAACATGTTAATGATCATGATTAGGATTTTTAATGTTGAATTAGCTTGCATGCCTGCACTCTCTACATGTTCCTACTTTCAAATTTACGATGGTCCTAGCACATGAAATAGAGACTATAATATTTTGTGACGTAAAACAGGTTATAAAATAATTCTAATTGATTTTACTTATAATATAATCCTACATGAAATACTATCTAAGTTAGTCCTCAAATTCCTACACAACTGTCTGTTGGATTTTACATATATGTTTCTATACATCTCTAGATATGTCAATATTGCATCTGCAATAGAATTTAGTTCTAAAAGGGTTCATTATAAATTTACATGCCCTGATATAGAGATAACATATATACATATTGCTATATATACTCTAGATATGTCAATATTGCATTATGCTATAGTCTTGTAAAATATGTAAATATATTAATTATAAGTTGTAGATATATTAATATTGCATTACACTTGTAAAATATGAAAATAGACTACTTTAGATAAATATATTAGTCTTGTAATATATATAAATATAAGAAACCTATGATATATATGCTACCCCCAATCATGCTAACATATGTAAATATACTAATAATAAGTGACCATATACAATATAGGCCTAAACCAACTTCATCATAATCATGAAATGTTTAAACAATATTATATCTTCATCACTGAGTTCATGTCATTATACCCAGTTGGAGTTCCTCGACCTCACAGTGGGATTATACCCTAAATTAGCCTGAATTACCTTGCAATTTCTTACACAAACACCTGGGGGACTTCCATGGAGACCCTGTTAAACTTGGTTTGGAACCTAATATTTGGATTTAGAGGGAAGGATGTTTTTTTGGGGGGTATGAGAGGCATTTAGGGAAGAATTCATCAATTTTTTTGTGTATTCATGTTGTCAATCTAAGGGAAGCGTGTTCAAAATTAGAGTATATATTGCAGGTTCCATGGAGAGAGGTGACACTGAGAGAACGTGGATACTTTTGAAAAGGTGGACAAGGGTTGATTCATAAACCTCTTATGTATTTACACTAGTCAATGTTTCTATTCTAGAATTGTTTTGAACATGTTCCTATGATTTGAGGACGATATATGGGTTCGTGACCTTGAATCGCATGCTTTCCTACTAAATGTGTTTTCATTGTCTCATTTGGGAAATAGGAATTCATCTGCTTCAGTTGATATTTCAAATTTGCAGCATGTCACATGTCTTCCTTCACATGGGAAAGTCTATTTATTTTAGGCTCCTTGTCGTAGTTTAGAAAATGGATTTTTTTTCTAAGCTTGAATTTATTGGTTCTGATTTGGGTATTCTTTAAAAGGGTGATCTTTTCCTTCTAACAATAATAATATAACTAATGGATACAATGTTATTTGGGTATTCTTTAAAAGGGTGACCTTTTCCTTCTAACAATAATAATATAACTAATGGATACAATGTTATATGATTAATTATGCTCTAAATATTCTTTGGGCGATTCCAACCTAGCTTCCAACTTTCACTAGCCCATGAATCGTGGTAATTCAATTCGGGGTGGGCATTCCCCATGAACGCTAGTGAGTGGATAGAGTGAGTGAATAATAGTGAGTGAGTAGGCCTGAAGCTAAACCTTTCCTAAACCATACCATAGTAATCATAAACTAAAGTAACCCGTAATAACTCGTCACGTAAATGAAGTAACCCAACATAGCTATAGTATTTTAACTTTCAGGGCATTTAATTGTATAAAAGAAAAGTTATACACCGCCCCGAGAAGGTGGCTCGCTACGCTCAACAACATCCCCCCCTCAACAAAGGACATTCATTAGCATGATGGCCCTATTCTTTGGTTTGACATTATCATTTATAGTTATATTATGATGTGATAATTATGTATGAATCATGAACATATTGAGATGTATTTGATTGTATTAAATGTTATAACTTTGCACATAGACTTGTGATTTGGCATGATCATGGATATATATATCATGTGTGATTAATTATTATACATTATAAGTTACCTGAGAGTACTAGCTACACGTTATTAAGGAGGATGGTGAATGAGAGCAACTGTGCCAATTTGGATATTACTTTTATGATGGTTTCACTGTTTGTGAATATGATGGAAAAATAGCCTTGGAATACCAGAATGAGAACTCAAAATACAAGACCTATGGCACAGGAGGTGGTCACAAACACAATCATTGCAAATTTTGCTCCTTTTCCATTTCGACCTCCAAGCTCGTTTGCAACCCTTACGCTGCAATATTGCAATAACGAAAACAAATTTAGTGAGATTGGGTTTCTTTGTATACAAACGTGAAATATGACCATAAGGAAGCCAACATGTACCCCATGGTAGAGAGAAAGAGAAGCAGTATAATCACCTTGGCTCCATTAAGATTCATTCTATAAGAAAAGCAGATGAGAGTATTAGAAGACACTCAGTATACCGATTTTAAAATATGAATACAACACAAAAGAAGACAAAAAACTGGCTAAAATATTTTAGAAATAAGTGGAAGCCTATATACCACAGTGAAAGGAAATTGAGTGTAGTTTCTGCATCTTTAAGATGTCCTGTCAAGAAAATCAAGACTTTGTAATACCATATTTCCAAGTTATGCATAATAATGAACGAAAATTAATTATGGGCTAAATTGTATATGTACCCACATGATGTGTTTAGTTTAGCAATATGAAATGTTGATATGGAAGCATATATATGATGAGGATAATTCATTACCATAGCATTACAAAAAAATCCACAAACAATTTGATAAAGGCCCAGAGACTTGAGAATGCCTCTTGTGAAAATCATTTCCATGTGAGAGGACAACATCCACAAACCATATAGATAAATAGGTCAATCAAAGGGAGCCATTACATTAGCCTAAAAATACTCATTCATAACTTCTGAATGAAAAGACAACTTAAGAATATATGGATTAATAAGGTCACCCAAGACAACCAAGAAGCCATCAAGTTCTTCAAATTATATTGTAAAGATCTCTGAAGAGGAAGGGAGAATGCAAATCCAAAATGTTGAGGGATCATCTAGATTGCAAGTCTTCCAGATAACTGAGCTATTTCAGTGGTTTGGCCCAGGAGAATCAAAATGGGGGTGAAAATATATACATGGGTAACATAATCACTGCAAGTATGAACAACACAATCTAAGAGCGTTGTAGATAAACACCTAACATATCATATTGTCTAGCTCCAAAACCTTGACCACACATTGTCTCAAGGGAACTTATGTTCCCATTTCAAGCTTCCATTGACATTTTAATAGATTTTCTATTAGGCAAAGAAATATAGTTATAAATTGAAAACAATTACAAACATAGAGATTGGTATTATGAAAAAATCATGGGTTCTGATGGAAGAAATATAATATATGGTTTAATGCTTATTCTAACTAGCATCAAACAATGAAGGGATTGAAGTAGCTTTCCAAATATGATTTTCTATTATTTACCTAAATTTTACCAATTGTATTAAATGATCACATATTGCATAACAACCATACTTTTCAGAGAAAGATTCACTCACAATAAATTTATTTGCACATAAACTCATTGTGACGTCAACTCAGGATAAGCTCAATCGTCAAGCAACGAAGAAAATAGATGGAGAGTGCAACTCAAAAAATAAAAAGTGAACATGTTTACATTGATCCATTTTAAATCTAAATTTGTGAATTCTTTAGAAGGATCTTAAATTTGAAGTTATTAATTTTTTTCTCATTTTAATTTATTTATCTTTTTAAATCTTCATCGATTCACTTTATTATAAAATTAGAATTGAAATCTATAATATAATAGCTTGGGTCATTAATCCACTGTCCCAGAGTGAAACAACTCACTTTTATTTTCCAAAAACAAATGTGATGCTATAGACCCGCCTCAACATTAAATAAAACATTATTGATCTTGCTTGCTAAAGAAGTTGAGCTACGTTAAAATGCAAGGAGAATATACAAAAACAAGAGGATTATGAAGTTTGAACATATTGTTTATATATTTATAATTATTAGAGTTTGAAAGTAAAGCCATGTTTGTTATTTTTCTTGGAATCTTGTTAGTTTTATGATTATTTTGATCCAAAGTGACCGAAGAATGGCAATGAAAAAAGGTTGTGAATAAAGTTGATTTAAAATACAACTTTTATGGTCATTTTCTTCAGAATATTTCCAAATAAATTTATAAGTTTGGTGAGTTTTAGGTTTTTTCTCTAATGTTCTAAGTCAATTTACAGATCCCGAACCCTCTTTCTACCAGAATCCATATCAGAAACTAATGGTTTTCAATAATTTTATCCCATTAAGAAAGAAGTATATATGCATCAGACCATATTCTTCCATTAGTCAGAAAAGTATAAAATTGAAGAATGGACAATTCTATGCAAATGTTACTATATTACAGTCCAGATAAGTAAGGTATATCATACTTGATAAATACAATAATACTTGTAAAACAAACAACCATCCTAGAGCAACACAGTTCCAAACTTTTCCATCATGAACACAGATTTAGCTTATGAGACTGACATTGGGACCAAATTATAGGCTTTAAATCTTGGCCAATCTAAACCAGAAATGCCCTATTGAGACTTGGAGTTTTATATCCATTTTTTTAGCTTTCCCAGGAAATCCCTTCCTGAACATTACGTAGCTAGAGGCACCATACGTATATTAGACTAAACGATGCTTAACATCACTACGTATGCAATCTGAATATAGTATTCCCCTTCAGGTTTTGTGTTGGACTAACTATGGCACCTCTGGGAATTGATCTAGTGGACTAACTACTATCTTAGGAACATGGGAATAACTACCCACTCAAGGTTATGTGTTTGGTTTAGAAATTTACTAAAAACTGCAAATTTGTAGCAAATTTGTAATGAAAACCATTCATTTTACAATAGAGTATTTGGAGTTTGTAGCCTTATCTATACCCAGGCAGAATGCATGCTTTGAGACTGAGTAGATTAATCGACCTTATTCCTCTATACTATAGGATCTATTTAAGAATGTTAAAATAAACATGAGGTGAGGTGAGGACTAGTATCTCAATTGGAGGGTCATTATTTCAATGGGCATCCCAAGAATTATGGTACATTATAAACTTACAAATTAGTGTTGTCTTACACTGTATGCCAAACATGCCTTCATCTATACGTATGTGTTTGGATTCTAAATCTCAATTGAATCACTCCACTATAGTGAACATACTTATGTGATTGGATCCTAAATCTAAATTGAATCACTCCACTATAGTGAACAAGATCTATTCTCCAATGTATATTACAAGTTTGTATGAGAATTTTCTTTAAGGTGAAAATTTCATAATGTAATTTATCTGACATATCCAACATTTTTTTGTAACCCGAGACAAGGGTAATACAATGCTGCAAATGTAATACAAGATGTTTTCAATTTTTTTTAATCATAGGAAGACATGTCTAACATTTTTTCAATTGACATATAAAGATAACCTGGTATATGGGTAATATAATCCTACAAGTATAGGGGTAGTATAATCCTGCAAATTCAGTTCAACATCTTTGTCACTATTTTTTTAATCATGGGAAGGAAAAGAGAATATTGATTTCATGATTAAAACAGGTGCAAAGATTCATGTTAGTTAGAAAATAGAGTTATCGGGTTATCAATAAAAGAGAGGAAAACTGAATTTAGTTGTAGAAGTTATTTTTAGATGTTACATGATATACATATCTAACTGTTGATTGGTACTCACAACACATTCTACAGAAAGGTATTGAACATTCAATGAAACCAACCTTTGTACAGACACTACAGTCACTTTTGTAGTCATTCGACAATAACATTATAACAAATATGTCTCAAACTATTTGGACTAAAGCTATGTTTTGCTAGTGTTGGTCTGGTTTCCCAAGTAGACTACGATAAATTTGGTTGTAATGGTTCACTTTGAGTTTAAAAAGAAATTTTTCAGTTTAAAAAGAAAGTACTTGAAAAGAGGAAATTCTCAATCATCAATCGAGGATTTAGTAAACAGGGATTTAGCATTTGTTGATATCAGAAGGTGAAATACTTTTCATCCAAATTAATTTCACAAGTTTGTACTAGTAAATGACAAGGGTCTTAAGTCTTCAAAAGAAAAAATAGTAGATTGTTGTAATTACTTCTCGAAGTCCCAAAGATCCTACTAGATCAGTTTCATGTAGAATGAATCATATTTAATTATTCACAACATATCTAACCACCCATTATTGAGTAATGTTTTGAGCCAGGTGCAAGTTTTTGGTGATTTTGATGGAAAAGTACTCCCCTATCATATCAAATTAGTCTAACAAAAGTTCTTGTGTTGAGTGATTTTCCACTTGGGGTACATTTTATCTTTCTTTTCCCGATTCAAGATCTTTCCCTTTTATTCCTAATAAAAATTAAAATTATTTATATATCATTGTATGAGCAGGTGATAGCATGTAAAACATACAAAATTGGGATTTCTATATATCCCTCAATTCCTTCAAAAGGTGCACAAGCAGGAAAACCTAGAACCTAGCAGTTCTCTACCTATCAATCCCAATAGATTCATACTATTTATTTTCAGTCCCACTGACCTATTATGGTCATTCGCTAGACATTAATAAAACTATCTTATCGTAGCATATCTTGTAGGTCATACAACTTAGAGGAAAATATCTATAGCTAATCCAAGAAGGAAAAAGAAAATATATAGAAAAGGGACACAAGCTACTACTCATCAATCATTTCTTGATTCTATCAATAGTGGTAATGGTTCCTAATCCCACATGGCTCCCCAATGTTTTCTTTCCTCCAATACTGCCAGCTAGAATTTTTTTCCCTCCTTGTTTCAAGTTAGGATGTCCATGATCATATAGTACAAAATGGAGAAATTATGTTTATGAGGATGTTGAGAATGACATGGGCACCTTTTGGTGTTATTTGGACTTGGTTTTTGATGCTGCTAGATCCCCATATTGGTAGGGCATGATTGATTCTATCACGGTTAATATAATTAAATTCTTGTAGTGAAAGCAAGTTTCTGCTTTTAAGTACCAAATGATATGTCCTTGGATGTTTATAACCTATTTTTGAACAATTTATGTACACTTCTAGTTAGGAAATTGAGATTCCATCTAGTTTCATTCTAATGGATGGTTACATGATCTTGTTTTCATTTTGAAGAAAGTGCTTGGAATTGGTGAGTTGTTTTAAGAACATCTTAGTCTATGTTAATTGTTCTATTTTATTTTTTCTAAGAATGGATATGCACATTCAAGATTAAAATATTCCCATAGTTCTTGGTTGATAATTTATAGCATATGATGGATGTTTGCATGATCTAGGATTTAATATAAGCATTTTAGCCAATGGAAGCCTAACACACCAAGATACATTTTGATATCTATTGAATCTAAAATTTCAAAGCATATAATTGGACCTGATGGTACCATGGTCCATATCTCAACTTTAAAGACATGTGAATTTAAATTCTGATAGTTTACCTCATTTCTGAAGTAACCTTTTAGTCATCATATTTTGCTGAGAAATAACTAAAAGTAAGAATACATTGGGTATTGAAGAAATATAACCCGATGACAACACAAATGGAAAATGACACATAAAAGCACAATATATTTTAGTTTCTTGCAATATTTTATGTTAATCTAAGATCATAGGTAATTAATGAGTACCAATTAGAGAGTTGGAGATTGTGGTGACATTGAACATGTTGTCAACAATTATTTGTGCCAGCTGCATATTCTAACACATCAAGAAACAAAATTAACAGAGGATAATCTAAAATTAACCACTCTTTCCCCAGCTTCAATGGAATCACCCCCATTTGTTGTATCATCAAATCCACACCTTCTACTCCATGTGTTAACTCATATATTTTTTTTTCTAAAGGGAAGGGAAGGGAAGAGTAGGAATATTGGATATTGAGGATGGGGGCATGGAAACCTTATTGAAATTGTGCTCTATGTCTTTACCTTCAGTTAGGGCTATTGAAAGTATTACTGGAATGACACCTGTTACTTTGAGGAGAAGAACATAGATGTTGCTGACATCATGGCAAATAGTAATTTTCATCTTGTACACATCTATGGTTGCAAAGTACTATTCCATTGAGGTAAAGTTTTGAACTTTCCATATTTGTGCTAATTTACTAATCTACATGTTAGGTCAATCCATACAATTGGGACTTACTTTAAGCAGCTTCTACTCGGCTAAAATATCTTTGCTACATGATAAATTGAGACCCGTTTCCTT
Organism: Larix kaempferi; assembly: GCA_027924585.1. Classification (NCBI taxonomy): domain Eukaryota; kingdom Viridiplantae; phylum Streptophyta; class Pinopsida; order Pinales; family Pinaceae; genus Larix; species Larix kaempferi. The sequence goes on from BSBM01001022.1 coordinate 23,384,761, forward strand.
GCTTTATGTAGGTCATCAATGATAAATTTTATAATTCCTTTCATTGATTTCTTCTTCTGCCAACACACATTTTAACATTAGGGTTGACAATCATTAGTTTGGCTTGGGACTTCTTTCTATCCAAAACATTTCATAAGCTATAACAACATATTATAATTCATGAGTTGGGACTTCCTAGCCGAGTTTAAACACATGCACGTTATTTAGGAATAACCTTTTCCATGTCCCATTTCCTCCCCATGTTTGGTATGGCATCAATTCTCATTTCAATATCAATGACTAACTATATGATTCTCAAGGTTTAGATTCAACAATGCAACCATCCAAAAAAGTATTATATGGGACACACATATTGAAGCATCCTAAAATCAACAATAACATGTCAAGCATGACCATATTGTGGCATATGCATAAAAGAAGCTTGAATCTCGACATAAACCCCTGGTGCAAACCTAAATGCAGTGTGATTGTGTTCAACTATTCTTCGACATGACTCTACTACTGTAGCTACAGAGGTATGGAATAAAAAGATAGGAACAACAAAAATAAAGAGCCAAAAGTACATACCATAGTGGTGGCACTTGCACACTCAAGGGTCGATTGCATCTGCAGATCCAACAGAGTTCCAAACAATGGAGGAATATTTTTCCATATAAACTTGTTGATTTTATTGATAAAATGGTAAGAGATAGAAGTAAGAGGGTGGTAACCCTCATTATTTATATCAAAAGAGGTAAAACCTTGACCTAAATCTTAAGTTTCTAATAAAAGGGATAAGACCCTAGACGAGGATATTCACAATACTGCTCTTCAAGAGGAAGCAAGAAGGTTCGAATAAATTATTAGAAAGGATGAGGAATACATTGCTAGGGGTGCAAGAATTTGAGGTAGGCTTCAATGGATATCATAATGGGATGAGTGCCCCAAGTTTTATTTTGACTTCCTGGAAAGGAAATCCTCTTAGGAACAAGTTGTTGTATTATTTATGGCTAATGGAACTTTGGAGGAGGACTCTGATAAGATCAAAATACTTTTTCGTGCAACAATTTGAGAACATTATCTCATTATGTCCTGATTGATAGGGTCATTGAGGATATACATGCTTGTAACAAAGTTAACTTGTCATAAGGTGTTTGTAGTGTTAGTTTTTCATCATCTAATTCAATATGATCTAGGATCTTAACTGAGAGAACAACATGTACAGCATATCAAACACAAGAGACAAGAGACACAAAGAATTTCACCTAGGAAAACCAAGAAGGTGAAAAACCCCGCAACTTCCTCAAAGATAGAATGAACACCAATACAAAGATCACAAAGATGAATCCCCAAAAGATAGATATATGCAACAGCTACTCTTCCTCTACTTGTGCGCACTCCTCCTATCTCTCACTAATGTGAAGTGAGTGAGTGAATGAATTAATAGAATGAGAGAGTCATACTCTCTATTTATACAATGACTTGACTTTCCTTTTATTCTAACTGGGACGGCCTCCCTTAGGAGAGTCTAATAACCCATTACCACTTGTCATTGGGCCGACCCCACTAGGGTGGTCTAATAACCCTTTAACCCACACTGGGTCGACCCTCTAAAGTGGTCTAATAACGCATCAGATATAATTTACAACACTTACAATGTAACTTGCGACACTTGCAAATACAAATGACGACACTTCCAATCGAAGGAATAATACATCTCTGTTGGGGATACAATAAAGTACAAATGTAATACATATAATATACAAGTGAATATCTTCCAAAGTTACAAATACATCAACAGTCCCTCTTAACTAGGAAGGTATTCTCTTGACACAGGTCATCAATACATATCAGCACAAGTCTTCAATTCTGGAGTTGGATCATCGTCACTCGATCACGGAGCACCATTGTCACTGCTGATGTACTCTTCATCTCGATCACTGGTGCTATCTCTCAATTCTTCTTGTCATAGGAAGTTCTACAGAGCCATTCCTTTTTCATGTTGGATGAAGGCCTAGCCTCCTGTAGGTCTTCATCATATCTAGCCATCCTGTAAAATCCTCAGGGATGATTACGTGCGTCAACAAAACCTTGAAAGAGTATCCCAAGAATTTTAGGAGCTTACTGCTCAACCTATCGGATCTCCTAGGATCTTTTACATGTGACCTTCACAAAACCTTAAAAGAGTGTCTTGTGACCTGCAAGATCTCTAAAGAGCATCCCAGGATCTTTTATGTTCCTAGCACAACCTGTCCAGATCTCCAGGACTGATTACATGTGAACTCGCAAAACTTTAAAAGAGTGTCTTGCAACCTACAAGATCTCTAAAGATCATCCCACGATATTTTACGTTCCTATCATAACTTGTACGGATCCCCAGGACTGATTACATGCGATTCTTCCAAAACCTTAAAAGAGTGTCTTGCAACTTGCAAGATCTCTAAAGAGAATCCCAGGATCTTTTACATGCCTAGCACAACCTATTCGGATCTCTAGGAATGATTACATGCAACTACACAACCTATCCACGGCCACAGAGTATCAGCCTGATACTCATGATCATATTGATCATCATCATATAGTACATCATTCTGATGCACATCATCATCACATGATCATCCTGATCATCGTCATAGCATCGTCCTAATGCATATCATCTGGAGCATCGTCCTGATGCTCATCACACAGCACTTATATCCACAGCCATGGGAAGGATCCTCCTACCACCATGCTTGGAATGGCTCCTACAAATGTGTCCCATCACTTCCTCCTCGAAGTATCTTCTATCTGAAGAACACCAAGCCTCTCTTTGAAGTACTCGAACTTCACTCTGGCTAGTGGTTTGGTCAAAACATCTGCAATTTGTTCATCTGTCGCAACATACTGGAGCTTCACTGCTCCTCTCTACACCATATCCCTGATATAGTGATATTTGATCTCAATATGATTTGACTTGTCATGGAACACCGAGTTCTCTAACAACTTCACACAACTCTGGTTGTCACAATAGATACAAGTAGCATCCAACTGGGGATCAAATAAATCAGACTATAGCTTCCTTAGCCATACTGCCTCACAACTAGCCGAACAAGATGCAGCATACTCTGCTTCAGTTGTACTCAGTGCTACGCAGGGTTGCTTCCTGCTAAACCAAGAGATCACACCTGATCCCATATTGAAGCAACACCCTGAAGTGCTCTTCCTATCTGCAACACTTCCTTCCCAATCTAAATCAACATAACCCTCCAGGTTAAACTTTTGATTCACATCATACTTGAGCCCATAATCAACTGTACCCTTAAGGTACCTCAGAATATGCTTTATAGCAATCAGGTGAACATGTTTAGGATCCATCAGGAACTAGCTCAATGTGTTCACCGCAAAGAAAATATCTGGTCTCGTGTTCATCAGGTACATCAAGGACCCAATCATCTGACGATACATCGTGGAATCAACCGAATCTGATGAAGCGTCACACCATAGCTTTAGGTTCGATGCCATAGGTGTGGCCATGGCCTTGTAGTCCATCATCTCGAACCGCTTCATGATCTCTACTCCATACTTCCCTCGTCCAAGGAAGATTCCATCTGCACTCTGCCACACCTCCATACCTAGAAAGTAATGCATCATACCCAATTCATTCATCTCGAACTCAGCAGCAAGCTTCCTCTTCGTGTCGGAAATCAACCTATCCTCACCTGTCACAAATAGGTCATCCACATATAGTAGGAGTATCACTACATTTCCTTCCTTAACTTTGTAGTAAAGGTTGGAATCTTCTTTACTCTTGGTAAAGCATAAACTGGACAGGAAGCTATCTATCCTGTCGTACCATGTCCTGGGTGCTTGCTTCAAGCCATACAAGGCTTTCTTCAATCTGCACACATACGACTCCCTGTCATGTGTCTCAAAACTGAGTGGCTGCTCCACATACACTTCCTCTTCGACTACACCATTCAAGAAAGATGTGTTGACATCCATTTGGTGTATCTTCCACTTCATTACTACAGCCAGAGCAAGTACTGTTCTGATGGGAGTGTATCTAGCTACAAGTGCAAAAGTATCTTCATAATTGATCCCCTCTTTCTGAGAGAAGCCACGAGCCACAAAACGTTCCTTGTATTTTTCTATGCTACCATCTGCAGCGTGCTTGATCTTTTAGATCCATTTGGAAGTCACCACAAAATTCCCTACTGGTTTTGGGACCACATCCCAGACATCATTCTTCATGATCGATTGGTGTTCCTCAATCATGCCATCCTTCCATTACTGCATCCCGGATCCTGGGAACTTCAGATTCTTCAATATCTTCAATAGGTAGTTTTCTTGAACTTCGTTGTTGGAATAAATGTTGTTGTCCTTCTTTTGTAGGTGATTGTACACAATCTTTCCTACAAGTCAAATTCAATTGCATGATTAGAAACATCTCATAGTTTTCAGAACAAAATATTACATATAAAGACATATGTCATACAGTCAAGCAATTATCTTAGCCAATGCTTCAATACAACATTTATCCATATCTCGTAACTTTCTAGATTCCTACCATCTCTACCAGAACATTGTTAAGAGTGTGCACTACTCCAACATGTCAGCAAAGAGGTTTCATTGTAGATAAGTAGCAATGGAATGTTGTATAGTACCATAGGCCACTTACCAAATACTATTTTAGTAGTATCTTGTTCATTAATACAACTTTTCTAAAATGCATAATATACATCCTAACTCTAGGAACATAAGTATGTACATGACTGAACAACATCATTTAAGTAATCATATATATAGGAAATAACAATTCAAATACTTATCTTTGTTTGGTTGTTGGGTGGAATCCCTCTCGATCTTTGCTTCCTTGCAGGAACTACTAGAGTGTGTTCCCTCTTGATCTTTGATTCCTTGCAGGAACTACTGGAGTATGCTCCCTCTTGATCTTTGCTTCCTTGCAGGAACTACTGGAGTGTGCTCCCTCTTGATCTTTGCTTCCTGGATTATCTGTCTTTGAACTTATATCCATCCTGGACCACTATGCTTGATTAAGTGTGCGCTAGTGTCATCATTGTGTCATCCTCAAGATCTCATACATAATCATACATGCATTAGTATAATCTCAATACCATCAAAACATTATGATTCTAAATAATCTTAAACATGTATGGTCATGGTCATTTCATACACAGGTAATTTATCACAAGCATTAGTATTTCAAGGTTTCAGGGAGGACTTCTTTTAGCCATGCATATTCTTATTTGACCATAGGACTCTTCTAGATTATCATGTTTGCTAGTTAGGTCCAACATACCAAAACAATGTCTTCTTTGTTCTCTTCAACCTTGCGTTAGTAACCTGTATATCTCATAAGTTAAGCATTGTTGAACCAGATTATACATACCTTGTAAGTAGAGCTTCTATATGATCAATGACAATGGATGAGTCTTTGTCTTCATGTCATCATGGTCATATATTCTTGATACAGAACTTGATTTGTCTTTCTTGATGTACCTTTCATGTTAGTGGACAACATCATCCTCATACAACACCACAGTGCATTAGTACAATCATAATTGTCATAACCCTAATCAATGAATGCCTTCTATCATTCACATGCATTCATACTTTTACTAAGGTGATAAGACAAGTCTAAAATTAATCAAGATTGTACTAACCTCAATAATATGAAGACAAAATTAATCATGAATGGATTCAAAACATACCCGTATCTCCTCAAGGCATACCTATCGGGATTGCTTGTGGTCTTCTTTTGTAAGGCCTTAGCCTCATCTCCCTCTGGAACTGGAGCCTCTTCACTTATGTAGGTGTCCAATTCATTCTCTTCTAGGATTAACCCAATCCTATACTTCCATGCTCAAAATTTATCAACCCCTTTAAGCTTATCCTCAAGCTTGGTGTGGTGAGACATCTTAATGAGAAACTCAAATGGAAATAAAATATTTAGGTTTTACCACTTGATTTGCTGACTTTGGATCTAGAACTGCCTAGGGTTTGTCAGAGAAACCCTAAAAATCCAAACTTGGAATTTCAAACTTCTGTCTGGAAAGGGAGATGCAATTGACTGACGTGAGAAAGCTGGTGTGCTCAGATTTTGAAAAATCCAAAAATTGACTCCTCAAAATTGACTTGCGAATTTTGGATCTGCAGCTTCTGTCAAATTCTGGTTTTCTGGTCAAAATCCTGAAATAGGGTTTGATAGAGCCCGGGGTTCTACCCAACCAAAACCTTCGATCTTGGTCTCTAAATTTTGATTTTGATGAGGAGCACCCAGTCGTGGTCTCATATTCCAAAAATTCCAACTTTTGCAGAAACCCTAATATCCTGCAGTAGTGACGAGCCAAAAATGAAAGTGCTTAGAATCCAATTCTATTTGGACAGAAATAGATTCGATATTGTTTCTGATGTATCTTTGTAATTTCGGATCCTTAGGGTATGAAACGTCGACATGTGGTAGACTGACCTATCATCTTTCCAACCCAACAGATCTAAGCTTTAATGGATTCTCTGAGAGAGAGATATGCCAAGTGTCGCAACATGACCTGTTTATGGGATGAAACAACATAGCGAACTTGTACGGCGTGCCAGATGTCACTGTTTCATCTTTGTCCTCTAAAACCAGGACCTGTGAACGTATAGTCTATGCCCTAACTGCCAATTTTTACAGAATTCCATTTGGAGATTCCTAGCCCGAGATATGACCTTTGTTCCTAGATGACCTGTTTAGGGATGCATTCTGGAAGAGGCAGAAACCCTAACTTTTACGAATCATATATCACAAAGTACAATGAATCTGAGGATGATCTTCAGACACAAGGTACACGAGCATTTCATATTCATCCTGTAAAAGTTTCATATCCTTAACCTTCTCCAAAAATGATTTATCGTGATATTGCCACGATGACTAGTTTTTATTGTATCAAGCCCTAGCTTCCAATTTGTCGCAAGTGCAACAAGTGTTTCATACAATTCCTTCCTTCAGGATAGCTCTGATACCATGTTATTTTTTCATCATCTAATTCAATATGATCTAGGATATTAACTGAGAGAACAACATGTACATCATATCAAACACAAGAGACAAGAGACACAAAGCATTTCACCGAGGAAAACCAAGACGGTGAAAAACCCCACAACTTCCTCAAAGATAGAATGAGCACCAATACAAAGATCAAAAAGATGAATCCCAAAAAGATAGATATCTGCAACAGCTACTCCTCCTCCACTTGTGTGCACTTCTCCTCTCTCTCACTAATGCGAAGTGAGTGAGTGAGTGAATTAATAGAATGGGAGAGTCACACTTTCTATTTATACAATGACTTGACTTTCCTTTTAATCTAACTGGGCCAACCTCCCTTAGGAGAGTCTAATAACCCATTACCACTTGTCACTGGGCCGAACCCACTAGGGTGGTTTAATAACCCTTTAACCCACACTAGTCCGACCCCTCTAAGGTGGTCTAATAACCCATCAAATATAAGTTACGACACTTACAATGTAACTTGCGACACTTGCAAATACAAATGACGACACTTCCAATCGGAGGAATAATACATCTCCGTTGGGGATACAATAAAGTACAAATGTAATACATATAATATACAGGTGAATATCTTCCGAAGTTACAAATACATCAACATGTAGTTTATGGGGAAATGTTGGATGGTGATTTATCCAAAGAATAAATCCTTGCTGCTCTTGACATAATGAAAAATGTTATATATCCCCGGCATGATGATATACCTTCTTAAATTTTCAAGGAAATTTGGGATACAATTGTTGATTACTTTTTCACATGGCCAAGGAGGATTTTTCCATGATTACTTGACCAAATATTTTAACCAAGGACTTATAAAATCTATTTTGAAGAATGTAGTTAGAGATTCAGTTGGTGGTTGGTTACCTAACAACCTTCTTAGTGGCTATATTGTTTACTTGAATGCAATTGCTAATTTTTGTCATGTCCCAATTTTGGATGCACCATGGTTCACCACTAGACCATTAGATCCCCATGGATCCTAGTGGAAAAACTAAATAAATTAAGTTACGCCTAAGTTGGAATTTTAACCATTTAAGCTAGTATTGATGTAGCCTAGTTGCATTTAATTATTAATATTTATTTATTTAATATTATGATAAGTGGATGATTCTTAAGGAGTGACAAAGAGGGCGCATGGAGTCTTACTTGTCCTTCCATGATTTTTCCTGAATAAAAATTAGGAGAAATCATAAATCCAAAGAAAAGTCAAAAGCAGGGAAAAGCTAGGAAAAGTAATAAAGTAGGGAAAAGCAGGAAACTCATAAAAGTAGAAAGCATGCAGAAAGGCAGGAAAGTCCATAAAATATGAAAGAATAAGAAAATAAAGTAAAATCACTGGAAAAGCATAGAAAATCAGTAAAAAGTAGTGAAAATCATAAAGCAAGGGAAAGGCAGAACAAAGCAAGGAAAAATAAGGAAGGTGGCACAAAGCTAGTAAATTGCCAAATTCACTAAGGAAGGCGCTTGGATGAGCTAGGGACCATATACCTTGAATTTAATGACTTTACTAAGAAAATATTGAGTCTATAAAAGAGGCAGAGAGAGCACCATTCACATATTTTGACAGTTTATCTTTGTGATTGAGAAAGCTCAGTGCTTCTCTAGTCTATGGAGATGCGCCCATAGCCACCTATGGGAGATGTGCCCCATAGCTATTGATCTAGTCTTCTGCATATGATCTATTTCATCCATTGATGACTAATTTTCATATCTTATCCAACCCATTTCATGAATAGATTGATCCTTCATAGTTGACGCAGAGATCTAGGTAGTTTTGAGGTGGTATTGATGAGTTTCACCTAGAGAGAGTTTGAGAGAGATCAGTTGGAGATATTGCACCCATGTAAGAAGATTTAGGAGTTTAATGCACCTCCCATAATCATCCATCATATCATTGACCTCCTATAGTTCAGATTCGGTGACTACACCTCCTCTTCTTATCTTCTTTGTAGCATTCTTCTTCAATCAGTGCAATAATTCAAGAATGATGATTCTATCTGAAGTCTAAGCTATTATAATTCTATTAGTTTCTTGATAATATCATTTAATGTTTGATTCTACACCTTTATCCATTTCTGATTTCATATGAACCCTATGATAAATAATTTTAAAGGCCCACTGGCTATTTGTATTTAGTTTTCTCAAGACTAGCTCTTTATGCATTAAATGTTTACTAGTTTTGCAGTATTTTTAATTAAAAGATCTCTAGATGCCTACTTTTTTCTATGCTGGTCACAATAGGTTCTTAATAAAATGATGAATCCCATTCAAGTCCCATAATAATAATTCGTGAGCCTCTTTTCCTGTCTGGGAGAGCCTGAAGTAAAACTAGTTGAGCAATCCACCATAGCACTCTTCCTCTATTGATCTCCAAACACTTCCCAAATCATTCCAAAACCTATGTCACTTTTTTCCATAAGTATATTAATGGGTAAAAACCTGATATCCACCATTTTTTTTTTTCAATTGTAAGTGGAGGATTCTAGTATGCATATGCTGGTGTACCCAAGTAGCCTTGGTGTAGACTACAACGGTAGTTATTATTGAACCATAAATGGTCCCAGTACCTTGTGCATAGGAATTTTAATCTAGCCTTGATTTTGTTTTTTATGTTGCTGCACACACATTATCATATTTTTCATATCTGAAAGAGTTTGACTCTCAAGCTCTGGGTGGGTTAATCAGCGACCGAGTCTAGTTTCTTCATGATTAGTTTTGGGGTCTAGTTTCAGTTTTTGCAAATTTATGTTTTAAGGTTTGAATTAGAGTTAATATCCTATGGAATCTGATCTATGGATATTAGAGTGGTATCAGGTAACTTTCCTCTACTCCCATGTAAATAAATCTCTCAGTTGAAGAAGATTGCAAACCACATCCTCCAATAAGGAATAAATTGCAACTATGAGATTGGTTTCCAGTGATGATGATTGGTAATTGGATGCAAGGGAAGAGTGATCCCCTAATGAATGTGAAATTTACATTGATGGAGGATATGCAACCAAAAGTGGATTTTTACATGTTTCACATGAGGAGTATGACTCTTCATCTGACTACTCCTACAGAGATGATAGGTTGCATAGTCCACCAATGGCTAGACTAGTAGAAAGAAAGCATCCCACTTTGAAGGAGTCTCTCAAGAAACATGATATGACACTCCAAGATCTTGAGAGGAGTGTGCAGCAACTTAAATATACCTTAAAATTACCATCAGGAATGAGAAGTATCAAGATATTCTTCTTTGGTTTGGATCAAAAGAAATACTCCAAAATGTTTTGTGAAGGAGCTGGTACAAGCAACAATGAATCTACAGTGGAGGATCGGCCTTTAGAGGAGCATGAAGAGTGCAGAAATAAGCATAATTGTGGAAGCCGTGATGATGAATAAGACACAATACAATTGGAGGAGGATGAAAAAGAACTATGTGCAGCACAAGACCAAGAAAAAAGTGTTGAAGTTTTGAATAGTGTGGAAAGAGTTTCCTACTTTATGAGAATTTTTTGATCCTCTTGAGGAAGATCCTCCAAGAATATTGATCCTAAGACAACCCAGGAGGAAGCTTCATCATTTTTCTTAGAGAATAAATATCCAAAAACAAATCAGCCACCAAAGGAGAAGACACGCAATATTCCAAAAGAAGAACTATGCGGTTCCTCTAGTGAATGCATTGAGCAAAAAGAAGAAAGCATCATGATAAGGTATGAAGGTGTCAAAGATGAATGTGATGTTATGGATGCACACATTAAGCAATATGATAATATATTGCAGCCATTAGAGAGCATGCACAAAGCTCTTCCAAGTGAAGGTTGTGTAGGGAATGAGCTTGATGGAAAATGAAAATGTGCAACAGAATGTTAGAAAAACAGGATCGCGGAGCAATAAAAATAAAAAGAAATGCAAATATAATCACACACACATTACAAGAGAGACACAGATATATCGTGGTTCACCCCAACTTGGGCTACGTCCACACTGAATTTGCCAGTCCTTATTATTATTAATGTCCAGCAAGGTGAAGGGATACAACCTGCAACACAGCCGCTACACTTCCTCTTCACCGTCTCACAGTCTCTCTTCACAGATCTCAGAGATCTTTACAATGCATAAAACCTAATACATCTTACCCTTGCTGTATTACAATGTCTTTATTTTATAGGGGAAATACAATGGGAAAATACCATGGGATACCCAAAAAACCATGGGCCCGCAAAACAGCTGACGAAAAATGCATAATGGGTGTACAGTCCTCCCAGGTGCACGGCTGAGACAATATCATCTATGAGACTGGAAGATCTGGCTCCACAACCAACAATCTCCCACTTGGAGACCAATCACAGCAACTCCACCGCTGTTGCACTTGCTGGACTTAGACTTGGCAAATTTCTCCTCCTCACCTTCATGCTAGAAGGCCAACTGAAACCGAGCAAGAACTCAGTTTCTCTTTGGTCACTACCTTTGTGAACATGTCTGTAGGATTCTGGCTAGTATGTATCTTTTCCAGCTTCAAAAGTTCATCTTCCATAACAGAGCGTATGAAATGGCACTTGACCTGTATATGTTTAGTCATGGAATGGAATGCTGAGTTCTTTGCAAGATGAATGGCACTCTGGTTGTCACTATACAACCTGCTATCCTTCTGCTTCTTACCCACTTCCTCCATAAACCTCTGCAACCAAATCATCTCTTTACTAGACTCTGTAATAGCAACATACTCTGCTTCCATTGTTGAAAGTGCAACAACCTTCTGCAGTTTCGAAATCCAGCTTACTTCTGTTCCACCTATAGTAAACACATGCCCTGTGGTGCTCCTCCTGCTATCCTTATCACCTGCCATATTTGCATCAACATATCCCTGTAGAACAGTGTCTGAACCTCCAAAACATAATGCCTGAGTGGTGGTACCTCTCAAATACCTGAGAATCCACTGTACTGCCCTCCAATGTTCTTTACCTAGATTGTTCATATATCTGCTCACAATTCCCACTGCATGTGCAATATCTGGTCTTGTGCACACCATGGCATACATCAAGCTGCCAACTGCTGATTGATAGGGAATTTTGGACATGTAATCTGTCTCTTCTTGTGTCTTGGGACACATTTCCTTACTTAGAATAAAATGGCTGGCCAAAGGTGTACTTACTAGTTTTGCATTTTGCATTCTAAACCTCTCCAACACCTTTTGTATGTACTCACTCTGAGACAATGTCAATTTGCAATTTTTCCTGTCTCTCGTTATTATCATACCAAGGATTTGCTTTGCAGCACCCAAATCCTTCATCGCAAATGAATTAGCTAGCTTCCTTTTGAGTACATTTATATCCTGCATGTTAGACCCTGCAACAAGCATGTCATCCACATACAATAACAAGATAATATATCTTTCATTGTCTAGTTTCTTGAAATAAACATAGTTGTCAGAATCACATCTACTATAACCTTGTTCTGTCATAAACCTGTCAAATTTTAAATACCAATGCCTTGGAGCTTGCTTCAAGCCATACAAACTCTTTTTCAACCTGCATACCAAGTTCTCCTTACCTTTGACCTCATACCCTTGTGGCTACTGCATAGATATCTCTTCCTCCAAATCCCCATGGAGAAAGGTTGTCTTTACATCTAACTATTCAAGATGCAAATCTTCTACCGCCACTAGACTTAAGATAGTCCTAATTGAAGTCATCTTAACAACAGGAGAAAATATTTCATCAAAATCTATACCTTTCTTCTGTGCAAACCCCTTTACAACAAGTCTCACCTTATACCGCTTCTTACCTCTTTCTTCTTCCTTCAACCTGTAAATCCATTTGTTCTGCAATGCTCTTTTACCAGCAGGCAACTGAACCAAATCCCAAGTCTAGTTTCCTACCAATGAGTCCATCTCCTCATTCATGCCTTGCTCCCACTTCTTTCTAGTTTCCACCTGCATTGCTTCTTCATAACATTCTAGTTCACCAGCATCAGTCATCAACAAATAATACATTGAAGGAGAGTATCGTTCAGGGAGTCTACTTAACCTGGTAGATCTTCTTATAGTTGCAGGAGTTTCAGGCACTTGCTGTTGTTCTTGATTTTCTGGCACCTTGTTCTTGATTTTGGAACTTCATTTTCTGTAATTTCATCAAGTACTGTGTACTCTTTGTTTTCCTTTTCCTGTTTCTTTCCCTACAACTGATCTTTATACATGACCTTTTCATTGAATATGATATCTCTACTTCTAATGATTTTGTGATTTTTATAATTCCATAAGCGATAACCAAATTCATCAACCCCATATCCAATAAAGGTACATTTCTTGGATTTAGCTTCAAGCTTTGTTCTATTTTCTTTATCAATATGGACAAATGCTTCACAACCAAACGTTCTCAGAAATGAGTAGTTTACCTTTTTATCTGTCCATGCCTCCTCTGGAATACCACCATCCAAAGCACTTGAAGTTCCTCTGTTTATTAAATAAACAGCAGTATTTACAGCATCTGCCCAAAACTGTAAGGGCAATCATGCATGTAGTCTCATACACCTTGCACACTCCATGATCATTATGTTCATCCTTTCTGACACACCATTTTCTTGTGGTGTTCCTGGGACTGTCTTCTCTCTACGAATCCCATGGTGTGAACAGTAACTATCAAACTCCTTGCCACAATACTCACCTCCATTATCAGATCTGAGACACTTCAACCTTTTCCCTGTCTCATTCTCAACCAAAGCTTTCCACTTCTTAAAAGTAGCAAACACATCATATTTCTGTCTAATGCAATAAACCCAAGTTTTCCTAGTTGCATCATCAATAAATGTAACATAATAACGAGATCCACCAAGAGATTGTACCTGAGCCAGTCCCCATACATCTGTATGCACTAGCTCTAAATTTTAATTCTTCTTCTGTTTCCCAACCCTAAGAAATCTGGCTCTCTTTTGTTTTCCATAAACACAGTTTTCACAGAATCCCAAACTTACCTGCTTCAAATCTGGCAGCAACTTCCTTGAGTGGAGAATCTGCATGCCCTTCTCACTCATGTGGCCAAGCCTATGATGCCACAATGTTGTATCTGTTCCCGTGGAAGCTAAAGAGATAGAATGGTCAATATTATGAGGACATAAATATAACGTACCTATCCTGTCTCCTTTTGCTATCACCATTGATACTTTAGTGATTTTCCACCACTTTTCTCCAAATGTAGATAGGCAGCCGCCATCTCCCAACTGCCCTATTGAGATCAGATTTCTTTTCATAGCAGGAATATGCCTAACATCTTTTAACAGCCAGTCAGTTCCATTCTTAACTTTTATCCATACCTTACCCATTCCAACAATTTTACATGGCTCATCATCACCCAATAAAACATGTCCAAAATGGCCAGGAACATACTCATGAAAGTATTTCCTATGGGGTGTAGCATGACATGAAGCTCATGAATCTACTACCCAATAATCAGTAGTATTATCTAATGCAAGAATCAAAGCATCTTGTAACACATCACCTGCTACATTTGCTTCCTGGGTAGTTTCCTTCTGTGCATCTCCTTTCTTCTTTAGAGATCTGCAGTCTTTCTTCAGATCTCCTTTCTTTCCACAGTTCCAGCACTCTATTTTTCGCAGTCTGGACTTGGATCTGCCTATTTTAGACTTGCCACGATTACCTTGGCTCTTTCCTCTCTCCTTTTGTCTTCCCCTGCTCTCCATGGTCAACGCATTACCTGATGTCTCATCTGTGCTTTTTCTTTGCATTTCCTCGCTAAGAATAACACCAATAACATCATCAAATTTCAAGGTGTTTGAACCAAAGACAGAGTTACTTACATCCATGACCAAGCTATTCCAACTTTCTGGTAATGAACACAAGATTAGAAGAGCCCTAACCTCATCATCAAAGTTCACACTTATAGAACTTAGCTGATTTGTAACCATATTAAACTCATTTAAATGATCAGTAACAGATCCACCTTTAGACATCTTCATATTAAATAAACACTTCATTAGAAATACCTTGTTGGAGGCCGAGGGTTTTTCATACAGCTTACCCAGTGCGCTCATCAAACCCTCTGTTGTCGTTTCTTTTGAGATATTGAAAGCCACCGACGAAGCTAGGCTCAGCCGTATTGTTCCCAGAGCCTTTCTATCAAGAACCTCTCATTCTTCATCCTTCATGGCCGCCAGCTGCTTTGCTCTTCCTCCCAATGGTAGGAATAGATCCTTCTAGTACAGATAGTCCTCCATTTGCATCTTCCATAACTGGAAGTTTTGGCCGTTAAACTTCTCGACCTTAAACTTTCCTTCTTCCGCCATTGCTCCCACTCGAACTAGAAACCCTAGCTTCCTGCAAGTTTATCTGCCAAATAGACCTTTGGCTCTAATACCAATTGTTAGAAAAACAGGATCGCAGAGCAATAACAATAAACAGAAATGCAAATATAATCACACACACATTACAAGAGAGACACAGATATATCGTGGTTCACCCCAACTTGGGCTACGTCCACATTGAATTTGCTAGTCCTTATTATTATTACCGTCCAGCAAGGTGAAGGGATACAACCTATAGCACAGCTACTGCACTTCCTCTTCACCATCTCACAGTCTCTCTTCACAGATCTCAGAGATCTTTACAATGCATAAAACCTAATACATCTTACCCTAGCCATATTACAATGTCTTTATTTTATAGGGGAAATACAATGGGAAAATACCACGAGATACCCAAAAAACCATGGGCCCGCAAAACAACTGGCAAAAACAACCCCAAACCACAAACCCCTGAACCCCTAAAAATGTAGAATGGGTGTACAGTCCTCTGGGGTGCATGGCTGAGACAATATCATCTATGAGACTGGAAGATCTGGCTCCACAACCAACACAGAAGACCCAACAATCAATCATGAGGTTGTTGATAGAATAGGAGAAGAATCTACCACTAGTTTCTTTGTTGGAGATTTCAAGATCACTGTAAAGGATATTGATTCAGTTTATGGTGGTGAGACATATTTTGGATCATATCCAAAAGAAGGACATAAATCATATTCCCAATCACCTTTGAATTTCATAGTGGAGCAGAAGACAAGCACACACAAATTGGGTGCGAATCAAAGAATTTGGTGTAAGAACAGGCTACCGTAGCTACACCACCTAAGGAAGAAGACATGATACGAAGGTATTTCCACATTTATGATTTTTGTATCCCTGTATTTCACTTTGAGATGGAAGCCACTTATAGCGAGAAGGTTGGCATGGTTGAGTCCTTCAGTATGGAGGGTCAAATTTCTGGTGTTAACTATGATGGCAGTAATGGAGATGAATCATTGGAGGAGCATGAGTCACTGTGAGGTGACATCAATGGGGAAGGAATATGTGTATAAGAGGTTGTTTCAAGATATATTTCCCATGAATATGAATATATTGCAGTTGGGAAAGATGAACAAGGGTCAAATTCTCAGTCACCACCTAAGTTTCATCATGAAGTTGATCAAAAGAAGGAAGAAGAGGATGTTTTTATTCAAGAACTACATTTTCTTACAATGCCTTTGAAGGTGAGTGAATGGAAGATACATGATGCCTTCAACATTATGCATGACAGTACTGCATGGTGTCAAAATCATGTTGGAGAGATGCATCGATGGAGGAGCCATCGTCCATTGAATACTTGGAGACCATTCGGGAAGCAATGACAAACGTCAGAGGTAATTTTCTACAATTGCTTTCTGATAGAGATAATTTAGTGGAGCTTGTGGGGATGTACCATAGTGCTTCATTGGAACATGAAGAATAGGTTAACAAGATCACTCACATGTTGAAGACCACAAAATATTCTTTGAGGAGTGCTCTCAGCACACTTCAAGAATCTGAGCATCAGATTGAGTAGCTTGATGAGAAGTTGCAAGCATCACCTTTCATCTCCTACACTATAGATATTTATTCTCATATGGCTTATTGCATTCATGGTGTAGAGTAGGAACTTCATGTGATGGTGGCACATGAAGTGAATTCTGATTTGCATGTGCTTGGGGATTTTGAAGTTAAGCAAGATGAAGACCAAGCAACTATTCTTTTCCAAAGAGATTATGAGTTGCCTCTAGGAGATTGTTGCATAGTTTTGGATGAGTCACATGATATCACTAGAGTTGATCCAACCTCAATTCTGATGGATGACTATTGTAGAGAGTTGGTTCACTATTCTCCATCCCAGAGTTGGTTCACTATTCTCCATCCCACACACATATGGAATCCATCACAATTAGAGATGAATATTGGGTAACAAGATTATTTCTTTTGGTTCCACATGATGAGAAGGAGGGTTGTTAAGCCCTAAATATTGGCACATTACCCCCTTTGTAGTGGTACATTACCCCCTTTGTTATGGTGCATTACATATTATTGATGTCGACATGGGTCTATTAGTTGTTATTGTACCCCTTTGTCTCCTATATATAGGAAGGAGACCTTTTCATTTTAGTCATCATTGTATCTTGTCCTGTCTTATGTACATTGTGTAAGGAGGTTACTCCCTCGAAGAGGATAGTTATTCATCTCATTTCTTCATTATTGAGGCGTTGATTACTTTCTTTTGGTTTATTTATGTTATTTTTATGCTATATATGGGACTTGGTTTCATAACATTTAGTATCAGAGCTCTTTCCTCAGGACTGGTTTCTTCAAAATGATTCATCTTGGAATTTTCACTATAAGTTTCTTTATACAAGGATTTAGACATCGATATTAAAAACCCACCTCAAAAAAAGGCCGAGATATTTTTTGTACGAAACTCAGGTCCTGAGACATAACAAGTGTTTATATTCGCCTCAGAAGTTAGGGTTTTTGACTAGTCCAAAAACTAGTCTAAAACAGGTGTTCTAGGGAAAAAGGTCATATCAGGTGCATGCGAGATCCAAATTTAGTGACACCAGTTGCATAAGAAAGGGTCTAGACTACAATATCTGTGGTAGAATTTTAAAACTCAGATCCAAAATATTGGACGTGGTAGTTCGTACAAGTTCGGTATTATGAAAGGACAAAAAATAAGAAGCGTTGGGAGATTCACAATAAATTTCTATTGGCGCATTAGAATTAGGCCATACCTGTGGATTCAGAAAAAGGACACATAAGGATACAACAAGATGAAGTTTCAAACCCAAAGGAGCCTAAATTTGAATTTTCCTCAGTTTTAATTTGGCCCTAAAACAGTCTTCCAATCAAGGTTGAAAAAGGTACGATGTTTTAAATTTGACTAACTTGAGTAGAAGGATCTAATTCTGGTGAACCCTAGGGTGTGATACATATATATATATATATATATATATATATATATATATATATATATATATTGTTCTAAATTCCTCCTAAAAGGGGAACCTCTACACAAATAATCCTTCATACAATTCTACATGGACTTATGATGAAGGTAAAGAAATGCACAAGGACATATCCGATTTACAAGAGAAAATAGTGACAAAAGATGCACTAATATCAATCCTAGGTCAGACCAAGAATGAAATGGAAGTGAAAATGCATGATTTGGAAAAGGATGGATGATTTGAAGGGTTTGAAGGGGCATATGGAAGTTTTTAAAGAAGGTTTGTAAAATTTGCTGCAAGAAGGGATTCCTCGAAGTGAGAAGACCTCCCATGAAATTCGTGATGAAAACAAAAGGAACATACATCATGAATTTAGGGACTCCAACATGGGGTCAAAAACCAACTACATCCCAAAGATCGATATGAGGAGGTTTGATGGCACAGATCCAGTCACATGGATACTACAGACGGAGCAATTCGTTGAGCTACATGAGGTGCAATCCACATAAAAGGTACACATTGCATCTTTATATTTAGAACCTAATCAGTTTGTGTGGTATATATGGATTTACTCTCGTAAACAACTTGTCACTTGGACAATTTTTACGGAGCAATTGATATCACATTATGAGGACACCAAGATAAATACCTTCTTTATCCAACTGATAAATCTCAAACAAAAGGGTTCAGTTGGGGAGCACATTGAGAACTTCCAAGATTGAATATCAAGGTCACAAATATTCTATAATATCATCTAACTCACATCTTCATAGGAACTTTAAGAGATAACATCCAACATGAGGTTCACCAGTGGGAACCTAAATCCTTGAAGCATGCATTCAAGGTGGCAAGAAAAGTTGAAAACAAAATTGTGTAAACAAGGAAGTCTACCACATACAACTATAAAGAAGGAAGTGTGGTCTTGAGTCATCCACAACCTACAAGGTTGACACCACAACAACTAGAGGAAAAAAATCAAAAGGAATTTTTTACAGTTGTGATAGAAAATACAGTAAGGGACACAAGTGCACTGAGAAGAAACTATTTTACATAGATTGTGAAGCAGAGGAATAAAATTAACAAGAAGCACCAAAAGAACAAGAACTGTCTCAA
Source organism: Larix kaempferi (assembly GCA_027924585.1). Lineage (NCBI taxonomy): Eukaryota > Viridiplantae > Streptophyta > Pinopsida > Pinales > Pinaceae > Larix > Larix kaempferi. The sequence goes on from BSBM01001022.1 coordinate 23,404,180, forward strand.
TATGAAGAAATAGAGGATACTACTTCTTAAGAGATTACTCCCGCCATATTTTGTCATGCATTGGCTGGAATTAGCACTCCTCAAACTCTCAGGATCGAAGGATATATCAAAAAGAAAAAGGAAACGATGTTGATTGATTCTGGTAGTATTCATAATTTAATTCACTGTAAATTCGCCAAGGTTCTCAATTTCTTTGTATATACAACACCATAGTTTCAAGTAATGATTGCAGATGGAGGAACTACAAATTTCTCAGGAAAATGCCATAATATCAATCTCACTGTGGGAGAATATGTATTCAACAGTCCAATGATTGCTATTTCGATGGGGGGTTTTGATGTTGTCTTAGGAGTTAAATGGTTACAATGATTAGGAACAATGGCTTTTATTTTTTAGAAGCTTTTCATGAAATTTTTATGGGAAGGAAAAGAATATGAGTTAAATGGTATCATAGGGAAACCAAGTAAGGTGATAAGCTCTAATGGTATGACAAAATTGATAAACAAAGGGACATGAAGGTGTAATTGCACAATTGTGTTCATTAGATGTTCAAACATCTAAGTCTCCTATTTCCCAACATCTCTAGAAGGTGATTAATAAGAATTCCAAGGTATTTGAAGATATTTCAAAAGGTCTTCCACCTGTTCAAGAATTTGATCATGTTATTCAATTAATTCCAGGAAATGTTCCTCCTAACATCAGACCTTACAGATACCCCCATGGATAGAAGGGAGAAATTGAGCATATGGTTGAAGAAATGTTAGAGGCTGACATAATTAGGCCTAGCCAAAGTTCTTACTCTACACCATTGGTAATGGTACACAAGCCGAATGGATTATGGTGTATGTGTCCATATTATAGAGAGCTCAACAAGATCACCATTAAAGATAAATTTCCTATTCCTTTCATTAATGAATTGTTAGATGAATTACATGGAGCAATTTTCTTCACAAAGTTAGATCTTCATTTCAGATATCATTAGATTAGAATAGAGGAATACATTCCAAACATATCATTCAGAACTCATGAAAGTCATGATGAATTTTTGGTCATGTCATTTGGTCTCACGAATGCACCTTCCACATTTCAAGGTTTGACAAATTCCATTTTCAAGCCTTTCCTTAGAAATGTTTTTCTAGTATTCTTTGATGATATACTAATCTATAGCAAGTCATAGGAAGAACATGTTCAACATGTTGACAAGGTACTACAACTACTAAAGGAGAAACAAATATATGCAAAACCTTCCAAATGTTTCTTTGGGGTAAAGGAGGTATAATATTTGGGTCAGATTGTATCTCAGCAAGGTGTCAAGGTAGACCCAAACAAAATTAAAGCCATTATGGGCTAGCCGATTCCCAAAACCATGAAGAATCTTAGAGGATTCTTAAGGTACTACCACATGTTTTTTCGGAACTATGGAAGAATAGAAGCACCTCTAACAACATTAATGAAGAAAGATCCATTTTCTTGGACACCAAAGGAAACTCAAGCTTATGAATAGCTTAAGGAGGCTATGTGCAAAGCTCCTATTTTGGCCACACTAGACTTCACAAAAACATTTATTATGGAATGTGATGCTTCAAGAAATGGAATTGGTGTTGTTCTAATGTAAGAAGGACCCCCGCTTGCTTTCACAAGTCATCCAATCAAGGGAAAGCACTTACAGAAGCCCATTTATGAGAAGGAAATGTTGGAAATTCTACATGCTCTTCAGAAATGGCGTCCTTACCTAATAGGTAGACACTTCAAGGCCAAAACAGATCATGATAGCCTTAAATACTTCTTGGAATAGAGATTATCTTTGGAAGAGAAAAAAAAATGGGTAACCAAGATGTTGGGATATGAATTTGAAATCATTTATCAAAAAGGGAAACATAATGTGGTGGTAGATGCACTTCCAGAAAATATGAAGATGTCAAGGTATTACTTTGTGCAATTTCCATTCTACAACCTGATTGGATAGTAGCATCTAGGGAAGAATGGAAAAATGAACTATCTGTGTTGATGTTCATTCAAAATATACAGTACAATCCCAGTGTATCAGATACTTTTGTGTCGAAAAATGATTCACTATGGTATAAGGATCACTTATATTTATGTAAAGACTCCCAACTCAAACAAAAGGTCCTCTCATAATTACACACCTCTCCTATAGGTGGGCACTCTAGATTCCTGAAAACTTACCACAGGGTCAAGAAGGATTTTTTTTATAAGGTATTAAAACTGATATTCAAAGGTTTGTGGCTGAATTCTTGGTTTTCCAACAAAATAAGGTGGAAACAGCTAAGACCTCGAGACTTCTACAACCATTAGACATTCCTTTCCAGCACTGGGAAGAAGTCTCAATGAATTTTATCACAGGTCTACCCAAGTCAGAAGGAAAGAATGTTATTATGGTGGTTGTTGATAGACTCATGAAGTATGCACATTTTTGTGCACTCTCTCACCCTTTTAATGCAAGTACAATAGCCATAGATTTTCTGGAAACAGTTCAAAATTTACATGGAAATCGAATATTACTGTAAGTGATGGAGATACAATTTTCACTGGAAAATTTTGGACTAAATTATTTTCTTGTTTGCTTACCCAATTGGCTCACAGTTCATCGTATCATCCTCAATCTGATGGGAAAACTGAGATATTGAACAAATGTTTGGAAGGCTATATTCGTTGCTTTGCATCTAATAAACAAATATAGTGGGTGAAATGGTTATCTTTGGCAGAATGGTGGTACAATAATTCCTTCCATACATCATCAAAAATGTCTCCATTTATGGCACTTTATGGGTACCAGCCTCCATCTATCACATCTACGTTAAAGGGAAAATATAAAGTTCAATCTGTGGAAGATCACATAGAGCACCAACAAGAAGTTCTCCAGATACTTAAGGACAACCTAGCTATGTCACAAAACAAGATGAAACAACAAGCTGATCAAAATTGCAGTGAAAGGAGTTTTGAAGAAGGGGATTGGGTATTTCTAAGGTTACAACCTTACCAGCATATGTCCCTCAAGCAACTAAATAAAGACAATATATTAGCACCCAAGTATTATGGTCCTTATAAGGTGTTGCAGAAGATTGGTCGTATGGATTACAAATTGAAGCTTCCTTCATATTCAAGAGTGCATCCAATTTTCCATGTTTCCTGCTTAAAGAAGGTAATAGAAGACAAGATCCCAATTCAAACAATCTTTCCTGAGCTTGATGAAGACGGAAGATTCATATTGGAACCTGAACAAATCACTGAAAGAAGGACCAAAAAACTAAGAAATCGGGCTATTAGGAGGTACCTCATAAAATGGAAGAACCTGTGAGTGGAAGATTCAACATGGTAAGATGAGTCCTTCATACAAAATCATCCACAACTAATCAAGCGTTGAGGACAACACTTGTCTCAAGGGGAGGGGCATGTTAATCCCTAAATATTGGCACATTACCTACTTTGTAGTGGTACATTAGCCCCTTTATTATGGTGCATTACATATTATTGTTGTCGGCTTGGGTTTATTAGTGGGTCTATTAGTTGTTATTGTACCCCTTTGTCTCCTATATATAGGAGGGAGACCTTTTCATTTTAGTCATCATTGTATCTTGTCTTGTCTTATGTACATTGTGTAAGGAGGTTCCTCCCTTGAAGACGATTGTTATTCATAACAGTTCGTCATTATTGAGGTGTTGATTACTTTCTTTTGGTCTATTTTTGCTATTTTTATGTTATATCTGGGACTTGGTTGCGTAACAAGGTTCCCACACTCTTTATTGATGAATTGATTGTTAGACCTTGGGGTTTGACAAGTGAACCAATACCTTACCAGTTTGACGAGCAGCAGAATAGGAATCTATATGACGTCTCCATCATGCATAGCAGTGCATGGGAGTTCCACTTGATCCAGTTAGGTGGAACAAGTAGCATAGTGATGAGTTGTTGCACCAGAGCGAAGATGGCACATGGGGAAGCTACAAGCTTTCCATTTGGATCATTAAGATGGAATGTTTATTCATCCATTGATTGGATGGATATATACATGAGGGAGTTGAGTAACCCAAGGAATAAGTTTGTTTTTTGCATCATTGGATATTTTATTGACATATCATTCATTTTTTTGTAAATAGTTGTGTGGGAATCTATGGATGCTATGTGATGTCGTCAATATACCTGGATGGACATGGTATTTTCACGTATGTATTATGAATAGCAATGATGCTAGTCACAGTGCTAGTTTGCACATGGCACATAAGTGGTTTCATACTAAGTTGGAGAGACTCATAGAGGTTCGGTTTTGTATTGGGAGTCATAACATTCCAGTGTGGTGGTGGGATCTTGGTATCCTACTTGATGATAGATCGTCCCTTACGGTATTGCTATTTGGTAGCATGCATAAGTGGTAGTGGAATCCAGGAATTGATGGATCATTTCAATTTGCATTAAAGTATGGAGGAATGAAACACAAGCAGTGGGACCTTGAGATCATTTTTGGAGATCCAATTATAACCAAAGTAGCGCAAGAGCAGCATGGTGGCACCACCATTGAGTTTAGTTGGAATTTGGAATTCCAATGCTTGTTAAGTTCAACTACAAATCTTAAATTGCTTGAGGATAAGAAATATTGGGAGGGGAGGACAATCATGTCCCCATTTTGGATGCACCATGGTTCACCACTACACCACTAGATCCCCATGGATCCTAGTGAAAAAACTAAATAAATTAATTTAGGCCTAAGTTGGAATTTTAATAATTTAAGCTAGTATTAATGTAACCTAGTTACATTTAATCATTAATATCTATTTATTTAATATTATGATAAGTGGATGATTCTTAAGGAGGTCCAAATAGGTCGCATGGGTGCTTAGTTTTCCTTCCATGATGTTTCTTGAATAAAAATTAGGAGAAAGCAGAAAGTCGGAGAAAAGCCGAAAAGTAGGGAAAAACTAGGAAAAGTAATAGAGCAGGGAAAAACAGGAAACTCAGAAAAGCATAAAGTATGTAGAAAGGAAGAAAAGTCCATAAAATATGAAATAAATAGAAAAGAAAGTAAAAGCACTGGAAAAGCAAAGAAAAGCAATAAAAAGTAGTGAAAAGCATAAATCAAGGGAAAGGCAGAACAAAGCAAGGAAAATCAAGGAAGGTTGCACAAAGCAAGTAAATTGCCAAATTGACTAAGGAAGATGCTTGGATGAGTTAGGGACCACATACCAAGAATTTAATGGCTTTCCTAAGAAGATACCGAGTCTATAAAAAGGGAGAGAGAGTACCATTCACAAATTTTGACATTTTATCATTGTGATTGAGAAAGCTCAGTGCTTCTTTAGGTTTTGGAGATGCACCCTTAGCCACCTATAGGAGAGGTGCCCAATAGCTATTGTTCCAGTCTTCTACATTTGACATATTGGAGCCATTGATACTAATTTGAAGATCTGATCCATCCCATTTCATGAAGAGATTGATCCTTCAGAGTTGATGCGAAGATCCAGGCATTTTTGATGTGGTATTGATGAGTTTCACCTAGAGAGAGAGATCAGTTGGAGAGATTGTGATCTTGTAAGAAGCTTCAGTAGTTCAATACGCCTCCCATAAGAATCCAAAAGATCCATGACCTCCTGTAGTTCATATTTAGTGACTACACCTCCTCTTCTTATCTTCTTTGTAGCATTCTTCTTCAATCAGTGTAATAATTCAAGAATGATGATTCTATGTGAATTAGGAGCTATGATACTTCTTTTTATTGATTAATAATATTAGTTAATTTTTGTTGCTTCACCTTTATTAATTTAATATTTCATATGAACTCTCTTATAAATCATTCGAAGGGCCCACTGGCTGTTTGTATTTAGTTTTCTCAAGACTAGCTCTTTAGGCATTAAATTTTGACTAGTTTTGCAGTATTTTTAATTAAAAGATATATGGATGCCTATTTTATCTTATGTCCGTCATCATAGGTTCTTAAGATGGTTATGAATCCCATCCAAGTCCCATACTAATAATTTGTGATCCTATTTTCCTATTTGGGAGAGCCCAAAGTAAAACTAGTTGAGAATTCCACCATAGCGCTCTTCCTCTATTGATCTCCAAACACTGCCCAAATCCTTCCAAAACCTATGCAATTTTTTTCCAGTAGTATATTAAGGGGTAAAAACCCTATATATGTAGTTTACCAACTAGGATTAGTGATTAAAAAACTCTCTACTTCACAAAATCAGTTAAAACAATGTTCATGGAAGCTAGTTTGACTGAGGGTGGACAAGATCAAAAGATTTGGATGAAAGCAAGTATATTATATTTGTTGATACCTCTGCACAAAGTATTGATACCATTTATGTTTCAATATAATAAAATCTGAAATCTAATCCAATGCTCCTGGGCCACTCAGCATATGCAGACTAATATGGGTATAATATTTGATTGGATGCAAGGGATGCATGTTTTTGAATCAGAGAGGATAAATAGAATTAAATTAAATTCATTACAAAATCAATTGATATTCAATAAATTTATATTAATTTTTGAAGAAGTCTCACAAAAATACTAGTAATTTGACACGCCAGGATTGCACAACTAGTCATTTTCAGGAGATCCCAAACAGTCAATGAAGTCTCACGAATTTCTCAAATAAGACATGTATTGGGTCATTTTACATGTTAATTAATGTCAGAAACAAGAATCAACTCATTTGGAACTATTTTCATTCATATTTCACAAGTATTTTGAAAAATAGTGAAAATCTAGGCAAATCTAGAAGGGGTGGAGAAAACACTGAATATTTCTGAATTCTATAATATTAAATGACATGAATGATATCACAGATTTATTTTTACTATAAATACATCATAAATGATCCAATATGCTCCTCAAATCATTACAAAAACTCTTCTCCTCTCCTACACAACAATCTAGCATTGGAAATCACTGAGAAGCTCTGAGATTCGAACCATGGTATTCATGAAGCTTTATGAAATTCGACCCAGACTTGGTTCAGCTATAGGAAATGAAAATAAAATCAATGAAAATGGATTAATACCATCATCCTCTCACATAAATCAGGGGCACATCTCCCAGCTTGGACTAGGGCCACATCTCCCAAGTCTATCAGGCAAAATTGCTCTCATACCAATACTCAAACTAACAAAAACATTGTGAATGTGGTGCATTCTAGTTTATTTATAGAGATTCGGTGACTTGAGGAGAAAGTCTCCCTAGCTAATGCGCCCTCCTTGAGTGGATAAGGAAAGCTAGCTTTCCTTCTTTTTCGTTTTTGCTTTGCTTTCGTCCTTTTTCCTTCTTTGATTCCTTTTCCACTTACTGCTTTGGCTTTTTCTTCTTTTTCTGAACTCTCCTTCTTTTCTGAATTTTCTTCTTTATGTTGATTTTCCTAATTTGCTCTTCCTTTCTTTACTTTTTCCCAATTTTCTAGATTTATGTGCTTTCTCCTTGACTTCTTCCTCAAGCCTCTTCTCAGTCAAAATTATCCACTAATTCTCCCTAGTGGATCATTATCTTCATTTATTCAACATAAAAAATATCAAATGCATCATAAATAATTATTCCAAGTGGATAACAAACTTTGGATAAAATTAAATGCACACTCCTAATTAATTAATTGCCCGGAATACAAAATTTAACCCCATGATGTTGAAGTTGTCTACTCAACCCAAGGGATTGGTTGGGTTAGGATCTTGATCCAATGTTCACTGTTGAGGGGACATGACAATCCTCCCCACCAAATATTTCTTTTCCTTGAGCAATTTCAAACTAGGATGCCGCAAGATATGTTTTCCTTCCCAAGTAGCATCCTCACTAGGAAGTCCTTCCCATTGCACCAAAAATTATTTAAGGATTATGCTCCTTAGATTCTTCTCTTGTACCTCCAAGATCCTCTCAGTGATCAGCACCAAATTCCTTTCATAATCAAGGGGTGGCAATTCTTGTGAAACTTTGACTTGCTTCCCTATTGCTTTCTTCAAGCAGGACACATGGAAAACATTGTGAATCGGGTTTCCCGAAGGCAACTCTAGCTCATAAGCCACTTCCCCGACCTTTATTAAAAATTGGTAGGGGCCATAGAATCTTAGCTTCAAGTTATAATCCCTATTAGACTTCAATGATGACTGTCTCTAGGGATTCAATCTCAAATATACCAGATCTCCAACTTGGAAAGCTCAGTCAACTCTATGCTTGTTTGCATGCACTTTTTGTCGGTTTTGTGCTACCTGTAAGTTTTCCTTAAGACTCCTAAGTATGTATTGAATCTCTTGGATCCAATCCTTTGATTTTTGTGTCTTACAATCACCAAATATCATATCAGGAAAAATAAGTGCATCATAACCATAAAGAGCTGTGAAAGGAGACATACCAATCGTGCAATGAAAATTAGTGTTGTAGCAAAATTCTCCCAAATGGAGCCAAGTGGTCCATGAATTTTGTTGGCCAGTGACATAGTTTCTTAAGTACCCTTCCATCCATTGGTTCACTCTCTCTATTTTTCCATCAGTATGTGGATGGTATCTTGTGCTCATGTCCAAACCTATCCCCACTAACTTGAACAGTTCTTTCCAAAAATTGCTAGTAAACTTGTTGTCCCTATCACTGATGATGGAATTGGGTATGCCATGAAGTTGAAGAATTCTTTGATGAAAATTTCATCCACTTGTATGGCTGCAATATTAGTTGTGAAAGAAAATAAATGTGCATATTTACTCAATCTATCAACCACAGCAAAAATATTGTCTTTACCTTGGCTTTTTGGAAGCCCAATGATGAAATCCATTGATACACTTTCCCATTTATGCTAAGGAATGGGGAGTGGTTTTAAGATACCTATTGGATGACTATGCTCTACTTTATTTTGTTGACATGCCATACATGACCCGACATACTCCATCACATCCTTCTTAATCCCCGTCCATGTCAACCTTTCCCTCAATTTCCTATAAGTCTTCAAAAACCCCGGATGACCTGCTAAAGGCACATCATTGGAAGCTTCAAGGATATTCTTCTTTAGTATGGATTATGGAACTACAAATATTCTATCCTTATACTAAATAATATAATTGAGACTCTTATAAGCATCATCGTGAATTAATCCATTAAACAAATCACAAGCAAACTGGTTCTTTGTGTATTCTACCCCAAGCTGTACTTTCCAATCATCATGAAATTTGAGCAATGCAAGTGTGGGTTTTCTAGGAAGTGCATCAGCTACAATGTTCATATTACCCCTTTTATATTCAATATAAAATTCAAATGCTTGGACCTTTTTTACCCACTTATGTTTCCTATCATTCAACTCCTTTTGGGTTAATAAGTTTCTATAACTGTTGTGATCAATCTTGATAATGAACTTACCTCCCACCCAATACTGCATGAACTTGACTAGAGCATGAATGATGGATAGCATCTCTTTTTCATAGACTGAATACAACCTTTCATGTGGCTGCAATTTTCTGCTCTCAAAATCCAAGGGGTGCTTATTTTGCATCAAGACTGCTCCAATTCCATTCCTTGAAGCATCACACTCAAGAACAAACGTTGAGAAAAATATGGAAGTGCAAGAATAGGACAACTTATCATTACCTCCTTCATTATGTTGAACACTTGTTCAAATTCTTCTGACCAATGTAAATCTCCTTTCTTAGTGAGGTTTGTCAATGCAGATGTCAATTTGGAAAATCCTTTGACAAACTTCCGGTAGTAGGTACATATCCCAATGAACCCTCTTAGTTCAATGAGATTTTTAGGACCAGGCCAATCTAGAATGGCTTGGATGTTTTCCATGTGAACCTTAAATCCATCTTGACCAATCACATGACCAAGATACAAAATATCAGTCATCCCAAACTCACACTTGGTTATCTTTGCAAAAAAAGATTGACCTGCCAAGATTGTTAGTACAATATCCAAATGATGCAAATTTTCTTCCCAAATCCTACTATAGATCAAAATATCATCAAAGAAAACAAGTACCAACTTACAGAGCTTCCTGTTGAACACTTTGTTCATGCAATATTGAAAAGTTGTAGGTGCATTTGTTAGGACAAAAGGCATAACCAGAAACTCAAAGTTCCCATGGTGACACGGAAAGGTTGTCTTCTGGATGTCTTCTTCTTTCATGCTGATTTGATGGTAACCAAATCGAAGGTCAATCTTTGAAAAATACTTGGCCCCGTGGAGCTCATCCATAATCTCATCAATACTTGGAATAGGATATCTGTTTTTTATAGTCTTCTTGTTGAGAGCTCTATAATCTATGCACATCCTCATGGTCCCATCTTTCTTCTTCACAAGGACTGTCGATGAGGAAAAAGGACTTGAACTTGGCCTAATGAATCCCAAGTCAAGCATTTCCTTGATGGTTCTCTCTATCTCATCCTTGAATATTTTTGGGTGCTTGTATGGATGTACTTTGATAGGTGCAGTGCCTGTCTCCAACTCAATTCTATGCTCTACTCCTCTATCAGGTGTCCTACCATGAGGAAGATCCCCAAACACCTTCTCATGATTTTGGAGTAAATTTTGAATGTCTTTAGGATAATGAGCTACTTCAAATGAGTTTCCCTTTGTGGTGATTAGGCATTCTACAGCCCATTCAATATCTCCAAGTTGTATTATGGATCTCATACTGTTTGCACTTATCACTTGTTTTGGATAGGTGTTGATCCCTCTAATCACTACCTCCTTCCTAGCTTATCCCTTGAAGATCATTGTAGGGACTCTGTATTCTATTTAATGCTTACCAATGGAATAAAACCATTGTACTCCAAAAACCATGTTAGTATCAACCACATCCACAACATAGAAGCTATCTGTAATGGTATGTTCTCCTACACAAATCTGCAATTTAGGAATCCATCTACAATAGTTCATAGATTTATTACCTGGAATGATAACAGTGAAGCCACCAAATTTTTCAGTATATAACTTCCTCCTCTCAACTAGAGTTGAGTCAATGAAGTTATGTGTTTCTCCTCTATCTACTAACACAGTGACTGATTGTCCTTGAACCACTCCTTTGAATCTGAGTGTATGGAAGCGAGGTACCCCTAAGAGTACTACAATCTTGCAATGCTTGGGGGTGGGTTCTTCTTTTACAGTCTCATAGGCCACTTATGCATCTAATGGGGCCTCTTATTCATCCTCCTCGGCTTCACTCTCTAAATAAATATCAATGTAGTGTGCTTTTCCTTAAGCACATCTATGTCCTGGAACCCATGGCTCCTAACAGGTGAATCATAGCTTCCTTCTTCTCAATTCATCTTGATCCTTAGAATAGTTATCCTTTCTTAAATTTCTAGAAGGACTCTTCATGGGAGGTTGTTGGTTCTTGAAATGAGTAGGACCAACAGTCCTAGGAGTAAATCTGGTCCTTGGAAGAGAGTCTTGCAAGTCTCTGGTTCGACTTAGTGCATCTTGCAAGGTAATGGGTCTGTAAGATTTCACCAAGCCTTTCAAAGGTTCTACTAACCCTTCAATGAACAACAATATCAGTCTAGCTTCTAAAATATCAAATACCATCACAACTATTTTTTGGAACTCAGGGATGTAAGCTTCAAGAGTTCCAGTTTGCTTCACATGTGCTAGTTCCCTGAAGGTGATCTCATGATCTTTTCTTTCGGATATTCCAACCAACCTTCTTGTGAAATCTTCATAGGTGGTCACTTGGTCATGCCGAAGAGTCTGTAGGCCATGAAACCACCAGCAATTTTCTTCCCCATATAAGTGTAGATTAGCCATCTTGATGGAACCTCTCTCAACCATAGGATTCAACTGAAAATATGTGTCAAGTTTCTAAATCCAAGAGTTAGCAGTACATTTCTGTGAACCATCAAAATAAGGTAAAGAAATCTTACCAATGGCATTTCTAATTTCATAGTTCTAATTTTTCATCCTGAATCCTCCTCTTGGGTTGGACTTGTACTGCAGATCACAAAAGTATTTGAATGGTAAAGCACTTTTGCATTCTTCATTCAATGCAAGGTACTCAACATATTTTTCCTCCCATGAAGCAAGACCTCCATTTCAAACCTCAGGTTCCTCTCTTGGATCTTCAGTAAACTTAGGAATAGTAGTCCTAGAGTGAACTTGAGATTCCATATTGAATTCATCGGGGCAATTTTTAGGCCCACTATTTGAGAAAATATGGCCACCACTCACCCTCCTTTCTCCATGTGGGGTACCATTGCTGCTACCCTCTCCATTCTTGCTTCCTAGTTGTTGAGCTAAGAACTCTCTGGTCTCTTTTCCAAACTGAACAATATTGAGGGAGATGTATTGAAACCCCTTCATCTTTCCTTGAACAAAGAGTTTGAACTCCTCTTTTTCTTCATTGTGAGACATGTCTGATTCTCCTTGCAACTTTCCTTCAGTAGAATTTAACTATTCTCCCTCTTCTTCCTCTGACAGAGGATCCTTGTTCATGGAATATGTGTATCTTCTTGGAATAATAGAAATATGTTAATATAAGTTTCATAAGACCATTCTTTTATACCGCTATAGTGTATCAACTAGGATTAGTGATACAAAAACTCTCTAATTCCCAGAATCAGTTAAAACAATGTTTATTGAAGCTAGTTTGACTGAGGGTGGACAAGATCAAAATATTTGGATGAAAGGAAGGTTCTGATACTTGTTTATGCCTCTGTAAAGGTACTGATACCATTCATGTTTCAATATTATCAAATATGAAATCTACTCCAACGCTCATGGGCCCCTCAACATATGCAAACTAGTATGTGTATAAGATTTGCCTAGATGCAAGGGATGAGCGTTTATTACTTAGAGAGGATAAATTAAATTAAATTAAAATCATTAAATAGTCAAGTGACATTCCATAAATTTATATGAAGTTCTGAATAAGTATCACAAAAATACTAGTAATTTGACACTCCAGGATTGCACAACTAGTAATTTTCAGAAGATCCCTAACAATCAATTAAGTATCACAAATTTATAAACTTGGACATGTATTGGGTAATTTGACATGTTAATTAAAATAATAAACAAGAATCAACTCATTTGGAACTATTCTCATTCATATTTCACAAGTATTCCGAAAACTAGTCAAAATCTAGGCAAATCTAGAAGGGGTGGAGAAAACCCTGAATATTTATGAATTTTGTAATATTAAATGACATGAATAATATAATAGATTTATTTGACTGTAAATACATCATAAATCATCCAAGCTACTCCTCAAATCATTACAAAAACTCTTCTCCTCTCCTACACAACAATCTAGCATTGAAAATCACTAAGAAGCTCTGAGATTCGAACCATGGTCTTCATGAAGCTTTCTGAAATTTGACCCAACCTTGGTTCATATACAGGACCTAAAAATAAACTCAATGAAAATTTATGAATACCATAAACCTCTCACAGAAAGAAGGGGCACATCTCCCAAGTATCTGAGGCAAAATTTATCTCATACCAATACTCAAACTGACAAATAAAATGTGAATGTGGTGCAAACTGGTTTATTTATAGAGATTGGGCGACTTGACGAGCAAGTATCCATAGCTAATGCGCCCTCCTTGAGTGGATAAGGAAAGTTATCTTTCGTTCTTTTTTCCTTTTGCTTTGCTTTCCTCCTTTTTCCTTTTCTGATTGCTTTTCCACTTTCTGCTTTGGATTTTTCTTCCTTTTCTTCCTTTTTTGAAATTTCATTATTTTCTGAACTTTCCTTCTTTATGCTTCTTTTCCTGATTTTCTCTTCCTTTCTTTCTTTTTTCCTGGTTTTCTAGATTTATGTGCTTTCTCCTTGACTTCTTCCTCAAGACTCTTCTCAGTCAACCTTATCCACTAATGTGCCCTAGTGGAGCATTATATTCATTTATTCAACATAAAAAATATTAAATGCATCATAAATAATTATTCCAAGTGGATAACAAACTTTGGATAAAATTAAATGCACACTCCTAATTAATTAATTGCCTAGAATACAAAATTTAACCCCATGATGTTGGAGTTTTCTCCTCAACCCTAGGGATTGGTTGGGTTAGGATCTTGATCCAATGTTCACTGTTGAGGGGAAATGAAAATATCCACCAGTTTTTCTCTTTCAAGTGTAAGTGGAGGATTCTAGTATTCATATGTTTGTGTACTAAGGCATCCTTGGTGTAGCCAACATTGGTAGTTGTTGTTGAACCATAAATGGTCCCATTACCTTGTGCATAGGACTCTAAAGATGGTATTTTTCTATTTTTTATGCTACTTCACACTCATTATCATATTTTTCAGATCTTAAAGAGTCCAACTCTCAAGATCTAGGTGGGTTAATCAGTGATCGAGTCTAGTTTCTTCATGACTAGTTTTGGAGTCTAGTTTCAATTTTTGCATATTCATGTTTTAAGGTTTGAATTAGAGTTAATATCCTCTGGAATCTGATCTAGGGATATTACAATTGTTATGAAAATGTGCACATTTAAAAAAAATTTGATATAAATTTTGAATATTTTCAAAATCCACCGACATGTCATTCAAATTTTAATGCATATGAAGAGGATCATTGCTAAACTTCTTCAAGGAAAGTCGTCATGGTTTTTTTTTTCTCATTATAGCAATAATGACTTATGATAAGTGAGGAGCATTACATTGAGGGATATGTATAGTGTTTGTGCATAATAGTGATATGACACATGAAAAACCTGGGCCTGCCATAATATTTAAAAATAGCAACTCAAATTAAAATCAGTAATGTAAAAGAAATTTTAAGAAAAAATATCAAACATGAATATATTTATATGTATATATATACCCACATACATACAAATTTCCCCCGTAGGTTGCTATGAGGGGGATTCTCAATCACCCTCGTAAGTTGCTATGAGGGGGGTTCTAAATCACCCACGTAGGTTTCTTGAGGAGGGATTCAAGCTTCCCTCGTAAGTTTCTATGAGGAGGGTTTCAAACCATCCCTGTATATTGTTATGGGGTATTCCACACCGAATCTGTAACTTGTTACTACGGGGGTTCTAAATTGACTCCACAAGTTGTTATGAGGCGGGTTCTAAACAAATTTCATAGGATGCTACAAGGGGGGTTTCTCAACTTCCCTCATAAGTATCTACAAGGGGGTTCTAAATTTCCCTCATAGGTTGCTATGAGGGGGGTTCTACACCAATTTCATAGGTTGTTACGAGGGGGGTTTCTAAAACACCCTCATAAGTTGGTACAATGGGGGTTCTAAACCACCCTCATAGGTTACTATGAGGCAGGTTCTACATGACCCTCATAAGTTGCGACGAGAGGGGTTCTAAATCACCCTCATAAGCTTATGTGAGGGGGCTTTCTAACTGGCCCCAAAAAACACTACGAGAATAGTTCTAAATCACCCTCATAGGTTACTACAAGGGGGGTTCTAAACTACCCCCAAAAATCGATCCTTTTAGCGGCGGTTTTGGAAGAGATATAAACCGTCATTGTAGGTTGCTACACGAGGGGGTTCTAAACCACCCCTAAAATTCACTTTTTGAGGGGGGTTCCAAACCACCCCATAAAGGAACTGCTGCTACAAGTCAATCATTTTAGCAATGGTTTTTGAAGAGATATAAACTGCTCCCAAAAAGTTACTTTTAGGGGTGGTTCAAAACCACCACAAAAAGGTCATTTTTAGAAGTAGTTCCAAACTGCCACTAGATGTCATTTTTGGGGGGCAATTCAGAACCACCCCTAAAATCAATTTTGGGGGTGATTTATATTTCTTCAAAAACCACTGCTAAAAGGGTTGACTTTTAGCAGTGGTGCTTTTAGGGATGGGGTTGCAAAACCACCGCTAATGCTAAAACCCTTTCCAATTCCACTTTTGTAGGTGGAAAATGACCACCTCTAAAGGTATTTTTTGTAGTAGTGAGAGAACAAATAAATGCGCCAATCATGTATTCATGATTCTTTTGAATATAGGATGAATATTCAAGAGCTTCTTTGTTTTGTTGTGAATCTTCCTAAAAGAACCATCTCTATCTTATCCAAACTGACAACCTATTAACTTTTGAATGAGGGGGAAATATCATGGGCATCTACCTTGGAAACTGTGTTCCTTAAATTCTAAAGAACAATAGTCTTTCCCCCCAAAGAATCATAATGGGAGGGACAATAAAGCTCTAATAATCACTGTCTTCTTCGTCACACATAGAAATCCTACCATTTTCTTCAATTAAGGCTTACTGATCTCAAAATGTTTCTTCTTTAAAAATTTTATCTAGGACTTCATCACATACATTCTAAACTTCACTTTCTAGAGCACTTTCATCTTTATTTTCAAGAGTATCTTCTTCTTGGATCATAAGACTTGAGATGTCACTATTTGTAACTTACTCAATAAATCTTGAATAGAAGACTCTTCAATAATTACTCCCACATGAGAGCTTTCCATGGGTTGATCTTCAACGCTATATTCATCTAATAATATAAAAGTGTCATCCTCCATCAGACATCCAACACCCCCTTTGAAATAAAGATCCCATTTATCATAAAAAAAAAACATGATAAATTCTTCAAGAGAGTGAATTCCTTTCCTTGGAAGCCCTTCATACCATTAGTATGAATCATCATCCATCAGGTCGAGAGATAGCATGAACATCTTTATCTTAATATTTTCATGAACCACTTTTAATTCTAAAATAGCCTTCATAAACCATATAGCATGCAAGTAGGCTACATCCCTATCTAGATGAAATTTTGGGTTTCTCTTCCTCTAATCATCATTACCTATATCGTAACCAAGGATTTCATTAGGATATCCTAGGATTCCTAAGAAATCCAATGGATGAAACGCATCTCGTACCCATGCTATATCATCTTTAATCAACAGACTATAATATATTTCTTCCTTCAAGTGTGGTCCTAGACATTCTTGAACCATATTTTATGTCTCGTAGAATTTATTTAACTCTTCAATATTAGGTATCCATTTTTCAACTTTGTTGGGATGCCAACATTTAAAAAAAAAATTCCAAAAATATTGTAAAATATGTTATTGTTCTTTTTCCAATAGATCCATACCAATGCAAGGCATAGAACTTGAAGCTATCCATGAAACAATCCATCATGTCATCTTCGTAAAGGAGGCCTCTTTGTTCTATAAATTTGAAAAAAGGTAAGAAGATAAGTTGAACATGAACCCTCATCTCCATAGAACTTCGTAATTTCCCATTGAGATACGCATGGTTCTTCACGAGTGGGATCCCAAATATTTGAATGATCCAAGGGGCCATCAAGTTCAAGAATCTGACTCGACTTATAAATATTAACCATGTTATATCAACTTGTTTAGTGGAGTTGCTAATATGAAATTCCCTTCTTCTCGACCGATGGATGTGTTCACCTTCTACACTCAACAATTGTCATTACTAGATGAAGGCTCTGTTTCACAATGTACTTATTTGATTTGATTTTCCTTTAGTGGACTCACCGGATAAGACCTACAAAGTTATTCCTCGATACTAATATTACCAAAGTACATTTTTTTTTTACCTCAAACTTCTTACTAAATTCATTGTTCTTTCCTAGGAAGAGAGATAGGGATTTGACCCAATAATTTCCACTCTTCCACTAGAATTATTCCACAATCAAAAATATGTGGAAGAGTGCTAGTTTTTCAAGTAACACAATGCAAGACTGGACTCCACTTAGAATAATTGTTGCGTAATAGAATGTTGACTAAAAAGGATGTGGCACCTTTGTTTAGGGGAGAATATTCTCATCTAAAGGATAATATATTAGATCAATTTTGTTATCAATTAGATTTTATCTCGATTGTAAAAGAATAACACCTAAGGTAACCTATTTCAAACCAAACTTTAGGTAGAAAACTTAGCCATTTTTTCCACCAGAGAGGGCTCTCTCACAAGATATATGTAAAGGCTAAAAATATATAGAAGTTCATTCAAAATTTCTCAAAAGGATTTTCTTGGTTGAAAAGGAAAACAGGAAACATTGGGCATGGAGTCAACTTTTCAAACATTTAACGTGCCAGCAAGAGATTTATACCAAACAGATTTCCACAGAGGCAAGATAGCAATCATATAACAGTCAATTAGATTTTTTCAGGTGGTATAGAAAGAAACAATGACAGTCCATCAACAACAGGCATCTAACATGGATGAATCTATTGTCAACTTTGGAGAAATAGTGGATATTTAAATGCGATAAAATGAGGCATAACCAGTATGAATCCCGATTTATTTCAAACGTTCATTTAAATATAGAAGAAGGACATAATGGAAGATATAACAAAGAAAGTGGACATGCACATATAAAGATAAGGGAAAAACAGACTGTAAAACTGATCAACACATGAATCTCTGGTCTCAAAAGATAGGTATTTTCACTGTACTGCCTTTTATTTATCAAAAAATGGACTTTAAAACGTAATCGTCTCTCAAAGAGTTTCCAACCCTTTCAAAAATGACTCTCATTGTCTTTTATACAAAATTCGGAAGAAGCTTGACATAACTGCTTCTTCTAACTAATAACTGAAAATGTTTTAACTCAAAAGATAACTGTCTTTAAACAATAGATAACTGTCTTCAAATAATATTACAAATTTTAAAATAAAAGCATCTTTTTGCCACTTGGCAAAAATTTTGAATAGCATCTTTTTGCCACTTGGTAAAAATTCTGAATGTATCTATGAATGGACAGAATATCTTGTCCTTCCATATTTGTCCACATAGTTCCATTGGTCGGCCGTGGGTAAATCATAACTGGTCATTTCTTTCACCAAGACTTGCATTTCAACATGACCTGTATAGACACGTCTTTATCCTTCTATCGCAATTGCTGATCTCCACCAGTCTTCAGAGCTCCCAGGGATAGCGACACATATACAAAATGTAGTTATTTGAAACCCTTTTGTTTAATATAAGCCTTTTTTATTAACTTTCTAGCAGTTTTTTGAATGTAGTTTATATCCAACCGTTGATCACGAGCCTTTTGATTTGACCCATTAGATCTTGCGTCCCTTTATCTCCCATGGTGGTATCCGCAATCCCAATAACGGTTTTCTTCTCCAGTTTTTTTCTTGTGCGGATCAACCATTTTATGACACCTGTTAGAGTGGTTTTAATTTCCGCGACCACTCTTTCTTCTATCGAGTGCGCACTTTGCCTGATGCGGATGAATCTTGGCCGTTGATTTTGTCCCAATGTATATTGTCCCTTCGATTGATATCAACATGTGGCATATTCCCTTATGCCTTCTCCATCTGCCACATGTTATGGCCCGCCACTTATTATCCTACCACGTGCTATGGCCCGCCGCGCCTTATCCTTTGGTGGTTCCACACGGCGTTGTGGTGGTTTGTGCTACCACTATCACATTGATGCGGATTAATGAAATTGTGACACGTATCCGGCGGTATTGAGTCCGCAACCACTCACTAACGTTTGCAAACGATCCTTTTGGCGGTGCGGGAAACTATAACAGTCGTTGATCTCTACAATTGTCATCTCCGCCGTTGAAACTTGACCAAGACTTAACCTCTTCAACAAATTACTTTCGGACTTTGCATATGTGGGTTTTTCTTGTTTTTTTTGTATTACGAACCTTTACTTCAACCCATTTGTAGTAACTTCCCTTCTCTTGGATATTTTCTAACAAATGTTTTAGGGTTTGATCATTTTCAAATACAATGTCAACAAAGTTCCCCTCAACATACTTTAAATAAACATAAGAAAATAAATACTAGGTGGGTGTGTAATATCTCCAATAACCTTCTTGAATAATTTTGGGGAGTGCACAATGAATGGGTATTAGAAACAAGGCCATGGTAGGTACCCATTTTACAATGCATATAGGTAACATATGATAGCCTAAAAATATGAAAGAGGGAAAACCTCATGGGACCCCCCCCTCAAAATACAATGCTAAAAAAGTAAGACAATTTCTAGGCAACTGTTTCCTTCACAACAAGGAGATCTTGCAGACATTCGAATTTTTGCTTGGCCAATATCTTTATGAATTTGTATGCAGTATATTCAAATGAATTATAGTATTACAAGTCAATGATCCCATCATGTACTAGTGCTACGATGTAATCCATGTGGATATCAATGTATTTTGTTTCCATCACTGCACTAGATCTCAACAAAAATTCATTATGCTTTGTTTGTCACACCAAATGATAGTCAGAGGGTGAAATGGGATGCCAAGCGCCTTAAGGAAGTGTTGTAGTCAAATATTCTAAGTTGTGGAATTACTACATTCCTATACTCGTCCTTTGTTGATGAAAAAGAAATCGATTATTGCTTTTTATTGGACCATCAAATGGGGTTGGATCCCAAACTGAGAAAATATCTTGAGGTGGACTTGTGATCAGTGCTATCGTTATCCCAATATAAATACTTAGTGTAGCCAATGATATCTGGTATACAACCTACTGCATAATGATTCCCATAGCATATGGTACCTTTTACATATTTGAGGATGTGCTTGGAAGCTTTCGAATGCAGCTCATGCCGATTGTCATGTCCCCATTTTGACCCTTATAATATTTTGGGCTATAATGTAAATATTGTATGCATATTATGTATGATTCCTACCGTGGAGCTCAAGTCCAAGGCCCCGCTAGTGAACGCTCAACCTTGAAGAGGCAAGTATTGGATATTATGCTACCCATGTGCTAGTGAACCATGGGGATTGTAAATATGCATTTTAATATAAATGCCCACAAATAGCTATGCAATGCAACAAGAGATGGGGGCATGATGTTTACAAGGAATTGGGAGGGAAATATTTAAACCATTGATCCAATCAAGTCAAGCCAAGTGTCAATGAGAGAACCCATCAACCCTCAACTACCCATGCTGGCTTTTGTACCCAATCATTTACTCTCCCAAGAGTTGGTTGAGGTAGTTAATTCCTTGGGGAATGGAGAGGTATGGCTGTCCAAATTCGGGTATGGGAAAACCACCTTTCATGGAAAATCGTGTTTGGCTTCTTGGGCAAGAAAAGAGCCATGAATTGCTCCCCAAGCCATTATTCACCCATCAGTTTTTCTCTCTCACGAGTTTGGAGCTACCTGTGCATTTTCCTCCATGGTTTTGTTGTGTTTTCCTTCATTCTCCTAGTTGGGAAGGGCGTTTTTGTGTTGTATAACATTGGGGAAGAAATGTAAATCGATTTGGGGACCATAGAGATTGTTTTGGCTCACTAATTTCTTGTATATCTGCGAGAGAAATCATTTTCTCCCCTATGGTCGATTTCCCCTCTCACAAATCTGTTTTTGGCGTGCCCACATTTTTGGGAAAACCCATGTCCATCTAGTTTCTAAGTCTCATTACTGGAAATGTGTTTCCAAGCCCATATCTGAGTTTTGTGTGTAAGAGAATGTTGGGGTTGAGATGAGTATCCATTACTTTGGCTGAGCTGAGCTTTAGAGCCCCAATTTCCTTGTAGATATCATGCCCAGCTCGGGGGTGATCTCTAAGTGCTGAAATAATATAGGCTGAGCTGAGACCTATGGTTGGGTGGAACATTGCAGCGACATAGCTAGTTGCTTGGGACAACATTACATCAAGATGAGTATTTTATTGTGTTTACTTCTGTAATATTTAATTTGATGGTTATTTTGATATGCTGGATGAGTATGAAATGTGTGCGGATGATGTTTTATTCCGTTGTGCATGTTCAATTGATTTAGATCTGCACACATATGCATTTTACTGTAATGCCATATCCTTTATTCATGATGAATTTGGCTAAGTTGTTCAAAAAGCCCATATTTTAGTGTCATGTTCCCTTCCTTGCATTGGGTTGACAAGAGGGGACATGACACAGATATTTCATGTATCTGAAAACTTATCCCACTACATATGAGATATTTGGACTAGAGTGAGTGATATAGAAGAATACTCACTAGCTGAAAATATTGGATGAAATCAACCAATGGTGTATCCCCTCCATCCTTGAGCTTTATCCCTAATAAGAAAGGTCTGGCTTTTGGCTTGCAATCTGTCATGTGAAATAAAACCAAGATGTTAGAATTTTACTTAAGAGAAATTATTTTAGAGTTTCATTCAATTTATCATATCACATAATAAGAATTGCATGCATAAGGAACAATGAAATAAATACATTCAACAATAGACACAAAGCTTTATCCTAGGAAAACCCTCTCATGGTAAAAACCCATAAGAAATTCTCAGTATAGATTCGTCAACAAAGTACAATGTCAATACAATGAAGAGATAAAGCTCTCTCATACAAATATGCCCCAAGAATAGAAGATACAAAGACAAGACAAGATAGAACCCCAAACATAAGCTTCCTCTAGCTACAGCTATTGTCCCATGCACACTTATTCACTTGCTTGAGCAGACTTGTGTGATGATTCCAAATGAGGAATTCGACCCCCTTATTTATACACTTTTATGGCTGAATTTTTCACTATAGGGCTGACTTCATTGGTGAAATTTTTCCCATTGTTTTGTGTAGACTTCCCATTGTTTGGGGCAATTTGACCCATTTATTTTTGTGGGGATGACTTGTCTATTTTCACTTGATTTCTCTTTAGCATTATTCTTTTATGGTTTTACATTAGGGTTTATGCAATATAAGAATATATTCTACAACTACATATTATTTCAACACTCCCTCTCAGCAAGGAAGGTATTCTTCTGGCACAATATTCAACACTACATCTGCTGACTTGTACTTGACCATTTACTTGTTGACCTTTCATGAATCTCTCTCTCACTATAAGTTCTATATGAGAAATCCATAATCTCAATCATGCATATGTCTCAATCATCCATCTAGTGGCATCAAAGTAGCATCTCATCAGTGGGATTAGTCCAGGAGCACACATTATGTCAATACGGGACTTCGTCTAGCTCACATAAAATCTAGATACACTCATCCTACTAGATACACAGATCAATTGGATACACATACTCGGTTGGATACACATACTCAACTAGATACACATACTCGGTTGGATACACATACTCAATTGTATACACATACTAAGTATGGTCATGCTCTCCACTCCTCATGAGTATGGTCACGCTCTCTATCCCTCGTGATTATGGTCACACTCTCCAGTCCTCGCATGTATGGTCAATCTCTCCAACCCTAATGAGTATGGTCACACTCTCCAATCCTGATGATCTAGTCACACTCTCGAATCCACACATACATACTAGCTCTAACTGGATATGCATCTCAACTAGATACACATACAAAGTATGGTCACGCTCTCCAGTCATCATAAGCTATTCACTCTCTCTAATACTCACATACATACTATCTCTAACTGTATTTGTAGCTTGAATGGATACACATGCAAATTATGGTCACACTCTCTAGTCATCATGAGATGGTCACTCTCTCTAGTCCTCACAGAGTCTAGTAATACATGCCCATAAATGACCACCTGTTGTTATCACACTATACAACTATAGTCCCATAAATCGCATATCTGAATCATCCCTCCTTCTTACAAGGGAAATCTCTCTGCATCACGCCAAGCATGTCCCTGAAGTACTCAAACTTCACTCTTGACAGAGGCTTTTTCAACACATCGGTTGTTTGCTTGTCCGTCGCAACATACTGTAGGTTCACAACTCCCTTCTATACCATGTCACGAATGTAATGGTACCTAATCTCGACTTGCTTATAATTTTTCATGAAACATGGGGTTCTCATACAAGTCACCTCCAATTCGAGATCAAACAACCCTGTAAGCAACTTTCGAAGCCACACAACTTTGCTACTAGATGAACATCTTGCTATATACTTTTCCTCGGCTGTACTGAGAGACACAATAATCTAATTCCTGCTGATCCACGAAATCATAGATGACCCCAGACTGAAGCAACATGATAAAGTTCTCTTCCGGTTGACAACACTATCGGCCCAATCTAAATCAGCATAGCCATGTAGTCTAATCTCACAATGTGAAACATATATGAGTCCATAATGAATCCTACCTCTCAGGTACCTCATCACATGCTTTGCACCAATCAAATGAACATGTGTTGGCTCAACCATATACTAACTCAAAGTGTTCACAACAAAACATATATCTAATCTTGTGTTGGTTAAGTACATCAACTAACCAACCATCTATCTATACATGGTGGAATACACTATCTCTGATGAAGTATCACTAAATAACTTCATGTTTGTCACCATCAGTGTAGGCATGTCCTTGCAATCCATTATCCTGAAGATCTTTAGGATCTCTACAACATATTCTCCTTGATTAAGGAAAATCTCATTTGGTCTCTGCCATACCTCTAGACCCAAGAAATAATACATCATACTTAGGTCTTTCATCTCGAACTCTGCAACAAGATTCTTCTTGCATTCAATGATGAGGTTCTCAATCATGTCGGAAACGGGTCATTTACATATAACAGTAGTATTACTGGTCCATCATCCATAACCTTGTCGTAAAGGTTTTAGTCTTCTTTATTATTGGTAAAGCCTAAGCTCATCAGGAAACTACCAATCCTGTCATACCATTCTCTAGGTGCTTGCTTCAACCCATACAACGCTTTCTTCAATTTGCACACATGTGTATGTTTGTCACGTGTCTCAAATCCTTGTGGCTGCTCCACATACACTTCCTCTTCTATTACACCATTCAGAAAAGACGTCTTCAAGTCCATCTAGTGTACCTTCCACTTCATCTTTGTAGTTATCACAAGTATAGATCTAATTGAAGTGTATCTTGCCACGAGGGTAAATGTCTCCTCATAATCGACTCCCTCTCTGTATGATAAACCATGAACCTTGCTTTGCACTTCTATAGTATGCTTGAATTTGTAAATCTATTTGAAGGTCACTATTGAATAGTCACCACTTGTTCTTCAGAAAAAGTATCATCATCCATCTCTTGTAGGTCGTAGCACACAATCTTTCCTACAAGTCAAATTCATTCATATGACTAGTAACATTTCATAATCATCAAATCATATTAACACTTTAATGACAAATTCTTATGCATAATTCACATAGTTATGTAACCATGTTAGTCAATACTTCAGCACAACCCTCATCCATATGGAATGTTGTGCAGCACCATAGGCTACTTACCCATTACATGCACATTAAGAGTATAATGTTCATTAATCCTAGCTATATCAATGCATTCACTACAACATGCATAATACACTTCATGATTCTAGGAATACAAATGTGCATACAAATTTTGTTAACAATATCATTTAAACACTTATAGATTTAAGAAATAACTCAAATGACAATTTAAATACTTATCTTTCATGTGTTTTGTAGCCTCCCTCTTGATTTCTGTTGGAATCTATTTAATACTAAGAGGGGGGGTGAATCAGTATTAGCATAGTTATGAACAATTTTAACTTCTTTAAATAGATTAGTATGAACTTAATCTCGATCTTCAATTATGCATCCATCATAAATAAAACATTCATCCACATCTACACCAAGGCAAAGAACACAGAACACACAGAATTTTGATGTGGAAACCCAAATGGGAGAAAACCACAGAATTCTCTTTTATGATGAAAAATATTACATTTGAGGAAACACTAAATTCCTGCGTTTACCAGCACCAACTAGAAGGAAACACCGACCCCCTAGTTTTACAAGTACCGACCTAAAGGAAGCACCAAATCCGATATGTGCTATAGCACCAACTGGAAGGAGGATACAACCTCATGTTCCTTACCCTGTCCTACTGCCCAGATATACAAAATAAGATATTTCCTTGCTGAACTTCTAACATGCGCACACTTCTGATCTTCTAATGTTCATTATGTTGTGAAAAAATTATGTATGCAATCGTATTGCTTTCACTTCCCAACATACATCACTTGACTTCTCATTCCAATCAACACTTATCTTTAACTGATGTTGCAATTCTTCTGCTATGTGCTACCTCAACTGATCTTGCAGTATATGCTAATATTCACTATGTAATTCTGCTATTGCATAACTACACGTTCAACTGATACTCTACAACTATTGATGACTTGTCGTTCTAAGGTGGTGCATTTGTATCAAATGGAACTGCGCACTTACTGAGATGTGTCCGTTTGTTTTAAGTGCTATAGTATTTCAAATAATCTACGACCTGTTGTGCATCATATGATTCATCCTTTCGGTTTAATGCACTTTCCTCAGACCATCTTCGTCATGATGTGCATACTTGATTCTGCTTCTACTCGGTTTCTGCGCATCTGATGATATTCTTAGCACACTTCAACTCAGTGTTCATACATCATTAAAAAATTTCACTCCGCGCATGTTATGATATACTTCATGTTTGTCTCTGTGCTTCTGACTTAGAACATATGTGACTCTCTATGTACTTCCTGCAACATGGTAATTTGGTCCTCATGCACTTGTGCATACTCAACATTCTTCCTTTTCTGTCTTAGCACAATTGTCACGAATCTACATCATCATTCTACACACCAATATTATATGTATCACTCCCCTGCTTGTGCACACTCGGCTCTCTCCTAGATCATTGTTGTTCTTGTTCGACAAGCTCTTGATGCCTTGAATATAAATATGTATCTTCTACTTACAAGCTCTTCCTCCTTTCCATCGAGCTTACATCAAATCTCCAACTTGCTTCCTTATTTATACCTGTCCTACACGGATTGTATGTCCACAAGTTGGTTGTGGCTTTCCTTCTTCCTTGCTTCACGGTTTTTTCTTCTGCCACATGGCATGTTCTAGATTATTGATGTGTCCTTAAGTTTGTGGGTTCTGTGCATACATGGTCCTTGACTTGGTGGTACTTTAATCCCTGCGGTGTGGTCTTTTCCCCTTGATGTACCATTGATTTGTTGAACTTGCGCATACATCATATTCAACTTAGTGGGACTTTCACCCTTATGGTACAATCAATTGTGGGTCTTGCGCACTTGTTGTGTTATCGGTTGTGGAATTTTGGCATATACTAACTTCATCTACTACACTCTTCTTGGAACTTGTGTGCTCTTCAACAGCTAAAGCTTCTTCTGATTGGTGAGACTTGTGCGCTTTCAGGACTTGCATAATTGTTCAACCATTTCTTGTTTCATGCTACTTGCGCACTCCCGATCTTTTCTTGACTTGCTTGCACACACGTACCTTTTTCCAACCAACTCTTTGTCTTACTTGCACACTCCCCAAACCTTTTCCTAGCCAAAAATTTAGCTTGTACCTTGAAGGACAATGAATGGAGGACTTTTGACCTACTCATGTACATGTGCATTATGTACTTCTTCAAACTATATATGTATTCCTTATATACTTATTGAAACTGGATATGAATGATGTACCTCTGAAATATACTTCTTGAGACTGGATGCACTTCTAGATATACTTCTTCATACTTGCATCCATATACTTCACCATCTTGCTTGCGCATATACTTATTCAAAGTGGATTTTCTATATTTCCTCAATTTGGAATGGAATACTGAATCTACTTGACATCAGTTGACAACAATGACTCAAACTAAATAAATTGACATTCTCTTTGACATTAGTGGACATCAATGACAACCAAAGTTAAACAATTTATGCCTCCTTGCAGAAGTCACTGGATTTTATGGAAGCGTACTCTGCTACATCATCTGATTATGAAGACCATGATATTCTTCTTCGTCTAGTCTGGAACCTGCTAAATTCGTCATCCTTGGTCCTCATTGAATGGATTCAGGATATCCTTTTGCTTTGCGGACTCTTCACATTCTTTCCTTATGCACATCCCTTGCATATACCATCATGATTCACCTGAATCTCTTGTAGACTTGTAACCATATTGCTTATGATTAACAATGCTTTGTAATGTATGTGAGAAAGTATTTTATGCCATAGCTCACTCATATTCACAGTACTAATGCTTGATCTGAATGTCCCTTCATATTGTATAGGGATTCTTCTTCAATACTAATTGCCAATGCATTATCAATAGTCTTTCCTCTTGGCCACAAAAGAACTTGGCAATCAACAAAATCAAGTTTGAATCCTTTATCTTCTAATGCTGGTATGGAAAGGAGATTCTTAGTCAAACTTGGTACATACAAAACATCTTTCATATTTATAGTTTTGTCGGAGTCTAACTTGTAGGAAGCTTCCCCTACCCGTTTTACGAGATATTGGTAATCATCTCCAAGCTTCATCTTATGAGGTGAATCTTACTCTATCATGTTAGTGAGAGAGTATTTGAAAACTGTCATGTGTCACTTTCATGAGTGACTTTTCTTGTAAGAGCGGATATTAGGACATATACTTCTTCACTTGAATCATCTTCTCTTGGTTTCTTCTAAACGGGTTCATCCTCTTGTGCAGTATGAGCATGATGTCTTATACTCCTTCCTTTCCTGACCTGATCTTTTCCTTGAGGAAAATTTCTTACAATATGTCCCATATTCTAGCATGTGTAGCATCTAAATTTTGAGTGGTACCTTGTGGTATTTTAAGTCCTTTGAAACTCTTGAGACTTCTTAGAAGGATGAACTTCTTTTATGCACTTTTCTTTCTTTGTATGAGTAGCTAGTGCTTGATCTTCATTATTACCCAAATTCTCTTCTCTTGCTACCTCTCTAGCTTCTTCTTCAGTGCATTCTTCCCATAATCTATTGAACATTGTTAGCTTCTTTCTAGAGCAAATTCCTTGAATAAATGATTCCCATAACCTTGGGAGACCATTTAATGTTGTCATCACTATTTCAACTTCCTCAATTGTATCTCCAATAGGTTCAATTTGTTCCTTGATCCGAGATTCCCTTTTGAAGTAGGATTGAATGCATTATGCCTCCTACATCTTCACATTCTTAAGTTGAGTTCTCGAGGTCATCTTTCAATTGATGTTCTTTCCTTCAAACAAACTCGACAAGGAATCAAACATTTGTTTCAGATTCTTCTTTGATGAGACATGACGGATCAAGTGATCCCTGATAGAATCAGTAATGGTCCTATTTTCCCTAACCATGTTCTTCTTGTTCCTTTCCTTAGCCTCATCTCCCTCTACCTCCACAACCTCTTCTTCAACATATTTTTCTAGGTCATATTATTCTATGATGAGGACCATCCTATACTTCCATGCTCTGAAGTTATCAACCCCTTCAAGCTTGGTGTTGTTTGTGATCTTACCAAATATGGTTATGGAAACCCTAGCAAGAGGAGGGTCAAAATTGAAAGTTATTCAATGGAGAATCTGATCCCATTGAAAAATGCACCCTCCTAAGGAAAGTTGATCAAAACTCCTTTCACTCAAATTTGTGGATAGAATAGGCAAAAACTAGAAACCCTACATTTTACAGTTTCTGTAGAATTTAGGTCAAAGTTGAAAATTCTCGGATCTAAGATATGAATCCATAGATAGATGCACCCTCCTAGGGAGAGTTAAATAGTGCTAAGTTCGAGCTTGATCTATGGATGGAAACCCTAGAAAAAAGAATCCCTATTTTCGGTAGTTGCAGCTCTTGCAAGTGTTGTAAGTATTTGTCACAATGCTTTCTTTCAGTCCTCCTATGATACCATGTTAGAATTTTACTTAAGAGAAATTATGTTATAATTTCATTCAATTTATCTTATCACATCATAATAATTGCATGCATAAGGATCACTAAAAGAAATACATTCAACAATAGACAGAAAGATTTATCCCAAGAAAACCCTCTCATGGGAAAAACCCAATAGAACTTCTCAGTATAGATTCGTCAAAAAAGTACAATGTCAATACAGCGAAGAGCTAAATCTCTCTCATACAAATATGCCCCAAGAATAGAATATACAAAGACAAGATAAGATAGAACCCCAATATGGAAATTTCGAGCAATCCGGAATTCGCTAAATATTCCGTGTAGGTGTAATACAAATATGGGCTACAACCTAAATTTTGAAAACCAATTTAAAAAATCCAATTTTGAATTATTTAAACATTATACCATTCAATTTGATACTTTTCTAATTCATTAAGCATTAATTAATTAATTCAAAATCATTTAGAGTCAATTGCATGCAATAAATACTTCTTTACTTTTTTATTAAAATAATTATTAATAACGGTGTCTCTCTCACACTCATGATATCCCAACTTATTAAAATAGTTATTAATAACTAATGGTGTCTCTCTCACACTCATCACATCATCACATCTCAGGTTGTTGAGATTTTATATATATTTTTTTAAATAGTATTTTTGGTTGTAAATATTAAGTCTAAAAAGAAAGGAATACATTTTTATGTTTAATTTTTAATAGTTGATATTTTTTATATATGTTTAAGAAGTCTACTTCCGTATTTGTTTCATACTAGATTTTTTTGTTACGTATTTTTTCCGTATTGAAACTTATTTGTATCTGTATTTGTACTCGAATTATGCTACTATAGTTACTATTAGTTTGTAAAAAATGTTTTAAATATATACGTCATTGATTGAGTTTTTAGAATTAGAAATTAATTTTAATGTGAATATGGTAGATTGCACAAAATAATATCAGTAATAGAATTGTGTACTTATCATTAATGAGAGTGTACAAAAATGATAGTGTTCATTAGCATTAATGAAATCTTTAATACAAATATTACATGTCAAGTTGGAAAACAAATTGAATTTTTAAAATTTAAATTATTATTTTGTTTAAACAATTTCACATCCAACTAAGAGAAATTTATCACTTTAAAACCTTTAACCAATCATAAAATTTATATGTTCAAAATTATAAATTTAATACATATATATCACAAAATATTGAGAAACATTATAAATTTGTTTTAAAATTAATATAAAATCAAAGTTTATGTATGACCAGCGGATTGTTATATTCTCTACCTTCACACCAACTAAAAATATAACGATGAAATACAACTTACACACGTATATGAAAGAGACATTCTAACATTACTTCTTCATCACTTTCGAATTATTTTTTCTTTTCGTCGACTCCACTAAATGACTCCAACCATATTTGACAAAATCATAAACTACTCCACTAAATAGCAACAACCATCTTTTGACAATAATCATAAAGTAAAGTACACTTTATGATTTAAAGGTGATAGGATTCCCAGTTGACAATTGCACATTAAATTTTATTCCATGAATTGACATATCAAAAATCTTCATTTTATGTTTTCATTATTCCCATTTATTCCGCTCTTCGCTCATTGGTATGCCCTTCTTCGAAACAAATCATCTTTAATATGAACATGGAATTCAAAGGTTAAGATTAAAATAACACATTCACATCAATCCCTTTCGTTTACCAAACTTTCTATATGGAAATGGACCATCCGCGCACTTAAGCAACCTTCAACTAATACATGTATAACAACTTCCTTGGATATAATATTCACTTCTTTTGCCAACCTTCGATTCCTTTCAAAATGGTGACTTTTGTGGAGTAGCCTTCAATAAGTCAACGTTGTTTTGTTGGTACACGAAAGAACTTTTGTGGAGTAGCCTTTAATAAGTCAACGTTGTTTGTTTGGTTGGTACATGAAAGATATATTATTAAAAGAAATGTGAGTATGATTTTGTTTTTTATGATAATATGGATATGATAATTTTTTTTTTCTCATTGTATTAAGAATAGAATTTAGGTCGATCCATAAAATAAAAAGATTAAAACCAAATAAAAATTAATTAAATTTTTTTATGTCGATTTATAAATCAAAGTTTAAAACCAAATAAAAAGTTATTATCTATGTTAACTCATAAAAAACAAAAATAAAAATCAATATAGATCCATCTTAAACATAGATCTATCATGCATCCAGAGGGATCAAATTTTTTGAGGTATAAATTTTTTTCTAGATGTGTTAAAAAATTAAGATTAAAAAAAAATACACCTAAAGAAATTAGATCCCTCTCGGTGCTTAATAGATCTGGGTTTAATAATATGTTGACTCATAAAATAAAATAAAAAATAAAAACCAACATAGATCCATCGTAAACCTAGATCTATCAAGCACAAAGAAGGATCAAATTTCTTGAGGTGCAAGTTTTTTCTAGGCTTTACACCTCAAGAAATTGGATCCCTCTTAGTGCTTGATATATCCGGGTTTAAGATTGATCTATCAAAGACTAAGAGGGATCCAATTTCTTGAGGTGTAATTTTTTTTAATCTTAATTTTTTTACATGTCCAGAAAAAATTTACACATCAAGAAATTTGATCCCTCTTGGTGTATGATAGGTCCGTGTTTGAGATGGATCTTTGTTGGTTTTTAATAACTTTTTATTGGGTTTTAAATTTTTATTTTATGAGTAGATATGGATTTTTTAATTACTTTTTATTTACTTTTTATTTTTATTTTATTGGTTAACATGAATTTTTCTTATTATTTTTTTTAACATAACTTTATATTATGTTATATTATGTGACAATATCTCCCTCATACTAAGTTATAGAGCACCTCAATAATTTTGATACAATAAAAAAATAAAAATAAAATCATATTCATATATCTTTTAATAATATATCTTTCATTTACCAACAAAACAAAACATTATTGCCTTATTAATATATGCTTCATTCACCATTTCGAAGGGAATTGAAGTTTGGCAAATTGAAGTGAAAATGATATCAAAGGGACATGTATCGGTTGAAGGTTGCTTAAGTGCGGGTGGAATTCCATTTCCATATTGAAAGCTTGGTAAATGAAAGGGATTGATGTGAATCTCTTATTTTAAATTTGGTTAAATAGTTTGAATTTCATTTTTTATATTAAATATTATTTGTTCCGAGGAAGGGCATACCAATGAGCGAGGAGGGGACTAAGTGGGAACAATGAAAACATAAAATGGAGATTTCGATAGCTATATTAATGGAATCGAATTTGATGTGAGATCGTGAACGAATCCTATCACCTTCAAATCATAAAGTGTATGGTACTTTATGATTATTGTCAAAAGATTTTATTGTGTTTTTCTCATATTTTGTAATGAGAAAGTAGTCATATTTATTAATTATTAGAAAGATTCTTGAGAATAATTAGAAAGCATTAAAATTGTGATATTTATTAGTTTCTGCCGTAGCAGTGTAGTTCTTGTATTTGATCAGCGTTGACTGTTTATTAGTTACCGTTGACCGAACTCACAATATACAATTTAACCAAAGTTTCAAGCATTTTTTTTATTTTTTAATATAAAAATCAAAGTTTTCTGAAAGTTGATTGGCTTATACTTTGAAGCGTTATTGCCACAGCGGCGGCGTAGGTATTGGGAATGACACTTAATAGTAATTATTTCAACTGTCATTGGCCAAAAACATGACAAAAACATTGATGTCTTATTTCCAGTTGTGGCTAGGTTCTCAGTATGCACATCATTTTAATTAGGATAGGCCAAATTCTATGTAATATTTTAATAATATTTTAGCTAAAATATAAAATATAAAATATAATATAGCGACCACTAGGTTCTCGATATGCATATCATTTTAATAACCACCACCGCTTGCCACTGCCGCCACTTATACCACTGCCACAGCCTTACATCCAGAGCTTGGCCGCTTGTCGCTGCCACCGCTTATACCACCGCCTTACCCTTACCACCGCCACCGCCTTACATCCAGAGCTTGGCAATATCTTCTTATATAAATTGACATATATTCTTATGGCATGAACGAACGACTAGGAAAAAGCTTCTGGCGTGGAGAGCCTTACATCAATTTGTAGCAGATTCTATGGTCCCCTTACAAACAAGATATAGTGTAAGCACGTTTGTTTTTCAAATGAATTTGAATTCAACATCAAAATAAAATACAAAATAGACATTATCATTGCAAATAAATGTTTATATGTCTGGTTTACACCACTTTCTTCTACACAGTATTCATGTATATAAATTTTAACCTCAACCAAAAATTGTTATTGCTAATGAATCTCTCCAGTCACTCTCACCATTGTTTCCCCAGTATATCTGGTGATTAGGGCTTCGTGTGCTATACCAAGCAGGTAACATAGTCTAGATTCATAGATAACTACAGCAAGGAAAATTACCATTGTGGGTCGGGAAGCTTGCCAGCGGTATTCCAGAAGATAAGATACAATTAGATAATAGAAGAGCTTTCCTTACATTGTTGCCCATGGGAGAATCATAAGAAAGCGGAAAGCGGGGTGTTAGGAACCCATGTCAACCCTTCTATTTACTTTGTTAGTATATTGTTGTTGGACGCATATGCTTTGAAGTCGTCCCGTAGTATTTGTTGATTCATAATTTGTCTTATTGTTGTTGAATGCATATGCTTTGTAAGTCGTCCCGTAGTAATTGTTGATCCATAGTTTGTATTAACCCATGGTTTGTATTGACACAGGGTATTGACCCATGGTATTGGTGCCTAGACTTAATATATAAGTTTGTGTTGATACCAATGAAGGTACCGTGAAGTTATTTGTATTGAGCTTGCTCAAAAGAGGTTACCCCCTTGAAATGGCCTACGATCAATAAAAGTGATTATGAGTTCTGTTATTTCTGTTATCTCATATTTTCATTAATTAATTGTTGCAGGTTCTTCACATCTGGTATCAGAGCACTTTATTGGGCTCATTGGGTGAAATTTCTGCCAAAATTTTTTTTTTGCATCTGTTGTAACTTCGGATATGGGAATAATCCCTATCCGCTTCACTGTAGGAAGTACTTAGGCATAAGCCCTAAAACTCATTGTGAGGAGTACCACAGGAACCCCAAAGTAGTTGGCCCATTGAAAGGACCTGCCAACCAAAAGGGCAACGACCCCTACCTAATTGACTAGTTCCCACCCGTGAGGTAAACCAAGAGTTGTCGTTTATGGCAAAATGGTTATCAGTTTTACTTGAGCCGTGGAGTGAGGGGTACTGCCCCAATATGCAAGCCGTCAGACAGCATTGGTGGCCGAGTGAATCCCCTGAACCGATAGGAAGCCGAACATACCTGGGGTCCATATCTATTTTCAGCTAAACTGTTGCCGATCACTTCCACACCATTGCAAATCCATCTGTTGCCGATCACTTCCACACCATTGCAAATCCATCTGTTGCCGATCACTTCCGCGTCGTTGCAGATCCATTCTGAAAGCCGGTTCAGATCCATTCTAAAAGTTGTTTCAGATCTATCTATTGTCGATCCCTTCCATACCGTTGCAAATCCATCTATTTCCGATCCCTTCTGCGCCGTAGCAAATCCATTCTAAAAAAAATAAAAATAAAAATAAATAAAAATAAATAAAAAATAAAAATAAAAAAAAATCAATTTTTTCGCCATATCTCCCTTGTTTTAACTCTGTTTTCCCTGAAACTTCACTAACACCCCTGCGATCCCATTCTACATATTTCATTCCTGAGGACCATATCCCAAATTCCACTTCCCAAAGCCAGAAATCCCACATTTGTCTATTTTTAGGTTTTGCCATAACTCTTCAATTTTCACCCACTTGCCTCCAAATTTTTCCACCGTGTTCATTCCCTATTTCTGCTTCTTTGTCCCTCTTTGAAAAAATTTCTCATTCTTTCAACCCGCTTCTGAAATCCCCATTTTTTGCTTCCTTATCCATCGGAAAGTGTCCAAACCCTAATCACACCCCAATTACCCCTCTGAGTTTTTCCCAAATCCAAATTTCCCTTTACTAAATAAGCTTTTGTTTGAGTTTTTCTATCCATTCCAAAAAAAAAAAAAAAAAAAAATCCTAGTTATGGTTGTCACCCGCGTAGGAGCAAAAACCATAGAGAAAGCATTTGCAGCCATCCAAACCAAACTTCAAGATCTGGATGAAAAATTTATCAGCCTCCATCTTCAGCATTCAGCGATGAACAATCACCGACATCAAGAATCTTATGCAGTCAATGGGTTCTCTTCTTCCAGCAATTTCCGTGGTCCTAAGCTTGAATTTCCTTGCTTCAATGGTACTGATCCGACTGGATGGATCTATCGTGCAGAACAGTATTTTAGTCTGCATAATACTTTTGATGTCCAAAAAGTTCCACTTGCATCCTTTCATTTGGAAGAGGAATCCCTTCAATGGTACCATTGGTACATCAAGGCTCATGACGAACCAAAATGGACAGATTTTTGCCAACTCCTTTTGCAACGATTTGGTCTTAGTGCTTTTGATGACTTCACTGGAGCACTCACTAAACTTCGTCAAAGTGGCACTGTGAGAGAGTATCAGACAAAATTTGAGAAACTAGTCAATCACACAGAAGGATTGTCTGATGAACTATACAGGAGTTGTTTTATCAGTGGTCTTAAGGATGAAATCCGGTCAGAGGTTAAAATGTTTTGTCTCAACACAATGATGGAAGTCCTAGGGTTGGCTAAGTTGGCAGAAGACAAGATTGTAGCCCAACAGCACTCCAAACCCACTTTTATTCCTTTTTGAAATATGGGTTCTCAACAACCTCCCATCCTGTCAGCTCCTCGACCAACTCCTATCAAGCATTTGTCTGAAACAGAGATGCAGGCACGCAGAGAAAAATGGCTTTGTTATAATTGTGATGAGAAATTCACTCGGGGACATAGATGTGTTCAACAAAAGCTCTATCTCTTGGATATGGATTCTCTGCCTAACTCTACAATTGGTGAAGAAACTCCAGATACAATGAATGATCAAGTCGACATTCAGGAGCCGCCTATTGACCCCCCATCTCAGGATGAACAACCAGAGATATCTCTCCATGCTTTATCCGGCGTCACCACCCCCCAAACAATGCGGATCAGGGGTTACTTCAAGAAGCTTCCTCTTACAATACTCATTGATTCTGGTAGCATTCATAACTTTATTGACCCTCGGATCGCCAAACTTGCTGATTGTTTTGCCCATCCTTGCTCCAACTTTGAAGTCATGGTTGCCAATGGGGGAACCTTACCTTGCAAGGGGAAGTGTCACAATGTGTGTATCTCTATGGAAGATTATAACTTGCGCTCTGACATGTTTGCCTTGTCCCTAGGAGGATGTGATGTGGTTTTGGGAATTCAATGGTTACGCACACTTGGCCCCATTTTATGGGATTTTGCTGAACTTTGGATGCATTTTTCAGTCAATGGGAAACAATACAAATTTAAGGGCTTACAACAAGGGTCTCTCTGCATCATCAGTTCACATCGCCTAGAAAAGATCCTTAAAAAGAATTCACATGGTGTCATCGCTCAACTCCATTCCATTCAGATACACCCATCGACGGTATCCCCTACTTCCTTGGATAGATATGCAAGTGTCCTTGTTGAACCAGTGAGCTTGTCACCTTCAAGAAACCTTTCCGATAAGAATTTAGCCGCATCTACATCTCAGCAGGAAATGATGGCTATTTTGCATGCAGTACAGAAGTGGCAGCCATACCTATTAGGGAATTATTTCTGCATCAAGATTGATCTCCAAAGTCTAGAAAATTCCCTAGAACAATGGGTCTCCTCCCCAGCACACCTGCAATGGGTTATCCAACTCATGGATTATGCCTATGCGATCACTTACAAGAAGGGTAAGGAAAATATGGTGGCAGATGTTTCTTTTCGCACATTTGATGACCTAGTTTCTCTTACAATTATTTCTCTGCTTGTTCCAAATTGGTTGCAATCTATTCAACAGGGCCATCTCTTCTATGAACTCCATGCTTCTTCATCAGCAGGGCACTCTTGGTTCCTCAAAATGTATGACTCGGAACAATGTAACTTCTTTTGGCAGGGACTGCAAATGACAATTCAACAGATGGTGGTTGACTGTGATACTTTCCAGGTCAACAAGGGTGAAACAACACTCCTTTCGAGACTACTCGAACCCTTTCCCATCCCTACACAGATTTTGAAAAGTATTTCTATGGATTTCCTAGAAGCGCTCGAGTGGTACAATACCACATCTAAAAGGACACCATATGCAGCAATCTATGGACAGGAACCGCCAATTCTTTTTCCATACACCCTCAACAGCTCCCCAGTTCAGGCAATTGACTCGGTTCTTTGAAACTGCGATCAGATTCTTCTCATTCTGCAGGACAATCTTCACATTGCAAGAATTCGACTGAAACAACAAGCCGATCAGCACCGTTCTGAGCACACTTTTCACGTAGTTGATATGGTCCTTCTTCGTCTATAGCCTTCCAAGCAACACTCCTTGAAACTCACAAGGCGTTAATGGCCCGGAATGCAACCCGAGGATGCTACAAGAGAACCACTCCTTCAGATTCTGCATCAATTTCCACATTTAAATCTTTGAGGACAAAGCTTTTTCTAAGGGAGAGGGGATGTTAGGAACCCATGTCAACCCTTCTATTTACTTTGTTAGTATATTGTTGTTGGATGTATATGCTTTGTAAGTCGTCTCATAGTATTTGTTGATCCATAGTTTGTCTTATTGTTGTTGGATGCATATGCTTTGTAAGTCATCTCGTAGTAATTGTTGATTCATAGTTTGTATTGACCCATGGTTTCTATTGACACATGGTATTGACCCATGGTATTGGCACCTAGACTTAGTATATAAGTTTGTGTTGTGTTGAGACCAATGAAGGTATCGTGAAGTTATTTGTGTTGAGCTTGCTCAAAGGAGGTTGCCTCCTCGAAGTGGGCTACAATCAATAAAAGTGATTCTGAATTCTGTTATTTCTGCTATCTCGTATTTTCATTAATTAATTGTTGCAGGTTCTTCACATCTTGCCTGGGGGAGAATCACAAGAAAGCGGAAAGCTGGGTGCTTGCTGTTGGGTCCATTGAGGCATTTCGTGGGCATTTCGAAACTGCTTGGGAATAGATAGAGAAAGCAATTGATTTACTTTACTTACAGATATAATGTTCATGTTGCTCCATGCCAATGGAAAACGGAATGGAGAAGGCAGACGATCAATGGAAAACGGAATGGAGAAGGCAGACAATCATAGCTGCTAGAGTCAGGTACTACTCGTCAGGAGCTACCTATTTAATCGAAACGACCAAACTACTCCAACTACCCAAAGCTCGTAGACTTTTGGCACCCACGACTGGGCCTCTCAGCAGCCTTTTTATTTACCTCAAAGAAAAGGTTCTGCTCATAATGGAAGAAACATAGAAGGGGAACGTGAAGGAGAGTCGGTATTTTCTATCAGTCACCAAATTACATACCGAATATTCTTGAATACAGGGTGTAATTCTTTCTTTACTCTGCAAGCATAGCTAATATTACATCACACCTCTAAGCTAAACCTATCCAAGCTGATGTCATATGAATTAGAACAAAGGAATCCGAATCTAGCCATCTGGAAGTGAAAATAGCCAGTCCTATCATAACTAACCCTGTTGGTTCAATACTTGTTCACTGAGATTGCGAGAAACTATTACAAAGGAGAAGCTAACCTATTAGTAAAGAACTTGACAAATACCTGTATCTTGGATGCTGATTATGTTCCCTACTTTTCCAGGTCTCTTATCTCTGTAACTATCCAACCTGCTATCTCAACGAATCTCAACGGTTGGGGTTTTGACTCTGCAATGTAGGAGCTTCTGGCTTTTTCTTTTCTTGTGGTGAAAGGGTACCACCTACATTTTGCACATATCCTGCAATGATTGCAGACCAAGAGACCGTGTTCTGCGTGGGAATTTTCCGATAGAGCTTCAAGGCTTCATCAACTTTCCCATTGTGTGCATACGCTAACCATTGTAGGATGACTGGGCATGAAGAAATTCAGATTTCCAGTGACCCAGTCTGAAGAGCTTCAAGGCTTCATCATCTTGCCCATTGTGTGCATACGCTAACCATTGCAGGATGATTGGGCATGAAGAAATTCATATTTCCAATGACCCACGTCTGAAACGAGCCTTTCCCAAATATTTTTTCAACAACAGTTGGGCATTCTAGGCATTCTTTACAATGGCAGTGCTCAAGAATTCTTGTTTTAAATGATGGCATAAATATTTGAAAACCTGGTTCAGCTTCATCGTTATTTCTTTTCACATGAAAGATTGGTGGTGTTGAGATAGCCCAAAAAGAAACATTCGTTGCTGCCATGTGCAACTGCAAGCAACATGAAGCACTGCATGCACTGCATCATTCTTCGTGGGCTGCATGTGATCCCACAGTCCACGCGTCCAACTCTATCAGCACCTTGCATTATTGCAAGGCCAAATGTATTTGTTCTTTATACTTTTCATAGCAACGTGTGACTGGTAATGGTGGCGTTCCTTGTTCATTAAAAAGTGAATGTTTACCGATCCTCGTGCTTAAGCCATATTTTACATGACAATTGTGAAGTTAAACAATTTTTAATTACTATTTCTTCATGTGTTCAATTTGGGGTTTGCGTGTAACTATTGTGTACTTCACACGATATGATGACCAATTTAATTGTTGTTTGTATGCCGCTGTAGGAACTGGTTTAGCTCTGCTACCTCCACAAGTGTTGCCTTCAATTTTAAAAGTATGCCGATTCAATGTAGATCTCCATTGGCAGAAGCCTAAAATAAAATATTGCATTTTAGCAGGCTTAAATGTAATGATAAAAAATCCTAATTTTATTGCAGTCCTTTGCGTCCTCCATATCCAGTGGGTTCTGTTTCTTCAATCTTAAAATTAATATAGCATAGTCTGCGTTCTCTCTTTTGTATAATCTTAACGTCTTTTAATAAGAGCCTCCAATTATTTATTATCCATATAAATATTGTCCTTATATAATTTCACTTTTAATATTAATCTTTATCGTTTAATTAAACTTTTAAATTTGAAATATTTATCATTTCATTTATGTATAGAGAATAGGGACGTTTTAGCCGAGTCTACTACCTATGTATAAACTATATTTGTTACATGCATAATGAATTTTAAATATATACAAAAGATTTCAATGAATTATAACATTGTAATAGTTATGAAAAATATTTCTTTTAAAGTAATCATTTTTGGACAATGATTACGCGGATTGAATAAGGTTAAAGGAGGTATCTTTTGGTCATTAAAGTAAGATAAAAGGAGATGTATTTGGGCTATTAAATTAATTTAAATAGACAACAAACATAAGCATGTGTGAGATTTGTTTAAAAATATATATCTTAAATATTATCTGTTTATTACTTCACGCTTACTAAATTTATTTTTTAATTATAAAACTGCCCAACTATGTCACTATGATAATAATTATATGTTCACTACCTTTATTTACTAAATGCTTGTTTTGATTCATCTAGTCTCTTTAATTGGAGCAACCATGTTTGTCCCTTTGTAATCACTTACTGAATTTGCAACAAAGGAAACAGGCTGTTATCATTTTATGTTACAATTACTTCCTTAAATTGAAGTAGACGCAATCTTCAGCTAAAGGGACTTTGTGCAAAAGATTTAATCGGGGAATAACATTCGGACACAAACTTCGGCTAAAGAAACTTCGTGCAAAAGATTTAATCGGGTAATAGCATTAGGACGCAACCTTCGGCTAAAAGGAATTCATGCAAAACTAAAAGGAATTCATGCAAAACTAAAGGGACTTCATGCGAAAGTCATTGGGTAATAGCGATACAACCAAGATTTCGTTTCAAAACTTTTTATACCCCATATGCAACAATAAGCTCAACTACCTATATTAACTTTCTGCATGCCTTTACTCCCTATATTAACTTTTTGCATGCCTTTACTCTGTAACTTCTATGTTGTGTCACTTTAGTCATTGCAGACCTACACAGCTTTATGTGCATATTGGTGAAAGCATCACCACTCAGCATGTGTATATTGACGTATAAAGATAGTCAAATAGGTAGCACCTTACATTTTTATCATTATCTTACCGCTTTGTTAAATCACCCAAATACTAGTAATTTTGACAACACTTTTGACAAAACTTATGGCAGGGACATCGCCACCTCATGGCACTTGTTAATTATTATAAATATAATATTTTAAGTTTATTTTTAAGTTGATTTGTTTAATTTTGAAGATGATTAAATTATTTTTTATTATAATTAAAAGTTATAAACCATAGATATCATAAATAATAGATGGTGTGTAAGTAAATTGATTTTTTTAATGATTTATGTTTTTTTTTTAATTTGTGAAGTAAATAAAATCGAAAAAAACATGAAGCTAAAGTATGTTAGAGGAAAAATAACTTGAGTGATAAAATCATACTAATATCTTAATGATATTAATTAAAAAGATAAAGTACTCCAAAACCCTAAATACCTTTGTGAGGTGTCATCCTCACATTTAACCTAAAGAACTAACTAAAAATAGAAGATTCTTCATTAAAAAGGAGGGATTAATGAGAAACCCCCCAGAGAGAACATCTTAAGAAATAAATCTGAATTAAGAATTCTTAGAAAGGGAAAATAAAAGACTTGAAGAAAAGCGAGAGAACCCTCATGAAATCTTGCATGTTGCAAGCAAGTGTTACACGGTTCTAGGTTTAGCTAGGTTCTATTGAAAATTCTATATGGTTATAGAGTGGTAAATGTTGAAAGGCTTGAGGGCCTGAGATATTGGCAAAGTTTCTAGTGTTCAGAACTTTTTCAAAGATGGTAAAACATACTTTAGATTGTGGTAGTGGAAATATACTACAAATCATTTTAAAAGCTATTTACCATTAAGAACACTAGGTTTGTGTTAGGTATTAGCAAAAGATATGTCTATACACTATTGTGGACTAGTTATGCTAGTGGAAATATACTAAAAAACCTTTTAAAAGCTAAATTACCTTTAAGAGCACTAAGTTGTGCTAGGCATGAGCACATGATATGTCTATATACTATTATGGACTGGTTAGTTACTGAAAGTTATTAGACCTCTAGAAGACCTGGTTGACTCGGGGGTGATTGAAGAATTAAGAGGAAAAGAACTATGATAATCTATGGCTGAGTTAGTCTATTTACTTGACTTATTTGATTTAAAGCTCCAAGGATGAATAGATAAGTAAATTGCTTGTATTAATTATCTATTGTTGTTTAATGCAGAGATTTTAGTTTTTTGTCATGTTATAATTGAATAGTAGCTACACATTTATTTTTGTTAAATTAGAGATAGAAATTGAAATACGTCTATTATCTTGATATTAAATTTTTAGTAAATCAAAGTTTAATTGTATAAAAGGTTTACAATTAGTTTGAGTTTAGTTATCCTTGCATAAACATAGATAGTCTAAACCATAATGTACTTTATAAAAGTTATGATTGATTAAATAGTTGTAGCATGGAAACTTAAATGTTTATTATTTACCAAAAATTTATTATTAAGTGATTAGGAGTTTAGTTATTCGTGCATAAACATAGATAGTCTAAACTTTAATAAACTGTATAAAAGTTATAATCGAATGAAAACTTAAATGCTTAATATTACCAAAATTTTATTGTTGAATAACTAAATATATGATGATGTAAAAAAGGGATACGCTTTAATATTATTATTATAAAAACAATAACTATTATAAAAAAATAACCAAATAGGGAAGATAAACATAGTACCCTCTATGTTTATAATAAGAATAGAAAACAATAATTTGTAATCAGATATATATACTATGAATAGACGATTTCAAGAAGATATTTCTATAATATTGATTTATTGTTTATATAAATAG
Organism: Larix kaempferi; assembly: GCA_027924585.1. Taxonomy (NCBI): domain Eukaryota; kingdom Viridiplantae; phylum Streptophyta; class Pinopsida; order Pinales; family Pinaceae; genus Larix; species Larix kaempferi. The sequence continues at coordinate 23,447,602 of BSBM01001022.1, forward strand.
TAAACTTTTAAGTCTAACTCAAATTGTAAAGCTTGTAAGTGGAAAATAGATAAATACTATCTTTCTAAACTTACAGGTCTAGAACGACCTTACTAGCTCAATGGATACACACAATGCTAATGATTATTAACCAAACCAAAATATAATAAACAAAACCAAATAATTGGTATTATGGCTATGGAATTTCATAAACGAAATAGAGAAATGTTGCATGATACATGATTAACATTTTTATTAAGGAAATAACAATATGAGATGGCTTGATGGCCCTATAAAATTGTTTAAACTCATAAAAGTACATGTTATAACTTTGATAAAAAGAACTTAGGAAGTTGTAAAAACAAAGTTGCAACTGCTTAAGTAAGTATTAGGTCATGGGCATGTTACAGGTGTTGATGAAAACCCAGTATGAAAACCTTTGAAGCGTCCATCGAAAGCATCGGTTAGTATATCTAGAATAAATCAAAACAAACCATTAAAAATCATAAATTGTGAGAGGGATGACCTGAGGGAATGTGGCATTCTTGGTGACACCCATAACCTGCAAGCAGAGGATGGGTTTCAATGGAAGAGGGTTTCGATCTCGGGTTGAACCTTAGGGTTTTGGTGTGGCATCTATGAGGATGTTATTGGTCGGGTAGGGTTAGTTTGTTTGTCTAGATATCTTGTTGTTTAACGAGGAATCTGTTTGCCTTGGTGTTTGATATCATGTGTTTCCGCAAACATATTTCTTTTTGTTGGGAACTATTGTGACCAACATTTGTTGGTGCTCGTGGTGGTGTTGGTGTGGCAGTGTAGTGGGGTGACATGGCAGACAATGTGGAACAGATTAGGGAGAATAGGGAACAACTAGCGGATTCTAGTCTGGATGAATTATGGGCGAGGGAAGGTATGTTTTGGCTAGATGAGGAATATTGGCAGATGTTACATCTGTTGAGGGACCCTTGATGTGGAGATTCAGATTTGTTTCCAAGTGGTTTCAGTGTTGGAAAGGTTGTGGGTTTTCTTGAGCCTCTTTTTTGGGAGGAGATCTAGGTGATTATTCTAGGTCGCTCTGTGGGTGGGGTGGTGGTGTTTCAAATAAGTCGAACAATGTATTTTTAGGCAAGAAGGTGGTGGAGGAGATTGTGTGGGCATTTGGACAGTATGAAGGTCAAGTTGAGCAGGTTGTCCCATTTTAGGGAGAAGGAAGTGGTGGGAATCCTATCCCTTCTTCTGACATTGCGGGTCTTAAGTAGTTGGTGTATAACATCAATATTTCGAGTGGCAAAGCTCAGGCCGACAGGTCGTGGAAGTCATCGTAGGGTAAAAGGAATATGGTACTCAAAAATGATGTAGGATTGGGTAATGTGGTGACTCTTTGTTTGAAAACTCTTGTAGGAAAATTTAGTTACATGGAGATGAATAGTAAGGAAATCATTTCTTGGGTGAAGGGCAGTTGGGAGCTGGTACTGGGGATCGAATATTTCTATTTTGTTTAAGGGATGGTATATTTTCTCCTTTAAAAAGGATGAGGAGGCAACATCGATTCTCAAAGCAACTTGGATAAATGGGAAGGGAAGACTGATACTGAAGAGATGGCATCTTGGATTTGATCCTCAATCTGAATCGTTGAGGTTTCACCACATCTAGGTTTTAATGCCTAGTTATCCACTTGAACATTGGAATAGGGAGGATTTTTAGGTGGTTGGTAATGAACTGGGAAGGTTTCTTCATATTGAAGACGACATTCTCACTAGAATGGCAAAGTGAGTGGTTCGTTTTCTAGTAGATATTGGCATATCGTAGGGCCTTGTTGAGGAGTTGGAAACTGTGTGGCATGGAAGAACCTACCTTTAGAAGATGGACTATTAGGGAGTCCCTTTTAGATGTACAAACTGCAGATTTCTGAGGCATTTATGGAAACATTGTGCTTCTTTAACCTATGTCCGAGATAGGGATGATGTGGAATATTTTTTCATGGATGGTCCATGTGTTGAAAGTGATAATCAGGTAAACAATAGTGCATTTCCGAACATATATTTTTCAAATCCCATTGATATTCCTTTAGATGATTCAAGATCAAGCCCTTCTATCCTCGGTAAGCTAAAAAATATTGCTCCTACATTATTTTTTTCTTTGACTGATCTGGAAATGGATTTAGTGAAAAAGATGGATATTACCAATGGGTTAGTGGGGGGTGGGGGATTGGATGGGAAGGCTCCTATGCTGATTGTTGAGAATCTTGTGTGCACAATTTCTCCCTTGGGAAATGGGGTGTTCCATTTGGTTGATTGAATTTATGTTGTGGATGGAAGTGGGGTTTCAACTGGTATAGATATGGGGGGAGTGGTGGAGAAAACCGGTCCATATGAATGGGTAGTGCAGGGTGTTAGCTCTGATTTGGAGGAGGGGCATATCCTCGGTTGTTTGTCTCTTCTTCAAAAGGTTATGTTCTAGATGTGTGGGTGGTTTGTGAGTCGTGGGGGTCCCATGATTTCCTCTGGTGAGGAGGGTAGTTTGGATCGAGAAAGGGATTGCGAGCATTTTTCAGGTCGAAGTTCTTGGGTCTAGTGTCTTCTTCTAAGGTGGAGATGCTCAATACTATGGTGCCCTCTTAAAAAGACATTTCAAATAAATCACCTCTTCAATTTTATAATGGTGTTGTTCCTAAATTTGAGAAGGGTGGTGACTGGTGTTTATGGAGTACTCATTTCCCTTATTTGAATGGACGCTCTAAGGGTGTATATTTTTATGGTCACTAAATTCAGAAAGGGGAAATAAAAGGTGGTTTGGATCCTGATTTTTCTCCAGTTAGGACTAAAAGTGCTTGCAAATTAATGGGTTATGTGTCTTCAGAGGTTATGGCTGAGAAATTTTCATTCAATGGTCCTTGGACTCTTAGAAATAAAAAAAAAACCTTTCCCATCCAAAGAAATGATCTTGTTATTACTAAATTTTAGCGGGTTTGGAGGGAGCCCCAAATTCACATCCCTTTGGCGACTTTTCGAGAAGGTAAATACAAACACTATTTTTATACAAGAAATTATGGTTAGCGGTGAGAAGGCCAAAGATATTTTTTCTAAACTTCTCAGCGGTTGGGAAATGTGTTATGTGGACTCTGTTAGTTTGTCTAGGGGTCTCCTGATGGCATGGTTTCATTTACCCGATTTCCTCATTACTATTTTGAGAAATGTGGTATGAGATTTTTTCTTCAACATTGTCTAGTAAACCAAAAGTTAGTTTCAAAGTTTACTAAATCATTATAATCTAGGTATTTTCTCATCAATTGTATTCTTATACAAAAGATGTATATGAGTGAATATCAAGTCTTGTTAACAATTATATGAGTCAATCTAAAGTCTGGTTAACAAGTAGTGCTTCAAGGCTCTCAACCCAAAGAAGGTCATTTGTTTGTCTTACTTTTGCTCATTATTGATGCATAATCATACAAATAATATATAGTTTACTAATTTTCGATATCATATTTACTTGTTTCAATATAACAACATACAAATTTGAATATTTCACATCACTTAATACATATATTTTTACACAAGACATGCAAAGGCTTCAATAATTTTCTTAGGTGAACCAACCATCTTTACGAAGTGTAACTACTTACCTTTCATACATTTTAAGATTATTTTTCCATACACATAGTAAGATTTAAGATTATTTTTCCATACAAATAGTAATATCTAAGATTATTTTTCCATGCACATAGTAAGATCTAATCATTTATTTGACTAATCCTCATTTAGTATAAAGAGGACACATACCAATCCTTAGAAGATTCCAAAAAATATTTTTTATCTTAGAAATACCTATAACTCTAGAGTACTTAGGAACACATAATAAATTTGATAAATTTCCCTTTTCGAATTACACAAGTTACATTTAAGATTTTGGTTCCCATCTTTTAGTGTTCCTATACACAACCTTCATTCTTTACATATTACCAATCCTGTGTTTACTCTTTACTAGAATATGTGTGTACTTATCCATAGCAAGATGGTACCATATACTCAATAAGTATGAAGATAGAAATAACTATAGATTTATTTTCTATGATTAAGGAAGGGATGCCAATAGTTGGACACCCCACCTGGCTCCACTCCCCACACCATGTGATGACCTCGGCAGTTGTCATTTGCAGGCTGAGATGGAAGCACCACCTGTCGTGGTGGGTGGGCGCTTTAATGAGGGCTTTACGGTGCACTTTTCCATGGTCCCATTGTCATTCTCCCATGATTTCGCGATCATCCCATGTTATTTTGCTTGGGCCTGATGTGTGGTCGCTCTGCTGCCCCAGAACCTGTTCACTGCACCCTCCGCTGTGGTCATATCTTGCTCTAGTTCTGTGCTGGTTGCGGTTGGAAGGTGCCTCGGTTTCGGTTGGAAGGCATTCATTAGTGCGCATGATTTGGTTTACTGGTATTCATGACATGGATCCTTGCCCCATGCCCGTGGTGCACCATAGTTTGGTGATTCCGTCTGCAGTGCACCCTATTGGAGATTTCTGTCGGTTTGGTGGTGGAGATGGTGGCTTCCTGCTTGACTTCGTTCAGTGGCTTCATGTAGCTGGTTTCTTCGTGGGTTCATGCTCCAGTGGGTGTGGTGGCATGGAGGTGGCTTCATTCGGTGTCTTACGGGTAGGAATCTCCTACCACCTATCTCTACGACTGTGTTTTTCAACATTTTCAACCTGCTAGGAATTGTGTGGACCTTTTTTGTTGCATTTCTAGGTTTATGTTGCATTTCTTACCACATTCGATGCAGTAGGGTTTATGTTGTGGTTTATGTTGTAGTAGGGTTTATGTAGGGTTTTTGTTGTTGGTTTTTGTTGCATTTGCTACAGTGGGGTTTTGGTGAATTACTCTGAACTATTGCGTTTGTTGCAGCTGGGTTTTGTTGTTTTAAGTTTGAACTGTTTGGTGGTTTTGGTTTGTGTTCTGGGGCTGTCAAGAATTATTATGCTAGACATGCTCCTGCTTGTGCTTGTTCTAATCCTTTTGATCCTTATTATGTTGGGAATTATGGTGAATAATGAATGATCTTGTTCGACTGGCTATGCTGGAAATTGTTGAAATGTCTATTTATGGCACAATGCATAATTCTGTGTTATGCAGTCATGGCAAAATTGCATTTTGCATGACGATTTGATGGGTTGAATAATTGATAGTAGTAGGGTTTATGTTGTAGTAGGGTTTATGTTGTAGTAGGTTTTATGTATGGTTTGTGTTGTTGGTTTATGTTTCATTCACTGCAGTAGGGTTTTGGTGAATTACTTCGAACTGTTACATTCATTACAGTAGGATTTTGTGGGTTTAAGTTTGAACTGTTTGGTGGTTTTGGTTTGCGTTCTAGGGCTGCCGAGAATTATTATGCCAGACCTGATCCTGCTTTTGCTTGTTCTAATCCTTTTGCTCCTTGTTATGCTGAGAGTTATAGTGAATAATGAATGATCTGGTTTGACTGGTTATGCTGGCAATTGTTGAAATGTCTATTTATGGCACAATGCAGAATTCTGTGTTATGCATTCATGGAAAAATTGCTTTTCGCATGAAGATTTTATGGGTTGAATAATTGATAATAGTAGGGTTTATGTTGCAGTAGGGTTTGTGTTGTTGGTTTATGTTGCATCCACTGCAGTAGGGTTATGGTGAATTTCTCTGAATTGTTGCATTTGTTGCAGTAGGGTTTTGTTGGTTTAAGTTTGAACTGTTTTCACGAGTAATGTTTGATTTGGAATGTTATGGCTATAATGGTATGCGACCACACACCATGCCCAAGAAAAATAACACCGTATTTGGCATGGTAGTCATGGATATAATGCTATGCATTCTGGGGTTGCCAGGAATTATTATGCTAGGCCTGCTAATTACAAAGTTCCAAAATTGTTATTATGCAAAATTGTTATGCAAAATTGTTGTTGAATATTATGCTAGGCCTTCTTATTACAAAGTTCCAAAATTGTTATTATGCAAAATTATTATGCAAAATTGTTATGCAAAATTGTTGTTGAATATTATGTTAGGCCTTCTTATTACAGAGTTCCAAAATTGTTATTATGTAACGTTATGCAAAATTGTTGATGAATATTATGGTAGGCCTGCTTATTACAGAGTTCCAAAATTGTTATTATGCAAACTTATGTGAAATTGTTATGCAAAATTGTTGCTAAAATGTTTATTTAGGGCACATTACAGAGTTTTGTTGAAATGGTGAAATTGCATTTTGCATGAAGATTTTATGGGTTGAATAATTGATAATAGTTTTCATGGCATAATTGTTATGCATTCAAGGAAAACTTGTTGATGAAATGTTTATTTAGGGCACATTACAGCGTTCTATTGAAATGATGAAATTGCATTTTGCATGAATATTTTATGGGTTGAATAATTGATAATAGTTTTCATGGAATAATTGAATAATTGATAATAGTTTTACATGTTTTGCATGAGACAAGAAAATTCCAGTAATAACTAATAACACATAACTGGTATATTAAACCATATGATAAATCCCTTATTACAATGCCGCAAACAGTAGTGAATGGTATGACCTAGGATTGTATCCAAAATAGCCATGTTACAAACAATAGAGTCAGTCATTACAAAATCCACATCACAATGTGGACACAACAAAAATTATGGCACCCCTATATGACACCCTTATGATTGATGTCCTCCAAGATCTTCACTGCCCAATCTTGTTGAGTTTCCTGCTTGAGCCAAGTTGGTTGTACTACCTAACAATGACTGATTAGGTTGTGGCTGATTGCCTGCATATGATATCCAATTTGCTTCTTGTAGCCATGGAGGAATTGAGTAGACACAGTGCACACTTGTGCTACTAACCCATGCATTAAGTGGAGCCCCGGGATAATCATACATACAATTGACACTTGCACTGGTAGGAGGGAATAAAGTGGGCATGCGCACTTGTTGATAGCGGGGGACTTGGATATTTAGGAGGTCTTGTAAACATGGTGTATTATCTGCAATATGTTCCAATGTGTTTGGCATCATCTTGCTTTCCTCCACTATGTTTGCATCAATGGAAACCCTTTCTGCCAGCCCTTGTTCTTTTTGAAGAAATTTTTTAACCTTTCTCAATTCCTTTTCCCGCCTTGCCATTTGTTTTTGATGGGCCTTTTCTTGTCTTTATTTATCTCTCTCAATCCTTTCCTGTGCTCTAAGTTCTATTGCAGCAATCCTTGCAGCCTTCTTTTCTTTGGCTAAATCCTTCTTTTTCTATTTTAAATCCTAGATTTCAAGTTTCTTATGCTCAGACTCAACTAATAGTTTTAAATAGTCTTCTAAGGTGAGTAACTATGAAATTTGGTATAGACAAATATTGTCTATTGTTTCTTTCCTTCTTTTCACCGACACTCTCTCTACTGGTAGCTTTAGGAACCAACCAAGCAACTGGCCCTTCGTTGAAACTTGTTGCTCCTTGCTTGACACTTGCCTTTCAATATTTGGGTCAAAATTATGGACATCTATTTGAACCATATTGTCCTCTTCAACTAGAACCTCATTATGGACAGTATCTTCTTCCAGATTTCCATTCTCCACAAAATAATGAAAATTTCATCATCCAATTATCTTGGTTGTGAAGGCATGTTCATGCTTTCTTCATTGGTTCTTGAGACATTATTTTTTTCCAAATTCATCATGACTTTTGCCAACCATGATGGTGGGGTTACCTATCTTGGAAAATTCAATTCTCCATTGTTTCTTCCTGGAGCATGATCAACATTGTCATTTCCAACTACATTCTCATTGACATTCTCATTGACAGTTGCATGATCAATAGATTCATTAAGAATATCACATGCAGAAGCTATAGGTGTTTCAATTGGTCTAACAACCTCCATGTTACTGTCAAATGGTTCATTTTTATATTGTGTTTCACTTACATGTTCATCATCATCACCAAAGAAGGGTCCTCCTTGAGAGAGGGATATCATATTAGCAACAGCAACAAATTCTTCCTCTACTTCCACATCTTATTGGCCATCAACATGTGCTTGGACATCCCCTTCTTATTGACCATCCACATCAAATGCCTGGATACAACTAGTATCATGCATGAGAGCCTCAGAATTGAGTGGCCATATTCCAGTCCTCTTAAACCCAGCATTGATATTTGAAGGTGTGAGATCCCTTTTAAAGGATTTACTTGTAAGCTCAGCTATCTCAAACCTTTTTACCTCTAGCCCTGGATTCTTTGCCATCGACGAAGCTCGCTCACCCCTGAAATAGTTCTTGAAAGTCCCAAACACACTGACATCTAGGGGTTGCAATCTGTGAGTGGTATGAGCAGGCAGTGTCAACAGGTCGATGCCCAAATTGTTAGCCTCCTCAATTATTTTCACAACAATGTGGCTTCCATGTCCATCTAAAACCAGCAGGTGTCTATTTACAGGTGAGACATCACCTGGTATAGATGCAGCAAAGTGAGTAAGCCAATTCAAAAAGAGCTCTTTAGTCATCCATGCATGGGGATGTGCAGCCATGCATGCACCTGATTGACAATTTTGTATATAGTTTTTGAGTTGAGTTTTACCTTTAAATAGATAAAATCCAGGGACTGAAGCACCAATTTCATTGACACAACATAGAATAGTGATCCACTCCCTGCTCCTAGGAAAAATCTTTGGCACATTATGACTCCCTCTCTTGGAAATTACCCCCATGCCACAGTTCCTTCCTGCCTATAAACCTATTTCATCACAGTTCCATATATGGTCTGGAGCATAAGAATGTTTCTCGTATGCACTAGAAAAGGGTGGCATAGAACTTAATCAGAATTCCAGGGCGTAGATTTAGTGCCTTATCTCTATATAGGCCCTCGGCTATACATAACACAAGGTCTAGATGCCTTTTTTTAACCCAAACCACCATGACTTACCAGGAAACCCATCTTTGAAGAGGTTTGGCCTCCCTTGACATATTTGAGCTATTGTGGATTTTAGCTATATCAGCTCTAGCCCATGTCCCATTTGGGCCATCTCCTTACACCACTGAACCACCTCGGCCTCCTACTCTTCACTCATAACTGCAAGAGGCCCTCTACACTTTGTATGTGTGAGCCCATTTATCCAATAATGTACTGATGAAGGAGCAACTCCATGTTTTTTAGCATTTGCATGAATGGAATATCCATTGAAATATATATCATCAATCACAGCTAACATGTCTTGTTTGGTCCATCCTCTTTTTGCACTTATTTTCTTGGTTGAACTTGCACCTTGAACTATGGTTGACAGTGGCTATGTGGTTGACGGTGGGAAAACATTGTCCTCGACCACTGCATGCTCATTCTCAAAAACATTGTCGGGAGCATTGTTTTCATTTCCATGATCCACCCTCTCCTCATCCGATGAGGTGCAACAGCTGAGCACCCTTGCTCAGTCGATAACTTGTTCTCCTCGCATTGCTGACTCTTGCCATGCCTGCAACTACTTGCATATTTATAAGGGAAGTTGATTATAACGGAAATAGAAATAACATACAAAATTGAAGTTGATTATAACAGAAATAGAAGTAACAATACTATTATGCAGTTACCTGATTATACTATGCACACACACTCTCTGATGGTATGTCTCCACTGTGCACACACTCTACAGTTTGAATGTCTAAAATGCAACTTCAGTAAGGGTTGTGGTTCTTTTATAGTTGTTTTTTGTTGAATTTGATTGGTAAGAAGCGTGCACATGGATTGCAATCTCTCAAATTTGAATGTGTGTTATGGATTGATTTAAATGTGATCCAATGGCTGGGAATTTTTCATGGTCGATCCTTGTGCTTTCATCTATTTAATGATCCTCGTGCTTTCATCTGTTTAATGGGTAGGTGTCATTTATTGAACAAAGTGGGTTGAATTGTTGAACTACCATGTAGTTATGGCTAACATTCAATCACCATTTATTGAACAAGTATGAATGTGGCATTGGATATTTAGCACCATTAGATTATGTGATGGCTCCAATACAGATTCGTGGGGGTTGATTTGATAGGTACCTTGCAGTGGTGGCAAATACTATGAGGGTTATTTTGCAGTTCATATACTTTTGTATGTTCAAGCAGATTTGTAGGTAGTTGGGACAAGATGTTTTGTACTATTTTGCACATAAAGACTCTTTATGGACACATGTTGGCCCAATAAATTAATGGGTAATTTTTTGACATAATTTAACGTTTTACTGCACTTAATATGAAATATTTATGTACAATATTTGAGTGTTTTTATTTCATTATTTGGTAGTTGTGTGGGATCAGTACTATGACAACTACTGGTCCTTGTTCAACAATAGACACCTCTCCCCTATATAAGGATGGAACTTAATAGATAGGGTGTGTCCCTACTCTTGGATTGTTTCTTTATCATTTCTAGTGATTATGCGAGGGAGAGCATCTCTTGGTTTGTATTATATGATTTTTTTTTTAATTGAGGTGAGCGGTACCCCTTTTGATTGCTTGTAAAATTATATAGTATTGTTGGTTAATGATAAGTGAGGTAAATTCCTTCTGAAGGACGCAACCGTGGCTATTATATTGTTAGTATTTGGATTATATATATATATATATATAACCACTTATACTATGAAACGAGAACTTTATACTATGAACGAGAACTCTAGACATGAAAACGATGATTTTTGCAAAAAAACACCAAAAACACCCCCCAAATAGAAAAATGTTGATACCAGTATACACGATTTTTTTTTTGGGTAAAAAATAGAGCCATGGCCTAAACATCCCATACTATTATTTACAAAAACTTTAAAATCAACCCCAAAATTGGAAAAAGGTTTTTTTCTTCAAGAGATAAATTACAACTTTTTTGAAACTTGCATATTAAACAAACAAACAAAAAAATTCATAAATAATTTCACCACTCTAACCATAAAATACAAAGAAATTATGATGTGATTCAAAATTAAATAATATATTAGAGCATACAAGAACAAATAATTAATATAAATATTCAAAAACTTATTTAGAGTTTAAAACTTATTTAGAGGTTAAAACTCATTTTATATTTTTATAAATTTTAAATACAAGATTTGAAATGACAAGAAAATTATCAATTAAAAAAAGTTAAAATACTAAATTTTATAGTTAATCAAAATTATTGTTTCCCACATTACAAGTTTAAAAATGAAACATATATTAATTCCACCGTTTTTTTTTGCCCAACTTATGTTTTACATATTATATATATATGTAAATATAAAGTTAGAATTTGCTTTTTGTAAATAAATAGACTTTTTTTTTTTTTTTAATTATATACTTTTTGTAAATAATATATATTAATGTAATTATATTGTATATAAAATTAAAACTTGTAGATAAAAGAAAGTTTTCCATTGTCTACTAAAGGGAACTCGATTATCATTAAAATATATTATCTAAAAAAACAAAACATAGGTCTCTTTAGGTTATGATAAAGTTTTGCTTTAGGAATTTTGAAAAGGAGACAAAGAAGATGCATGCATTTCAAGATAGCTTAATGAATGTTTTAACAATTAAAACAATGATAGTCATTTAAACTTTATTTTATTGTCTTTGAAGAATGAAATTAAGTTTGGTCGTAAGGTTTATGTTGAAGCTCGAGTCAGGTGGAAAGAAGGCGTTGAATGAAGATTATACTATACATTACAGATTGACGAATCTATGAGCATGGCCTTTATGTGAATATTAAACGTGATCGCATTAAAATTTATGTGGGATACATCCCCTCAAATCCATACATAGGTAGGGGTTTCCCAAGTAATTGCAATAGAACAAAGAGAGATTTTTCATGAATGTACAATGCACTAAGGTTAATTAGAGTTTGAACTGGATTCATAATCTTATATTAAATATGGCATTTCCATTAGACAAACTATGAAAGAAAATCTGAACCTAAAAGTATTAAAATGAGATTTGGGTCAAACATAATTATATAAAATTGATTGCGCAGGAATTACACCACTGAAATTATTGTTTTCTAAATTCTTGCAATAATAAATTCAAAAACATTGCAATCCAAATTTATTAGCTAATTTCCAGGGTAATTTCCAACAGCAAACCATAATCTTTGGGTGTCACAAGCAACTTATATAGAAAGACTTTTTGAGAGGTTTCTTGAAAAACGTAGAGTCTGCAAGTAAGAACCATAGGCATAAACGTCCCCAATGTCTCCTGTCTGATCGACGCCTATGAAAACAGCATCAGTAACCCATTCTATACCGTTTTCTGCCGTGTGATTTTCTTTTCCTCCGCAACTGATACTCAGAAATCCTGCGCCTAGACCACCATAAAATAATTAATAAAACAAATTTTTGCTAACAAAATATCGAACAAAAAATTATTGATAAGAGCTATAAAAAAATATATAAAATGACGATTCTAAACACAGTAGAAAAAATGGAAACACACTAGCATCCCCATAAGAACGCACTATTAATCCCTTCATCAAATTCTAAAGTTTCATTACCGACCTGGTTGAGCAGTAACAACAACTAATAAACTTTAGAGCAGGCCCATTATTGCTATCCAACTGCCCCATTTGCCATAGAGAATTTTGACCATGGTTCACTCCATTTTTGAAATGTTCTCCTAGCTATAGATCGGAATGCTTATTATAAAGGTTGTTCAAAGTGTTATGTAAATCTTTGAGCATATTAGTAGTCTCATATTTCTGGCAGACAGATGACACATCTTACGGCAAACTGCTCCTCTAGCCACACTCATTCTGTGTGCCCAAGGGCCACCCTCACAGGCTGCTCGATGCCCAGCATCACGCCGCCAGTGAGGGGCAGCCCTTGGGCACCCAAGTGAGCGGATCTAGCCACACTCATTTTGGGTGCTCAAGGGCCGCCCTCACAGGCTGCTCAATGCCCAGCATCGTGCCACCAGTGAGGGGCGGCCCTTACGCTCCCAAGTGAGCGGACATCGCGCCGCCAGTGAGGGGCGGCCCTTGGGTGCCCAAAATGAGTGTGGCTAGAGCCACTCACTTGGGCGCCCAAAGGATGCCCCTCACTAGTGGCACGATGCTGGGAATCGAGCAGCCTGTGAGGGCATTCTTGTCTAAAGGGACTTTTGCACGATACTCATATATAGGTCCTAGGTATCCCCTGCATGACACTTGCAATCAGAATTGAAGAGAATCAACATACAAATTGGTATAAATTTCAAAAGATTATTTCTTTCAAGTTTTATTTGCCATTTTAAAATGCATTTAGATAATTACAGTATTAAAATTCTTTTTAAATTTGTAATCACGTCAAAATTCTCTTTTGACCATACTCATTGGCTCATTCTGGGCGCCCAAGGGCCGCCCTCACTGGCTGCTCGATGCCCAACATCGCGCCGCCAGTGAGGGGCGGCCCTTGGGCACCCAAGTGAGCGAAGATTCTTAATAAGGGAAGAGGCATAGCGAGTTCATAATAGTCCCTCCTAACTTCACTAAGTGCATTCATAAAGATGGAGGTAGATAAGATTAGAAGAATTGACATGTATCCTTTTCAATGGGCTGTAGAGGAGTCGGTGGGAATAGAAGGACTAAGAGGAGACGCGTCCTTCTGTGTAATGAATGCATACCAATTTCAGAAGAGAGGCGAGAGGTTTGAATAGCAAACGTATGGATTTTCCTTTCTTTTTTGGGGAAGAACACGCTAAATTTGCACTAATTGTGACATTGTGGGAAGAACGCGGATTGAGATACAAAGCATTAGTTTACTGTGATACAAAGCATCCGCTCACTTGGGTGCCCAAGGGCCGCCCCTCACTGGTGGCGCGATGCTGGGCATCGAGCAGCCTGTGAGGGCGGCCCTTGGGCACCCAGAATGAGCCAATGAGTGTGGCCAAAAGAGAAGTTTGACGTGATTACAAATTTAAAAAGAATTTTAATACTGTAATGATCTAAATGCATTTTAATACGGCAAATAGAACTTGAAAGAAATAATCTTTTGATATTTATACCAATTTGTATGTTGATTCTCCTCAATTCTGATTGCAAGTGTCATGCAGGGGATACCTAGGACCTATATATGAGTATCATGCAAAAGTCCCTTTAGACAAGAATTTGTCCAGTAAATTCATGCTTAAGAAGAATGTTTCCCATTGGAACAGTGTTTCCCATTTAACTGATACGAGGACATGAACTGTGCCATAGCAGAAGTTGTGAATTAAATATTATTGAAACATCCACGGACTTTTTCAAAATTCCAATTCATTCCAATTCAATTTAAATCTTGACAAACATTTGTTACGCTCTCTTGCTTTAAATTTCGTCAAAACATCTCTGACTGTTCTAACTTGGTGATAGTCATTTGAATGGTGGATTTTATTGTATATTCTGTTCTTTGCATTTAGCTATTTAGTTATGAAATGACTATAACATTTTTGGCAATATTGTGAAATGATATATTTTTTATTTAATATAAATATCAAATTATAGTTTTTTTTTTCAAAAATTTATTCAATTTTATACCTATTCAATATATTCATATAAATTAATAGACAAAGATGAAAGATATAAATTGGAGGGACTAATAAGTATGTAATATATATAATATGACAAAGTGATAGATGATGATACATATTATAATAAGATCATGTAGTAGATATATGGCAAAGTATTGGAGGATGATACATAAATGTATGGCAAAGTAATCGAAGATGATACATAAATGATTAGGTCAACTACAGTGAAATTTTAAATTACTTTAAATTCATCTAATGGTTACTTGAAATTTTTACATGCCACTAAAGCACAATGACAATTTATTTCTAGTTTTTTTTTCTTTTTAAAAGAAATAATGTATAACTACATTTAAAAAAGTTATCAAATATATGTATATATTGATAACTATCCTCATTTTAAAGATTTATATTATTGCCATCATTCCAAAGATAGAAAGATTTAGGTTGTTAATGTTTAATAATGATTTTGTTTTTTTATAAAAAATGTAAAAGGTTCTAAATATAAATCTTAGATTTTAAAATAATATTTATTGTACATAGGTATCTCTTTAGCTCAATGTTATGATATTTTCACAAACATATATACCTCATTTCCACAATCTTGTACATAGGTTTTCAATAGTTTAAGAATTTTTTTATATATCTTATAATAAAATCAATAAAATTATATTCGAACAAAAAATTGATAAGAGTGGTAGATAGGCATATAGTGGCAATTAAGATAACCCTCATTGTGAAGTTTGAAGTGTTCTATCTTTCTAGATATCTTTTTAAGAATGGTGCAAAGGCATATTTTATATTGCCAGTTAAGATAACCCTCCTTGTGAAGTTTTGGGTGTTCAACCTTTCTACATAGATATATAGATATATTCCATGTCTAAATTTTTAAGCCACAAACTAGGCTTTGTGTCTTTCTACCAATTATTTGTTTTCTCTAATGTGATTGTGATTATAGTCACTTGCTATAATCCTATATTTTTCTTTTTAATATTGATAAAATACAAATATTTGGCCTCCAATGGAGTCTTAACACGTACATCTATGTTCCAATTGATTAAATATATTTCCCGTGTTTATAATGTATCATTTTCATCAAAATCAATGGTATAGGGAAGATATGTTTGATCTATTTTTTTCATAGAATGAAGGAAGAAATATAAAATGGAAATATACAAAAAAAGATTAAAAAAAAAACACAAATTCTATTAATGGATGAAATAGAAAAAGGTTGTAAACCACAAAGTAATACAAAAATCTCTGAAGATAGATGAATGTGTCAGCTATGCTCATTCCAATAAATATTACAAGAGACTAAAAGTGCCTAATAACTTAAAGTGTTGATTAGTTTCATGTCTTGAAGAAAATGTTAAATTTGACCATTTTTTGATAAGATATATTAGTAATGTTTTGACTTTAAGACTTTATTTTATAAATAAAATTTCTATGTATAATAGTTTTAATATGTTTTTTACAAATATAGGGTATATTTTTTCTCGAATTTATGTGAATCGTCACTTTTTGGAAAATAATATGAAATAGTATCGTTTTTATACAAAAGATCTCTAAAAATTCATTGAAAATGGTTTTAAATGTCTTTATTTTCTGATTTTTTTTTACAATTTTGTCAATAAAAATGTCTTATTTTGTCCATAAAAATGTCTTATTTTATAGAAAAAAAATGCAAAATGTATATGTTTTTTATTATAAATTGATTATAAATGTATGTTATTTTGTTAAATTTCTAAAAACACACTTGAAAATAGAAATTAAATATATTTTATGACAAAGATAATTCAAAGGCCCAAAAAAAAGCCTCGAAATGAAAATGTGTGATACTAGTATCAACCCTTTTTTAAACGGAGGTAAAAATAGCTACTAAAATTAGGAGAGAGAAAAACGAGAACTGTGTCGAGTTCTCGTTTCATAGTATTGGTTATATATATATATATATATATTCTTGGAGAATGAGGGCGCAACCTCTCATACTTGGATTGTGGTGATAGTTTAACATATATTCATATTGTGCATGAACTTTATATAACAACCATGTTATGTATATAGCTGGAAAGGGATAAATATTCTACCGAGAATATCATTTCTCAGAAGTTTGTCTTTGGTTTTCCTATGCGCTATTTGAATATCTTATGGATTGCCATCTCCAATTCATACACACCATGTGTTTCAAGAAATGTTGCAACGACTCAACCATAATAATAGCCAAGTGTTTTAGGTATATTAAATTATAACTTGAAATTGAAAATTTTTGAACTCAGGTGTTGAATATTGTTTAAGAACAATTGGGTACCCATGACCTTCATGGCGTTAAGATTTTTTTAACTTGAACAATAGCTCAACTCGTGGTACGCCTAGAGCCTCAATCATCAGTGGTATCGGGTGTAGATCCACATGTTAACCAAGTTCAAGAGTGAAGATTGGCCGTTGTCAAATGGGCATTCCTTATGGCCAGGTCGACTATAACCCTATTTTTCCATTTTGTGTGGGTCTCTACATAAAACTCTAACTTTTGGTAGTTCCCATGCTTTTCCATTTTGAGTGAGTCGCTACAGAAAACTCCGAAATTCAGTAGCGCCTCTATTTTTTACTTTGAATGGGTTTCTAGCGAATCCTAGCACTTTTGGTAGCGAATGGTGACTATGTATAATATATGCATGGTGAGATTTTAAAATGGGAAAAAGGATTCTACAAGCCTCTAGGTGTGAGTATTAAACCCCTAAAAATCTGTAACATGTATCCATATGTAACTATATGATTCATCAAGCAAAGGCCTCATTAAAACTAAGAAATAAAAACTCTAATTTGTACTTAGTTTGTGTGGTCAAATCAAGCAGTGTACTCACAGCTTTAATATAATTACATGCGTGTACGTGTAGATGTTTAATCTGCATTTAGATTTCTGTTGTCCTGCATATGTTTATATCTGTAGTAGGAAGTCTTATATATATATTGTAATTTTGTATAACATGTTAATATAATACGACTAACGTATTTACAATATATATATATATATATATATATATATATATCTTTGTATATATATATATCTTTGTATATCTATATATCTATATATCTATATCTATATCTATATCTATATATATATATATATATACAAAGATATATATGTATACAAAGATATATATATATATATATATATATATATATATATATATACAAAGATATATATATATATATATATCTTTGTATACATATATATCTTTGTATATATATATATATATATATATATATATATATATATATATATATATATATATATATATATATTAAATCATTCATGTTATAGAAAATTACAACATCCGTCAGCATTTCTTCAAGGCTGTCTGATCCATCATATAAACGAGTCCGAGTTTTCATTACAAAATCGACCCCTAGATCCCTCCCATGAAGGAGAAAAATGGCTTACATTCTGGATTGTTTTCAACATTATGCATTCACCAGATAGACTAATATTTCTAGCACAAACAGTTACCCCCTATACTATTTAGAGCTAGATGAGGCTGAATAACCACCTGAGGACTACCAAACCGTACTACTTGGGCTAACAACTAAAAAAAACATACACAAAACTAAAGCTATCTAAATATAGATCCAATGCAAAATAGCTAGGGCACCTGAACATTCGTTGAGGGCTGGCTAACCAAACCTAGCCTGGCCATTATCCCCAACTATAACTCAAAATCTAGTCTGAACCTCAACATTCATAGGAGAAAACACCCCCATCTGTGGGAGAAAATGAATTCCCAGTTTTTTCCAATAGCATCAATTTTCATATGGAGAAGCCTGGTGTTTGCATACAATTCTTTCCAAAATGCCACTGGTATCTCGTATTCACGTATCTTTTCCTCTCTCTCTCTCTCCAGCAGCACGCTACCGAGGATCCCCTTAATCATCCAATACAATGTCACATTCTTATCATACATCCCTTATTGATCCCACGACAACATTGCATCCTGGATCCACTATTCCAACGCAGCAGACTCCACCGACGGTGAATTTTCCAGAACTTCAATCAAAACTCCTTGCTCAGCCATCTCCAGGTAGTCCCTGATGGAAGTAGGGATGGACGCTCTTTATCTCTAGGCTTCTCGGGGAGCCCTCATTTTCTCATAGTTGGCTCTCCATTTTCCTCGTGTGTATGAACCCCCCAACACCTCGACCTGTTCCATGTCGTCACTATCAAGCACATGGAGCATGAATGACCACCTTGAGGCACTATACTAGAAAACTTCACCACCCTTCATAGTAACCTCTCTCGATGCCTCATGTCAATTAAGAAATATACCAAAGGGGCCAGTGGATATGGGAAATTCATGAACAAAAATTCCCATAGTGGTTGATCTGACATTCACACCGGTTTCCATCAATATATCTATCCTACACCTTGTCATCTCCCATGTTCTACTCATACTTAACCTCTTAATATCCATTAAAATTTGCCTCTTTCTCACACATATGGTCTATGAGGGGTCCCTCCCCTTACCCTCTCGCTCGCACCCGCCTTCCATGCCATTTGATTTCATTCAAACACTCTTCTTGCACATGGTTGATCAAGAACACGGCATGTCCCATCTGCCACCTCACCTCTCCTACATTCCTCACCTGCATCCGAAATATTGTGGTCTAGAGACGCTAGTCAAAGGAATTGAGTTTTCAGGACCATCTCTTGCACTTCTTCGACCATTCCTTACCATAACCTATTCCTCCTACTAACCCATGTGTTTTCCAAGAGATCTGCAAGTTTTCTCCTAGATATTTTCACATGACTAAAGGAAACCCCATAGCCCTGAGTAAGCTTGGGAGCTAGTTTCCCCAAAATGAATTCCAACCTCCAATGATTCAAGACCTTAGAAACCTGCTTCCCATTCTTGATGTTCTCCGCCATTTTTAGAATTACAACCAAATCCCCTTCCAAAATAGTGGGAAAGAATCCTTGATGAGAAACACTGGTTAGGCCTTGGATCAAACCTTCAAGTTCCGCCATGTTAATTGTCTCCCAGCTTATGTACCACTAATAAGGACACACTATTTCCCCATAATGATTGTGGATCACACCCCCAAAACCATCCTGACCCAAAATTCCTTTTGATACTCCACCGAACTTCAATTTATAGATCCCTTCTAGAGGTAGGGACCAAACGTCAGGAATCCATAGATTCATTAGAATGTTGGGGGGGAGCCAATAATATTTGGAATGGATATTACTCCCCAATCCTAGAGTATTCATGTTTCTCTTTCCTATGCTTGCATAGCATTGTTGGACCACGCAGTAAGCTCTATTTTTTCCTAAATATGGACAATAATTAAGCTCCATACTTACTCCTTAGAATGTATTTTGTCACGGAAAATAAGATGATTCCTCTCTTTCCATATTTCCCATAGGAAAAACCCCAGAAACAATTGCCATATTATGTTAACCAAAATGTTCTAAAACAGATCTATTGTCCACTCTTTGATGGAGAGGTCTGGTCTTCCCCTAATTATGGATGATTGGATGAATATCTCTGCCCTTTTCTCCTAGATTGAAGAGGCAAAGGGGCATATATGTAAGAGGTGATTCATTGATTCTTCCTCATCCCAACACATACAACACCACGCCGGTCCCTAAAAACCACATTACTTGAGGTTTTCCCCAGTTAGGATCCTTTGTTTTGAGACCGTTCACATGAACATTGCCACCTTTAGCCATAAATTAGTTTTCTATATCCCTTTCCATTCCATGATATCCCACTGATCTTACAAACCAACTTCTATGCTATAAGCCTCCTTCACCGAGAAGGACCCCTTCACTTTGTAGCCCCATCGGAGCTTGTCCTGATCTTCATTTCTCCTTATACTTCTCTCATGTATTTCCTTCCACAGATCTTGGATGTCTTCTTTCCTATTTAGAGCCTTCCAATTCTACTTACTCCGCAAAAATATGAATTCACCAAGTATATGGAATTGCTCCCAATAATCCTTCACTTTCACTCCCTAGATGAGTGACGCAGCTCCAAGTTTCCTACAAGGATCCCAGCGAAGACATGGGGGAGCTGATGCCACGAGTCTTTCCATAAATCTGTCGTTTCCCCATTCCTAATATCCAAGAAACTGTGATTTTTCAATATCTCTTTACCCTCTTTAGCGGAATTCCAGATATGAGATCCCATCCAAAGATAATAGAATCTGATCAGATCCCATTTCTCCCAGCCTCTATCATAGTTATAGTGCCATAGTTGTGCCCAAAGCTCCTTGTCATAGGACAACCACCTCCACCAAATTTTTTCCCCCATTACAAGTTGCTTATTTCTGGATCTCTGAGGCCTAGCCCTCCTTGAGACTTGGGATGATAAAGGGACTCCCACTTGACCAAAGCCCATTTTCGCATATCCTTCGTACTTCCCCATAGGAATTTTCTCTACAACTGGTGAATTTTGCTAAGGACTGCTTTAGGCACAACCATGAATGGAAACAAGTATGTGGGCATGGATTCAAGAACTGACTTCACAAAAATTAGTTTGCTGGGAAAATTCAGAGGGAAAAATACCCAGTTAGCTAGTCGCTGCTTCATTCTATCTATAATCTCTCTACATGAAGCTTGTCGAATCACAGAATCCAACAAAAGGGCTCCAATATATTTGGACAGAAGGGAGCTCTTATGAAACCTAAAGATTCACAGAATGTTATGTTGAGTGATTCCAAGAGTACTAAAAAAGAAGATATAAGATTTCTCCTCCTTAACCTTGAGACCTAAGGCATTGTAGAACATTTTAAGACCTTGTTTGCAATCTTTATACTCTTGTACTGATGCATGGCCCATTAACATAGTGCCATCCACAAATTGTTGATGGGTTTGAACAGGGTCATTAGGATGAAGAGAAAGGCCTTTAAGAGCTCTTTCCTGCAACATCACTTTTAAGGTCCGACCCATCCCTTATGCCAGCAAAATGAATAATAAAGGGGAAAGTAGATCACCCTTCCCGATACCTTGTGATGTACAAAAATGGTCTAAGGGGATTCCATTTACTAGAGTAGAGAAGAAGGAAGAAGACACTAATTTGTAGATCCAACTGACCCAATCGTTGTTAAAGCCAAACACCAGCATAATTTCACACATGTACTTCTAGCTAATCTTGTCAAATGATTTTTCCAAGTCAATTTTTAACATCATGCCAGGTTTCCTAGTGGTTTTCAAAGAATGATAGACTTCATGGACTAGGATTATTCCATCTAAGATTTGTCTCCCTTTAACAAACCCTGATTGCTCCGGGGAGATTAAATTAGGCATAAGGAGCTTCAACTTTTTTTCAATAACCTTCTAGATGATATTATAAATAACATTGCATAAAGATATAGGTATGAACTTACCCAGAGTGTCGGCTCCCTCACTTTTAGGAATTAGGGAGAGAAATGTTGCGTTGAAGGTTGCACGTCACACCCCTCTGGAGGTTATGGAATCCTCCACTATTTGCACCACCTCATCCTTGATTAAGTCCCATAAGTGGTGGAAAAAATTGACAGTAAAACCATATTTCCTTGGTGCCTTTCTATCCTCCATTTGGTTAACAACCTCCTCCACCTCAGTAGAAGACATCGGCTTCATGAGCAGGTCATTTTGTTCCTTAGATATTAGCTACAGAATGTGTTGGGTAACCTAAGCTATATCCTGGCAACAATCCTAAATGGGATCCTCCATGATCAACTTGTAGTACCTCACCACTTCCCCCTCTATCTCACTTATTTCCTCCAAGCGGGCCCCCGTCCTCAGCTTTTAGGTACGCTATTATGTTTCTCTGATGATGCTAAATTGTGTATCTATGGAAAAAGGTTGTATTTTGTTCTCCTTCTTTAATTAATCTATTTATTTATTTATGTTTCCATAGGATTTCCTCGTATGCCTCTCTGGATATCACTTTCTCTAGAAATTTCCTTTCCTCATCCCTTAGGGTCTCATTGAATCCCTCCCTTATCCCTCTAATATGGATCTCTTCTAGATAGATTTCAAGGTGCCTTTTGTCCTAAAAAATATTCCCAAATATTTTTTTGTTCCATAATTTTAGTTTCACCTTAATGGTTTTAAGTTTATGTTGAAATCAATACATGTGGGATCCCCTAGTCCCCTCCTCTTCCTCCCACAATTTTTTGACCGTGGTTTTGAATTCTGGGTGGCAGATACAAAACGATTTGAACCGAAAGGGGCGCCTCCAGGACTGACCATCTTGAACCCATGATGGACTAATCGACCAGTGATCCGAGCTCGCCGTGGGGAGTATCCATGCATGTGTCTTCCCTCCATTGATGAGAATAGATTCCAAAACTAGAAACTGATCAAGGCATGAGGAAATGTGCCCCCCCCCCCCCCGGATATACATCATGTGCCAGGATATGCGTCTACATGGATATCTCGAAGGAGTTTCTAGAAGCCATAATTATCACATGGTATGATGAATATTGGTTTCATCCGATGGATTATGAACATGTTCCCTTCCGTTGGAATCTTTTCCATGAGCACAAGAACTTATTTAGAGAATTCCCAAAGAACTATGTGGCCTCATTTGAAATATAGAAGGAAGAAAGGGACACTGAAGGATTTACAAAGGTGCCCCAAAGGTGTCGTCAGGGAAGGAAGGGGGGAGGGGGAATCCCACCCCCCATACCCCTAACTTCTAATAGTTTCAATTCTCTAAATCATCTCCCAGAGAATGGGGCTATCCCATAGGAATTCCTCCAAATAGGGGAAGGCGGGGAGATGACTGAAACTAGTCAGGAAGAACAAGAAAGGACGAACAGGCAGGAGAAATGTCAGGGAAAAGAGACAAGGGATATTGAAATTCTTGAAGAGGAGGAGGATGTGGAGTTAGGATATCTAGACCTAGATGAAATCTAACAGGCCTGCTCGAACAAGAAGGAAGGGTATGTCTCTGCTCAACAAGTAAAATTTCTCCAGGAATCCATTCTCAAGACGGCTAAAACCAAAACCCTAGGAATTGCTGGGGGTAAAATAAAAATCCATATATATGCAATATTTACATATACCCAATTGCATATAAAAAAAATCCAGGTGCATTTTTGGGTGTTTAGTGCCCAGGATCGTCATAGAGTAGTATTAGAGCGAGGCTATAGCTCTCGAACCTGTTGGGTTTTGAAGTTAATTTGCGTGTAAATAAATTTAAAAATGTAAAGTATGTGTATGCCTCCATAAAACTTAGGTGACAAATGTCTCCGAGTTTGTTTCCATTCGAGCATGAGATTGCTTGAATTAATTAAAATTTTAATTTTCCGATATCTTAATTTGTAAATAAAAACCCATGTGTGCAAAAATCAAGCAAGTTCCTAACCTTCTGCAGAATGCTATGAGCATTCTCCATTTTTTAAATATGGTTTAGCTCATGTGGTGTTTACATCCATAGTGTGGCAATACAGGATGGTGCATCTAATTGTTGATGTAGCTCCACAAATTGTATAATTTTTTGTTTCCAGAGAGTGGAACAACTATTGCTATCCAATATATTCTTAGGAGCATGAATCTAGTTGTCATATGTGTTAGTAAGTTGGGGAGCTTGTTGTCCGCTTCTCATAGAGTGAATCTATAGAGGTTTTTTGTTAGGTAGAATACATTCTCGCATGAGAATTGTGATTTTATCCATCCAATCTATGTGATCATCTCTGGCTTATAAAATTTGGCATGAATAAATGATGTTATTCTCCTTATCAACATGTTGTATTTTTTTCCGAGAGAGTAGTTGCATGATGGTTGTCTTTCCTTTGGGAATTTATGTCGATGTTATGTGTTATAAGTTAATATGAATGTTTAACTCATTATGTATCCATAATGAATCTAGATCGAATGGTTAATTGTTGACAAGATATATATGAATAGTGTGTTCCAATTCCTCCAGTAGCATTATCTAGAATGGTTAAGGACGGTGCCGGTAACCTATTGATTAAAGTGTGTACCTTTGTTCATTAATTTTGGTTATTTTGTGACCAATATAAATGTTAGGTGGTGAATGTCTATGGAATGCTTGGTAATCCATTGCTTATTATGTTAGAATTTGTGTAGAGCATGTTGATGCTCGGGGTTGTGCTTAGCATTTTAATGCTTGAGTGTGTAGAGCAGGTGGATGCTTGGTGTGCTGAGTAAATTAACATGGATGTTTGATTCTTGTTGTACCATGTTACAGCTGGGTGTAAACCTGAGTTGGAAATCATGGGTAAATATTATAAGCAATTGTAAATAAAGGTTTATGCTAGGTAAACTAGGGATTTTTTGGTTCCTTTCGTTATTAAAGTAGATTTTTGTCGCCTGAAATGAATAGATTCAGTAGCTTGGTCATTTCTTAGTAATGCTCTTATGCTCTAGGTTAAAGTTGTGTCAAAATTGTGTAGTAGGCCCAATAGGTGTTGGAAAATGCAAAGGTTTATTATGCATGTGTTGCATGTTATTTAAATTCTTGTTTAGAATTACGTTTATGTTCCTATGTTAAGCATGGATTGCTGAGTGGTGTGTTATTTTCTGAATGGTGGCTCTAGATGAGCCTTGCTAAATTGTATTAATATCAGAGTGATATCTATTTTGGCACTAGTGAGTATAGATTAGCGATTAATATAATGAAGTCATAATGCTATCTTTCACTGAGTATTCTAGGTTTCTTATTTATGGAATACCAAATGGTATGTTGATTGCAAATTGGTGTATGCCTATATGTATGACATATTGGTATCTTTCATGATTATTATTCATGAATGATGGGACAATGAAACTATGTTAATTACTAAAAGTAGAGGAAGGTTCATGGTTGAGCCTATAATCATCCTAGTGCAGGTTGAGACATTTTGAGGGGTTAATGGGGTATGGATTACTTCTTTTTGTGCTTGCACTAAAGAGCACTTGGAGGGAGTTCATGCCCGAGGGACTGAGTGTGTAGAGAAGGGGGTACCTCCTTGGTGTTGTGAGAGGAAGTTGTGGAGTAGCATCAAATTAGATGAGACCTTGAAGTTCCTATAGCTTTTTAGTTGATCTTGTTAGTTGGGAAATCCTAGTTTCCTTTACTCTCTGTGGTTCCTGTAAAGCTTAGTAGAGTTTAGGTTTGTCCTTTGTTTGAGTCCTAGTTGCGGTGAATTGATATTTTCTTATGAATTACTAATTGTTGCATTAATTGTTAATTGTTGTTAGTTGATGGTACTTGTTAATGGTTATTAACTGAAGTTATTAGATATGAATTATGTTTATTCATCTAATGTGATGATTTGCAAGTGATGCAAAGAATGAGACTACGATATTAATTGTTTCATGTAGGGAATGAGATTGCAATATTAAGCTTCTTTGCAGAGAATGAGAATGCAATTATAGTTCTTTTGAAAACATCAGAAAAGCCATGTAGAAGTCATGGTGTTCCATGAAGAATGATGTGTAAGACGAAGAACGAAAAATGAGTTCCAACTATGGGAATAGGAAAGTCTCTTTTCCCAAATCTCGACTTTAATTATGAAAAATTTAGTAAGAGTTGTTGCTCAAAACATGTTTTTACATTGAAATGTTTTGAATCTCTTCCTTGAAAGACACCTAAGCTGCAATTCCATCCAACATGACATACACCAACAGGGAATGGATGCATTTTTGGTGTTGTGTGTGGTTGTTGACATGGAACACATCGAAAAGGAATGGACACATTCCTGGTGTTGTGTCTAGAAAAGCAATCATGAAGTTGGCCGAGTGTTGAGAAGTAGGATTGCAATTAGAATATTTTTAGTGTCATGATAATGAATTTTGATAAATGTATGATATCGATGAGCTTTGCTAGCTATTGTGTGTTTATTGTAATATCCCTCTTTTGCATCATATTGTTTTATTTGTAAATATAAATGATTATTGTACTTCTTTACTGGCGAGGAGCTCAAGGCCAAGGACCCAACAATAAACCTTGCAGCTTATGAGGTTTAATTGCTAAGTTATAAGTTGTAAACTTAGGAGACAAGAGGCAACGATGCCACTGAATGACAACAACTGAACCCATTGAGGAAGGAAAGGTCAAGGGAAGACTTGAGAATCTAAATGATGAGGTCTATGACATAATTATATTGGATAGCTCTATGATTATTAACCTAATACTTTCATGCAACGTCCTAAGTAAGGACGGTAGCTTTCCGATACAAACAGGTAGGAAACATTTATGACTCATGCCTCAGCATAACACTATATGCTATAGATGATCTTTTCCTAATTACTTTTTATTTAGTCTTATTCCGATAGGAAGTGATAGAGGGAACAATAACTACCTAAGCTAAAGAGGACTTAGTTTATTAATTAATATATTTAATAAACTCGACTTATTTTATGATTTAAATAGACACACAAATATATATGTGTGTGTGTGTGTGTGTATAAGGCAAGAATGAACTTATTTGAGAAATACGTTAATATAACCTAGGGGTCTATATATATATATATATATAAGGATATTCCTTAAAGGTTTATATGGAGTTCATTTAGTGATAGATAAATAGTATAAATAGGGTATATATAAATATATACACTACATGAAGGCCAAAGCTTCATAATGCGCTCACATCCATATTTGTAAATATGGGTGAAATCGCAAACCTGGGAAACACTTTGGTGACAAACAGAGTGAAAAAAACGAAGCGCGGGTGGATGATCATGCAAAAAAAAGTCAAACTCAAACTCTAGGCCGAGAGTTTGAACCAATCGCCGCGCTGTATTTTAAAAAAAAATCTCAGATGAGAGTTTGAACTAAACTCTGGGCCGAGAGTTTGGAAGACATTTTCTCGCTCGAGAGTTTCTGGTCAACAATTCCAGCCCCATTTCTGCAGAATTTAGAAATGTGTCACTTTAACAAGGTTAGACCACTACAAAACATGAGAATTACATGTTAGAGTTTATACTAGTAGATTCACCATTCAATCTACTTTCTAGTAATATAAGTTTTTTTCAATTTCATTTAGGATTATTATTTTTTTCTATTTTTTTACTAAACTTTATCATTAAAAAATTAAGTGACTGAAAAATTAGTCACAATGAAAATTCAATATCATCACAATGACCAAGCCAAAAAAATTTAAAAAAATACAAGGATGTTCCTTGAAGTGTCCTCTTCAATGGGTTGGTTTAAGTTCGTTTGATAAGAGTAACATTTGAAAGAAAATGTGAAGACAAAAACATGTGTCGATAATGCACCATTTTCTGAACATACGTTGTTTCGATAAATAATAAAAAATAGTTCCCAAGTCTTAAAAAACTCGAAATATAGTCCAGGATCAATTTTAGTGTGTGTAGATTATGAGCATACAATTTTTTTCCCTAAAATGAATAACCATCTAACAAAAAACCGTTGTCAACACAGGTCACTCATTATCCATACCTAAAATTTTCAAGTATATGCCGTTGGTTGACAACACATTTGTCCCAGGATATGTCCATAAAAAAAATTAATAAAAATACGAATAGAAAGATAATTCAATTCTGTAAAACCTTTGTGTTTACTTCAAGTTGAAATTCCTAAGGGAGATATGGGTTTGAAGAGGTCGCAATTGAAAAACATAAAAATTAGCAGTTTTTTTTGTCAAAAACAAGCCAAAATCGTTTCCCAACTTCATGTTTTCACCCATATATAAATATATATTGGTTAATAGATACCTCAACTATGGTTAACCCCACTATTACAAATATAGTGAGGGACAAAAACTGGTACATATGTAAGATCTGGTGGAGGATATTGGGGAGAGACTTACGCAAACTGGTCTCCTTAGTGGAGCACCGAACTCCACACCGAGCTCCTTGGTTTGTAGCCAACTATCATGGATGTTAGCACACAAGTTTTCCTTGTATCGTGTTATCTATTTTCTTTAGGGTTGGCGAACTCCCCAAGGCACACAAAATAATGGAAGTCTTTAAGTAATTTGTAGCCCACTGCAAAAAGGGGACTACGTTTTGAAGGACTCGTGAGAGTAAAAGTGGAGTAGCGGGGAAATAAACTAGACTCTATTCTAGATAAGTGATATTCTCGCATACTTTATCTCGGTATCCTCCGTTTTAAGTAGATTTCCTGGAACATTTATCCCTCTCTGAAATACACAATGGAGGGATACCCAATTCATTTCCTATTCGTATTTTCTAGGTTCTCTCTGTAATGTAACGCCTTTGTTGTAAATCCCTTTTTTTCTCTTTTTAGAATACTGTTTGTTAAAACCTGTCTACATGATCTCTACAGTAGATGGAAATTGTGTATGCTTTTCCCGTATACTGTCGAAGATCTCCATTGAATGCTTGCAGTGTATCTCTGTCTGCATGATCTCTACAGTAGATCGAAATCGTGTATGCTTTTCTTGTATACTGTCGAAGATCTCCACTGAATGCTTGCAGTGTATCTCTGTCTGCATGATCTCTACAGTAGATCGAAATCGTGTATGTTTTTCCTGTATACTGTCGAAGATCTCCATTAAATGCTTGCAATATATCTCTTTCTACATGATCTCTATAGTAGATCGAAATCGTGTATGCTTTTCCTATATATTGTCGAAGATCTTCATTGAATGCTTGTAGTGTATCTCTATCTGCATGATATCTACAATAAATCGAAACCGTGTATGCTTTTCCTGTATACTGTCAAATATCTTCGTTGAATGCTTGTAGTGTATCTATGTCTGCATAATCTCTATGATTAGATTGAAATCATGTATGCTTGGATCAAATGTTAGTTTTCCTGTATGCTATTGAAGATCTCTGTCGAATGATTTCAGCGTATCTCTGTCTACAAGATCTCTTTGGTAGATCGAAATCGTGTATGCTTTTTGGATCATTCTCCTTGGATCCTTTTTCAAGTATTATGTGTTTTACTTAGTGCAACTCTGCTTTGTGAAAACCTGTGGTGTACATTTTATATTGTAAACTCTACCATCATGTATATGTAGACAGCATTGGAAAGAACAAGAGTACAAAGGCTAGAATCCTGTATAGTTTAACTATCTTTGTATCGTGTTTTATAGATAGTTTAGGAAAAGAAACATAGTATTTCAATCCTTCCAAATTGTGTTTATCAATGTGATATTGGAACTCTATGACCTTATACTTCCTTAAAAATATATATACACTAGATCATTATATTTAATTACGTAGTGATCCAATTATGAAGTAGTTATATGCTAGATGGGAAGGGACGGCTCCGTAGAGGCCCAATCCCTGTAGCTCCATTGATATATTGTTGTTCCATTGCAATCAGCGTGGGAGAAATTCATGTAGTTCTTCTGAGATATACTTTTGAAAGCTGTGAAAATGCTCTCGATGAGATACAGAGAGAAAGTGGGAAATGAATATGGTGACAACTGTGTCGCAAGATGTAATCTCTATTTGAACAAATAATACATGATGTGATATTTCTTGTGGACGTATCCCATGGATTGGGTGAACCACGTACATATGGTAACTCTTTTGTGTGTGTCTTATGTGTTGTATTTTACTCAATGATGGTCCCTCTTTTGTGTCTTATGTGTTGTATTTTACTTGATGATTGGGACCTAAACTGGAGAGTGGTTATGAAAGAAAAAATGTTCAAAGTAAATTTAATGATATCCACTTATTATTATTGTTGAATACGACGTATAGTTGAAATACTTTCCATTTCTTATAATCATCCCATTTAATATAAAGGAAATGGGCTAAATTTTATGTAAATGTGGTAGGAGAATTTATAAATATGTAAGTTATTGACTAAGATATTGTATCAAGTAAGTAAGGTTTATAAGTGGGTTGATGGTAGGAATGGTTGAAATCAATGAAAGTGTATTGTTTATTTGGTCAACTAAGTATCATTTGGTTATTGCAAGGCTAGTAGACTTTTGGTCCTTATCACAAGTAATATCATTGTGTAGGACTTTAATGTGAAGAAAATTGTTTTCGAGTTGTTAATAAATAAAAATTCACTAAATTGCTAACTTAGTTACTTGGGTGTGTGACATATGGTATCAGAGAAAAAGTTACAAGACTTGGGCCTATTTGGGCTCAGCATGATAGTAGCGGAAGTTACAAGAAGTATTTGTATTTCCTTAAAATGATAGTAGACTAGGATGTCTAGGACTATATTGATATCTAACTGCAAGGAACATACAATATAGATAGACTATGATAGCCATGTTGAATTGACATTATTTTGCAGATTTATCATAGGATAAGATAGATCATGAGAACAGTACAATATTATTGTGTTTGGTCGGCCCTACAAAAAGATGAATGGTCATACTCAGTTAAGAGATGAATAGTTATATGATCAAGCTAATAAATGAGTAGTTATATTGGTTTAATGGAATCAAATTCAATTACAAATATATAAGTTGTTGATGAAAGTAGAAGTGACACCACTAATCAACCTTGCCATTGTTGTGATTCGAGAAAGTTGATAAACAATATACTAGTTTATAAATAGTATTCCATTCCGGGAGAAATATGAAGTTTAAATAGGATGAGTAGAATATCTATAATGAGTGGAAAATATCTTGCAAAATATAATTATTGGAAGTTTCTCATTTATAAACATTGGGAATCTAACATGTTTAGTTGATTAGATAACAAAGGAAGTAAAGGATGTAGCTACCTTTTTGTAAAGTAACAAAGTTGAGTTTAAGACTAGACTCGTAAGATGTAAGAGGGAAGAGATTCCTTGATAAGACAAGTGATTATAAATGTGTGACATTGGAGCACACTTATATCCTTGCTTGTAAGATCAACAAAAGGATAATAGTTATGAATTACTTAAACTAGTTAATAGGATGCATAGGATGAAAACGTACGATTTCACTTTATGTATTTCTTATTTCAGTGATCTTTCCTTAAGGAGGTTGGGATATTATGAATCGGTTGTTATAAAAGTCATAGTTTTATATGAATACACATGGATACCTTGATCATCTATTTCATTTTGGTATATTGATCTCATTTGATATTGTGTGTAGTACCAGGATGTGTTAATACAAGCAAACTTATGCCTTGGCATATGAGCATCATAGGAATATGCGGTCACCCTTATAAAGGTATGTGGTTATCTTCATAAAGTTATGAAAGTATATATGTAGACAATTTTTTTATTACTTACATGATGTTAGCATGTACAAAGAAAAGTTGAATAACTAAAATAGAAATTGTATTGGAGAGGGTGAAAGCAAAGATTGAGGTTAAGTGGTCATAATGTCCATGAGTCGTCATATGAAGAATGTTATTTCTATGTGGTTGATATTCCAGTGGTTTTACAATATGATAACAATGATCATAGGGTACCAAGTTTACATAGGTTATAAACATATGATGATTTTGTTTGGTTAAAGTTTCCAAACTTATGTCCTTCCATCATTATGTTCATCAGTGATTAAAGGTGATTAACACCTTAGGAAGTCATGTATCCTTATGAGTAATGTTGGATATCATCACTAATGTCTTTTGAGTACAGGTAATAAGAGGCTCAGATAAAGTTAACCATCATTTGAAACAAAATTATCAAGAAGGAAGATGGTTTGCGTTTGTAAAGTTATTTCAATTTTTACATACATAAGATCAAGAATCTTTATGCAGTGTTTGTACATGAAAAATAAAATAGTATGAGGGTTATAAGACATGGTTCAACATTAAAAAGTATGCAAACTAGAAGTTGATGAATGCAATCGTGATTGGTTTTAAAAGGATGCCTAAAATGATTATTCTCTTGTTATGTGCTAGTGATGTGTTGAGGCCTTGGATATGCAGGGTATGCAAAGTGCTAGAATGAGGTTCCTAAGCTCTCAACGGAGAGGGAAAACCCAGACTGAAAGGCTTCAAAAGCCCCTATGCAAGGACATTTCTATCCCCATGTTGTTTGGTGTAGTAATCTCCTGCGGATATTCGGCCTCCGCTGGCACTCTAAGATTTGATAGGTTTTGATCCAAAGGATCAGTTTCCAAATGAAGAAAACCTAAGTGTAAAAGTATGTAAACACTAATCTACTTAAAGGAATCTAAGCTAAGTTAGATCTATTCTAAGAAGGTGTTTTGGAATAGGTGCAGATCAGCTTGTTATATAAATAAATAGATCATTTATCAATTACATAGAAATGTATAAAAGGTTCAGTGATTTGTTCAGCTCAAGTTGTAATTAATTAATGAAAATCAACTAATGGAAAATTGAGTTTGTTAAACATTCAAGACTTGATCTGTAACTTGATATGTTAATTGAAAAATTAAAACCATTTGTCACTTACTGAAAGAATCATTTGCATAAATCGATAAAAGATTTTAATAGAATAAACTCTTTAAAACCCTTATGAACACATGAATCATGAGTAATGATAAACCAGAACTGTAGATCGATATGTTTAGTAAATTGCAAAGATTAAAATAGTGTCAGATAAACAACTTGGAGAAATCTCATTCATCAAATAAACTTGACAAAGACAAAAGTGGATCTGAAAAATAACTTTACTATATTCAATAACCAGTTTGCAAGAAACTACAAGCTTGCATCAAAATAGAGCATCTCCAGCCTCTCCTGCAAATTTTGTCTCCAAGTTCCATCCTCTCTTGTCTATGAGGAATCCTCTCTTTAAATAAGAGTTTACAGAATAATAATACAAACAGTAAATTCCCACAAACCGGGATTACAAAATCAAAGAAAACCTATACAACACCTTTCAAGGCAATTTTCCTTCAACAAAATTGTCCAAACGAGAGTCATCTCCTAATTTCGAGAAGAATCTCGTCACAAACTGTAGAATTCATCGATGAATTAATCGCTGTCTATAATAGGCAACAAAAGATCCAAAAAATCTTCCTTAGGAACTTCTGAATGATTGACAATGTCTTCAAAAATAGAGAAATCATCCAGCAGATCTTTCTTAACAGAGGCTGACGGAGTGACAGGAACCTCATTGATTATAAAATCATGGATAATTGTATCATCTCAATCAATTGACTCATTAGGAATTTCCCTTTTCTTCTTCTGAAGGAGCTGCATGTAGACAGATGGAACTTCAGAATCGTCCTCTTCGCTGATACTGCTCGTATCAGGAGCACATGTATCAAAAGGTGGTAACATAGGTTCTTGATACAACAAAGACTGAAGTTCCTCGTCTATACAGAATCTATCCAATGATTTGTGATATGTCTGCATGTTGCTCACACAATATTATTAGAAGGAAACCTCTGGAAATCAAACACAAAACGGTTGCACAGAATCTAAAACGCTAAATTAATTGCCTCATATATGCTCCCGTATTTTAAAAGAACTGATAAAAACTCTAATGATTGAGCATAATGAACTGCTATGATTAAAATATTACGATCTGGGAATTACAATCATTTAAGCTATAACGAAGCAAGGAGTAACATGTATTAACCAGATTTGGATTAGGATGAAGTACAAATTCAGTTAAATCACGCATGACTAGAAGTCGCATCTGCAAACTCATCATTACAGCTTAATCCAATCAACAATTATGACTTCGAATTTGAGCCGAAGGTGAAAACCACAATCAGAAAGTTGGTTGCTAACACAACGAAGAGCAGAGAATCCACACATTCGAACAAACGACGCATTTCAAAACTCAAAACAACCGAAAAACCGTGAAGGTGACCCTGGTAAGAAAACGACAGTAAAATCCATGTAGGAGCGTAAATATCCGACAGTAAAAATGATAATGAAAAATAGAAAAATCGTGTATATATGATTTTTTTCGGTCGGATCAAATCTGGGCCATAGATTTAAAGAAATGGATGGCTAGGATTAACCCTTGCGGCATGCAGGATCGAGTTAGAAACCAATGTTTATTCAAAGTTCTCGAAATCCAAAATCTGCAATCCGAAATTTTGGGTTGTGGGTTTCGGGTTTTACAAATTTTTCAGAGTGAACAAATGTGTTTCCGAAATCCGCAACCCAAAATTTTAGGTTTTGGGTTTCAGAAACGAAAACAAATATCAAAATCAAATAACTTTTTCCCA
This sequence comes from Larix kaempferi, assembly GCA_027924585.1. Lineage (NCBI taxonomy): Eukaryota > Viridiplantae > Streptophyta > Pinopsida > Pinales > Pinaceae > Larix > Larix kaempferi. The sequence continues at coordinate 23,482,056 of BSBM01001022.1, forward strand.
CAACCCATAATCCGAAATTTGTGGGTTGCGGGTTTCGGAAACACACAATGCAATTTATTGGCTTAACGAATTTCCGCAACCCGAAATCTGGAATTTCGGGTTTCGGGTTTTGGCATCGAAAACTCTAAAATATTTACACGGTCATTCCACAACCCGCACTTTCGGGCTGTGGGTTTCAGGTTGACGAATTTCCAAAAGATAAACAAACGATTCCTGCAATCTGCAATTGCGGGATTTCGGGTTTTGAGATTTCGTTATTTGCAGTAAGAAAATGATTTTGGGCAAAATCTAAGATTTTCTGCAAATCAAGAAAACAACCAGAAACTCATAAATTTTTAAAGGAAATAATAATGATAACTAAGCAAACCAAACAAAGGGTGATATGCCATAGAAAACGAAAATTTAAAACTTACCCAAATACGTTTATATTTACATGACGGGGTTCCCATGATTAGCATGAAGCATGGGATCTGTTGTACCTACAACAAATGACAACTGGTTGGGAAGAACCATCTATCTCTGCAAAAAATTCAATCAAAGAAAGTATGTCAGCCTACTGATTTTCAACCTGAAATATTTAGAATATGTTTACGAAAGACAATCAACATGCAGAATTAGCAAAAGATTGACATATTCCCATCCTTGATCAAATTAGAGATAATGCAAATTTGCTAAGGAGATCTAGGAAACAACAAGAAACATTTTGTCAATATGCGATTCACAGGAAGACAGCTTTAGATGAACCTGGGGGGAAACTTCATAATACTCTGGATATCCAAAATATAAACCACCTTGACTTGTTAATTACCTTATTGACATAATTTTCTTATTTTTCTTTTCTCTTCTCTTTTCTTTCTACCCCCCACTTTTTTTTTTTTGAAAAATAGAAAGCTAAACATAAGTGTTAAACAAAATGAAAGACAAATAATCATAAAATGGTAAAAATCTCATTATATTATTCACAAAAAGAGTACCATTATATAGTACTTTGAAGAATGCCACCTCAGTGAGAGATTTGCTCTAGATTCTAACACCTTTCATGGTGACTAGGCTAAGTAATCTTTATCCAAAATCCCTTAGTCATCATTTAGGATAAATGACTAATATCCTAAATAAGAAATACAAATAAAGGTGACAATATCAATTTGTGATTGCTATAATAAGCCATAAGGCTAACAATCCCCCTCTCAATCACAAGTTTATGTATCTATATCAACTAAGCAATAAAAACTAATGCTGAAGATGATATGATGGATCTTTCAGAAGCCTTCATCTGTGCTTCAATGAAAAATATGCTTGTAAAACTATCAATATGAATGGTTCATCTGAAATGAACTGAAATCCTGGAGTGAACAGCTGCCATGTCTGAACAATCCCTGTCTGCTTGACAATTTCATCATTTGCCAAGTGATTTAGCTAGAAGAGGTTGGCATCTTCTCCTAATTGGTGAAGATCACCATGCTACAATCAAATGAAGTGCTCTCTGAAATGAGCCATCAACATTGTTATGCATCGATTAACATCTAAATGCATCATGTATTTGGGCCTACCATCATAGACTATTGTTTTCATTAGTCTTCCATCTACAGACTATTTTGAGTTTGCCATCTACAAACTATAGTTCTTCATCTGCAATTTTGAAGCTTGCCACCTGCAAACTATTGTTTCCTTTTGACATTTGGAGTTTGCCATCTACAAACTATTTGAGTTTCCCATTTTGATATTTGGAGTCTGCCATCTACAAACTTTTGTTTTGTTGTTCAAACTTGAAGTCTGACAACCATCATCAATATTCCCCCCTTTGTCAGCTGAAAGGTGAGAAGCTATGGGTTTTCATGTGGTTTACCCTTAACCATTTCATCATTGTACCATATCTACTCCCCCTTTAAAAAGAAAGAGTATTTTGTAAATGTACCCCCCCTTTAAGATGAAAGTGAGTACCATATAGATTTCAACTCAAAGTGGGCATGTGGAAACATCCACATGTTATCTCATCCCATGAGGGCCATGCTAAAAAAGCTATGCCATAAGGGGACCACAGGAGTTATATTCTATCAGGTACAAAAAAGACTATGTGCTACAAGATGAGTCTTTACTCGAGATTGTACTCTTTGGTAAGACTGATATAATTTCTTGGTTGTTGATGTACATTCCCAAGGATTGATCCACCCATAGTGAATTTTTAATCTTGTAGACTTGTTTCTCTTGGAACATTTTTCTGATGCATGATTCTTCTTGCCACAATGTTTACAAGGATGGAGATCAAAACAATTTGTCTCCAAATGACCAACTCGATGACAATGTTGGCATTCAGGAATTTCTTCCATGTGATTTTCATCAACTTTTTTATTAGCTTCTTCATGGACTTTTTGATTGGATTCTTCATTTATGAATCCTGCACTCACAAACTCAATTGGTTTGGAGTAGTCTGGTATATGAAAAGTCACATATTTTTCTTATCCAAGTCCTTTTCTTTGCCTGTTGTTTCTGATTTCTTCCCAAGGTCTAATGATGGACTTGGAAAGATTATTTCGAAGTTGTTGCTTTGACATCATTTGAAGTTGATTTTCTACATTTTGTTGAATCTTTGAAATGTTTTCTTTATTGAACTCAAAAGAAAATGCTTGAAAGATAGCTTCATCTTCATTGGATACTACTTTTTCATTTTACCCATTTGAATTTCTGTTGCACTCTTTGTTGATATAAAACATCATCATCATCATCATTATCATCATAGAGAGGATTGTTCTGAACAAGAACTAGTTCAGAATGTTGTCAATGCTGGATTTGATTGAAATCATCATCTTCAAAATCGTTTATTAAGGATTCCTTTTCATCAGTAGATAAGGAATCATCAGTCACAGTCTCTTGTATTAGGTTATCTGTATCACAAGTAGTATCATTCATTTTCTTTTCAAGAATTTGTAGTTGAAGGAGTTTAATCACTTGCTCCTTCATTTCAAGTTGGTCTTGAAGTTCAACAACTTGATTTTCCAATTTTTATAAGGATTCTTGAAGTTCTTTGATGTTTTGATTATCATTTTGAAATTGCTTTCCTCCTTTACCCATTATCACGCTCGCTTGAACTTGCTTGTTTTCACAGTCGCTTCAATTTATTTCACTCATTTGAGATTTTATGACAATTTTAGGGTGTCGGGTTCAACTGAAAATGCACCTCAGGAGTGTCGGTTTCAACTGAAAATGCACTCAATTACAAATTCAACTTTGCTTGATTTCAAAAAAGACAAGTAAACTTACAAAAAAGGACTATTTGTAAGTTACATTGGATTGTGACTCTAAAGTTGAACTTGATCTTCAAATTTGAATTTGTTGTTGATGTTTTGACTCCTTGAAGATTTTTTGGCTTGCATCAATATCCTTTGCTTGGTTAAGTGCCTTGATTTCCTTGATTTATTGATGAATGCTAATGTGATCTACAACTTGAATGTTTGAGTGTTGATTGATTGCTTTGAATTGCATATCAAATGTGATGATGGTTAAGTGTCAAAAACTAGACACATATTACTATCTTAAAGCATATGTAAGTACCATGTGACAAACATACCACAATCATCATCACACACAAACTCAAAGTGTACCTAAGATCCCCTTATTCAAATTTCAGGTGGATCTAGGTTAACCCCCTTATTCAAATTTCAAGACAGGTCAAGGATTTCAAATTTATCTTTACAATGAATTTCACTTTTACAAAGCTTTTATAACCTTTTTTACAAATGGATTCTTTGTCTTTTGCTTTTATCATTTTTTATTTTTATTTTTAAAAAATCACCTAACACCATCCATTGCCTTCTTTACCCTCTTTACATACATGTTTCCACTTTACCCTTATGTATTTACCATACTTGTCATGTGCCAAGCCCCACATCCTTAACCATAAATCATGAAATAATCATTTCATGCACCCATGCTCAAAACGTTTTGGGCAAAAACCTTTTTATGTCTCTTTTAATATGACGTGAACAGAAAACTATTCTCAATAATTAATTTTACCTTTCCACTCAATTAAAAAACGTGGGATATGACGTCATCTCTTTTCTTAATACACATTTTTAAATGCTTTTGCTTTTAACCTTTGTGAAGTGCACTTCGTTTCACAGCTTTTTACTTCCTTCGGGGCTTTTACTATGGCGAAGTTCTTCACGGATATTGCAATCTTCACGGATCATTCACTGATTTCAAGATCGAAGAAATGAAATCACAGGCTTGGGGGGATCGCTGATATAGACATGAAGATCGCAGATGCTGTCATGCTCAGATCGCAGGCTTATAAATCCCAGATCAATGGATTTCGGTAGATCGCTGCAAATACATCAATTTCTTTTACTCAGATCTCAAAAACGCAGATCGAATAGACAGATTGTTGATCGCTGTTTGGCAGATTTGGTAGATCACATGCTGCTTGTTGATCGCTGATGAATTGTTGATCGCTAGTTGCTGGATGAATTGCTAGCAGATCGCTGATGAAATTTGCAGATCGTGGCTGATCACGATGGAGTATGAGAGGGTCGCCAATCCAGATTGCAAGGGCTGGCTGCACCATAGATCTCATAAGAATCGACCGCAGCGAACATCAGATTGCTAAAATCATTCATGAAGCGACCAGATCTTTGCAATCTCATGCCTTCTTCTTTGATTCGAATTTGGATTTTGTCATATATCCTTATAAGTTATATCTCATAACTTAAACAGCGATGGAATAGCTTCAAGCCTGCAACTAGATTTTCACAACAGATCTATAGCAGATTTATACAACAGATCTATGCTTCAATGGCATCTAGATCTAAACTATATCTGAATTGTCTATTTTGTTTCTGTTTTGTCACTAGTGAGATCTCAAATGAAACTTTCAAAATTTATAAGAAAGCAATGGCCAATTAAATTAACAAACCATGCCACTGTAATTTACATTGTGCCCCCGAATAGACAAGATCTGTAGTTGTGTTCGTGTAGACAGCATCACCCATTACTTACATGACCAGCAATATCTCTTACCAGCAATGCAATCGCTATCTCCCAGCCTTCGGGTATACTGCAGATGACTTCGCTCTGATCAATATCACTTCGAATTAGCAGATCATACGTCGAACTTCTTGTCCACCAGATCGCAGTATGCGTTGGAGTGAATTGCACAAATCAATCTCCAATTCTTTGCTAAAAATCAATCACCAGATCTGTTCACAAGGATGCATTCGCTCTCGCAACCATATTTCAAAGATATGGACAACTACCATAACATTTTCAAATTGCAAACTTTCATGAAGACATCACGAACCAGACCCTTAAGACCATAAGGGCTCTGATACCAAATGTAAAACAAAATGAAAGACAAATAATCATAAAATGGTAAAACTCTCATTATATTATTCACAAAAAGAGTACCATTATATAGTACTTTGAAAAATGTCACCTAAGTGAGAGATTTGCTCTAGATTCTAACACCTTGCATGGTGACTACGCTAGACAATCTTTATCCAAAATCCCTTAGTCATCATTTAGGATAAATGACTAATATCCTAAATAAGAAATACAAATAAAGGTGACAATATCAATTTGTGATTGTTATGTTAAGCCATAAGGCTAACAATAAGACCACTATCCTGACTTGGTGATCAGATTTTGGCAATGCCATTCACAAACCTGACCTGGAAACTGAACAAGCTAGCTCAGTAATGAGACTCTTTGTCTTCCACCTATGACACTGAAAGCAATTATCATGGCTTGATGACCATATAATGATAATTTCAGTCCAAAATCAAACCCATGATCATGGCAGGGATGGCTTGTAATAAGACCCCCCTGTCCTTATGTACAACATTGTCTGATAAATAAAATAAAACAAACAGTCTATTAAGGAGTGAGTTGCAGGACACCACCATGGCTTGGTGACCATATGATAGTGGCGTTACTCACTGATGTATTGCAGATCATGAATGGACTGACCTGTAATAGGATCTCCCATCTTTCAGTAAACTGAAATCCATATTCCAAGTTTGGTGGCTTGGTGTGAAGATGCCATTCCACTCACATCTATGATCCTAATGGGATGGCTTGAAACAAGACCCCCCATCCTGCAATCCACAATTATTAGATGATGTTTTCAAGGTGATTGTGATAGGATCCTAAGAAGATAAAGGTTTTCCAGGTTATTGAGATATGCTGTATTACACATATGAAACATAAGACATAAGTCAGTCATTTTCCACAATCTCAATTAAACAAATGAAGCATGTATAAGATAATGACCAAGGTGGAAAGGTATCAATCAAAGTTATGCAATTGATGACCATCTATCCTTTGTAAAACAAATTCTGACATAGGATGAGAAAAACCAAGACTAACAAAACATCCTAAAACTTTAGTTGAGATTATATTTGAGGCAAACTGACCACCAACCATAACCAAAATGTGTGGGTTTATTAAAGGAGAAACTAATATAAGAAAAACCAATAATAAAAAAAGAAAATGCAAAACACACCAAACTTATGTACAAAGTGCATCAGACTAATTAGACAAAATACTTTTTAAGCAGTGAAATATTCACTGGATCAATGTCAATGACCCCTTCCAGTGTCTGTAGCTGAACTATACTTGGACCAATCGTTTCTATAATAATGAAAGGCCCAAGCCAAAGGCGTTGGAATTTGGTATACTGATTTTTATCCTTGTGTTGTTTACCCCACCTCAGTACCAAATCTCCTACAGAAAATTCCCTATCAGAAGAGGATTTCTCATCAAACCATCTTTTAACCATTTGTTGATGATGATATAACTTATTTTTAGCCAGCTCTCTATCTTCCTCTAGCTTAAGCAAAGTATCAATCCTCTACTGTAGAGGAGAAGAATCATCCTCTTCAATAGATTGGGCTAATTGCAGTTATGGAATGGTAAGGTTGGATGGAAGAATGGCTTCCTTTCCATAGACCAAACAATAGGGAGAATTCCCAATATCTGCCTTTGGAGTGATTCGATCTGCCCAAAGAGCATTATAGAGCTGTGTGTGCCAATCCTTGTGATGAATGGCTACTGTCTTCTTGAGGATATTTATCAGGTTCTTGTTAGAAGATTCAGCAAGCCCATTACCTTGTGGGTAATAACTGATAGAAAATTTTAATTTAATCCCTCTTTCAAGGGCATACTGTGTCAAGTCAATCGAGGAAAAATAGGATGCATTATCAAAGACAAGATACTCGGGGGCACCAAACCTTGTAACTATCTGACTGTCAAGGAAAGAGGTTACTTGGTTCGTGTTGCACTGCTTAAGGGGGACTGCCTCTACCCATCTGGTAAAGTAGTCAGTTGCTATAAGAATATACCTGTGTTGAAGGGAGGAGGTAGGATTAATGGGACCAACAAAGTCCAATCCCCACTGCTGAAAAGGGAACTGGATTGTGACTGGTTGCAAAGGAAAAGCAGGTTTCTTGAATTTCCCTGCACACTTTTGACATGGTTCACACCTCCTGACATAGGCATAAGCATCTTTAAACAGAGTAGGCCAATAATATCCAGCCCTGAGAATCTTGTGTGTTGTGGTTTCACCTGAGAAATGACCTCTAGTAGGTCCTGCATGAAATTGAAAAAGAATGTCATCGGTCTCATTTTTTTTCAAACATCTAACAAAGACTCCATCATAATTTTTTTCTAAACATGACTCCATTAATGAATTGATAAGGAGCAAACTTTAATCTTAAAGCTCTGTGTTTTTTGAAGTCTAAAGATTCAGGAGCAAACCCATGTTTTAGAAAAAACCCGATATGGTCATACCATTCAGATGTCGGAGTATCTATTGCATTAACAAAACCTGTAGGGAGTTCTTCCTCCTGCTCCCACTCAGTCTACTGCTATACAAGGTCATTCAACTGAGTAGTAAGTAGGCACAAACCTTGTCCTTTTACAATTTGCCCTGGTCTGATTTCCAAATCGTATTCTTGCAAAGCAGTCATCCAATGGGCCCTCTTTTCACCCAGTTCTTTCTGGATGATCACATTTCTTATAGCTGTATATGGCACAATTACCTTTGTTCTAGATTTCAACAAGTAGGGCCTGTAATGCTTCACAAACTTGTAGACTGCATAAGCCTGCTTATCAATCTGGGAGTAATTAAGTTCAGCTCCCTTAAATGTTGAGCTCGTGAAGGAAATTGGAATTTCAGTATCGCTGTCATGCTTCTGTGTCAAAACAGCTGCATAAGAAAAATCAATAGTGAAAGTATATAAAATAAAATCCTTACTAAAATCAAGTGACATCAGAGAAGGAGCCTCTGTGATAGCCCTGTGAATTTCAATAAATGCATCTTGATGTTCCTGTGACCAACAAAACTGTACATCTTTCTTAACTAATTGTTGCAAAGGCTTAACAATATGTGCAAAATTAGGAACAAACCTACCTACAAAATTGATCTTCCCAAGGAATGACTGCATGGCTTTGCGCGAGCCAGGAAAACCGATCTTTGAAATAACATCAGTGCATTCGGGATCTATAATCAAACCTTCTTTGGAAACAATGAAACCTAGAAGCTTACCTTCCGTCACTGCAAATATAGACTTATTGGGGTTCAGTGATATTCTGTATCTCCTGCAACATTCAAAAACCTGTTTCAAAGCAGATAAATGTTCATGTCGTTTCTTGGAATATATAGTAATGTCATCTAGATATACTACAACAGAATTATGCATTAAACCTCTGAAATTTATGTCCATAGCTCTCTGAAACGTGGCCCCTACATTTATCAGTCCAAAGGGCATTCGCCTGTAGGCGAAGGTACCCCATGGGCTTCTGAAGGTTGTTTTCAGTTGGTAATTAGGGGAAACCGTGACTTGGTTGTACCCTGAAAAACCATCCAAGAGGGAGAACATTTCTGACCCTGCTATCTTTTGCAGAATCTGTTCCATGGGAGGAACAGGATAGTTATCCTTTTCGGAAGCCTTGTTGAGATTCCTGAAATCAACACACAGTTTGATTTCACCATTATTTTTTCGGACAGGTACTAGATTAGCTATCCATTGGGTGTGTCTGACAGGGAATATGATTCTTGCTGTCAGTAGCTTTTCAAGTTCTTTTTTAACAGAGGGCTCCAAACTAGGATGCATCTTTCTCAGTTTATGTTGGTAGGGTTTAACTTCTGGCTTCATCAGTATTTGTGATGCATAATACTAGTATCAAAGGTTTTCAGCTCATCATAAGTCCAGGCAAAAACATCTTTCTATTCTTTACACAACCTGATGAAAGCTCTGTTTTCTTCCATAGAACACTCAATTCCAAGGTTGATGAATCTAGCGTTCTGCTCAGTGCCTAGATTGATTGGTTCATAATTCAGGGAAGAGCTTTTTGTCTTACAGTTGGTCTTTTGTTTAAACTTATCTTGCAGGTCATAAAACGTTTCTAGATTAATCACTGATTTCGGGATAATGTTTGAGGGATCAGCTAAGGATTTTTCATGTTCAGCTTCATCTATCGCCATGTGTTGAAAGGTATCTTGAGCTGAAAGAAAATCCAAGATATGTTGATCATCATCAAATACTTTCCAGCTTGTAACATTGTCAGGGATGGAAGGTCTATACATCAATTCAATTGAAAAGCTTTTAGGTGACAGGCCTTCTGGTGGAATTAACCTAGATGCAGTGTTTGCTAAGAGGTCAACATCAAAGTTCTGTGACCTAGGGATAGAGTTATTGTTGAATGCAGAAAAGGAATTGGTGAGTTCTCTTATCATTTTCTGATAATTAGTCAAATGAGGAGAAAGACAGTGTATCTTATTCCTTACCTGTTTAACCATTATTTCTGAATCACCAAAACACTCAATAACTTGTGCACCCATGTCAATAACTTTTTTGAGTTCCTGCACTAGAGCTTCATATTCAGCTACATTATTTGTACAATCAAATTCTAGCCTGCAAGCAATCATGGTTTTTGTCCCTTTGGGGTCAATGAGTACACAACCTGCACCAGCTCCACCCTTGGATCTAGAGCCATAAAAAAATAAAGTCCATGAAGTGGGATTTAACCTAAAATTGGTATTGACATTATAAACATTATGTACAATGGTTCCAGAGAATGGTACTGTGGTAGCATTAACAATGTGAGATTCATTTTGTGCATTCTCTAGTGATAAATCAACAGGCACATCTCCAAAAAAGGTATCAAAGGTAAAATGTTCAATGTGTGAGCTAAAATAACAGGTAGGTTCACTTGAATCATTTAGATCAGTCACAGTCTTCTTCATGAATGGGTCCCTACTAATCTTGATCTTATTCGGCTGACCATTGTAGGGGAACCACATGTGAGACCAATTAGTGGCAAAATAGCCCTTGATATTTTCTGACCAGTCTCTGCTTAACCACATCCCATAGGCTTCAGGAATGTTAGCTATAACAATGTCAATTGTCTAATGAATCTAAGGACCAGCGGACAAAGTCAACAACACATTTCTCAATCTCCCTACTACTCTTACTTTAGATCTATCCAGTTGAACAATCTGAGTAGGACAGGGTTCCCAAGTGGCATTAAGTTTTCTGCAAACAGACTGTGCCATCACATTGGAGGAAGCATTAGAGTCTATCATGCAATTGTGTACGTTCTTGTTGAAGATTTCAAAAGTTAGCAAGAAAGGAGGTGTCCTCTTGCTTCCAGATTTCTGATCTTCTGGTTTAGTAAGAGAGTCAAAGTTGTTGTTTTGTGATTCTCTTGGTTGTTTGATTAACATGCTTTTGGGTAAGGAATCCCTCATAAAAGGGATCTTTAGAAGTTCAAACAAAGAAATTTTTTCTTTAACTCTTTTTAAATCTTCAGCTAAACTATATTCCAATTCAGGAATTATTGTATCCCTTTGAGGAATAGTTTTGTTTTTGTTGGGAGGTGGTGTTGAAGATGAAGGCTCCTGAGTGGGTTATGGTCTTGACCTAGTGTTGTAGGGATGCTGAACATTAAACATGTCTCAGGTTCTTCCTCTTCTTCATTCATTGGCAATTCAGAGAAATAGCTAACAGTATTTACCTAAGGATCCTCTTCTTCATCTTCTCCTTCTGGTGACTATGAATCTTGGTTTGGTTGGTCTTCAGAAGGTTCAGGATTGCTTTGTGATTCAGTAGCAAGGGATTTGAAAATGGAATAAATCTCTTCAGAAGTCAATCCCTTGTTAGGATTAGGATGTGGTGGATTTTGAGAAGGTGGATAAGGTCTCCTGAAAGGTGGCCTTACAAAACCTCTGTTATTGTTTTGGTTCTCATTATTATTCCTTTTAAGATCGACCATCTCATTTGACATTTGCTGGAGAAATTTCTTGATGTCAATCATTTCAAAGGGATCTTTGTTTTGGATAGGGGGTTTCGGAGTAGTATCAATTTTCTTCTTAGATGTGGAAGTAGAGGGCTTATCTTCTACAACATCACGATTATCCTTCAGACAATAGATATCCTTCTCAACTTGAATGGCTTCAGCATAAGCTTCAAACAAGTTGTCTTTGTGTGCCCTTTTAACCCACGTTGCAATGGGAACAGAAAGACCCTTTTCATAATAGGAAACTAAAAGCTGTTATGCTGGCATAACAGTGGCAGGGATTCTATTCTCTAGGTAAGAAATTCTTTGGTTCTAATCTTTAACCCTTTCTTTACCTTTCATTTCATGGAAAATAATTCCAAAACTAAATCCTGTGGTGTTTTGTCATCCCCAAACTTTTGAATAAATAATTTTTCAAAATCATCCCATGATGCTATGGTTCTGGCTTCCAAGGTAAAATACCATGTGGAATCTTTGCCTTCAAATGTGTAAGGGAAGAGTCTGCAAACCACATCCTCATGTATAACACTCCTAAGTCTAATAGCCTGCATGAAAGTTTTGATATGATCTAATGCAGGTGACTTGTCATCTGGGTTGAATTTGGGAAGCCATTTCTCATGGTTTTTGGGTAGTCTATGTTGATCCCCAAGTATCCACACAGCATCTTGGTCAAGCCAAGGTCTGTTCTGGCCTTCCTCAGCCATAGGTCATTCTTCTTCTTCTTCTGATGAAGAGTTAGAAGAATGTTCACTCTCAGATGAGGAGGATGATGATGAAGGAGGAGAAGGTGGTGGTCCACCTGAAGCAATAGTGTGTGAAACTTGTTTTGTTTCGGTAAACAGTAAATCAAGATCAAATTCAGTGAGCTGCTGTTGGTTTGATGAACTATTTTGTTCGAGTTTCTGTTCTACTGAATTTTGATTACCTTGATTATCTTGATTATCTTGAATGTTTGACTGTGGATTAATATTTTCTTGGTGCATTGTTGCTAATCCTTTATTTCTCTCTACAGAGAGCCTCTGCCGTAATCTAGTAACACTGTCATTAGACCTTTTAAGTATTTATTCAATTAAGATAGGTCCTATGGTGTGTGATATAATAATAACTTCCCCTATTCTAAGATCTAGGTGAGCTGTAGGGGTAGCAGGGATAGTAGTAGGATGTTGCACCGGTTGCTCAACAAAAGTGGATGCTTGCGTGTGACTACGGGTGACAATCGGTATTCTTGCTAGAGGAGGTTTCTAAGTGTTCTCTTTACGCATAGCTTACTACCAACCCTCCTTCTAGAGCCATTTTTTGAGGCCTCGGATATGCAGGGTATGCAAAGTGCTAGAATGATGTTCCTAAGCTCTCAATAGAGGGGGAAAACCCAGACTGAAAGGATTCAAACGGCCCTACGCAAGGACAGTTCTATCCCCATCCTGTTTGGTGTAATAATCTCCCATAGATATTCATCCTCCACTGGCACTCTAAGATTTGATAGGTTTTGATCCAAAGGATCAGTTTCCAAATGAAGAAAACCTAAGTGTAAAATTCTGTAAACACTAATCTACTTAAAGGAATCTAAGCTAAGTTAGATCTATTCTAAGAAGGTGTTTTGGAATAGGTACAGATCAGTTTGATTTATAAATAAACAGATCATTTATCAATTACACAGAAATGTATAAAAGGTTCAGTGATTTGTTCAACTCAAGTTGTAATTAATTAATGAAAATCAACTAATGGAAAATTGAGTTTGTTAAACATTCAAGACTTGATCTGTAACTTGATATGTTAATTGAAAAATTAACACCATTTGTAACTTACTGAAATAATCATTTGCAGAAATCGATAAAAGATTTTAGTAGAATAACTCTTTAAAACCCTTATGAACACATGAATCGTGAGTAATGATAAACCAAAACTATAGATCGATATGTTTAGTAAATTGCAAAGATTAAAACAGTGTCAGATAAACAACTTGGAGAAATCTCATTCATCAAATAAACTTGACAAAAGACAAAAGTGGATCTGAAAAATAGCTTTACTATATTCAATAACCAGTTTGCAAGAAACTACAAGCTTGCATAAAAACAGAGCATCTCCAACCTCTCCTGCAGATTTTGTCTCCAAGTTCCATCCTCTCTTGTCTATGAGGAATCCTCTCTTTAAATAAGAGTTTACAGAATAATAATACAAACAGTAAATTCCCACAAACCAGGATTACAAAATCAAAGAAAACCTATACAACACCTTTCAAGGCAATTTTCCTTCAACAAAATTGTCCAAACGAGAGTCATCTCCTAATTACGGGAAGAATCCCGTTACAAACTGTAGAATTCATCGATGAAACTCGTTGTCTATAATAGGAAACAAAAGATCTGAAAAATATTCCTTAGGAAATTCTGAATGATTGACAATGTCTTCAAAAACGGAGAAATCATCCAGCGGGTCTTTCTTAAAAGAGGCTGACGGAGTGACAAGAACCTAATTGATTATAAAATCATGGATAATGGTATCATCTCAATCAATTGACTCTTCAGGAATTTCCCTTTTCTTCTTATGAAGGAGATGCATGTATACGGATGGAACTTCAGAATCGTCCTCTTCGCTGCTACTGCTCGTATCAGGAACACCTGCATCAAAAGGTGGTGACATAGGTTCTTGATACAACAAAGATTGAAGTTCCTCATCTATACAGAATCTATCCAATGATTTGTGATCTATCTGCATGTTGCTCACACAAGATTATTAGAAGGAAACCTCTAGAAATCATATACAGAACGGTTGCACAGAATCTAAAACACCGAATTAATTGCCTCATATATGTTCCCATATTTTAAAAGAACTGATAAAAACTGTAATGATTGAGCATAATGAATTGCTATTAGAAAATATTACGATTTGGTAATTACAATCATTTAAGCTATAATGAAGCAAGGAGTAACATGTATTAACCAGATTTGGATTGGGATGAAGTACAAATTCAGTTAAATCATGCATGACTAGAAGTCGCATCTGAAAACTCATCATTACGGCTTAATCCAATCAACAATTATGACTTGAATTTGAGCCTAAGGTGAAAACCACAATCAGAAAGTTGGTTGCAAACACGATGAAGAGCAGAGAATCCGCATGTTCGAACAAATGACGCATTTCAAAACTGATAACAACCAAAAAACCGTGAAGGTGACCCTAGTAAGAAAACGACAGTAAAATCCACGTCGGAGCGTAAATTTCCGACAGTAAAAATGATAATGAAAAATAGAAAAATCGCGTATATATGGTTTTTTCGGTCGGATCAAATCTGGGCTATAGATTTCAAGAAATGGACCACTAGGATTAACCCATGCAAGATGCGGGATCGAGTTCGAAACCAATCTTTATTCAAAATTCTCAAAATCCACAATCCAAAATTCTGGGTTGCGGGTTTCGGGTTTTACAAATTTTGCAGAGTGAACAAACGTGTTTCCGAAATCCACAACCCGAAATTCCGGGTTTCGGGTTTCGGAAACGAAAACAAATATCAAAATCAAATAAATTTTTCCTATAACCCGCAATCCGAAATTTGCGGGTTGCCGGTTTCGGAAACATACAATGCAATTTATTGGCTTAGCGAATTTCCGCAACCCGAAATCTGGAATTTCGGTTTTAGAGTTTCGGCATCAAAAAATCTAAAATATTTACACAATCATTTCGCAACCCACACTTTCGGGTTGCGGGTTGCGGGTTGATGAAATTCCAAAAGATAAACAAACGATTCCCGCAATCCACAATTGCGGGATTTTGTGTTTCAGGATTTCAGGATTTGCAGTAAGAAAATGAATTTTGGCAAAATCTAAGGTTTTCTGCAAATCAAGAAAACAACCAGAAACTCAAAAATTTTCAAAGGAAATAATAATGATAACCAAGCAAACCAAACAAAGGGTGATATGCCATAGCAAACCAAAATTTAAAACTTACTTAAATACCTCCATATTTACAATAATGGGGTTCCCATGATCAGCATGAAGCATGGGATCTGTTGTACCTACAACGAGATGGCATAATGCAAACGAACTTACATTCAAAGAAAGGTTAGTGATTGCTAACAGGCCACCTGATTGGAGAATGGTAAGACTCCTTAGATGGACTATGGTGTTGACGAGGTAAATTTCATATACTACATATCAATTGATTCGATTATTGTTAAAACTTTTACATAGTAAAAAGGTTATACTGACAAGGTAGTCAAGCAAGATGTATATGCCCCTTATAATTGTTGGTGTGCAGTGGTATGCAAACCAAAAGAACATTCAATAAAATGATTTATTTTTATGTAATTGCATCATGGATTGATAATATGATATGCCTTGAAAAAGAGGACAATCACCATGAAGAAGATGTATAATCGGCAGCAAGGAAAAGAAAAATGGTACTTTGGTTCTTTAAGTCAAATAAAACAACAAGATCCGCTTTGAAAGGGATCGAATTGATGATTGAAAATTTGAGTTCGATGGCACAAGACCTGGGCAAACATTATAACACCAGGGAAGCACAGGACGTTGTGTGGTGTTGAGAAAAAGATATTAGATTGCTTGATTCTGGAAGCAAGTCTAAGACTTTTCTCCATTTATAAGTCCTTCACTTGATCTCTTGTAGTACTTGGTGTACTGTTAGCACTTGATGTGCTGATTACTAACACTTGATGTGTTTTTTGATGAAAACCCTGAATAGCACCGGTAGGAGATACGCCTGAGAGCTACGGAAATCCAATGATGGGTATCATCCTCGTGTTGGGTAGATCATGGATGTTATGAATACTACATGTCTTACAGTAATAGAAATTGTTTGAGAAAAGTAGAAGACATCAACAATTGAAATTTGGAGGTACTCCAGAAGAACACACTGTAAGTATAGTTTTGAAGATATCTTTGATTAAAGATCAAATGACATGATGAATGTGTTTTGATGATTTAAAAGCACAAATCTTGATGTATGAGGAATACTAAAGTAAATTATCATGAATATGACATCCATATATTTTATGATGATAGAAAATGTTGCAGGTGCAAAGGGGCTACTCATAGTAAGAGGTTGAAATGCCTCGAAGTTGATACAGAAATGTATGTTGAAAATGAACTTGTTTTGATCAGGAGATTGGTGAATAAAACTGACCAGGATGAAGCAAGAAAAAAAAAAGGTGACTCAAGAGGAGAAGACGAACTACTGAAATGTATGAACACCGAGGACGGTGTTATTCTTAAGGGGAGGGGGATGTAATATCCCTCTTTTGCAGCTTATTGTTTTATTTCTAAATATAAATGATTATTGTACTTATTTACTGGTGAGGAGCTCAAGGCCAAGGCCCCACCAGTAAACCTTGCAGCTTATGAGGTTTAATTGCTATGTTATAAGTTTTAAACTTAGGAGACAAGAGGCAGCAATGCCACTGAATGACGCCAACTGAACCCATTGACGAAGGAAAGGTCAAGGGAAGAGTTGAGAATCTAAATTATGAGGTCTATGACATAATTATATTGGCTAGATCTATGATTATTAACCTAATACTTGCATGCGATGTCCTAAGTAAGGACGATAGCTTTCCGATACAAATGGGTAGGAAACATTTATGACTCATGCCTTAGCATAACACTATATGCTATGGATGATATTTTCCTAATTACTTTTTATTTAGTCCTATTCTGACAGGAAGTGCTAGAGGGAACAATAAATACCTAAGCTAAAGAGGACTTAGTTTATTAATTAATATATTTAATAAACTCATCTTATTTTAGGATTTAAATGGACATACAAATATATATATATATATATATATGTATATAAGGCAAGATTGAACTTATTTGAGAAATAAGTTAATATAACCTAGGGGTCTATTATATATATATATATAAGGATATTCCTTAAAGGTTTATAAGGAGTTCATTTAGTGATAGATAAATAGTATAAATAGCGTATATATAAATATATACACAACATGAAGGCCAAAGCTTCATAATGCGCTCACATCCATATTTGTAAATATATAAATATATATTGGTTAACAGATACCTCAACTATGGTTAACCCCACTATTACAGAGATAGTGAGGGAGAAAAACTTGTACATATGTAAGATCTGGTGAACGATATATGGGAGAGACTTACGCAAACTGTTCTCCTTAGTGGAGCATCAAACTCAACACCAAGCTCTTTGGTTTGTAGCCACCTATCATGGATATTAGCACATGATTTTTCGTTGTAGCTTGTTATATGTTTTCTTTAGGGTTGGCGGACTCCCCAAGGCGCACAAAAGACTCGAAGTCTTTAAGTAATTTGCAGCCCACTGCAAAAAGGGGATTGCGTTTTGAAGAATTGGGGAGAGTAAAAGTGGAGTAGCGGGGAAACAAACTAGACTTTGTTTCAGATAAGTGATATTCCCGCATACTTTATCTCTGTATCCTCCATTTTAAGTAGATTTCCCGGAACATTTCTCCCTCTCTGCAATACGCAATGGAGGGATCCCCAATTTAGTTCTTGTTCGTATTTTCTAGGTTCTCTCTGTTATGTAATGCCTTTGTTGTAAATCCCCTTTTTCCTCTTTTTAGAATCCTGTTTGTTAAAACCTGTCTGCATGATCTCTACAATAGATCGAAATCATGTATGATTTTCCTGTATACTGTCGAAGATCTCCGTTGAATGCTTGCAGTGTATCTCTGTCTGCATGATATTTACAGTAGATCGAAATCGTGTATGCTTTTCATGTATACTGTCGAAGATCTTCGTTGAATGCGTGTAGTGTATCTCTGTCTGCATGATATCTACAGTAGATCGAAATCGTGTATGCTTTTCTTGTATACTGTCGAAGATCTTTGTTGAATTCTTGCAGTGTGTCTTTGTCTGCATGATCTCTACAATAGATCCAAATCATGTATGTTTTTCCTGTATACTGTCGAAGATCTCTGTTGAATGCTTGCAGTGTATCTCTTTCTGCATGATCTCTACAGTAGATCGAAATCGTGTATGCTTTTCCTATATAATGTCGAAGATCTCCGTTGAATGCTTGTAGTGTATCTTTGTCTGCATAATCTCTATGGTTAGATTGAAATCATGTATGCTTGGATCAAATGTTAGTTTTCATGTATGATGTCGAAGATCTCTGTTGAATGATTTTAGCATATCTCTTTCTACAAGATCTCTTTGGTAGATTGAAATCATGTATGCTTTCTGGATTGTTCTCCTTAGATCCTTTTTCTAGTATTATGTGTTTTACTTAGTGCAACTCTGCTTTGTGAAAACCTGTGTTGTACATTTTATAGTGTAAACTCTACCATTGTGGATATGTAGACACATTGGAAAGAAGAAGAGTACAAAGGATGGAATCCTGTATAGTTTAACTATCTTGGTAATGTGTTTTATAGACATTTTAGGAAAAGAAAAATAGTAGTTGAATCCTTCCAAATTGTGTTTATCAATGTGATATTGGAACTCTATGATCTTATACTTCCTTAAAAATATATATACACTAGATCATTATATTTAATTACGTAGTGATCCAATTATGAAGTAGTTATATGCTAGATGGGAAGGGATAGCTCCGTAGAGGTCCGATCCCTGTAGCTCCATTGATATATTGTTGATTCGTTGCAATCAGCATGGGAGAAATTCATGTAGTACTTCTGAGATATACTTTTGAAAGTTGTGAAAATGCTCTCGATGAGAGGCGGAGAGAAAGTGGGAAACAATATGGCGACAACTGTGCCGCAAGATGTAATCTCTATTTGAACAAATAATACATGATGCGATACTTCTTGCGGACGTAGCCCATGGATTGGGTGAACCACGTACATATGGTCCCTCTTTTGTGTGTGTCTTATGTGTTGTATTTTACTCGATGATGGTCCCTCTTTTGTGTGTCTTATGTGTTGTATTTTACTTGATGATTGGGACCTAAACTGGTGAGTGGTTATGAAAAAACATGTTCAAAGTAAAGTTAATGATATCCACATATTATTATTGTTGAATATGGCATATAGTCGAAATACTTTCCATTTCTTATAATCATATCATTTAAGATAAAGGAAATGGGCTAAATTTTATGTAAATGTGGTAGGAGAATTTATAAATATGTAAGTTATTGACTAAGATATTGTATCAAGTAAGGTTGGTTTCTAAGTGGGTTGATGGTAGGAATGGTTGAAAACAATGAAAGTGTATTGTTTATTTGGTCAACTAAGTATCGTTTGGTTATTGCAAGGCTCGTAGACTTTTGGTCCTTATCACAAGTAATATCACTATGTAGGACTTTAATGTGAAGAAAATTGTTTTCGAGTTCTTAATAAAAAAAATTCACTAAATTGCTAACTTAGTTACTTGGGTGTGTGACATTTATCAAGTATACATGCAAGTTGGTGCTTGCATATTGAAGATAAGAAGCAAATATTAACTAAAATAACTGAGCATTGCTGTCATGGTGCCTGAAAGGGTTGATCCATGGCTATGCTGGAAGAATTGAGCATTGATGTCATGGTTCCTGTAAGGGTTGATCCATGGCTTCGCTGGAAGAATTGAGAATTGATGTCATGGTGCTTGAAAGGGTTGATCCATAGCTTCGCTGAAAGAATCAGGCATTGATGTCATGGTGCTTAAAGTATTATTGTGAAGGATTGATCCATGGTTGTGCCAAATTATGGTCACTGATGTCATGGTGCTTGACGTGCTTTTGTGAGGATGTGTTTTCCTCTACATGTGTAAAATCATGTTGGACTAATGTGAGATATACACGGTGACCATGTTA
Source organism: Larix kaempferi (assembly GCA_027924585.1). Lineage (NCBI taxonomy): Eukaryota > Viridiplantae > Streptophyta > Pinopsida > Pinales > Pinaceae > Larix > Larix kaempferi. The sequence continues at coordinate 23,502,102 of BSBM01001022.1, forward strand.
TCGTTCAAATATCTTTTGAATATATTTCCCCTTTTCAATACATAATAAAAGCTACTCTTATTAATAATTGAGTTGTAATCTTGACAAAGATGCATAGATTAAGAACACATTAATGGGAAACTTCAGCGAATTTTTTTTTATAAAGTAGGTTTTTAATATTGTTTTCATATATATAGATTTATTAAATATTTAAATAAGTTAAATGCGATTTTTTATTAAATAAATAATAATAAAATGAAAATAAGCTAATCAAAATTGAGTGCTTAAATAAGAATATAACTTATAAAATTATAAAATTATACATAAAGTATAAAAACTAAACCAAATGAATTATAAAATAATTTTTTATAATTTGTAAAATTAGCTCAATAAAATAGAATGATAATGATTCAAAATGGCCCAAAACCAAAAGGTATGTGGCAAAAGTGGTTACCTTACAAATTGTTAATAGGTTATTTTAAGTGATATGGTTTTTTTGAATAACGATAAAACTTATATTTGTAAATATAGCAAATGGTAGTTTTCTTCACTATCAATTTGACATTTAAATTGGTAGGTTCCTCCTTAGATTAATGCGCTCCAAGAAGTGAAAAGAAATAACGTTCGATCCGTAGAACATTGCAGGACTGGGGATACTCGTAGGGGATCATCCTTAGCTTTAATAGGATGGTTAGTTCATAGGGGAGGGGCCCAACCCCTCCTCCAATGAAATAAATCTTGTAGAAGCAGGAAGTTTCTCCCATGAAGGTTCAGGAGGAGGGAATCAGAGGAGATGGATGCTCAAATCTGGAGGCAAACCCTAAATCGGGGCAAGGAACTCAAGGGAAAGGGTCTTGTATTCCAAAATCTATGATTATTCCCGCTATTCCGATCAACCCAACTTGGATCAAGGAGAGAATACAATATATGACAGATCATGCCTTGATTAGAAAATTCATTGGCATCTGGCCTTCGGAGAAAGCACTTACCCAGTGGATTAACTCCACATGGAAACCAAAAGGCCACTTCGATCTCATATTAGGATCGAAAGGATTCTTCACAATGGTATTCTTAAGTGTGGAAGACAAGGATCGTATCTTTGAGGGAGGCCCTTATTTCTATTACTCAACAGGGTTATACTTACGAATATGGAAGGATCATTTTAATCCCGACAAGGAGGACCTATCAATAGCTCCGGTATGGATTAGAATCTACTCACTATTGACTGAATACTGGGATCCAAAAATTTTGAAGGCTATAAGAGGTGCTCTGGGACATTTTGTGAAGATCTCAGACCTTACTAAACAAGGAAGGTATGTTTCTTATGCTCGCCTCTGTGTTTATATGAACATTTCTAAAGACCTCCTTGAGGGGATCAACCTGACTTGGGAAGACTCAGAATGGTTTCAAACCCTTGATTACGAGCACATCCCCTTCTGATGTCAGCATTGTCACACTCATGGCCATCTGGTATGCGATTTCCATCTGCCCCTCCATGCTGAGCTCCCTATGGATAAACTTAAGGAGAACCAAGACTCTGAAGGGTTTATTAAAGTACCCAATCGAAAAAGAATGGGAAGGAAGCAAAATGGCCAAGACCTTGGAAAAAAGACTAACACAACTAATAGTTTTGCTGCTTTGGATCCTACCCTAGTGGAGATGCCAACCCCCTTGGTTTCTTAGGAAACGGAACCCCAAGTTGAAGAACCTCTAGCCATGGAAACAGGGATTTGTAATTTGAACTCCTCTGCTTAGGAAAACCCTCCTGAAGAGGCTAAACTGGATGAGGAACTGGATAAAATGGAACTGGGAGACCTAGATCTTGATAGTATCGAAGAGGCATGCAAAAACAAGGAGGTTCACTCGATATTTAATACTCAACTGCAACTCTTAAAAGAGGCAATCCTCAAAACCAAACTGACTCTGAGCTTGGGGATAAGACCTTTAAAACTGAAGGAGAATAAAAGAAAGTATAAATAAGGAGGTTCTAAGCGTGGTAGGAGGACGAACAAAGATAGGATTGGGGAAGTCGGGGCATGATTGATGGACTTAGGCCAATACCCTACCATTCAGGAAGCTCTCCTTTCGGTAAGATATCTTGCCTAATGAAAATTTTATCGTGGAATATTCGAGGGACCAACGGTCCTCAAAAAAACAAAACTCTGAAAAATAAGATCATGAAGGAGAAACCCTCTATTGTCTTCTTACAAGAAACGAAGTGTTCTGGAACTCAGTTAGAAACCAATTCTAGGAGGATTTGGAAGCAGTGTAAGAGTATGGTGCTTGATGTAGTAGGACATGTTGGAGGATTGGATATTTTATGGGATCCCATAGAGGTTTCCCTCACCAAATTTCTCACTACAACCTTCAGTCTCTCTGTAGAATTCCACATAATAGGTACCAATGCAAGAGGAATTGTCACAAATGTGTATGGTCCTAGCAGCTATCCTGAGAAACGTAACTTCATCACAAGTCTACTCAACCTGAGGAATACTTTTGAAGGTGCTCATTAAATCATAGGAGGGAACTTTAATCTGATCAGGTCCCTATCAGAAAAAAGGAGGAAGAAGAGTCCTCACCCCTGAAAATACTCTTTTTGATGAATTTATTGATTCAAGTAACCTGATTGACATTGGATTGGGGAGCAATGGGTATACTTGGAATAACAGAAGAGGAGGGGACCATCTTGTAGCAACTCGGCTTGACATATTTCTTATCTCGGAAAGTATTATGCTCCTAGGAGGGACTTTGACCTCTCCCCCTATTTCCTCAGTAGGATCAGACCACTGGCCAATTACCCTAATTTGGAGTAACATTGGAACCAGGATGACTTGACCCTTCTGGTTTGAGAAGTTCTGGCTAACCCACAAATATTTCTCGGCTCAAATGGAGAACTGGTGGCAAGATATCACTCCTCCAAATGGCATGAGGATGTACCAATTTCAACGGAAACTGAAGTTAATAAAACAGAAATTGAAGTTGTGGAATAAAGAGGTCTTTGGTAACATACTGATGGAAAAGGTTAAGTTAGAATCCCAGATGGAAAGAATCCAGGAAACCATTATGCAACAAGGGCTAACTAAAGAACTAGCCTCGGAGGAAAAACTACTATCTGATCAAATCTAGGAGAGGCAGACATAAGAAGAAATTATTTGGAAATAGAAGTCTCGGAACCAATGGCTGAGGGATGGGGATAAGAACACCAAGTTTTTCCACAAAGCTATGATTCAGCACAGGAATCACAACCAAATTAGCAACTTGTGAAATCTGAGTGGTCAAGTATTGGACTCCCATGAAGATATGAAGAAGGAACTGATTCATCATTTCAATACCGTGCTAAGTGAACCCCAGATTAATCGAAATGAGGCCTGCAGGGAGATCAAAAGTGTCATCCCTAGGCTTATTACTCAGGAGCAGAATGAGATGCTCACTCGACCTATTAAGTTTCAAGAAGTAGATGGTGTTATCAACCAAATGGAGGATGGAAAATCTCCTGGGCCAGATGGCATTATAGCTAACTTATTTCACTATTTTTGTGTCTTGATTAAGACCGAAGTTTGGCAGGTGGTGTAGGAATCCAGGAGAATGCAGGGGGTTCTCCCGGCTCTTAACTCTACTTTTCTAACTCTGATACCTAAATCCCCGATGGCAGAGAGCCCTGAGATGTTTAGACCGATCGCCTTATGCAACATCATTTATAAGATTATCATGAAAGTCTTGGCTAACCGTCTCAAACCTCTACTCCCTTCCTTAATATCTATGGAACAATCTAGATTTGTGGAAGGCTGACAAATTCTTGGCGGCATTATCTTACCCCAGGAGGATTTGCACTCTCTTAGGGTTACCAAAAAAGTTGGTATGATGATGAAACTAGATTTGTCTAAAGCTTATGACAAGATTAACTGGACCTATATGAAGGAAATTATGAGCTCCTTTGCGTTCAGTGATGTGTGGATTCATTGGATAGCCAATCTTACCTCCTCATATTTTTTCTCTATCCTGATCAATGGTCATCCTTCAACTGTCTTTAAACCTTCCAGGGGTATTTGGCAGGGAGATCCTCTCTCTCCCTTACTCTTTGTTATTATGACTGAAGGGTTAGGGAGGCTCTTCTCTCACTTAGTGGAGCAAGGGAGCATCAAAGGTCTAATATTTCCATCCTATGAGAAATCTCTGACTCACCAGCAGTTTGTAGATGACACTCTCCTCATGGTTCACTCTTCAATCCATGAATCTACACAACTCAAGATGGCTTTAAAAACTTCTCTCCAATCCTATGGGCTAACAATCAATATGGACAAGTCTCTGGTTTTCTTTTTTAATACCCCTCTTATCTGTCAAAGAAATATTCTTAGGATTCTGGGTTTTAAGAAGAGCTCCCTTCCAACCAAATACCTGGGCACCCCCTTATCTAATTATGTTTTGAAAAATGTGTCCTGGGAAGAACTCATGAGTAGAATGAAGGAAAAAATCTTGAGCTGGACTCTGAGAGCTTTAAACTTCCTCGGCATAGTAGTTCTTGCCAAAGTTGTCCTGCAAGCGCTTAGTACCTTTGTATCTTTTCTCAGTTTTGGCTGCCCCGAAATCTGTGATGAAGGAAATACGAAGTATCCAACGCTCCTTTCTATGGGGAGGTACTATTGATCACAGAAAATGGCCCTTGGTCGACTGGGATACTCTATGCAAACCCAAAACTGATGGTGGTCTAGGCCTTCGAGACCCGGAGAAGCTAAGCATTGTCTGTGGGGCGAAAATCTGGTGGTGATGGCTCACTCACACGAATGAACTGTGGGACAGGTTTTGGGGCATGAAGTATACCCCTTTAACTGAGCAACAAGACTCGATTTGGATTGAAGGACCTGAGAAAGGATCCCAAATTCGGAACATGGCAAGGGTAGGCAATGCATTGATAAGAAAGCATAGTTTATGGGAGATACGACAGGGCTCCTCAGCCAACCTTTGGTCTGATGCTTGGCAACAAGAGCCAACCCTCCAAAAACTCATGACCAATATACCTCCCTCTTCTCCTGCACATAACCATAATTGGAAGACTATGAATCAGTATTGGAAAGAGGAGCGGGATGGCCGAGGCTTCCGGATGTGGAAACCATTAAATTGGTGGAAGGCACAGTATGGGGCAGAGGTCAGGGATCATATATATGAACTTCTTAATAACAGACAGATAAAATTACAGGAGGGACCGAATTACCTCGTTTGGGATACTCTCCCAAAGGTATGTTCAGCGTCAAAGAGGCTTACTCACTCCATACGGTCTTGGAGGGTCAGCCGATAGGATGAGAATGGAAGTGTCTCTGGAATGCAAAATTATGGCCTAAAATCACATGTTTCCTATGGCTGGTGCTGAAAGGAAGAATTCTAACCTGGGATAATATCACGAAAAGGGGTATTGAGGGACTGTCTTATTGTGTCCTATGTGGGGATAATGGAGAAACAATTGCTCATCTCCTGGATGGCTGTAGTTTCACCTCAGCATTATGGGATGAAGGGGCTACAGTCTTTCGCTTGATGGATAGAGTCCATAAAGACCCGATCTCTTCTATCAAACGGTGGAGGGAGGATCCCTTCAATGGTCGACTTCCAAATCGGATATGGCAGTTGTTTCCTGGGTTCCTCCTATGGGATATTTGAAAGGAACGTAATAGATGTATCTTTACGGGGAAACAACAGACTAGTAAGCTGGTGTGGAGTCAAATTCAAAGAGGGATCCATGAAACTCTTAAGTTAACACCTTGGACGGAAAAGGACCTGGTAATTCCTGAAACTAAGACAAGAATGTTGCTACCTGGGGAATTCGAACTCTTCCAATTCATATAGGTAGCCTTCACCGACATTCGAGCATTCCTGAAAGACATATGGTTTGGTATCCTCCCATTTCAGGCTAGATCAAGCTGAACTTCGACGGGGCGTCCAAAGGAAACCCGGGCCGTGCAGGGTATGGCGGAGTCTTTTGCAATGACCAAGGAAGGGTGATGGATAGTTTCTATGGATCCCTGGGGAGGGAGACGAACGACGTGGTGGAGTGCGAAGCTCTGTTACAAGGACTTTGCATGGCTGGGCGACGTGGTTATCTACGTCTCCATGTGTAGGGTGAATCGAAGCTTATACTCCAGCTCGCTACTAATCTACGCAATGGGTCCTGTGCAGCCAAGGTGGCGGCTTGCATGGCGTCTTCATTGTCTTGGAGAAACCCTTGCCACGATGAACACAGTCACCTTCCACCATGTACGTTGGAGTGCTAACTCCTTGGAAGACTACCTATCTAATCAAGGAACCACGTGCCATAGAGATGGGTGGGAAGGATCGGCCCTTGACATGCCAAAAGGAACGTGCCGCAATAAGTACCTCCAAATAGCAGATGCCGAGCGATGTACTGAGGATCCCTCCTCTGGCGTTACACTTGACAAGCAGGCTGATGTGATTGATAAAAAAGAGACCTCCATGTCGTGGATTGGACAAATGGCTCTCTATTAATTAATGGAACTGTTAATAAGCCCGACCCTACATCATTTTCTCATTGTTATTGATAATCATCTCCAGAGATATGGGGTGTGCGAAGGTGATGATATATCGGCCTCTCACGTTAAGCTTCTGAGAGAATTATGACTAACAAGGACAAAGATGATTATCACAATGCTTTGATCATAATGGCAGGTTTAATGGCGATAAGTGGGTTTACCCCTTTAAATTCCCACACCTTATTCGGAATCAGGCATCGTTGCTGTAATTCTGTTTGTGTTTATGCCTGCCCTGTGCTGTTTATTTTACGTCGCTAGGTGGGTAATGATAGAGAGGAAGAAGTGAGTATGCCACCTCGCGGGAGACCTGCTAGGAGGGGCCGTCCGGACCAGGGGGTCCGAGCAGAGAGAGAAGGGGGCATCAAGCCCAGAGCAGTCCGATTAGAGACCAGTGGAGTGTTGCGGCTATGGCAGTGTTCTTTCACCATCTGTTTCCTCATGAGTTATAGAAATATTTGGAGGAGCTGGAAGAGAATCTATGGTTACGCGTCGGGAAGGGAGAGCCTCCGTCGGAGGTCCTGGCTATGGCTAACTAGATATAAGACCCGGGGAATACTCGGGGAAGGATGGCCCTGTATAACCGGGTGGTGGTGATGTTCTGGGTCACCAAGACGCTAATTGCATAGACAATTGAAGCTTGGGTGGATGTGCTTTCGGACTCACAGGGTTTTAAAAATCTTGAAGAAAGGTGCTACAACCATGCCAAGGAATCCAGCTTCATGCATATGAAGCTCGATGTTATTGCAGAACATTAGGCATTTCCTTCATGACAAAACCAAATATTGACGCTCCCCTGAAAGTAGTTATGCTCAAGGACCTGCCACTGCGGAAGGAGGTTCCACCGCTCTCCAACCAAGCTGCTGGTCCTGGGTCGTTGGGTTAATTGACTTGTTGTCCTTTGTCTGTTTCGGGTTGGCTCTGGGTCTTTTTATGTTTTGTATCACTTCTAAGTCTTCTGTATCTTACTTTTTCAACATTATTTCGTATAAGTATAGTCAAAGATGATGTTTGCTTGGGTTATAAGGGATGTAATGTGTTTTTTTGGGACTGTTGGGCTTTACCTGGTTAAGCCTATGACTTGCTAGCAGAAAAACGGTTTTGGTGACTGTGATCAGTTGGGAAATTCAAGTTGTTATGTTGAACAGGATTCCACTCGTAGAGATAGCTTTGATGTAGATGCTTATGCAGTTCAAACACTGAATGTAATTTCTCTCTTTATGAAATAGAATGGTTTCACCCTTTTGCTTAAAAAAATAAAATTTTAACATTTAAATTAAAATGAGTTGTTTTTTCAAATTTAAAATTATATTAAAATCTTCACAACATTACTATTTCTTTAAAAAATAATATTTATTATAAAAATAACAAAATTCAGATAAATTTTGAATTCAACTTTTTATTTATTTAAAAAACACAGATTTTCTTTTCTTGGTATTTTATTTTCAAATATACAAACAAATAACATTCAGGTTAATGATCGGAAATTAAGTTATAAATATGAAAAAGGAGCGAAGAGAATTAACATCACTTTTGAATTCATGTTTCCAATTGATTAAACAACCCCGACCATCCTTTTGACAATAAGCATAAACTACTCTTCACTTTTTAACTTTGGAAAATTGTGACAGGAATCTTTGTTGACAATTGGGAATAAATTTGACATCTTTGTTGATATTTTAATATTTTTATTAAAATTATATATTTATTGGATGAAACTTTTAAATTTTTTTAATATTATATTTTGTTTAAATAAACAAACTTAAATCATATATTAATAATAGATTTATCTTTTATATATATATATATATAATCATTATTTAAACATACGTAAGTAGTTCCTTTCATATAATTTCATAATATTTTTAATCATATATTACTTTTTATAATAATAAAATAACTTCTGGAAAAAACCAATTCATACTAAGTAAGGAGACATATTGCATCAACTTTTCAAATGGAACTATCACATGCCACGACTATCAAAGTGGGAGCTAGATTCATGAAAAGGAGGGTTAATCTTTCAAATTCATTTATGAAAACGGAATCATCGTGAAATTTCGACTTAATAAAAAAATTCAAATATAACATTTATATCATTATCTTATTTTTTTTTCCAACCGATTTATATCATTATCTTATGTTTAAATATTAATATTAATTTAATTATTTTTTAATATTAAAATTATATTTATAAATATTTTATTTTAAAATCATTATCCAATAATTATATTAAATCATTTATTTAAAAATCACCATTTAATTAATATTTAATAGACAAAAAGATATATATCCGTAAAATACTTGTAAGTTTGGTAATAACAAATTCCGCATAAAGGCTTGTGAACTATAGACTTTTATCATTACTCAAAGTGCCTTTGAGATAAGAATGATATGATATAATTTACTCTATTTTGAATTTCTTGTTTTTACATTAATATATGTGTTTGTTTATTCCTCACCTTTTGATAAATGATGAGATGTATTTTTGTTACCTACTTTTTTTTTATAGATAATGAGATGTAGACAAAGTGCCCTTGAGGTAACATTGATATGATATAATTTACTATATTTTGAATTTCTTACTTTTACTTTAATATATGTCTTTCTTTATTCCTCACCTTATAAATGATGAGATGTATTTTTGAGATAGCAGTGATATGATATAATTTACTATATTTTGAATTTCTTACCTTTACTTTAATATATGTCTTTCTTTATTCCTCACCTTTTTGATAAATGATGAGATGTATTTTTGAGATAGCATTGATATGATATAATTTACTATATTTTGAATTTCTTACTTTTACTTTAATATATGTCTTTCTTTATTCCTCACCTTCTTGATAAAATGATGAGATGTATTTTTGTTTCCTACGTTTTTGATAAATGATAAGAGTAAGTGTAATGCCAATCGAATTTCAATAATGAAATAGAAAACATGTTATTAGAGTAGTTAGATTTGTATTTTTTAGGTATATAGTTGCATATTAATAAAAATAAGATTGTATATTATGTTAATTAGTCAAGAAAAAAATATGATAGTATTTACCAACTTTATATATATATATCATTGTTACATGATTACTATAAAAATTAATAATATTTTTTTTATATAAAATATATTTACAAAATATTTAAATAATTGTTAGATATGGTCTTCCTCCATTAACAAGTTTATCTAGGGTTCTTAATTTTAATGTTAGTTGTGGAAGAAGTAATTGTGAAGAAGCTGCAACAATTAATTAATGAAAATCCACAAGATAACAGAAATAACAGAACTCAGAATCGCTTTTATTGATCGCAGGCCACTTCGAGGGGGCAACCTCCTTTGAGAAAGCTCAATACAAATAACTTCACGGTGCCTTCATTGGCCTCAACACACACTTATATACTAAGTCTAGGCGCCAATACTATGGGTCAAAACCATGGGCCAATACAAACTATGGGTCAACAATTACTACGGATGACTTACAAAGCATATGCACCCAACAACAATAACACAAACTATGGATCAACAAATACTATCGGACGTCTTACAAAGCATATGCGTCCAACAGCAATATACTAACAAAGTAAAGACATGGGTTCCTAACATCCCCTCTCCCTTAGAAAAATCTTTGTCCTCAAAGCTTTAGATGTGGAAACTGATGCTGAATCTGAAGGACTGGTGCCCATGTAGTAGCTGTTGGTTGCATGTCGTGCCACTAAATGAATACCTCTATGATAAAGTGAGAGATAAGCGGACTCCCTTTGAGTGTCATGGAGGATTGCTTGGAAGGCTGTAGACAAAGAAAAACCATATCAACTGCTTGAAAAGTGCGCTCAGAATGGTGTTGATCGACTTGTTGTTTCATTCAAATTCTAGCCATGTGAAGAGTGTCCTGCAAAATAAGAAGAATTTGATTGCGGTTTCGAAGAACCGTGTCAATTGCCTGAATTGTTGCACTGTTGAGGGTATATGGAAGATGAAATGGTGGTGCCTGACCATAGATTGCTTCATATGGAGTAATTTTAGATGCAGTAGGGTACCACCATTCATCGAGAGGGAGCCACTTCGCCCACGGAGGTTGTTGTTCGGAGGTGAAGCAACGAAGATAAGTTTCCAAACATTTATTGGTAATGTCAACCTGCCCTCTAGATTTAGGGAGCCCTTCAATGAATTCCAGAGACGTATCTCTCCAAATTCATGGAAGGATGGGTACGGGTTCGAGCAATCCTGGAAGGAGCTGGAAGGTATCATATTAAGCCACCATCTGTTGAATTGTCCTTTTCATTCCCTGCCAAAAGAAGGTATGTTGTGCCTGCTCATACATTTGGAGGAACTTGGAGTGCCTGGCCAATGGGGACGCATGGGGTTCAGAGAAGACATAGCCCTGTTGAATAGATTGCAACCAATTTGGAACAAGCAGGGAAATAGTTGATGTTACAACGTAATTTTCCACCTTGTGAGCATCAACATTCTTTGGCTTGTAGGATCCATTTTATTGACTCAGATCCACTTTATATCCTTTAGACACTATTTTTCCCCATTTTTTCCCTTGTACGCTTGCTGCATCATTATAGTGAGTGTACCCACGAGTTGCATCACTATAGCCCGCGGGTAGCATGTAAAATGGTAAAAATCACTAATTTATTACTTTTTACTTTAAAAATGCGGTCATAGGGTGACCTTTGGCCCTCCATTTTCCCCGAAACGCCTCGATGTGTCATTTCACTTACCTTTGGGAGGACTATATATTGAGCACATATGGCTTATGGACGAGAGGAAAAAAGAAGAGCAAGAGAACTCTAGTGGATTTTTGCCCTATCTTGAGTCTACACTCATTGATCATTGTAGTTGTGAACCCTCTATGTTCACCTTCCAAACTCCTATCATAGTTTGAGTTTGACATTCCATGGAGGATTGAAGTGGTGGATGCACAAGTGGATTGACCCAGATCTTGGTTCAGATTGGTTGCTGGCAAGAGGTCATATCACATTGTACTTCTTGTTGTTTATTAATAGAAATACTCATATTCTCGTCCATTAATGTTGTGAATGTTGTTTATACTACATTGGGTTGCATTTACTTATAATATCGTGGACCATTGCTATTGATGATGTTAATGTCGTTTATATATTATATATACTTGTTATGTATTGGTTGTTAAGACTAATTTGCATATTCAAGTGCGTGGATTGAAAGCTCCAACGGGGATCTACATCAAACGTTTGGATCGAGGTTGGTTATATTCTTCATGATCTTAGCATTGTCATTTATATAGCATAGTACTGAGAATTGAGTTAATTTCTGGTAGTCAGCTGTCTGTTGTGGTCTACCCCAAGCCATATTGAGTTTTCTCCAACACAGAAATGGCGACTCCGCTGGAGAAAACATCCATTTTTGGAGATTTTTTGAGCATTGGTCCTTAATTAGAGTTGTCGTTTGTCGAAGCTCTGTGTCACTGATTGGCTGTTGAGATACACTATAGAAAACTGGTTTTTTCTGAGCCATTGGATTCTTTGTTTTCCCATTTTCCTTTCCTTACCCGCAGGTGAGCTTAGCTCTGCCCGCGTACACACACCTATGTTTACTCTACTGCTCGCAAGTACCCGCAGGTATTCCTTCGACAATAGCGTACAACTCCGACTTTGGTTGATTTATGACTTTTGGTTGTTGCTGGGTTGGCTTTGGATGATCCTGAGTCTTTGTTGGCCTGTTTATTGACTGTTCCATACCTTGGTTGTGACCAGAACTCTTATTTTCTTTTGGTTGAGCCTTGTTGGTTTTTTACCCATCTTTGGATTTAGCCTTGTTGGTTTTTTCCTTTTGAGCTCATTCTGTTGGCTGAGTCTTACTGTTTGGCATCTGCTGGGTTGTCTTAGTGATCTCCTTGGCATATCAGTGACTAGATAGTAGGATTTTGCTTGCATTTTTCATTTCCTTATATTGAAAAATATAAAAAAATATACATATAGTTTTGCATTTTCCTTTTGTTTATAAGAGAAAATACAAAAAGATTTTTTCTTTTATGTACTGCATCTTGCATTGAGTGCTTGTTGCCTTCATTTAGGTTCTGCTTGTGCATCGAAAATATAAAAAGATTCCATTTTTATTTTTAAACCATTGGATTGATTTTGCATGCTAGTGGCATTATTTTTATTGGATAGATGAATCTAGGATTTGACGATTTTGCATACTATTGAGTCATACACATCACTAGTTTCATGACCATATCCCTTGAGTAACCACAGCCATTAAAATTAACGCTTAATCTTAAAATTGATTAGACCGATTTTATTTATAGGGTACACAAACTAGCATAGTTTTAGAGTCTTGGAATAGATCATTGTGAGTTAACAATCCAAGACTACTAGACGAAACATCAGGTGTCTGACCAGGGAGTGGAGGAATCCATGGTATACATCGGTGTTCTCAGGAAGCTCTACTCAAACCAGAGTTAAGCACGAGGTCATGGGAGGTTGGTTGAGGAGATATCCCTTTGATACCGGCTGAACGTGGGAGATATTTCCAGGATTTGTTTGTATCTGGGGACTCTTGGGGGATTTGACCCTCATTGAGTTTCAGGCTCAGCTACCCTGCCCATATGATGGATCCCACCTGCGACTGTCCCCCTGAGCATTGGTTATATTGCGGTGACCATAGTTTTCTTACCTAGGTATCGCATAGGGTACTTGCAGTGTTTATGTTGTTTGTGTCCTGAGTCAAATAGGGATTGGACAACACAGTTGTTTTTTGCCGAGGGTTACGGCCCTTTGCACGCAGTGAAGCCTAGGTGTCTCTATAACTGATTTTGTTACCTCCGGCTATAGTTTGGGAGTCTCAAGCCTCTCCTAGGCAAGACATACCATCTCTAGTGTCGGGAGCTCATTTACCCACTCTGTTTGTCTGCTCTTGGCTATAGTTTCTCTAGGTGTTTGCTTTTGATTTACTGTTTTTGATTGATAGTTGGCCTTTAGGGGACGTTTTGATTTTATATTCTCTCCGGAGATATCGTGGCGCAGAGTCCTACTCTCTACCGATCCCGACAGTTGGCTGGTTTACAACCTGCCGAGCTTTCACACCGAGTTGCTCGAGGACGCTGGTGGGCTCCCTCTGAGTCTTCGGATTCTTACGAGACATACGTCCTAGACATCATGACTGCTACGCACTTTGATACTGAATAAATACCTACGACTCCATTGGGTAGAGTTGAACACACTTCAGACACCCCTACTCCACGTGAGGCGTGGGGGGGTGATCCACCTGAGACTCAACATAATTTGTTTGGTCCAGATCCACCCGAGGACGACCCGTTCGATCCTTCATTTCCACATAATTATATACATGGGATGCCAGAGTTACATGATGACATTGGTCCTACGGTCAACCCTACCGCATTATCTTTTGGTATGCCTAATTATAACACAGTTGATCCTTCTAGTACGTTTGGTAGTCACGCTGGCACTAGTCATGGTGTTAGCCACACTGCACCCACTAGGGGCAATACCCTTGCTGGGGGCACCACGTTGTCCACTCACACACATAGTATGGGGACTAGTCGTATTCCTCCTAATGATGCTAATGTTGGAAGACGATCGCCTCCTAGGGCTACCCAACCTAGTAGGAACACTGTCCGCAACACGACTTGCCATCCACCACCTAATACACATGCCACTACCTCTCAACCTACGACTACTTTCACAAATGTTAATGCTCCTCCTAACCACGGGGGTGGACATATACTACATACTTTTGCGTCCACTGCCGCCACTGGTAATGCTAATGTAAGAGGTGGGAACATACTCTATCCACATGGACATAACACCACCATTCCTACTACTAGTAACACCAATGTTGGGGTTGGGAATACATCTCATTCTTATGGTCACCACACGATTGGTCACGCTGATCCTAATGCTGGGGGTGGGAACATGCCTCACCATTATAGTCATTACAACTCGGTTCCCGCTACGAATACTACGTATATGCCCCATACTTATGGTGGCAACCCTTACTACAACACAATCAGCGCTGGCCACCAGTACAACCCACCTCAATATGGTACCCAAAACACTTCTATACCTGCTTACTCTCATATGGGTCAGGTCGGAGGAGGTTATCAACCCTATGGCCATGGTCAAGCTTATGGACCGTCAAGTCCTCATTATCAACAGTCTAATGCTCATGGTCAAGCTTTCGGTCCACCTTATAATTCGGTTCCGTTCAACCAACCTTTTATGGGAGCTTATAATCAAGCTTTCCAGCCATAGCTCCCATTCCTTGCACGTTTGAATCTTTCGGATCTTTTGAAGCTCACGAATGATCTGGTGTGTCACGACCCTAATTGGTCTTCGGTCCCTACCAAGCTCCATTCAGACATTCCTAAGTTTGAGGGGAAAGGATGTGAGGATCCGGGTGATCATGTCACAACGTTTCACCATTGGTGCTCCTCCGACTCATTGAATCACGATTCCGTTAGATTACGACTATTTCAACGCACCCTCACGGGGGCAGCTGTGAATTGGTATGTTGAGTTCTCTGGAAACACTTATAGGGGATTCAATGAGATCGCTTTGTTTTTCTTGGACCATTTCCAGTTGCCGGTTCACTATGATATTGGTACTGAACTTTTGTCTACCTTCCGTCAGAATAAGGCCACACATATTTCTGACCACGTTCAAGAGTGGCATCGGCAGAAGAGGTTAGTGAAATCCAACATTCCTCCAGAGTTTATGTTGGAATGGTTCCTGAAGTCTCTACTCCCATACATTGCTAAGGATGTTTCGATGTCCGGCATTGTGACTTAGGAACAAGCCATCTTGAAAGTCCAGCAGTTAGACTTAGTATACTCTCAGTCTGGCATTTTGTATGACAATATTCTTGACGCACCATGAACACGCCATGAGCCTTAGTCAGTTCGTGGACCACATGCAGATGGCATTGTGGGATCCGCAAGCACTCTCCCTATAGATTTGGTGTCTAATCAAATGCAAAATTTGTCGCTAAACTAGTCTACTCCCGAACAAGTTCACACCTTGTCCGCTTCCACCCCATCGTCCGATGTACACAGTGTGAAATTGATGAACCAATCAGGTAACCAGCAACCTGGTGGTAAGAAAAATGGGAGAAACAACCATAAGGGTGGAAACAATGGGAACAACAATAGCAATCGCAATACCCCTCGTAAGGACAATGCCAACCCTCCTCGGGAAGGCGAAAATGCTAGTGAGGACCGTAAACCTAGGCGTAAGGTGAAGTTTCCTTGTAAGCTTTGCGGGGAAGATCATCTTACTCACTTATGTCCTCGAATCGAAGAAGCATCGAAGCATTTGGAACAGAGCATCCACTGGATTTTGTTAATCCCCCTTCCACAGCATCCACGGGATCTGTAGTCCTGCAGGTTACTCATTCTCAGCCGGCAACTGGGAACATGGGTGTTGGTATGTACCCTTCATTGATGGGAACTTATGATTTTCCTGCACCTGTGAATTTTATTGGAACCATTTTCGATGATGCATCTCCTCCTTTGCATAATATGTCATTTCGGACTTCATATTTTAATGATCCTTGGACTTTACCGTCCATGAGTTCCACGTCTGGAGACATTACGTACGTTGGGATGTCTATGCCACTGTCTGTAGCTGAGCTTGCTTACCAACATATTCAACAAGCCACTGCAGAGCCGGATATCTCTTCTTCTCAAACACTCTAAGAAGATCTCGTTATGCTACCAGTTTGGGCAGCCAACTCGTCTTGTTCACACGACTGCCTTGATGATACTTTGCCTTCAGATGAAGCTATTATGGAGGCCATGTGTGGTAGTGAGACACCTTGGGAGGATATGCACCATCGCTCTTATTTCCTTCCCAACCTCGAGCTCGCCAAACAAGAAGAGTTTAGGATGACTCTAGCAAAGATGGTTGGTTACCCTGTGGCTCTTTTAGGGTCGCATGATATTTTTGCAGAGGGGAATATGGCTAGTATTTCCCTGACTACGTCGATCAACATCTCTCATGCTCCTGGAAAGGTCGAGAATGTTTACATTGGTGACGATTGCACTCCTGAGGAAGTTTCTATTTACACTGAATTGTTTACAGAACTCCGGGAAGATTTTGCCTAGTCATATGAGGAGATGCTAGGAATAGACCCCCGCATTGTTGAACATGAGATTATAACGTATCCCAATGCTAAATCATTTCGACAATGCTTACGTGCTGTGAAACCTAGGAAGGCAGCCGCTATCAAGGCAAAGGTGGAGAAACTGCTCAAAGCTGGTTTTATCTACCCGGTTCCCCTTACCGAATGGGTGTCAAACCCCGTTCCTATCGATAAGAAGCAGGGAATGATTTGAGTATGCACTGATTTTAGAGATTTGAACCGTGCATGTCCGAAAGACAACTTCCCCACACCATTCATCGATCAGATCTTGGATGCTTGTGCAGGAAGTGAGATTTTTTCATTCATGGATGGCGTTTCAAGGTATAACCAAATTCAAATCAAACCCGAGGACAAACATAAGACATCTTTCATTTGTCCTTGGGGAACGTTTGCATATTGGAAAATTTCCTTCGGCCTTCAAAACGTCGGAGCTATGTTTCAGCGTGCCATGACCTAGGCCTTTCACGATCTTAAAAAGATTATGGAGGTTTTCTTGGATGATCTTTCCAGCCATTCTCGCAATAGAATGGACCACCCCAAGCACCTCCGCATGATTCTCGAACAATGTTTACACTACAAGATTCGATTGAATCCCAACAAATGCATCTTTGTTGTAAGGACTGGTCACCTTCTGGGCTTCATAGTTTCGAAAGAGGGTATTAGAGTCGATCCTCTTAAAGTTGAGGCAATACTTCGGTTTCCTCCTCCGCGCAACTTGTTACAACTTCAAAGCCTCCAAGGGAGAGCCACTTTTCTACATCATTTCGTAGTCAATTATGCTAATATTACCAAAGGTTTTGCGCGCTTATTGAAGAAAGACACACCCTTTATCTGGGATGAGCGAGCCCAGCAGTCTTTGGACACCCTTAATAAAGATTTGGTATCGACCCCTGTGCTTAGTCCACCAGACTTTGCACGAGATTTTATCCTTTATGTGGCCGCGTCTCTAGAGACAATTGGCATGGTCTTGGCTCATGTGGATGACGTGCTTGTCGAGCATGTCATTTATTACCTCAGTCAAAATCTAGTAGACACTGAGCTAAGATATACTCATGTGGAAAAGTTGGCACTTGCGACTGTTCATTCAGTCTAGCAGTTACGACATTACATTTTGCTTAGAAAAACCACAGTTGTAGCGCATATCAATCCGTTTAGTTCATGCTATCATGATGCCTTATAGGGGGGGAGTACAATAAATGGATTGTGATCCTTCAGGAGTTCGATTTCGATTTTGCTTTGGTGAAATCGATGAAATCATTGGTGTTTGCTGAGCGTATGTCGGACCTCCCGAGACTTGATGAGGATGACATTCATGAAGATTCCTTTGTGGATGAGCACTTATTTCTTATCTCGTCCGAGGACCCTTGGTATGGAGATGTCATTGTATATCTCCAAACTTTGAAGTTTCCTCTACATTATTCACGAGATGAGCGACAGCGTGTGAAACATCACGCTAAAGATTATACTATCGTCAGTGACACTTTGTATCGCTGAGGAAAGGATTCTATTCTCCGTCGTTGCTTAACTCACGAAGAAGCGGGCGGGTGGTTAATGATTGCCATGCTAGGGCGTGTGGCAGTCACTTATCCAGGCTTGCTACAGCCCAACGTATTATGCGAGCTAGTTACTTTTGGCCTTCAATCTTTAAAGATTGTATTAACGCTGTGAAGAGATGCCACCCTTGCTAGGTGTTTTCTCGGAATATACACTCGCATCCAGCGCCCCTTCATCTTGTCGTCACCATCGGTCCCTTCACCAAGTGGGGGGTGGATTTCATGGATTACAAACCAGCTTTGGCTGGGGGCCATCACCATATCATAGTGGCCGTGGACTACTTTTCCAAATGGGATGAGGCCATGCATACAATAGAAGTCGATGGTGCTACAGCAGCCCATTTCATGTTCAATCAAATTATCACTCGGTTCGGTATTCCGAAAGATATTGTCACTGACCATGGCAGTCACTTTCAGAACAAGATGATGGAGGATTTGTCTCTCAAGATTGAGTTTCATCAAGAACACTCATATTCTTATTATCCCCAAGCGAATGGGTAAGTTGAATTAGTTAATAAGTCTTTGAAGACCATTCTCCAGCGTACCATCCAACAATGCAAGAACAACTGGCACATCATGTTATATCCTGCTTTGTGGGCATATCGAACCGCAGTCAAGACTACCACCGAGTTCTCACCGTTTTAGCTAGTTCACGGTGTGGAGTCGCTTTTACCAATTGAATGCGAAATCCCTTCGCTTAAACTGGCCATAAATCTCCTCCCTGATACGATGGATCTTGAGCAACGTTTAATCCACCTTGAGTAGCTTAACGAGCAGTGTCGAGATGTCGCCGTGGCTATAGATGCCAACAAACATCATGTTAAAGTTCAATACGATAGGTCCGTCCGTGCCCGGAAATATGCTATAGGTGACTTGGTCCTCTTATATGACCAAGCTAAAGAACCCCTGGGGGCAGGCAAGTTCAACCCCATGTGGCACGGTCCTTACATTGTGAGACGTGTCCTGGAAAAAGGAGCCTATGAATTAGAAGACTATGAGGGGATTGTCTTGAAGGAGCCTAGAAATGGGCTCTACCTGAAGCGGTATTACGCTTGAACCTCTGGTTCAAGCTAATACTTTTGTACACTACTGTATAGTTACTTCTGTACATAGTTTAGCTTTCTCTTGGTTTTCAGGTCCACTTATTAGCTTCTGTTTGATTGACAGATGTCAGCAGAGTTTCCTATGTTCTTAAGATTCGCGGATGGTGCTAGTCATCATACGCAGCAGCTTGCTTTTGCTGCCTGGGTTATTTTCTCATTTGACCACCTAGTTGTGTCCTCAGGAGGTGCTTGTCTCGGTCCTACATCTAACAATGTGGCTGAGTATAGTGTCATGATTGAGCTACTTCGGGATTCTATTTCACATGTTATCCAGTCTTTAGAAGTCCGCCTGGATTCACAACTAGTTGTGTCTCAGCTAAATGGGCAGTACCGTGTGTGAGATCCTATGCTACTATGGAAATTCTTAAGGGTAAGACTCTTGGAACGACATTTTGTTTCAATTGCGTACATTCATGTTCCAAGAAGTGTTAATCATATAGCTGATGCATACGCTAACTATGTATTAGATTGGCATTGGTCACATTCACAATGAAGCACACAAATAAAAGACGACATTCACACATTTGTACATACACACATATAGTAGAACCGAAGAACCAAAGTTTTTATATAAATAATATGTCCAAAATGGTAGTGTCATGATACAAAAATGGAGCCCATAGCCCTCGAAAATATACATATCGATACAAAAATGAGATCCTGAGATATCTACTCCCTACAAGGAGGTCTAGCTGCTGCCCCGACAGGATGTTTCTAATAAAAATAATGCACTGCATTCACGACACGCTGCAGTAGTTGCACCCAGTTACTCGACACCCCCACTACCTGGTGCTGCATATCCTCTGGCAGCTACGCCACCTCTACCTGTGGTATCCTGGCAGTCATCCGTGATATGTTGGACTGTAGAGTCTGTAGTGTCCACTCTGTTGTAGCACCTACCATCTCATCACCCCTGCCCCGGCGACGATGTCTCAAAAAATCATCGGGTCTCACTAGACCCTTGTCTGTGAGCAAACAGTCAAACATTAATACATGATACTACCCCCAAAACAATTTTTGCATTTACATCCATAATAAAAAATCCATAAAAATTTAATATACCAAAAACCTAGAAAGAGTACTCACCAATGTCTCTGAACAATGCATCTAGTGGGAGCGGCATGTCTCAGTCCTGCCGGAAGTCTATCCCTGCATAGGGGTAGTCATCTATTGCTATGACCTGTCGATCCCACCAGTGAAAAAAATCCTCTGTATATGGTGATGCCTGACGGCCACCACCCTGTCGTGTCAAGACCTCATCCCACCGGGTCATGGCTGGGTCGCGAAGACTATGAGGAGGGACCTCAACCCTCGGACTGAGCCCTGGAACCTGCTCGAAGAAGAAGCTGCACAAAATTCTACCATATCTGAATTTTTTCGCATCCCCCTGCTTGCACTCTGTCAGCTGGATCTTCATGGACCCCAGTAGTGTAGTACACCAATTGAATATCATAGGCTGCATACACTGTGATGCATAAAACATGACTGGCCTGGATGCCTGGTGAAGAGATTTTGAACTAGTAATCCACACTAAAGTTGCCACGACAATCTTCATGCTCAAGTTGTCTATGGCTCGGATGGGCACTTGAATCCCCACTGACCGAGTATTTGGAACACAATACCTCTTTATATAGTCGAGGATGGTGATCCCACCACCCACAGTTCGAGACTGAAGGCTTGCCACCTCACCTCGGCGGGACAAACCTGTAATGAAGTAGACATCTTCCACTTCCAGTGATAGTATTTTCCCGTCTAGGTTGAAGTTCTATGCATCAACATCCCAATAGTCTATCAAACGGTGAAGCAATAGGTTTTGGGCCCTCAAGCCCCCTATGCTCCAAAATTTGTATAAACCACATGCTTGTAGCGCTTGTTGTGCACACACATCGTTATGAACTGCTTCATCTACTAGGTCATGTTCTCTCTCTCTCCACTCTAGAACCATCCTGGAAAGAAAAAAACCCAACAATTTAGTTATTTTTGCTTAAAAACCTTTCTTCACGACCGTACCCGCAGGAAGTTATGCTCACAGACGTGGGTACCCGCAGTCAACGTGTGCATTGATTGCGTGTACCCGGCCCTACCCGTGACCCGCATAATTATAGCCCGCGGGTAGCGCCGTGACCATGTAGGGCATGGCCAAACAAAAAATTTAACCAATGAAAACTCAAATAAAAACATTGAAATGGAAGGTGGGGATGAGATTACCAACCTGCTCCTGGCAGTTCGATGATCAGACGCCTGTAGCTCCCGGAATCAGCAGCTGAACTTTGAGGTAAAAACTAACCACAAAACTCCAAATGGGTGAATAGTAAAAATGAATTGTAAATTGTAAATTTTTGTTACTATTTATAATTTTCAAGACCCACTTGTCTATAGTTTTCACCATTATACGCTATTTTGGACTAATAAAATGTCTTGGAGTAGCATTTTTTTACCAGATCTCTTCGGCAGAAGTTGTTTCCGAGCATTTCACACCTACGGCAGGTATGTTTCACACCTGGCATATAGGTTAGATGTCATTTCACATGCATTATGCATTTGAACTTTTGACCAATTTCATCAACCCTAGGTGCGATCCCACTTCTTAACTGACACGGAACCTTCACACTGTTATAGAAGTGTCATTATGTGGCGGTAGGGCCTTTCCGAACATGGGTACCCTAGATAGAACCCCTTTTGGCATTCTGGTGCCCATGCTGTTGTTTTTCTTTAGGATTGGGAGTCCTTTGTAGTTATGCCATGACGTTGCGATAAAGACTCATACTCTACTTTGTCTTATGCTGGCCATCTCCCATAAGGAATCCCCCGTTTATGTCAAGTTGTGATTGCATTGCATCATCCTGCTTTTCGCTTGAGCCTTGTGCCAGCTCCCGCTTACTCTGCTATTAGCCTGGTGCCTGAGCACTTCCCTGTCAATCCCTGCAGATCTTACATTTTCCCTCCACAATTTGATGACCTTTTTACCCTAAGGGAACATCCCCCCCGAGTCTCCACATACTACACATGCTTCCTTGCATTGATCATAGGTATGTTCCATTGCTTGGAACTAGTCTGCTCTCTATTTGACACTCGTTCCCTCACTTGTTGTAGTATAAGCAATTTTATTCTTTTTCAATCTTTCTAAAATATGAAAAAGACCAAAAAACAAATATTTCAAAAAGCCGGACGGGATTATGGTTACTACTTCTAGTTGGCAGCTGTTGTGTCACCTTTGAACATAGCATTCATTCCACTCCATACATTATGAGTCGGGACTATAGTTGGACCTTCGGAGTTGTACTTGTTTCTCGGTTTACTCCACTGATTGGTTAAGATTCCAGTCATTGTGGAGCCCTTTGTGGTGCCTCCTACATCACACGGTCTATATCGAGTCTATGCTTCCTGAGTCTATCCATCTGCTCATGCTCTTGTTCAAAGGAAGTCCCGAAACCAGAGTCGGCCACTCCTCAGATCTCTTGGCTATCACATGTCGGCCATCCTTATTGAGTCAGTATGTTTCACCTGAGTTCTTCCAAATCTTTCAACATAGCTGGTACCTCGTGCTGGTTGATGGGGGATGCCTTAATGCCCTCCTTCCAACCAGTCTCGTTCCGTCGACTTCAACCCATTTATTCTGGAACTTGAGGCTTAGAGTTCAGTTGAGTACCTTGAGGCTTGCAGTCATTAGTGGCAGGTTCTCTCGCCATCGACAATTTTGGGAATACATCAATGTCCCCTAATCGATGGATTCATCCTAGTGTTCGACTTCAACACATCTATTCACACTTCGATGATTGTACTCTGTGCCTTGATTCTCATTTTCATTATTGGTGGGTCATCTCGTGTCCGTTAATGGTATACGTCATTGATCGGTAATCAGACGATGTCACATTAGGTTCGACCTCAACTCCTTTATTCACTTGATGGGACTTGCACCGTCGAAGACTTGTGTAGAAGACCGCAGGCAATAGTGGCATTCAATATGCTACTTATGATTATGACTTTACATCTGAGATATCACCTCTCAGATATCAGCAGTTTGTACCTCCAGTTTACACCAGTTGTTTCCTTTTCAGCAGGAAACCATATCTTACTGCAGAGGGATCATGCCTATGATCACTTACGACATGTATTTACTATGTACTGCCTATTCATGGCCATTGTATCAGATTGTTGTACTACCGACATGTATTTAGGGATACTATTGTATTATGACGAGTGAGATGCTCCTTCCACTTGTGTCTCCATCACTCCATTTTTGAGATTTATAATGTATTTCGGCCATTGTAGCATCAGTCTCTGACCTCACACATTAGGGGGCATTTGTTACAACGTAATTTTCCACCTTGTGAGCATCAGCATTCTTTGGTATGCAGGATCCTTTTTACTAACTTAGATCCACTTTATATCCTTCAGACACTATTTTGCCCCATTTTTCCCTTGTACGCTTGCTGCATCATTATAGTGGGCGTACCCACGAGTTGCATCACTATAGCCCGCGGGTAGCATGTAAAATGGTAAAAATCACTAGTTTATTACTTTTTACTCCCAAAAAGTGGTCATAGGGTGACATTTGGCCCTCCATTTTCCCCAAAACGCTTCGATGTGTCCTTTCACTTACCTTTGGGAGGACTATATATTGAGCACATATGGCTTATGGACAGGAGGAAAAAAGAAGAGCAAGATAACTCTTGTGGATTTTTGCCCTATCTTGAGTCTACACTCATTGATCCTTGTAGTTGTGAACACTTTATGTTCACCTTCCAAACTCCTATCATAGTTTGAGTTTGCCATTCCATGGAGGATTGAAGTGGTGGAGGCACAAGTGGATTGACCCAGATCTTGGTTTAGATTGGTTGCTGGCAAGAGGTCGTATCACATTGTACTTCTTGTTGTTTATTAATAGAAATACTCATATTCTTGTCCATTAATGTTGTGAATGTTGTTTATACTACATTGGGTTGCATTTACTTATAATATCGTGGACCATTGCTATTGATGATGTTAATGTCGTTTATATATTATATATACTTGTTATGTATTGGTTGTCAAGACTAATTTGCAGATTCAAGTGCATGGATTGAAAGCTCCAACAGGGATCTACATCAAACGTTTGGATCGAGGTTGGTTATATTCTTCATGATCTTAGCATTGTCATTTATATATCATAGTACTGAGAATTGAGTTAATTTCTAGTAGTTAGCTGTCTGTTGTGGTCTACACCAAGCCATAGTGAGTTTTCTCCAACATAGCTGAAAGAGAAACTGGGGCATCAATTGTGCGAGAAGGAGCATCTGCCACCAAATTGTCTTGACCCTTCTTGTAAGTGATCTCATTGGAATAACTGAGGAGTTGGCGAATCCATTTCAGTTGTGCGGGTGAGGAGACCCGTTGTTCCAGGAAATATTTCAAACTCTGGTGAGCAGTCGTGATGCAGAAAGAATTCCCTAATAAGTATGGTTTCCACGTCTATACTGCATGAAAAATAGCCAGCATTTCCTTTGCAGATGTAGAGGCGACTAAATTCTTACCGGAAAGGTCTCGTGAAGGCGGCAATCCCACTGGTTCAACAAAGGCACCGGCATATCTATCCAAAATTGGTTGGAGATCCAAGGGAATAGTGGAGACCATTGATGGGTGCATCTAAATGGAATGGAGCTGAGCAATGACACCATGTGAATTCTCCTTAAGGATTTTTTCCATGTGATGTGAACTGATGATGCGGAGAGACCCTGGTTGTAAGCCTGTAAATTTTTGTTTTTGCCCATTGATTGAAAATTGCATCCAAAGTTCAGCAAAATCCCATAAGATGGGTCCAAGTGTGTGTAACCATTGAACACCCAAAACCACATCACATCCTCCTAAGGCCAAGGCAAACATGTCAGAATGCAAGTTATAATCTTCCATAGAGATATGCACACTGTGACACTTCCCCTTGCAAAGTAAGGTGCCCCCATTGGCAACCATGACTTCAAAGTTGGAGCAAGGATGGATAAAACAATCAACATTTTTGGCAATCCGAGGGTCAATGAAGTTATGAGTACTACCAGAATCAATGAGTATGGTAAGAGGGAGCTTCTTGAAGTAACCCCCGACCTGCATTGTTTAGGGGGTGGTGATTCCGTTTAAAGCATGGAGAGATATCTCTGGGTGGTCTTCCTGAGATGAAGGGTCAATAGGCGGCTCCTGAATGTCGACCTGATCATCCATTGTATCTCGAGCTTCTTCACCAATTTCAGAGGTAGGCGGAGAATCCACATCCAAGAGATAGAGCTTTTGTTGAACACATCTATGTCCCCGAGTGAATTTCTCATCACAATTATAACAAAGCCCTTTTTCTCTGCGTGCCTGCATCTCTGTTTCATACAAATGCTTGATAGGAGTTGGTCGAGGATCTGGCGGGATGGGAGGTCGTTGAGAACCCATATTTCGGAAGGGAACAATAGTGGGTTTGGAGCGTTGTTGGGCTGCAATCTTATCTTCTACCAACTTAGCCAACCCCAAGGATTCCATTATTGTGTTGGGACATAAAATTTTAACCTCTGAGCGGATTTCATCCTTAAGACCACTAATAAAACAACTCCTGTAGAATTCATGAGCCAATCCTTCTGTGTGATTGGCTAGTTTCTCAAATTATGTCTGATACTCTCTCACAGTGCTAATTTGGTGAAGTTTAGTGAGGGCTCCTGTGAAGTCATCAAAACCACTAGGACCAAATCGTTGCAAAAGGAGCTAGCAAAAATCTGGCCATTTTGGTTCTTCATGAGCCTTGATGTACCAACGGTACCATTGAAGAGCTTCGTGTTCCAAATGAAAGGATGCAAGTGGAACTTTGGTGACATCAAAAGTATTATGCAGACTGAAATATTGTTCTGCATGATAGATCCAGCCAGTCGGATCAGTACCATTGAAGCGAGGAAAATCAAGCTTCAGACCACAGAAATTGCTGGAAGAAGAGAACCCATTGTTTGATGAATACTCGGACTGTCATTTGTTGTTCATGGCTGAATGCTCAAGATGGAGGCCAACAAATTTTCCATTCAGATCCTGGAGTTTGGTTTGGATGGCTGGAAGTGCTTCCTCCATGGTTTTTTCTCTTGTGTGGGTGACAACCATAACCAGAAGTTTTTTTTTGGAATTGGTAGAAATACATAAACAAAAGCTTATTTAGTAAAGGGAAATTTGGATTTGGGAAAAACTCTGATGGGTAATTGGGGTATGACTAGGTTTTGGACACTTTCAAATGGAGAGGGAAGCAGAAAATGAGGATTTCAAAAGCGGGATGAAAGAATGGGAAAATTTGTTAGAGAGAGACAAAGAAGCATAAATAGGGAATGAACATGGTGGCAAAATTTGAAGGCGATTGGGTGAAAATGAAAAAAGTTATGGAAAACCCTGAAAATAGACAAATGTGAGATTTCTGGCTTTCGGAAGTGGAATTTGGGATAGGATCCTCAGGAATGAAAGATGCAGAATGGGATGACAGGGGTGTCAGGAAAGTTTCAAGGGAAACAAAGTGAAAACAAGGGAGATATGGCGAAAAACCAGTTTTTTTTTTTCCAGAATGGATCTACTACGGTGCATAAGGGCTCGGAAACAGATGGATCTACAACGGCACGGAAGGGATCGGAAATAGATGGATTTGAAATGGTGCGGAAGGGATCGGCAATAGATGGATCTGAAATGGTGCGGAAGTGATCGGCAACAGTTTTTGACAAAGGAAATATGCGATTTATCAGCTGAAAATAGATATGGACCCCGTATGCTCGGCTTCCTAACGGTTCATGAGAATCACTTGGCCACCAATGTTGTCTGACGGCTTGCGTATTGGGGCAGTACGCCTCACTCCATGGCTCAAGTAAAACTGATAACCGCTTTGCCACAAACGAAAGCTCTTGGTTTACCTCACGGGTGGGAACTAATCAATCAGGTAGGGGTTGTTTCCCTTTTCGCTGGCAGGTCCTGTCAATGGGCCAACTACTTTGATGTTACTGTGGTACTCCTCACAATGAGTTTTAGGGCTTATGCCCAAGTTCTTCCCACACTTAAGCAGATAGGGATTATTCCCAGATCCGAACTTGTAACAGATGCAAAAAAAAATGGCAGAAATTTCACCCAATGAGCCCAAGAACGTGCTATGATACCATATGTGAAGAACCTGCAACAATTAATTAATGAAAATACATGAGATAGCATAAATAACAAAACTCAGAATCACTTTTATTGATCGCAGGCCACTTCGAGGGGGAAACCTCCTTTGAGCAAGCTCAATACAAATAACTTCACGGTACCTTCATTGGCCTCAATAGACATTAATATACTAAGTCTAGGCATCAATACTATGGGTCAAAACCCTGGGCCAATACAAACTATGGGTCAACAATTACTACGGGCGACTTACAAAGCATATGCGCCCAACAACAATAACACAAACTATGGATCAACAAATACTACGGGACATCTTACAAAGCATATGCATCCAACAACAATATACTAACAAAGTAAAGACATGGTTCCTAATAGTAGTGCCTTGTGAAGCATGCAATTCATCCATGGCAAGGCTTGTATCATCCTTTAGAGAATGATCAAACTACATTTAAGTATAGAGAAAATTGATTCAGTTGTCCACCTTGATTTCATCTTCTCATTGTCTTAAGGCATTAAGTTGACTTTGAATTTCATTCCAAATGCTTTGGGACATCTTATTTTCATTTGTAGGACAAGATTTATTTACCCTTTGGATAGAGATGATTTTCTCATCATTAGGGACCACGATAACTTTGAGATATGTTATAATTCCTCCTAACTTTGTTGAATTCCTTTATGGCCACACTTAAGATTACTCACAATATAAGGCTAGCAGGAGCATAAGTCCATCTCTCCCTTTAGAAACTATTGGACTAAGAAAGGGAAACAATCAAGGGATTCACCTAGTAAGAATGGTAGGAAATTGAAAAGTGTAGGATTTTTTATCTTCTAATGTTGCGAAGTGGAACCAAACGAATTAAATTTCCTTGAGATCCTTCAAATCTCTCGATAAGTATCATATCGCCAAGTTTGGAAGGCTTCGTTAAACCCTACTAAGAACTACTGGAGGGATGCACCAAAGACTTTGGAATTTAATTTATTAATGTTGAAAATATCTCATTATCATTACATTGACAATAAGCATTGTGATATTGGATAGGAGAATAATTATTTTTAATTTTGAAGTTTGTATTACTCTTTCAAGTAATCTCCTTGAGGAATTATGAATAAAAGGTGTAAATCATTTTCTCATAACCATGGTTTCATGCTCCCACCCTACCTAGGTGAAGCTCCTAGGCATGCCACTTGAAATTTGGAGCCCTAAGATTTTCTCTCTCACTGGAGCGACCCTAGGTGAATTCCTTCCTGCTGATGATAGCTTTGAGGTTATAGGAGATATGGAAGTTGCAAAGATAATTGTTGACCTTGATATCAGGGATGGTCTATCGGATAAGATAAACATTTCTAAAGGGCCTTTTACAATAGTCCAAGAGCTATAATATATTGGGCTTCCATTCTGATGTAATTGGTCCCACACTTATGGCCGCCTTCTTCAGGTCTACTCACTACCTTTTGTATGCAACTATTGGAGAACTCAGAAGGATCTTATGCCGAACCTGGACGAAATGCCCACCCATGCAGAAGACTCGGACGCTTAGCCTTCGGATCATAGATCAGACATGAAGGACATGTCTCCTCTAGGAAAGCCTCTTACACCTACTTTGGCCTGTATTAATGTATCCTCTTTGTCAACGGATAAGGATTCACTATTGAAGCTCTTGATGGATTCACATGAACTTGAGGTTGATATGCCTAAGGCCAATGGTACTGCTCAGACTTGTGAGAATCTTGCTTTGGCGTTGGTTACCTGTCCACTGACATCTAATATTCTTAATGTCTAGGATGGTATCTATTCATCGGATGCAAGCTTATCTGACACATAAGATGGTGTTTTTGAGGTTGAGCGGGGTTTGAGCCATCTTCTGCTTTGGACACCCCTATTTTCATGGTGGGTAAGCTAAACTATGATTCCTCAGCTTTCTCAGTTTCATTGCTTCTTTCTCCTCCTCCCCTCCTTTATCCATATAAGCCAGTTGATGTTCCTCTCTTTCATCCTAGCCTATTTACAGCTCCCTTTTCTCTTGGTCCACACTCCCCCTCAACCCTTTTGGAATTATCTCCTCCTGTGATATACCCTTCTCCTTTGATGTCTCTCGCGAATTCATCATATGATTCACCCATACATGCGTCCTCTTCCATTATAGGTGGTAAACCTTCCCACACTCGGTCAAAATTACTTCTAGGAAGGAAACCACCTCTCCTAGGTATCATTTCAAACCATGCTCAACACTGAAGAAGGGTGACCCCTCTCCTGTTGTCAAAGGACTTTTCAGTATCTCACCTAGAATTCCTAATCATTTAATAGGTCGTAACACTGTCATGGCGACAACTAGATCCCAAGCCTTACTAGATTTCAAAGGAAAAAGGCAATGCACCATCAAGGGGGACTTTGCACGCATCCCCATGAAGCGAGTTCACTAATGATGAGTCTTTCTATGAATGTGAGGGGTTTGGTCCAAGCCCCCCAAAAGTTGGCCCTGAAAAGGATTGTATTTTTGTACAATCCAGACATTCTCTTACTACAAGAAACTCTTGCAGCAAATGACTCTATTGTAAATTATTTAAGGAATTACCTACCTGGTTGGAATTTCATATCCTTGATGCTTTGGGTTAGTCAAGTTCACGGGGGGTTCACTAGCGAGGAAATATCATATCACGTCCATTCATATTGGGGGTTTGAATACTCTTAAAAACCTCAAAAATATATTGCTTTGTATTAAGGAGTCAAGGAGGGTTTTTAATTTGACATAGTAATATGAATATTGGAGGTTATTTTATTTGGGTGGGATGACGAATAACCTCCAAATCGTGGGATGTATTCATACCTCCAAATCATGGGCTCAATTCATACCCACCTAAAACTTATGGAACCTCCATTTTTATTTGATATTTCTTATAATGATCCTACGTTTTGCATAAATATGATAATAATGTACCAATGATAATATCGATGGAAGTCTCTTTGGAGTACTAGTCTTGAGCAATCCTCATTTAATAACTTATTTAGGCTTGGTTTGAATTGATGTTATATTGTTTTTCATCTTTAAGTTAAGATATGTAGCTAATTGGGAGTTCGAGAGTTGAACAATTGTATTGTATTTTTTGTAGAAATTCGAGTAAAAGATCTAAATATTCATTTTTTAGGTTGGGGTTTATGTGGGTATTGAGATTAAATCAAACCTTTCTCCATGAAAACCAAGAAAAGTGAGACCAATATTTCTTGGCTCACTGGAACCAAGATGTTTGTTTTGATAGGAAGGTGGGGGAGTCCATCCATGAAAGGGTTTCAATTTTACATTTTTATGGAGTTTAATTTTTAAGCTTATAGAAAACATGAGCTCTATATGGATATAATTGTATTTACATAATCTAAAATTGGTAGATTGGCAGGCTATGGTGTGAAACATTTTCAATTCTCATCTTTTCTAAGAATTGCACTAACTAGTGGACTATCATTCTTTTACATTCTGTGTTATGTTGATCTCTTCACTGGGTTTCCTTTTACACATTTTTCCTTCCCCAGTACTATTTCGTTGGGTCTTCCACTATCCAATGCTACAGATTGATCAGTCGCCCTTGCAATCCTGGTGGGATCATTATTATCATTATGCTATTATTTTATTTAGCATATTGTTTGCTTATACTAATATGTGTTATGGCTTATGTTTGTTACAACTTGATAATATGATATAAATGGGGTATTAAAAATGGGTTGATAAAAATGGATACCTACAATATATGGTGAAATTAGGGGTTTTCTTAATTGGAAAGGAATATTGGAAGGGGAGTTCAACAATACAATTTTAGGAGGCATTTTCCAATATTGAGTGAAAATAGGGATTCTCTTTAATATTGTGCAAACGATCGTGCTATGTAACAAGTTCATTGAGTGAACCCCCCATGGTCAGGTCGTGTACTTACAGGATGTAAGACTCAAACTATTTCTGTCATTACTTGTTGGGGTATCTCCACAGGTCTGGGTACAATTCCAAAATCCAGATAATTGGGCTTAACATTCACTCTTCTAAACCTATTTGTGCCTCACTTACATAGAGAAGTATTTTGGGATAATTGTTTTATGTTGGTTTTCACCTTGAGAAAAAATTTATACTGGCCTGGAGATCTAAATTTATCTATTGGAGAGAGTGAGACCTAGGGTCAATTGGCACACAAAGACCCATTGTTTGAGTATTTTGTCAGGAAGTTGGAATATGTTGGCCTATTTGAACTCCCTCCAGTGGTGCTCAAACCCGCCTAGAGGAATAAGCAGGCAAGAGATCAAGCAATAGCTAAGAGACTAGATAGATATTTACTAAATTAAGGGCTACTGAACTTTGTTTATATATAAAACCAATGGATTGGCACCGATGGTGTTTCAAATCACTATCCAGTCTTCCTGGAAATTAGAGGGAAATTTTGCAAGCCTCCATCCCCCTTCAAATTCGATGCTATCTAACTTAAAGATGAATATTTCCATCAGATGGTCAAAAATATATGTACTCCTTTTGATCCTCGATCACAGTGCTCACCTGCAGTCCAATTCTTGAATAACCTCAAATGCTTAAAAGGTCATATGGTACCCTAGGCAGACCATTGTAAAAAATTCATAAGTAAGGTCCTGTTAGATCTAGAAGCCTGGTTGGACTCTCTTAACTCCATCTCTGTTGATCACTTCATTTCAGAACACAAAGTACATATGATGGAACTAGAGCATAAAAGAAGGAAGTATCTACTAGACGAAAAAGCAGGTCTTTGCCTTAAAAGCAGAGCTATCTGGTTCAATAATGGCGATAGTAATTTGAAGTTTTTTCATAACTACACTAAGAACAGGGAACATATAAATTCAATCTGGGAGATTGATGATGAATATGGGCAACAAGTCACCGGTTTCAATGATATTGCCAATGTCGGGGTGAGTTACTTCTCAGACCTGTATAAGGAGGAATAGGCAGTATCTTTAGCTCCTATGATTAAGAATATAGCTCTGTATCCATCCTATATCTTAGAAGAGCAGAATGCATCCCTCAGGGACCCAATCACAAAAGAGGAGTTATTGGAAGCCATGTCCATTATGCACAAGGATAAGATCCTTAGGATATACAGATGACCTGTCAAATTTTATTTGGGTACCTTTGAGCATATTAGTACAAACCTTCTTCAAGTGATATAAGAATCCATACAGAAAGGAGCAATACTGGTAGCCTTCAATACAACTTTTCTTACTCTCATTCTGAATACAGACAAGGTGAAAAGAATGGAGGACCTATGACCTATCTCTCTATGAAACTATGTCTATAAGCTTATCTCCAAAGTACTATCCAACAGGATTAGGGGTATCCTATAAAAAACTATCTTACTTGAACAATTTTCCTTTTTGGAGGGTCGCCAAATACATGGCACCATTGGTATTGCTCAATAAGTACTGCATTTAGCATAGACTAATCGCTAGGGTCAACTTGTCAAAAGCATATGATAGGGCCAGCTAGACCTATCCCAGATTGATACTATTGCAGATAGGTTTTGAACTGCAAATGATCAACTAGATCTTATCTTGTGTTCTATTAGTTAGTCTTGCGGTCCTCATCAATGGTTGGGCTTACAAGTTCTTTAGACCAGGTAGAAGCCTTAGAAAAGGTTGTTCTTTGGAACCTTTACTCTTTCTTATGGTCATGGAAGGCCTCATCAGGTTAATAACAAATGTTATAACCAATGGATCACTCAAAGGATTCATTTTTGGTGTTTATGTGGCCATCATGCACCTTCTTTTCGTGGACAACATATTACTTTTCTCATATGGCAACAAAAGGGAGATTAATAAGATGAAAGTACTTCTAGCTCTTTTCTCACAAGCTATAGGTATGCTTTGTAATTCTCACAAGTCTACCCCATTGTTTCTCAATATTCAATATGAGACAATAGACTGGATTTCTTCCCAACTTAATAAGATATTACCCAGCCCAAAATGTATCCTAAATAAGAAAAAACGTGAATATTACAGAAATATTTCGTATTGTGGGAATAACGTTTTGCTCGTAACTTGGAATTGGGTGGACTTTCGACCGTTGGAAAGCTCTTGAAATTCTCTACAACTTTTATGTTTTGAGTTTTCCCTAATTCCTTGTCGTTTGTCTGGTCCGGGCATTTTAGTAAAAAAGCATCTTTTGAAAGATGTATTTTTACTAAAATGCCCGCATCGGACAAACAGTAAGGAATAAGAGAAAATTCAAAACATCAAAGTTGTATATAATTTCAAGAGCTTTCAAACGGTCTAAATTCCTCCCAATTCCGAGTTACGAGAAACAATTTATGCCCAAAATACGAAATATTCCTGGAATATTCATGTTTTTTCTTAAATATGACACATCTTAGTGTTGGGTAGAATGTTATTGAATTTGATTTTGAAATAGTTGACACTTCCATTGGATTAAATTATCTTGGTTTTGTTATCAAACCAAATGACTATAACTGTAAAGACTAGGTGTGTCTCATGATAGATAGAATTGAAGGTAAGTTGAATCTTTGGTGCAATAAATGGATGTCAAAAGCTAGAAGACTGATTCTAATTAAGTCTAACTTAGAAGGTATTATGATGTATTGGGCCACATTTTCCCATGTACCCACTAGTGTCCTTGATTATATTAGGAAACTCTGCTTTAATTTCCTATGGAGCAATAAGCACCTTGGCAGATCCTTCCATTGGATCTCTTGGACCAGACTTATATTTCCAAAAAGGCTTGGAAGATGGGAACTCAAGCACCATTAGTGCTTCTCAAAAGCATTAGTATCTAAATGGATATGGCGACTGGTACAAGGTATCGAGCTCTACGTCAAAGTCATACACAATAAGTATATGCAACCTCTGATTGTTTTGGAATGGATCAGATCTTATCCAAAATTGTCCATGAAGTATCGATTATGTGGAAGGCATTGATATCAACATTCGACCTTATTGGTGATTGGATAGTGTGGAGAGCTAGAAATGGTAGATCAATCAAGCTGGGGATTGATCCCTGGATAGGCTTCTCTTCTATGTTCATATTGCCTATGGAGATGACCAGCGCACTTATTGATATGGGATATGTTTTTTCATCTCATTTACAAGACTTAAACAATTCCACTGTGAATCAACATGAATGGCTCCCAGCTGACCAATCGGGATTTGCGAATGATCATAAAGATAAGTGGGATTGTTTTATTAAGGATTTAAAACGTTTTCATATACACCTTGCAGATGAGCCAAATCAATTAAACTGGGCCAAAAACGATTATGTAGGCTCATATCTCCCAAAAATTGGCTACCAGATCCTTAGAGAGGCATAAGACCAGAGTGCACCTCCTTGGTGGAATTCGGTGATATGGAAATTCAACTGTCCATTAAAGAATAAACTCTTTCTGTGGCTCATTCTGAATGGAAAAATAACAGTATGGAACCATATCAGGAGATTCATGGGTCACGAACCTAGTATATTCTCTTTATGTAGTATGGTTGAGGACACTATCGAGAATATTTTTATTACCTTCCCATACATTATATAAATGTGGAGTTTTTCCATCAAGTTCATATGTATTAGTTTTACTTGGCATGGTGAGTATTTTGCTGAAGCTCTCTGGTCTTCGCTTATCAATCCTGCATTCTCTGAATATAGAGCTCTACTCATGCTATTGATTTTTGGGGCATGG
The DNA here is from genome assembly GCA_027924585.1 of Larix kaempferi. NCBI lineage: Eukaryota > Viridiplantae > Streptophyta > Pinopsida > Pinales > Pinaceae > Larix > Larix kaempferi. Next base: position 23,537,224 of record BSBM01001022.1, read on the forward strand.
CTTACACGCAATAAACTGATCTTTCATAACTTATCTATCCCTCCATATGCCTATGCATCCAAGAGCCTCGCCACACTGGAGCATTTTCCTCAGACTCAACTTGCTTCTCTCAAGAAGATGATTTTTTTGGACATTGGTGACAGGAGCAAGCCTTGATGTTGCTTTGATGGAGTTGCAGAAGGTTGAACCAACATTGGAGGACTTGGAGGTATCCTTTATCTTTCTGATTGTCATTGGTACAATCTTTCTGCAAACATTGGAGTCGCAACTAACAATAGAGTTGAATTGATGGATGTACACAAAATCATCAAACCGGCCTACTTACTTGGTGTGAAGGCTCTCAAATTCTATGGTGACTCCCTTCTAGTCATTGAATGGCTATCGACCAGAAAAACTCCCAATAATATTTATCTTAGGTCACTTTATGATGTTATTTTGCAGAATTCTTGTACTCTTTGATGAGATTAATTTCCATCATATTTATAGGGAGCAAAATACTGAGGCTGACACTCTATATAAGCACGCTCTACAACTACTTTCTAGTTGCGCACAAGTTTGGGAAACCAACAAAGACACCATCAAGGAATATGATCCGGGGCCAAGCTTTTATAACTAATAATCCCATGTTTAATGGGCCAATAAGACTATTGTTGGATGTGATAACTACTCTATTTTGTGCAAATAACTTGTAGACACATGTAAAATTTTTGTATACATAATATGGAATATGGGAAGAAATATCATGTAGTTAAGCAGATGGGCCTGAAGTGGCAGTCAATAGGAGTTTAAATGTATGGCTTTAATGCCTATAAACAATATGATTCGATTTTAATAAAATTTGAGCTGTGATTTTTTTTCTTTGGAAAAAAAAATTAACCATGGTTTCATGCTAGTGTAAAGAGTGTCTTCTATTATTTCAACTTCGAAAACCCTCTCCTCTGTTGCTCCAACATTTTCTTTTTCATTTGTTGAACCATTATGACATGATGCAATACATGGTTAAAAAAGATGCTTCGAAGGAAAGAGCAAATAAAGTGGACTCTATATAAAATTTATGTTAAATACGAAGTAAAATTTGCAAGTATTACATACATGAGAGAAAAAATAATAATAAGTTAAAGGAGACTTACAAAACATATTATCGAAATTATTTGAAAATTAAAAGCAAATCATATCACATTAACTCAATAATCCATACCCTAAACCATGTTTTACAATTTGTTTATAAATTATATAATATTTAGTAAAGAAAATATAATTTTTTTATTTAAACGAATTATATATATATATATATATAGGGTTAATGAGAAGACATAAATTACTCCAAATAATAATATAATAAATTATTTTTTGGTTACAAATTTTTAACATATTTTTAAAAAATGGTGGTTCCTTCGGGATATATGTCAACACCTACTATTCCAGAGAATCAAGATATGGTTTGAATTACATAATCCAATTATTCATTAAATAGGGTTCAACAAGAGCATCATGTCACTTACAAGAATTGAACCTAGGTTGGGGGTAACAATCACTTCTCCCAACCACCTAAGCTACTTCCAATGGACATAACAAACTCTTAACATATATGATAACCACTCATAACACTTATAATCATGATACTAATTAGACCTATAATTATTAATTAAGTGACCATTGCATGTTCTTTGAAAATAATATCTTAACCTCAATTTATTGGTAGATTAATAATGAATGAATAGATTTTATTATATATAAAATTAACTTGTTAAGAGAAATATAAAATAAACGAGAGGAATGGTTGCAAAGCTACATATCCCTGCTCTTACATATGATGCATGATGTTGTTTTTTATTTTTTAAAATAATAATTAAAAAAACTAACAAATAAATTGACAGCCATTTTTTTCTATATGTAAAAAAAGAAAAACAAATTGAAATTTCTTTTGCCAGGGTCGGCATTGGCACGCAAGAATAGTTGTTAGGCCCATGCTCAGATAATGGATTCACCTAATCCTCTACTTCCGCATTATGGAAATATTATTGCCATCTGACTTGTAAATTGCTTGTAATTATTTATGATTGGTATAATTGCAGGTTATGGGAGAATGCAGGGCATCTACCTCTCTGTGGGTTCACTCCTAATTTTTTATATATTAGGTTCACTATAGACTATGAATTCATTTACCTTAATCACCCAGTGATTTACCTTGGAAGAAAATATCTATGTTTAAAATATTGAGTCTGATCCATTATTCTTTTGGATTTTTATTGTATCTTGAATTTGAATACGACGTTTCGAGCATAAACCCTGCTCATCTTCCTATGAATTTGGAGATCCAATATATGTTCAAAATCCCATACTTATTTTAGTTTCCTTCTTGTAATTAGCTATGTCTCCAACCCTGTAACTTAGGTAACAAATGGACCTTGATGGACCCCGTAGCATTCTTGTCATCTATGTTTAAAAGGTTAATTTTTTTTATTTCCTTCAACGATAATCCCGGGAAAGTTCTTTGTTTAAAAGTAAAACAACTTTGAAACTATGAAATTGAAGACCGGTTCTAAGATCTCCCTCTCTATTGATTTAATTCATTAAATCCAATTCCTTGAATGTGTTTTATTGTAATTGGGAACATAGTAGTTTAAATACTCTATATAAACTATTAAATATGGTTTGAAAAAATGAGAAATAATGGTTTTTTTTTTTCAGCAGAAAAAATCATACTTTTTCTATTCAGTATGAATCAAAAGTACATGTCGGATCTTCATGATCGTCTCAAAGACTATCCAATACACAAAATAGTATATATGTTCAGATCAAGGATTCCTGATCTTAACTAGCCAACTTTTCTTACAAAAATACTTCCCCAAAATAAAAGTAGTAGCTACCAGGCCTATACCGAGCAAGAAGAAAAAAGACTAATCAAGCAAAAATATAATGAGTTCCAGCATCAATCAAAGTGTTTTCCCGATATTCCTCCCAGAAGAGGATCCCTTCTTTCCCAGCTAGAGCAAGTTTTGAAAGACTATCTGCTTCAGTATTTTGTTCTCTAAAAATATGTTTAAACCTAATCAAGTGAAAAGTATTAAAAAGTGCCTTTAATCTATAGCACCAAGGACTTAGCTTCAAAACATTCAGATTGAAATTTCCTTGAGCCCATTTGATTGTCACCCTGGAGTCTCCAAAACACATCAAATTATCAATACCAAACCATGAAGCCATATTGCATAGCAGCCAAAGTGCTAAAACCTCAGCTTTCATATTTTTTCCCACACCACAGTTTAACTTAAAAGTAAACCTATGATATATATTTAAATGTAAAACTACTCCAACTGCGCATAATCCATCTTTAGCAGCTCCATCACAAAAGCCTATAGCTGTATAGAACTGTTGCATTATCTTAGGAATCCTTGGTGTCTTTTCAATAACTTCAACAATGCTAAGCTCTTTGATCAACTTTAAAATATGATGACAAACATAATCATAATACTGAAGGTCATCTTTGAAAATACATATATTTCGTACATATACCAGATTTTCCAAGAGATGATACCTGGAACAAATTTTAATTTTTTACAATATTTATGCCACTGGTAGCAATTCTGATCAAAAGATGTGGAATCCCATTTCTGAGTAATATTTAGGGTTGATCGAACCTTGTTCCATATATCAGAAGTGTATTTACACCTCACCAAGATGTGATGAGTAGTCCCCGAATCCAATTTGCATAGATAAAAAATGCTTGGCCCATGCCATCCCCTTTTAACAACATTGTCCCAATTTTTTAAACAATTATGCAATGCAAACCACATAAAACATTTCATTTTTAAAGGGATCTTCCATTTCCATAGCACCTTAAACCACCATTTTTCCACAATAGAACTATTATCTCGAACTAGAGCAAGATAAGTTGACTTTGCAGTAATAGTGCCAGATTCAGGATTTGAAAGGCAGATAATAGTGTCCTCTTCCCCATTCATTTTGCATCATGAAGAGTTAAGTCTAGAGATATAGTCCTCCCATTCTAAGGCCAGATCACCGCTTATACCCAAGTCTTTTGCATTGTACCAGTAATAAATTTCCTGATTGATGTCGAAAGGTTTTCTAATCATGTTAAGACTATTATATCCAATATCTGTGAGGTATTCTACAAGTATTGTAGACAACTGAAAATCTCCCTCCAAGCCGAGGATAGGATTGATACCCACCATCACATCTTTCCCATTGCCGACTTTCCAAGAAATTTCTTTCCAAAACCACTGATAGATTTTGAGGAAACCTTTCCAAACTAGTGAAGCATTTTTATATCTTTTCTTTGGGCCTCATATCCACAGAATGATATTCTGTTTTATATATTTACTCCTTAAAACAGAGGCTCATAATTTTTTACCAAAGATACCCCTCCAAAAGCTCTTAAGTCTTAATGCTGTGTTGAACCATAAAATATTTTTTATCCCCCATCCCCCCCATAACTTGGGTTTAATGATAAATTTGTATGTTAAATTATCTTTAAAAATGTATATTTTAATAAAATGTTTTATATAAATAATTTTTAAAATTAAAGTTAATTCCAATACATATTAATAACCATTGCTGCTTTTGGGGATTACTCAACCTCGACATATTCAACCAGGCTCTTGGGACAAAAATTTCATGGTGGGCATTAACTAATGATGGGTTTTGGAGCATTGTGGTAAGAACCAAGTATTTAAGAACTATTGCATCTCTTCTCTGGATTATAAATCCTTCCTTTCACTACAGGAATGCCTAATTAATATGGAGAAGCATCGTTCTAACTTTTCCATATATCAGTAAATTCTTAAGCTAGAAAGTTGGATGTGGCGATCGAGTTCATGTGGGTATTGACCCCATTGTTGGTGCTAGTAATTATTATGCTCTCTCTCCCACCTCTCTCCGTTGGTTTTAAAGCAGCTAAAGAACAAAAATATCATGGTCATGTCGTAAGCATATCATAGAGGGGACCACTACAGAAACCCACATTGGATATCGACTAATGAACTAGGTCTTGTGGATGCCAAAGCAGATGAATGGAACACTTTTATTAGGCATTTATCTTTATCAGGTATCGTGACTTATTAGTTTGGGACCATCCATAAGCAAATGGAAGTCTTACTGTAAAAAAGGTTTATGAATCGATATTAAAAAACCACTTGATTCCAGACTAGAATTGGTGGTATCGGAAGGTTTGGAGTTGGAGGATTCCAATGAAGATCAAATGCTTTACTTGGTTATGTTTACATAACAAAATACTTGGTCAAATCTGGTGAAAAGAGGCTTTAAAAGGCCAAATGTCTGAATAATGTGTATGAACAATGAGGAGGATATTCCTCATTTTTTTTATATTGCCTATTTTTCAGGTATATTTGGAATGAACTTAATTATTTATTGGGGTTCTTGGATGACTGGAATGGACTGAATCTTGATGACCGTCTCCTCAGATGGCTACAGAAAAAGACTAAATTTAAAATGTTACCCATCTTTATTATATGGGTGATATGGGATAGTAGGAATAAGAAACATTTTGAGGGTAGGGAGCCTTCCAGTTTCTACATCTGCAGAAAAAATTTATTTTTTCTAAATGAGTATCCATCACAGCTCCAGTCTACTTCTATGGGGATTATTAGAAACCCTGAGATTGATTTTGGGACAACTTGTGGCTTCTTTGATGGTGCGGCCAAAAGCGATAATTGTGGTGCTAGTATGATAATATGGATCAAATTGGATGAGAAAATTCAGATGAAGATGGGGGTTGGATTAGGCACAAACATGAAAGAAAAACTTTTAGCTCTGTGGGGGTTACTGTGGTTTGCCTCCAAAAGAGGGATTTTTAGCATCAATATCTTTGGAGACTCTAAAATTATTATTAATTGGGCTGCGAGCAAACATGACATACATGCCATTCATTTACTTCCATGGCTGCATCAAACATCTATGCCCATAAGTCTTTTGAGGAGATCTCATTTCAACACATCTACACACAGTACAGTTCTGAAGCTGATAGCCTTTCAAAAGAAGCGATTGGTCCATTAAATGGATCTATCATATATGAAGAATGGGTTGATGATATCTTATTTGATAATGACAATGTTAATGCCATTTAAGCTAATGTTTTGTATCTATTTTGTTTGGCCTGCATATTGTTCTTCCAACATAGATGCTTATGGTGCTGGCTGCAAATTAAAAGACCTACAGAGATATGATTTTTGTTTTTTTTTGTTATGTCTTAATAAGAAAAGATGATTGATTAAACATTAGAATAATCTTAACATTATATGGCCATATATTTGTAATTTTGAATTTTATATGAAAATAACAAGTTATTGGGCGCTATGGATTATACACCATACAAAAGCATTGCATTTAAAGTAAATGACCCATTCACGATATCATTGTTTACCTCAAAGAACTTTAACTTCCTTATTATTCTAAGCAGTGGACTGATATTTTGGAGTCTTTTTTCTTTAACCTTAATACACAGATCGAGAAATGTGCAGCTGAATGGTAGAGACTCGAGACTAATAATGCTAATTATCCTTGGGAATCTCTCGACATTTTAGCATTTGGCGACGTGGTGGTTAGCAACTCTCCATGCACCTTTGAAAACTATGTTGGTGGGACAAACCCTCGCTGCCCTGCTCGAGCTTCGACGCCCACGACATAATTCAATGCTCATGCACAACCAAATAGTACACTCGCGGAGGGTTTGGCTCTGCATTTCCAAGGCCCGGCTCTTCTTAGAAGATGGTCTCGAAATTACCTTGGAGTTTTAATGACGCTTATTCATCGATTACCTGGGACGGTGTGGTGCTATGCTCTCGTGCTCTAATTTCGTTTGCAAATAGCAGTCCCTTACAAGTTTAATCTTAAGCCATATTTTATCTTAATTATGGGAATTTCTTACGCAATGTGTGAGGAACAACTTTTCGTTGAGGTTTTATGTTTAGGTAAACTAAATATTTTCCTTCATATATGCGAACTTGTCCAAAGGTTCATAATTTCTCAATATTATTTTTCTTGACCCAGCATTATGGTTTGTGTTCAATGTAGAGGATAAATAATGAAAAGGGGATTCAAAATTCAACCAGTTCAGTCAACTATAATAATCAATGAAGCTTTGCGGGCCTAAGTGCATAAGAGCCTTAAGAGGTGTTCATCATCAAGGCATATTCGAAGATGGAAAAACAATGGTAACAAATATGACCATAGAATGTCTGTGAAAGGTATATAATCTTATTTTGTTTCTCTTTTAATCTTATTAAGTTTTTAACTGACATTTCTAATCTGACTCATGACTCAGTAATAAATATTGCAATTTTTTTATCTTCCAACAATAAATATTGGGATTTTTTGAATTTCCTTAAATATACAAGTAACAAGTAATAAATATGCAAGTACTGCATATCTCTGACCTACCAAGATTTTTTTGAACTTCATTAAATATGCAAGCAGCAAGTACTAAATATGCCACATATCTCCGACCTACTAAGATCATACCTTTCAACAATAAATATTGGAATTTACTAAGATCATACCTTTCAACAATACATATTGGAATTTTCTTGAATTTGAGTGTATCTTTCATCACTAAATTTTGGAATTCTACTTTGAATTTGTGTATTGGATTTGAATTTGTGTATTGGAGATGTTAGACCCTAAGATTTGGAATTTTTAGATTTGTGTTACATTTATTTTCATATTTTATTATAATAAATCATTATCAATGATTTATAAGTACATACATGGCAAATTTATGTTTTTTATTTTTATATTTTATTTGTAAATATGTTCATATTTCAATAATTTATTTGTATAACAGTAAAAAAAATATCAAATCTGTGTAGCTCATTAATCAGAAAATAAATTAATTTAATTTTAAAAATATATAATTTCTTTACTATATATAAAAAAATTTCCAAAAACTTTGGTTAACAGGAAAAAATTGAAATCATTTAAAATCAAAATAGTTATAACGACCGGTTGAGCTCTAAGGACTAATAATATATTAAATTAAAATCTGCATTACCTACCAAAGCATGAAAATGTTCTTCGAGAATGTTTATGACAAAACCCATTCCCAATCTTTTTGGATAACACTTGTTGAATTATCCCAATCTTTTTGGATATTGTGAATGAAAGGTTAAGTAACTCCCTTTAGTCTTCTTGGGTATTGTCAATGGAAGACTATGTAACTCCCTTTAATCTTCTTGGGTATTGTCAATGAAAGACTAGGTAATTCCCTCTAGAATATTTCCGTAGCCCCATCTACATGGTCAATAATAAGATTTTAATATGATTTATAACGTTTAAATTATGCTGGTCAATAATAAATTTTAATATGATTTATACCGTTTAAATTATGTTAGTTAATGTTGAAAATATTCACATTTGTTTGACCTTTTCGTGTCCGCGTGCATGCAAACATGCTATCAAACTTTTGCATTAGTTAATCATAACCCGTTTATCATATAATTAAAATTTATTGATAAATTAATATTTTTAAATTCTATATTTTATCATAAAGTAAAATATATGATATTTAGAGGTGTTCTATAATTCAGTATGCGGAAAAGTTATCCAATATGTTATTTTTAGGATTGGATTTGGCATTTATAGTTTGTTGGTGTTTATTCTTCTGAAGGTAATGGTATTGAGGTTATGTTGTATTATTACTAATAATAATATTGTTAAGTTCAAAGCTTTATTTCTAGGATTGCAAAAGGATTTAGAATTAAGTTGTAAACATCTGCAATATTTTGAAGATTTATACAGGAAAATAAAATGGTTTAAAAAGTATATATCTTAGTTAAGAAAACTTTTAGGAAGTATATTCAAGTTATAAATCAATTTATTGAATAATTTTTCTCATTTAGTCTAATTTATTTATGCAAAGAATTGAATCTAATAGTTGATCAAATTGGATGATTTTGTTGCTAATTCTAATATGTGATTTTCTAATGGTATGCTTAACTGTGATTTTATTTTTCTTTATCATCCTTGTGTTTTAGATACCAATGAATCTTCACATATTTTCGAGAATAATGAAGGTAATTGTCGTTTTCTAGCTAACCAACAAGATGATATGTCTAATTCTTCATATATAATAGATCTCAAGCACAATATCTATCATAAGGGTCCTCTACCATTAGAAAACATGTTTTCAACTAATGATGTTTCCAAGGATGCTAGTCAAAACCATTAACCTTTTAAATGAAAGATTTGTGAATTCATCCCAGAGAACATAGGTTCTATGTAACACTCCTGGTTTTAAATCCCCGGTTTTAATTGCACATGATGTAATTATTAAATTTAAATGTCCTAGAGGTCGGGACATAATCATATGTACATGAACAATTTATAATTAAAAATATAGTTGGTTATGTATGAGGTAGAACACTAAAAAGATTATGGAGAACTAGGAATTAACCAGTGGGAGAGTAAGGGGTATGTAGGTGGCCTAGGGGGTTAATGATATGAACCCATGGGGTCTTCACATAATGAAACTATGTCATAAACACATTTGGTCATGGGATATTAAAAGATACCTCTAATTTCACTAGATATTGGTAAATACCTACCAAAATATTTTTGTTGAGCCCCCTCCCATTATATATTTCCAATTAAAAAAACCCTCTTTTTACTAGATATCCCTTATTATATGAGATACCCCTTTTATACCACCCTAATACCTATAAAACCTCCAAACTCTATACTCACACCCCCCAATACCTACAATATATTGAACTTATTTTTCACAATTTAAAAAACCCCTTTATGAATGAATGTGATAAGATATTGTTCATCAAGGTGAAGCCCCCATGTATGACCCCAACATTAACTTTGACACCAAAGTGCCTTAACCTTAATCTTTGATAAAGTGTTAATAGAGTTTAATGGCATACTAAATAAATGTTTTAAACATAATTATACATTATTTGAATTACGTGAAATCATTAAGGGAAGGTAAGATGTCGGTATCTTGGAGAGACCATGTGGTCTTGGTGAGCCATGCAATAAACCATTGCATGCAAACAAGACATTTTCCCTAGCTCTTGGATTTATCCCTATTTTGACTTTTAAAAAAAGGATTATGACTCTGTTCCTGGCTGTATTACCTTGATGGTTCTTGAGGGTGGATTGTTCTTTGGTATTAACCCTTGGAAAAATTATGTTCAGGAGAAGAGGAATGGGGTACGAACTACCTGTGGAGGTTTTGAATCTTGTAAACCTGTAAAACTATGCCAATATTGCTCATTGATTGGTAGAGGTTGGGTACCTTACCTGCTAACAAATGACCAGTGAAAACATGAGTTATTTCCCTAGTGAATTCTTGGTTCTAGCTTGAGGGTGGAAGCCACATTGATAGAATAAGAGCGCAGTTTACCTATGGCTAGGTGGAGAGGGCTTCACAAGCAACCAATTGCCTGGTTCAAGCATTGTACATATAAGCATTGTTCAAGCATTATGGTGATAGTTTAACATATTGTCACGTCCCCCATTTTGACCCTTGTAATATTTTGAGCTATAATGTAAATAAAGTATGCATATTATGTATGATTCCTAGCGTGGAGCTCAAGGCCAAGGCCCCGCTAGTGAACGCTCGAACTTTAAGAGGCAAGTATTTGAAATTATGCTACCCATGTGCTAGAGCACCATGGGAATTGTAAATATGCATTTTAATATAAATGCCCACAACTAGCTATGCAATGCAACAAGAGATGGGGGCATGATATTACAAGGAATTGGGAGGAGGATATTCAAACCCTTGAGCCAATTGAGTCAAGCCAAGTGTCAATGAGAGAACCCATGAACCCTCAACTACCCATGTTGACTTTTGTACCCAATCATTGATTTCTCCCAAGAGTTGGTTGAGGTAGTTAATGCCTTGGGGAATGGGAGGTATGGCTGTCCAAATTCGAGTATGGGCAAGCCACCCTGCATGGAAAAACGTGTTTGGCTTCTTGGGCAAGAAAAGAGCCATGAATTGCTCCCCAAGCCATTACCCGTCAACAAGCTTTGCTCCCCCACGATTTTAGAGCTTGCTGGGCATTTCCCTCCATGAATTTCCGGTGTTTACCTTCGTTTTCCTAGCTGGGAAGGGCGTTTTTGTTATGGCTAGCAGTGGGGAAGAGAGGGGAAACGATTTGGGGTTTAATTGAGGCCGTTTTGGCCCACTGAATGCTCATACATCTGTGGGAGAAATCGGTTTTCTTCCTAGGGGTTGATTCCCTCTTCCCACAATCCGTTTTTGGTGTGCCCACGTTTTGGGGAAAAACCATAGACCCTATTCTGTGAATCCATGGTTGAATTGTGTATCCATGCCAGCTTTGAGCTACTGTGTGCAAGAGATTGTTGGGGTTGAGATGGGTATCCATTGCTTTGGTCGTGCAGGGTTTAAGAGTCCCAAGTTCCTTGTAGATATCATGCCCAGCTTGGGGGTGGTCTCTGAGTGTTGAAATAATATAGGCTGGGCAGACACCTACGGTTGGGAGGAACGTTGCAGCGACATAGCTAGTTGTTGGGACAGTATTACATCAAGATGAGTATTTTCTTATGTAATTACTTCTGCAAATGTGTTAATTTGTTGACTGTGTTAAATTGAATTACAGTCATGTAATATGTGTGTGGATGAGTTCATTTCCACTGTGCATCTTTGTTTGATTTCCATCTGCACACATATGTTTTATGGCTGTGAATCTAATGAATTGGTTGAGTTTTATGAAAAGCCCCATAGAACGGCATCAGGTTCTCTTCCTTGCATTGGGTCCAAGGGTGGGGACGTTACATTTGGTATCAGAGCTGCTGGTTGCAGCATTGGGTCTTCATGGGCTACCTATCACAGCTTGCAGGGGTAAGTATGCTTCCTACTCATTATAGACCATTAAGAAACATTTCAAACTTTCAAATTTTTGAAAATTTTTCTAAGTGTTTTTGAAATATTTTCTAAGTCTATATCAGAAAGAACTTACGAGTTTTCATCTGCAACAACTCAGCGAGTTCGTCCGCAACGATGGAAGGAACTGACGAGTTTTTGTTGAAATGGTCGACCGAAAATTTTTAAGTTCGCCAAACCGGAAGAACTCGGCAAGTTCGTCCGCAATGGTGGCAAAACTCAGTGAGTTCGTCCACAACGGTGAAAGGACTCGATGACTTGGTCCGAAAAATTTCAAAATTTTTCTAACTATCTTTCGACGGAAGAACTCGGCAAGTTGGTCTGCAATAGCGGAAGAACTCGGCAAGTTGGTCCGCAATGGCGGAAGAACTCGGCAAGTTGGTCCGCAACGGTGGAAGAACTCGGCAAGTTGGTCTGCAACGACGGAAGGACTCGGCGAGTTGGTTCAAAAATTTTTCTAAGTGTCTTTCGGCGAAAGAAATTGGCAAGTTGCTCCGCAACGGCGGAAGAGATGGGCGAGTTCATCCGCAACAATGGTGAAACTCAGCGAGTTCATCCGCAACGGGTCGAAAGAGAATGACAAATTCCACCGAAACAGAGAAAATACAACAGTTTTTCAGTGAAGCTTTCAGGTGCCCGAAAGAGAAAGATTCTATGGGAGCTAAGTAAGACAATGCTGATAAAGAGGGAAATTCCTCACCCTAAACTATTTTTGTTTATAGCATAAGAATTGCATGTTTGGAAAATAGAAAGAATGAATGTTATACACGTGTGTGTATATTGAATTGCGAATTCATGAGAAGATCATAGCTAATGATTGCTTGTATGCTTGGTAGGGAAGCCAAGAAAGGGATCAGCTATGATGTGGAGGAGCATGTCATGAGGGAAATGGGAAAGGGAGGATTCCTTAACTCCTCTCTTGCTATTGTATTTATATTTCCTGAGTTTCATAAGTTGAAAATTATGGCATAGGGATATTGGAAATGCAAGAGAGTAATGCATATGAATTAATGGGCATGATTAAAGAGTCATTGCATGGTGCATGAGGATTGATTATGCATGAGCATAATGTTCCACATAAGCGAAAGTAGCAAAGTTACACATGCAATGGTATTGTCTATGGTTGATGACAGTTAATGTTGTTGATAATGGTTGTATGAATCAAACCATAGAAGCATGATTGGAAATGCAAGAGGATAGATAGATGAAGTAAATATGGACTAGATGGCATATTGATAAACATTGCACAGTAAATGTAAAAATACTTATGTATATATATGATATTGCATATTGGTAGAATAGTGAGGTTTTGCATATGCAATGAGCCACTTAAAGATGATTATGGTGGTTGTTAAATAACTAGTTGTGTTTGCAATGGTTATAGGACCAAAGATAACCGAAGCATGACTAAAGATGTGGATGATTGTTGTTGCATATGACCAACAACCTTATGGAGAAAGGATGGTGCAACAAATCTATGAGCATGAGGTTGGAAAAGGAACTGTGAAGCCTTGGTAAGAGGCCAACTGATCAGGTAACATCAAACGATGTTAATGACAGCCATGCAGGTAATGGTTATTTGTGCTTAATTGCATGAATGTTGAAAGAGGATTTGGTAAGATCCCTTCAACTATGTTCGACCATGTTGATTTGGTTTGCATATGGTATTGAGTGCCTGAATGTGAATGATAATCTACCGAGTATGATGAGGTGTGGGTAAGTGAGGGAAAGGATCCTTACACCCTATAATTGCTTAGAAATCTCAATGCATTCATATGAAATTATAACATGCCATTGTGTATGATGTATTATAAGTTTAAATAACCAAAGAAAGCAAAGACCTATAGTCATGTTGTGGTAGTACATGCCATATGAATGGTTAGGCCATAATATGCTGGAATGCATAGTATCCGTGGATTGATGCAAAGTTGTATTGAGAGATTATGCATTGATTGAATGCACATTAAAATATCATGTAAATGTTGTGAATGTGCATGCATATGTGTAAGTGCACATGTTGAGATGCATTGCGAGAATGCATGGTTGTGATATGTATAGGTTTCAATGCATTTAGATAATAGACGAAATGGTGAACCATTATTAATATTGAGAGAATTTAATGAGCTGCTATGAATGCAGGAGAAATATTGCATGAAGAAGGTAGACATGATGATGGGCTACCAGAGTGCTCTATGGAAGGACAGAGATTGCATGGAATGTGAAGTAATGAGTACTTACAATTTATATTTAAATTGCACGGATAGTGTACCCATGTCTTGCAATTTTATTTATGATAACGATGCATATATAGATATATACATATATTTCATTGCATTTCAAATGTTGATAGCTGAAGGTGTTTGAATTATTGAGGGTTATAATTCTGAGGTCACTTTAGTGACTGTTGTAGAAATGAAAGGATTATATGCATAGATACTCACAACATGTTTGGCTTATTGAAGTTTTAGATTTCAGGTAGATTGTTTTGGGCATGGAAAATGTGGGTAAGTCCATGACAAAGATTGGAATCTACCATGAGCAAGAGCCAAACGATATGAGAACAGACTCATGGCTAAGCAAATCAATTTATGTAGAGAACATAATTGCAAATTCATACTTGAATTTAATTATTAATGCCATTGAATGATTATTGTTAAATGATACTGACTGTTTGGCTATTTGATAAATGTGCCAGGAAGACACATGGTAGGGAGACCATGTGTGATGACTTGCAGAAGCCAAACTCCATGGGAAGGACCCCATGCTTTGGAAATGGGTTCGGGTGAAACACCATTACATCTATTAAGGATGACATCTCAGCTAAGTTGTATGTTGGAAAACCATGAGAGTGAGATGGTAAAGCTATGCCAAGAAGGCATGAGTGGATTATGGAACATGGAAAGATTGGGGTGGCAAACCAAAGAACTATTGACTCAGAGAAGGGAGCCCCCATTCTTCGCAAATGAAGAAAAGATACATCTGCAAAATGAATGAGTATTCTGTGACCCTAGATAAGAACATGCATATCTAAATTATTAGGGTTAATATGCAGAGCATGCTCTACTTTATTTATATATATATCATTTCAGACTGCTTGAGTATGATTAGGGCCTACATGGCTCACATTGGAAAGGGGGTGCACACCTTTTCTAGTGGCGGTTCATGATAGGGTTGTCAATATTGACTACACCCTAAGGGAATGGACACATTCCTGGTGTTTCAATACTTGATAGTGAATGTTATGGAATGTGGTTGCGATTTTGAGAAGCAATACTAATAAGCCTGCTTATCCTTCTTGTGTTGTCAGCCTACACAGATGCAAATTGGTACTACACATTAAGAGGCAAAGTGAAGAAGGGTACGCAGAAGGACTGTATAGGAATTGGTAACCTTTCTATGCTCACACTAAATAATACTGGAAGGGATGGACAAACCCAAGGATCTGTGTAGTAAAAAGGGGTATCATCCTTGTGTGAGTGGGGCCATGCTAACCTGCAGTCAAGAAAGTCACCTATAAAGTTCCTAAAAGGAACCACCGATTTGCACAATAGAAGGAGTGGCGTCCTTGTATAAATGAAGAGTTGATGTGTGTGGTGCAAGAAGGTGTGGTGACATTGGTGAAGGAATAAAATCTCTATTGGGTCAGCAGTAGGAGGGCGAGTGCCAAGACTGACTAAAAACCCTGAGATGCCTATTGGGTCAGCAATAGGAGGGTGGGCGCCAAGACTGACTGAAAACCCTGAGATGGCTATGGCTCCATAGTAGAGCCTTGACCTATAATGGTCAGGTGGCCTAGTTTCCTTCCATTGGTCGATGACTCAGACAAATGTGTTGGCTCGGCACTGGAGAGGGCTAACCAGGTATGGGATTGGTTGGGCACCACCGAATGCTTGGTAAATCCAGTCGATGGGGAGGTGTAATGGTTAAGCATTAACTACATCAAATTCCATAGGCGATTCCAAGGCTTGTAAAGCAAAGCAGGACCCTGTGGACCAAAGGCGAAACGCACAATACAGATAAGTATTCGTTTTCATTTATGTCTTGTTTGGAATAACGAATATTTCAGGTATAAGTCTTCTAACAGCTAAGCTGATACACTATTGTTTCTTTGTTGGAAACCTTGGTCATTGCAGGAAGGCAAGACCCTGAAAGACTATAAATTTCTAGTAAATCCAGAGAGTAAATGAGTGGGCGATATAAATTGATGGTAAATCTAGAGAGTAAATGAGTGGGCGATATAAATTATTAAGAAATCCAGGGAGTAGCTGGTTGAACGCTATAAAGTTCTTGATAAGTCCAGAGAGTGACTAGTTGGGCATTAACTATTTGATATGGTAAAGCAGCGTGTACACTGGCCCAACATTCCTTAATTAATTAATAAAACTAGTCGGAGCACTGGCCTAGCATATTGCTAAAGGAAATGATTGATAAACCCAGTCGATGTACTGGCCTGGCATTTCCTATTCGAATGATTGTGGAGTAGCCTATGTGCTGGCCCAACATTCATAATTGTATCCACGGGAAATCCAAGGCTCGTAAAGCAAAGAAGGATCCCGTGGAATAAAGTGAAGACATCCAATACATATAAGTATTTGAATACCTTGCAGCTTCTTGCTTATAAATATACGTGTGTATATGATTTGGTTATGATTTCCTAAGCTCTTGTTTAGAGATAAACCCTATGAAAATAAACTAAACATGTGAATTGATTCAATGTTTGAGTGTAGGTATTGTGGGAAGCAAGGACCAGGAAGGCATCATAGGGATGTAGATGGACATGTGACCATCCTAGAGAGCTCAGTATGAGCAGTAATGAAAGATAGTGCCAATGGACATGAGTGGGTTATAGCAGCCAAAGGTTCTGTAGGCAACTATGGAGGAGGGTTCCTAGTTGAAAATCCTTAGACAGACCTTAGACACTAAGTGTCATAACCAAGAAAGGAAAGTCAAAGCATTCACATTGAAGTGAAAGAGACTAAGGAGCATGAAACCACAGCGATGGTGTAGCTCCATAATAGAACAAGACTAAGAGGGAGAAACTCCTACTCTTCTTTTTCCTTTCGATTGACGCATTTATAAAACAAAAGATTGTTTGAGTGCATGTCATGGATGAAAATAGATTGTGTTTAATTGCTTGAAATGAATTGTGAATGCTGAAATAGTAAATTTCCTGTGAAACGATGAACATGAATGAGTTCATGTGTATGTTGGGAAAGCATGAAAAGTGTGGAATTCCCATGAATAAAGCGTGGACATTCCATGTCAATTGGGAAAATAATTGACTAATTTTAATGTTTATGTTATGCTTGTCCTAACAAGGGATTTCCATGATGAATTTCATAGGTAAGAAGGTGAAACAATTGGTTGCAGCCAGCACAAGAAAGTGTTGCTAGTAAGCAAAGGGTGGTTAGTTGTTTCCATTGACCATGGCAGCAGACCGAGGGCTATTAGAGTTGGTTGAAAGTATTCTTCAAACAATTGCCAGGACCCAAGAAAATCTTGGAGAGATGCTCAAGCTACAGGGGCAACAGAATGAGATGAACCACAAGGTTTTGCAGGACTATATTCGCCTGCAAAAAGAGGTAAAAAGCATTATGGGAGCAATCAATAAAGGAAAGGAAAGTGGATCCATGAAGAAGCATTCATCCAATCGGTCGATTAAGAAACATTCCTGGTGGGAAGACTCAAAGGAATTTGAGCAAGAAAAGGTAAAGCAACCAATGAAATGTTGGGCATGTGGAGGAAATCATTGCCGCCGCGACTGCCCAACAATGGAACATCAAGAGGGTAGCCTCCATAAAGTTTCCAGACTTGTAGATCAGCGGGAAGGTGAAGAAAGGGAAGGGATTGTTTTGGAACAATGCCCTCATGCAGAGCTAGAAGGTCCAAGCCAGCAGGAGTAGTTTGTAAAGACCAAAGGACTTGGTCCCAAAAACCCAAGTAAAGGGTGAGATGCAGACAAACCTGCCATATTTTGTGAATTTTGGACATGTATATGACGTGTATGTATTCCTAGGTATTGGAACACCGAGGATGGTGTTATTCCAAGGGGAGGGGAATGTCACATCCCCCATTTTGACCCTTGTAATATTTTGAGCTATAATGTAAATAATGTATGCATATTATGTATGATTCCTAGCGTGGAGCTCAAGGCCAAGGCCCCGCTAGTGAATGCTCGACCTTTAAGAGGCAAGTATTTGAAATTATGCTACCCATGTGCTAGAGAACCATGGGAGTTGTAAGTTTGCATTTTAATATAAATGCCCACAACTAGCTATGCAATGCAACAAGAGATGGGGGCATGATATTACAAGGAATTGGGAGGAGGATATTCAAACCCTTGAGCCAATTGAGTCAAGCCAAGTGTCAATGAGAGAACCCATGAACCCTCAACTACCCATGATGACTTTTGTACCCAATCATTGATTTCTCCCAAGAGTTGGTTGAGGTAGTTAATGCCTTGGGGAATGGGAGGTATGGCTGTCCAAATTCGAGTATGGGCAAGCCACCCTGCATGGAAAAATGTGTTTGGATTCTTGGGCAAGAAAAGAGCCATGAATTGCTCCCCAAGCCATTACCCATCAACCAGCTTTGTTCCCCCACGATTTTAGAGCTTCCTAGGCATTTCCCTCCATGAATTTCTGGTGTTTACCTTGTTTTCCTAGCTGGGAAGGGCGTTTTTGTTGTGCCTAGCAGTGGGGAAGAGAGGGGAAACAATTTGGGGTTTAATTGAGGCCGTTTTGGCCCACTGAATGTTCATACATCTGTGGGAGAAATCGGTTTTCTTCCCAGGGGTTGATTCCCTCTTCCCACAATCCATTTTTGGTGTGCCCACGTTTTGGGGAAAATCCATAGACCCTATTCTGTGAATCCATGGTTGAATTGTGTATCCATGCCAGCTTTGAGCTACTGTGTGCAAGAGAATGTTGGGGTTGAGATGGGTATCCATTTCTTTGGCCATGCAGGGTTTGAGAGTCCCAAGTTCCTTGCAGATATCATGCCTAGCTCGGGGGTGGTCTCTGAGTGCTGAAATAATACAGGCTGGGCAGAGACCTATGGTTGGGAGGAACGTTGCAGCGACATAGCTAGTTGTTGGGACAGTATTACATCAAGATGAGTATTTTCTTATGTAATTACTTTTGCAAATGTGTTAATTTGTTGACTGTGTTAAATTGAATAACAGTAATGTAATATGTGTGTGGATGAGTTCATTTCCGCTGTGCATGTTTGTTTGATTTCCATCTACACACATCTATTTTATGGCTGTGAATCTAATGAATTGGATGAGTTTTATGAAAATCCCCATAGAACGGCATCAAGTTCCCTTCCTTGCATTGGGTCCAAGGGTGGGGACGTTACACATATATTCATATTGTGCATAAACTTTATATAACAACCACATTATGTATATAGTTGGAAAGGGATAGATATTCTGCCGAGAATGTTGTTCCTCGGAAGTTTGTCCCTGGTTTTCCTATGTGCTATTTGAATATCTTGTGGATTTCCATCTCCAATTCATACACACCATGTGTTTGAAGAAATGTTGCAACCAATCAACCATAATAATAGCCAAGTGTTTTAGGTATATTATATTATAACTTGAAATTGACAATGTTTGAACTCGGGTGTTGACTATTGTTTAAGAATAATCCTAAGACCATTGGGTACCCATGGCCTTCATGGCATTAAGATTTTTGTAACTTGAATGATAGCTCAATATTATGGTGTGCATAGAGCATCGATCATCAGTGGTATCGGGTGCAAATCCACATGTTAACCAAGTTCAAGAGTGAAGATTGGGCCTTGTGAAATGGGCATTCCTTATGGCCACGTCGACTGTAACCCCTTTTTCCATTTTGTGTGGGTACATAAAACTCTAACTTTTGGTAGTGCCCTTGTTTTTCCATTTTGAGTGAGTCACTACAAAAAACTTTGAAGTTTAGTAGGGCCTCTATTTTTTACTTTGAATGGGTTGCTACCGAATCCTAGCACTTCTGGTAGTGAATGGTGACTACGTATAATATATGCATGGTGAGATTTTAAAATGGGAAAAAGGATTCTACGATCCTATAGGTGTGAGTATTAAACCCCTAAAAGTCTATAACATGTATCCATACATAAGTATATGATTCATTGAGCAAAGGCCTCAGTAAAACTAAGAAATAAAAACTCTGATTTGTACTTGGATTGTGTGGTCAATTCAAGCAGTGTACTCACAACTTGAATATAATTACATGTGTGTACGTGTAGATGTTTAATCTGCATTTAGATTTCTGTTGTTATGCATATGTTTATATATGCAGTAGGCAGTCTTATATATATATATATATATATATATATTGCAAATAATTCAGTCGTATTATATTAACATGCTATACAAAATTACAACATCCATCAACATTTCTTCAAGGCTGTATGATCCATCATATAAACCAGTCTAACTTTTCACTACAAAATTGACCCCTAGATCCCTCCCCCGAAGGAGAAAACAGGGCTTACATTAGGGACTTTTTTCAACATTATGCATTCACCAGATAGACTAATATTTTCTAGCATAGACAGTTACCCCCTATACTATTTAGAGCCACATGAGGATGACTAACCACTTGAGGCCTACCAAACCATACTACATGGGATAACAACTAAAAACAAAACATAGACAAAACTAAAACTATCTAAACAGAGATCCAACGTGAAATAGCTAGGGCACATAAACATTCGTTGAGGACTAAACAGAACCAGCCTGGCCATTGTCCCCAACTATGTTTCGAAATCTAGACTGAACATCAACATTCGCAGGAGGAAACACCCACATCTGTAGGAGAACAGGAATTCCTAGTGCTTTTCCAATAGCATCAATTTTCATATGTAGAAGCCTGGTGTTTGCATACAATTCTTTCCAAAATGGCACTAGTATCTCGTCTTCACACTTCTTCTCCTCTCTCTCTAGCAGCACACTACCGAGGAGCCCCTTAATCACGCAATACATCATCATAGTATTCTCGTACATCACTTACCGATCCCTCAACGACATTGGATCCTGGATCCACTGTTCCAACACAGTAGATTCCACCGACAGTGAATTTTCCAGAACTTCAGTCCAAACTCCATGCTCAACCATCTCCAGGTCTTCCCTAATGGAAGGAGGGATGGACACTCTGTATCTCCAGGATTCTTGAGGAGCCCTCATTTTCTCATAGTTGGCTATCCATTTTCCTCCCGCATCTGAACCCCTGACGCCCCATCCTGTTCCATGTCATCACTATCACGCACACAGAGCATGAACAACCACCCGAAGGAACTATACCAGAAAACACCCCCACCATTAACAATAACCTCTCTCGACACCTCATGTCGGTTAAAAAACATACCAAAGGGGCCAACGGATATGGGAAATCCATGAACAAAAATTCCCATAATTGTTGATCTGACATTCACACCGGTTTCCATCAAGAGATCTATCCTGCACCCTATCAGCTCCCATCTTCTACTCATACTTGACCTCTTAATCTCCATTAAAATTTTCCTCTTTCTCACACATATTCTATGTAAGGGGTCCCTCCCTTTACCCTCTCACTCGCGCCCTCCTTCCATGCCACCTGCTTTCATTCAAACACTCTTCTTGCACATGGATGATCAAGAACACCACGTGTCCCATACACCACCTCACCTCTCCTCCATTCCTCATCCGCATTCGGAATCCCTTGGTCCGAAGACACTAGTTGGAGGCATTGAGTTTTTAGGACCATCTCTTACACTTCTTCGATCGTTCCTTCCCATAACATGTTCCTCCTACTAACCCCTGTGTTTTCCAGGAGATTTGCAAGTTTGCTCTTAGCTCTTTTCACATGACTAACAGAAACCCCATAGCCCTGAGTAAGCTTGGGAGCTAGTTTCTCCAATCTAAAGCCCAACCTCCAATGGTTCAAGACCTTAGAAACCTGCTCCCCATTCTTGATGTTCTCCGCCAATTTTATAATTACAGCCAAATCCCCTTCCAAAATAATGGGAAAGAATCCTCGATGAGAAACACTGGTTAGGCCCTGGAGAAAACCTTCAAGTTCTGCCACATTATTTGTCTCCCAGCTTATGTTCCCCTAATAAAGCCACACTATTTCCCCATAATGATTGTGGATCACACCCCCAAAACCATCCTAACCCATAATTCCTTTTGATGCTCCATGGAAGTTCAATTTATAGATCCCTTCTGGAGGAGGGGACCACACCTTAGGAATCCATGGCTTCATTCGAATGTTAGCGGGAGAGCCAATAAGATTTGGAATGGATATTACTCCCCAATCCTGGAGTATTCGTGTTACTCTTTCCTATGCTTGCATAACATTATTGGACTACACAATAAGCTTTATAGTTTCATGAATATGGACAATAATTAAGTTCCATACTTCCTCCTTGGAATGTCATTTGTCATGAAAAATAAGATGATTCCTCTCTTTCCATATTTCCCATAGGACAAACCCCAGAAACAGTTTCCATATTTTGTTAACTAAAATGTTCTGAAACTGATCTATGGTCCACTCTTTGATGGAGAGGTCTGGTCTTCCCCTAATTATAGATGATTGGGGGAATATCTCTGCACCTTTGTCCCAAATTGAAGAGGCAAAGGGGCATAGATATAAGAGGTGATGCATTGATTCTTCCTCATCCCAACACATACAACACCACGTTGGTCCCTGAAAACCACATCGCTTAAGGTTTTCCCTAGTTAGGATCCTTTGTTTTGAGACGATGCACATGAACATTGCCACTTTTAGCCATAAATTAGTCTACCATATCCTTTTCCATTCCGGGACATCCTCCTGATCTTGCAAAGATGCTGCTATGCTATAAGCCTCCTTCACCGAGAAGGATCCCTTCGCTTTTTAGCCCCATCATAGCTTGTCTTGATCTTCATTTCTCCGTATACTTCTCTCATGTAGTTCCTTCCACAGCTCTTGGATGTATTCTTGCCTATTTAGAGCCCTCCAATGCTCCTCACTCCGTCAAAATCTAAATTCACCAAGTCCGGGGAATTCCTCCCAGTAATCCTTCACTTTCACTCCCTAGGTGAGTGATGCAGCCCTCCAGGTTTCTGCCAGTGATCCCAACCAAGATAAGGGGGAGATGATGCCATGAGTCTTTCCAGAAATTTGTCGTTTCCCCATTCCTAATCTCATAGAAACTGTGATTTTGCGCTATCTCTTTAGCCACTTTAGCGGAATTCCAGATATGTGATCCCATCCAAAGATCATTGAATCTGATTAGATCCCATTTCTCCCAACCTCTGGAATACTTATAGTGCCATAGTTGCACCCACAGATCCTTGTCATAGGACACCCACATCCAACAAATTCTTCCCCTAATGACAATGCTGCTTATTTTCGAATCTCTAAGGTCCAACCCTCCTTGGGACTTGGGATGACAGAGGGACTCCCACCTGACCAAAGCCCATTTTCACATATCCTCCATACTTCTCCACAGGAATTTTCTCCTCAACTGGTGAATTTGGATAAGGACTGCTTTAGGCACAACCATGAACGACAACAAGTATGTAGGCATGGATTGAACCACCGAATTCACCAAAATTAGTATTTTAGGAAAATTCAGAGGCAAAAAGACCTAGTTAGCCAGCCACTACTTCATTTTTTTTATAATCTCTCTCCATGAAGCTTGGCGAATCACAGAATCCAACAAAGGGGCTCCAATATATTTGGATAGAAGGGAGCTCTTCTGAAACCCAAGGATTCATAGAATGTTCTGTTGAGTGATTCTAGGAGTATTAAAAAAGAAGATCTGATATTTCTCCTCCTTAACCTTAAGACCTGAGGAATTGTAGAACATTTTGAGACCTCGTTTGAAAGATTTAGCCTCTTTTACCGATGCATGTCCCATTAACATAGTGTCATCCACAAATTGATGATGGATTTGAATAGGGGCATTAGGACGAAGAGAAAGTCCTTTAAGAGCTCTCTCCTGCAACATCACTTTTAAGTTCTGACCCAGCCCTTCTACCAACAAAATGGATAGGAAAGGGGAAAGAGGATCACCTTGCCTGATACCTCGTCATGGAAAAAAAGGGTCTGGGTGATTCCATTTACTAGAAAAGAGAAGAAGGCAGAGGACACTAATTTGTAGATCCAACTGACCCAATTGCTGTTAAATCCAAACACCGACATAATTTCACGCATGTACTACCAGCTAATCTTGTCAAATGATTTTTCGAAGTCAATTTTTAACATCATGCCAGGTTTCCTAGTGGTTTTTAGAGAATGATAGACCTCATGGACTAGGATTATTTCATCCAAGATGTGTCTCCCTTCAACAAACCCCAATTGCTCTAGGGAGATTAAATTAGGGAGAAGGGGATTCAACTTGTTTGCAATAATATTCGATATTATCTTATAAATAACATTGCATAAAGATTTGGGTATGAACTTACCTTGAGTGTTGGTGCCCTCACTTTTAGGAATTAGGGATAGAAATGTTGCGTTGAAGGACACAAGCACCCCTCTGGAGGTTCTGGAATCCTCCACTATATGCACCGCCTCATACTTGATTAAGTCCCATAAGTGGTGGAAAAAACTGATAGTAAAACCATATTTCCTTGGTGCCTTTCTATCCTCCATTTGGTTAACAACCTCCTCCACCTCAGTAGAAGACATCAGCTTCATGAGCAGGTCATTTTGTTCCTTAGAGATTAGCTACATAATGTGTTGGGTAACCTGAGCTATATCCTGGGAACGATCCTAAATGGGTTACACTATGATCAACTTGTAGTACCTCACCACTTCCCCCTCTATATCACTTATTTCCTCCAAGCGAGTCTTGTCCTCAGCTTTTAGGTACACTATTATGTTCCTCTAACGATGTTAAATTGTGGATCTGTGGAAAAAGGCTGTATTGTGTTCTCCTTCTTTAATCCATCTATTTCTTGATTTCTCTTTCCATAGGATTTCCTCCTATGCCTCTTTGGATATCACGTTCTCTATAACTTTCCTTTCCTCAACCCTCAGGGCCTCATCAAATCCCTCCATTATCCCTCTAATATGGATCTATTCTAGCTATATTTCAAGGTGCCTTTTGTCCTAAAAAATATTCCCAAAGATTTGTTTGTTCCATACTTTTAGTTTCACCTTAATGGTTTTAAGTTTATGCTGAAATCGGTACATATGGGATCCCCTGGTTCCCTCCTCTTCCTCCCACCATTTTTTGACCATGGTTTTGAATTCTGAGTGGGAAATCCAAAATGATTTGAAACGAAAGGGGTGCGTCTAGGACACACCATCTTGAACCCATGATAGACTGATCGGGCAGTGGTCTGAGCCCGCCAGGAGTAACCATGCATGTGTCTTCCCTCCATTGATGAGAATAGATTCCAAAACTACAAACCGATCGAGGCATGAAGAAATGTGCTCCCCCAATGTCTGTTATTTCATGTGAAAGAATGATTGCTTGTTTCCAAATCAACTAACTTCAGGTCCTCAATGGGATTTTGAAATTCTTAGCCGATAGGATCCAAGAATATTCGTCCCCCTTTCTTTTCCTCTAAAGAGGTGATCATGTTAAATTACCCCCAATGATCCAGTTCTTTCCACTCACCCAATCTCTATGTTCCAAGGACTTCAGGAAGCGGACTTTATGGGCATGGACATGAGGAGCATACACATTGGTAACCACTCCTTCTGTTTTCGACCCCAACACTTTTTCTTCATTTGAAACGAATCTCTAGGTAGCCACAAAATTAAACAGACTTATTACCCTCGGATTCCAGAGGGTGGTTAGACCGCCGACCATCCCTCCTGCTACAACAGCTATCGCTTCACTACCTCTCCATACCTTTCAAGTTATTCCTACCATTGTGTCTACCAAAAAATTTGTTTCCTGTAGGAAAACCACTACCAGTGTGTCCTTTCTAAATTTTTTTCATAACATCTTAATCTTTTGGGGGCTGCACACGCCCCTTATGTTCCATGATAGCAACTTCATTGAGATAACTTCTTGAGAGAAGATTTAATCATCGAGTATTGACATGAATCAACCAACATGGAATCAACCAACATGGAACCAACCTCAACAATTTGTTCTCGATTACTTCTCCTTCCCCTCTTCTCCGATCCCTCTTTATATTTCCTTTGATTTTCCTTTATTTTACCCCCAACGATTCCTAGGGTTTTGGATTTATCCATCTTGAGAATGGCTTCCTGGAGAAGTTGGACTTGTTAAGAAGAGACACACCCTTCCTTCTTGCTAGAGCAGGCCTGTTAGATTTCATCTAGGTATAGATATCCTAACTCCACATCCTCCTCCTTTTCAAGCATTTCAATATCCCTTGTCTCCTTTACCTGACATTTCTCCTGTCTTTCCACCCTTTCTTGTCCTTCCTCACTAGTTTTAGTCATCTCCCCTCCTTTCCCTATTTGGAGGCATTCCTATGGGATAACCCCATTCTCTAGGAGATGATTTAGAGAATTGAAACTGTTAGAAGTTAGGGGTATGGGGGGTGGGATTCGCCCCCCCTTCCTTCCCTAATGACACCTTTTGGGAACCTTAGTAAACAAATCCTTCAGTGTCCTTTTCTTCCTTCTGTCTTTCAACTGAAATAGTCCTTTGGGAATTCTCTAAATAAGTACCTATGATCGTGGCGGAGGTTGCAATAGAAGGGAACATGTTCATAATCCATGGAATGAACCCAATATTCATCATCCCATGTGAGATTTATGGCTTCTAGAAACTCCTTCAAGATATCCATGTAAATGCAGATACTGGCATAGGATGTATATCTAGCTCGTTTGGTCTATTCTGATATCCTAACAAACTCTCCCAGGGTATTACCGATGTCTTCCAGTATTCCTTGCTCCCAATATTCACTTGGAAGGGAATATAGCCAGATCCATATAGGGGCTATTTTCATATCCTCACGATCCGTATTGAATCACTCCTTCCATGGCTTCAAGAACAACCCAACCGAATAGTAGAAGTACAACCCTCCTTCAAAGATTCTATCTCGATCTTCCACATTAACAAACACAACCATAAAGAATCCCTTGGACCCTAGAAGAAGGTCGTAATGGCCCTTAGGTTTCAATAGGTCTCTTGTATCCATTTAATCAGATCTTTTTCTATTGGCCACATTCCAAGAAATTTTTCGATTAGGGCATGTTCCTTCATATGTTCAATCTTTCCCTGAATCTTCTTCGAGTTGATAGTCAAGGACAACATCTGGTTAGATTTTGGAATACAAATCCCCTTCCCAACTTTCCCACCTCTCTCACAAGCGCCCACCCATTTCTTTACTTGGGTCTATCCTCCTCCTTCCATTCCCTTATCTAAACTTCTCTTCTTACCCGGATTGACCGAAGCATCCTTTGAGCTCGGGGGGGAGACGAAACCCCCCTACAGTGCTCATCCTAGAGTCCTCACAGCCTCTCCCTCTCGTTAAACCCCGTTCATTGGATTGAACAAGGAATTGACTCCATATATATATGCAATATTTACATATACCCAATTGCATATAAACAAAAATCCAAGTGCATTTTTGGGTGTTTAGTGCTCGAGATCATCACAGAGTAGTATTAGAGAGAGGCTATAGTTCTCGAACCTCTTAGGATTTGAAGTTAAGTTGCGTGTAAATAAATTTAAAAACGTAAAGTATGTGTATGCCTCCAGAAAACTTAGGTGACAAATGTATCTGACTTTGTTTTCATTCGAGCATGAGATTGCTTGAATTAATTAAAATTTTATTTTTCTGATATCTTAATTTGTAAATAACAACCCTCCTATGCAAAAATCAAGCAATTCCTAACCTTCTGCAAAATGCTATGAGCATAATTTCGCCATTTTTTAAATATGGTTTAGATCATGTGTTTTTTACATCCATAGTGTGGCAATACAGGATGGTGCATCTAACTGTTGATGTAGCTCCGCAAATTGCATAATTTTTTGTTTCCGGAGAGTGCATATCTCTGGAACTAGCTATTGCTAGCCAATAGATTCTTAGGAGCATAAATCTGGTTGTCATATGTGTTAGTAAGTTGGGAAGCTTGTTTTTCACCTCTCATAGAGTGAATCTCTGGAGGTTTTTTGTCAGGTAGAATACATTCTCGCATGAGAATTGTGATTTTATCCATCCAATCTATGTGATCATCTTTGGATTATAAAATTTGGCATGAATAAATGATGTTGTTCTCCTGAGCAACATGTTAGATTTTGTTCCGAGAGAGTAGTTGCATGATGGTTGTCTTTCCTTTGGGAATTTATGTCTATGTTATGTGTTATATGTCAATATGAATGTTTAACTCATTATGTAGCCATAGTGAATATAGATCGAATGGTTACTTGTTGACAAGATATATAAGAATAGTTTATTCCAATCCCTTCGGTAGCGTTAGCTAGAATGGTTCAGGACAGAGCCGGTAACCTGTTGATTAAAGTGTGTACCCTTGTTCGTTAATTTTGGTTATTTTGTGACCAATATAAATGTTAGGTGGTGAATGGATATGGAATCCTTGGTAATCCATTACTTATTATGTTAGAATTTTTGTAGAGCATGTTGATTCTCGGGGTTGTGTTGAGCATGTTAATGCTTGAGTGTGTAGAGCAGGTGGATGATTGGTGTGCTGAGTAAATTAACATGGATGTTTGATTCTTGTCGTACCATGTTACAGCTGGGTGGAAACCTGAGTTGGAAACCATGGGTAAATATTATAATCAGTTGTAAATAAAGGTTTATTCTAGGTAAACTAGGGATTATTTGGTTCCTTTTGTTATTAAAGTATATTTTTTTCCTCCTTAAATGAATAGATTCAATAGCTTGGTCGTTTCTTAGTACTGCTCTTATACTCTAGCTTAAAGCTATGTCAAAATTGTGTAGTAGGCCCAATAGGTGTTGGAAAATGCAAAGGTTTCTTATGCATGTGTTGCATACTATTTAAATTCTTGTTAAGATTTATGTTTATGTTCTTATGTTAAGCATTGATTACTGAGTGGTGTGTTATTTTATGAATGGCGGCTCTAGATGAGCCTTGCTAAATTGTATTAATATCAGAGTGGTATCTATTCTGGCATTGGTGAGTATAGATTAGCGAGTAATATAATGAGGTCAGAATCGTATCTTTGGATGAGTATTATAGGTTTCCTATGTATGGAATATCGAATGGTATGTTGATTGCAAAGTGGTCTATGTCTGTATGTATGACAGATTGGTATCTTTCATGATTATTATTCATGAATTATGGGACAATGAAGCTATGTTAATTCCTAAAATTAGAGGAGGATTCAGGGTTGAGCCTGTAATCATCCTAGTGCAGGTTGAGACCTTTTTAGAGGTTAATGGGGTCCTGATTACTCTTTTTTGTGCTTGCGCTGAAGAGCACCTTGAGGGAGTTCATTCCCAAGGGATTGAGTGTGTAGAGAAGGGGGTACCTCCTTAGTGTTGTGAGAGGCAGTTGTGGAGTAGCATCAGATTGGCTGAGACCTTGAGGTGCCTATATCTTTGTAGTTGAGCTCGTTAGTTGGGAAATCCTAGTTTCCTTTACTCTCTGTGGTGCTTGTAAAGCTTAGCAGGTTGAGACCTTTTTAGAGGTTAATGGGGTCCTGATTACTCTTTTTTGTGCTTGCGCTGAAGAGCACCTTGAGGGAGTTCATTCCCAAGGGATTGAGTGTGTAGAGAAGGGGGTACCTCCTTAGTGTTGTGAGATGCAGTTGTGGAGTAGCATCAGATTGGCTGAGACCTTGAGGTGCCTATATCTTTGTAGTTGAGCTCGTTAGTTGGGAAATCCTAGTTTCCTTTACTCTCTGTGGTGCTTGTAAAGCTTAGCAGAGTGTAGGTTTGGCCTGTGTTTGAGTCCTTGGTGGGATTTTGAAGCCTGTGTTTGGATTTTGTTCGATTTGGATGGTGGATGACCATATTGGACTGTTAACTAAAATTCTTTGGATAGACTTAGGCTTGATTCCATCTATGAAAGAATGGTTTTATGTTTATGTAATATATAAAATTCTATTCTTTAATGGAAATCGATGTGATTTCCAAGTTATATATATCTGAAAATTTGCTAATGTAATATTAAATGTGCAAGAGGACTCCAGAAAAGTAGTGAGTGTTTGAGTTCAATTGAATGTTTTCTTTGTAGAATAGTGCACTCACATGTTTCAATGTAGGTCTGGAGTATTGGTGTTTGTTCACTATGTTATGTGTGAGCTAAAACTTAAATTATTAAAATTTCCAGACATGAAACTTTATGGAAGTAGGAGATATAGGTCTATAGCTAGCTTGGTTGAATTGATATTTGCTTATGAATTGCTAATTGTTGTTCTCTATTAATTGCTAATTGAGGTTAATTGATGGTACTTGTTAATGGTTGCTAACTGAAGTTATTAGATATGAATTATGTTTATTCATCTAATGTGATGATTTGCAAGTGATTGAAAGAATGAGACTGCAATATTAATCGTTTCAGGGAGGGAATGAGACTGCAATATTACACTTCTTTGCAGAAAATTAGAATGCAATATTATAATTCTTTTGAAAACATCAGAAGAGCCATGTAGAAGTCATGGTGTTCCATGAAGAATGATGTGTAAGACGAGGAACTGAAAATGGGTTCCTTTGTGGGAAGAGGGAAGTCTCGTTTCCCAAATCTCAATTTTAACTCTGAAAGAAGTTAGTAAGAGTTATTGCTCGAAACATGTTTTTACATTGAACTATTTTGAATCTCTTCCTTGAAAGACACCTAAGTTGTAATTCCAGCCAACATGAGATACACCGATAGGGAATGGATGCATTCTCCGTGTTGTGTTTGGCTATTAACATGGAACACATCGGAAAGGAATGGATGCATTCTTGGTGTTGTGTCTAGAAAATCAATCAGGAAGTTGGCCGAGTGTTGAGAAGTAGGATTGCAATTAGAATATTTTCAATGTCATGATAATGTATTTTGATAAATGTATGATACCGATGAGCTTTGCTAGGTATTGTGTGTTTGTCAGGTATACATGCAAGTTAGTGCTTGCATATTGAAGATAAGAAGCAAAGCTTAACTAAAAGAACTAAGCATTGATGTCATGGTGCCTGAAAGGGTTGATCCATGGCTGTGATGGAAGAATTAAGCATTGATGTCATGGTGCCTGCAAGTTTTGATCCATGGCTTCTCTAGAAGAATTGAGAGTTGATGTCATGATGCCTGAAAGGGTTGATCCATGGCTACATTGGAAGAATCGATCATTGATGTCATGGTGCATGAAGTATTATTGTGAAGGGTTGATCCATGGCTGTGCCGAATTTTGGGCATTGATGTCATGGTGCTTGATGTACTTTTATGAGGATATGTTTTCCTCTACATGAAGACACGTGCCTGACGTAATTTTGTGAGGATGGCCATAGTGGATTGTTAACTAAAATGATTTGGATAGACTTAGGATTGAGTCTATATGTGAAAGAATGGTTTTATGTTTATGTAATATCTGAAGTGTTATTCTTTAATGGCAATCAGTCTGATTTCCAAGTTATATATATATATATATATATATATATATATATATATATATATATATATATATATATATATATGAAGATTTGCTAATGTAATATTAAATGTGCAAGAGGACTCCGGAAAAGCAGTTAGTGTTTGAGTTCAATTGAATGTTTTCTTTGTAGAATAATGCACTCACATGTTTCAATGTAGGTATGGAGGATTGATGTTTGTTCACTATGTTATGTGTGAACTGAAAATTAAATTATTAAAATTTCTAGACATGAAACTTTATGGAAGTAGAAGATACATGTATATTTCTTGTTGCGGTGAATTGATATTTGTTTATGAATTACTAATTATTGTTCTCTATTAATTGCTAATTGTTGTTAGTTGATGGTACTTGTTAACGGTTGTTAATTGAAGTTATTAGATATGAATTATGTTTATTCATCTAATGTGATGATTTGCAAGTGTTGTAGAGAATGAGACTACAATATTAACCTTTTCATGCAAGGAATGAGATTGAAATATTAAGCTTCTTTGCAGAGAATGAGATGCAATATTATAATTCTTTTGAAAACATCATAAAAGCCATGTAGAATTCATGGTGTTCCATGAAGAATGATGTGTAAGACGAGGAACGAAAAATGGGTTCCGACTGTGGGAAGTGGGAATTCTCTTATCCCAAATCTCAATTTTAATTATGAAAAAAGTTAGTAAGAGTTGTTGCTCAAAACATGTTTTTACATTGAAATGTTTTGAATCTCTTCCTTGAAAGACACCTAAGCTGCAATTCCAACCAACATGAGATACACCGACGGGGAATGGACACATTCTTGGTGTTGTGTGTGGCTATTGACATGGAACACATCGAAAAGGAATGGACGCATTCCCGGTGTTGTGTCTAGAAAAGCAATCACGTAGTTGGTTGAGAGTTGAGAAGTAGGATTGAAATTAGAATATTTTTAGTGTCATGATAATGAATTTTGATAAATGTATGATATTGATAAGCTTTGCTAGCTATTGTGTGTTTATCAAGTATACATGAAAGTTGGTGCTTGCATATTGAAGAGAAGAAGCAAAGATTAACTAAAAGAATTGAGCATTGATGTCATGGTGCCTGAAAGGGTTGATCCATGGCTATGCTGGAAGAATTGAGCGTTGATGTCATGGTTCATGTAAGGGTTGATCCATGGCTTCGCTGGAAGAATTGAGAATTGATGTCATGGTGCTTGAAAGGGTTGATCCATGGCTACGCTGAAAGAATCAGGCATTGATGTCATGGTACTTGAAGTATTATTGTGAAGGATTGATCCATGGCTGTGCCGAATTCTGGGCATTGATGTCATGGTGCCTGACGTGCTTTTGTGAAGATGTGTTTTCCTCTACATGTGTAAAATCATGTTGGACTAATGTGAGATATACATGGTAACCATGT
Organism: Larix kaempferi; assembly: GCA_027924585.1. Classification (NCBI taxonomy): domain Eukaryota; kingdom Viridiplantae; phylum Streptophyta; class Pinopsida; order Pinales; family Pinaceae; genus Larix; species Larix kaempferi. The sequence continues at coordinate 23,570,021 of BSBM01001022.1, forward strand.
TATCGTTCAAATATCTTTGGTATACATTTCCCCTTTTCAATACATAATAAAAGCTACTCTTATTAATAATTGAGTTGTAATCTGACAAAGATGCATAGATTAAGAACACATTAATGGGCAACTTCAACCAATTTTTTTTTATAAAGTAGGTTTTTAATATTGTTTTTATATCTATAGATTTATTAATGATTTAAATAAATTAAATGCAATTTTTTATTAAATAAATAATAATAAAATGAACTAATCAAAATTAAGTGCTTAAATAAAAAATATATATTTATTCAACAATTAAAATATAACTTATAAAATTATACCTAAAGTATAAAAACTAAACCAAATGAATTATAAAATATTATACCTAAAGTATAAAAACTAAACCAAATGAATTATAAAATATTTTTTTAGAATTTTTAAAATTAGCTCAATAAAATAGAATGATAATGATTCAAAATGGCCCAAAACCAAAAGGTATGCGGCAAAAGTGGTTACCTTACAAATTGATAGTTGTCTTCATTTGATATTTAAATTAGGATAAGTTGTTTTTTCAAATTTAAAATTATATTAAAATCTTCACAATATTAATATTTTTTTTAAAAATAATATTTATTATAATAATTACAAAATTCAGATAAATTTTAAATTCAACCTTTTTATTTATTTAAAAAACGCAGATTTTCTTTTCTTCGTATTTTATTTTCCAATATACAAACACATAACGTTCAAATCAATGATTGAAAATTAAGTTATAAATATGAAAAAGGAGCGAAGAGAATTAACATCACTTTTGAATTCATGTTTCCAATTGATTAAACAACCCCGACCATCTTTTTGACAATAAGCATAAACTACTCTTCACTTTTTAACTTTGTAAAATTGTGGAAGGAATCTTTGTTGACAATTGGGAGTAAATTTGACACCTTTGTTGATAAATATAAAAATTAATACATAATCATTATTTAAACATATTTAGTAGTTACTTTTCCATATAATTTCATAATATTTTTAATCATATATTACTTTTTATAATAATAATAAAATAACTTCTAGAAAAAAACAATTCATACTAAGTAAGGAGACATATTGCATCAACTTTCCCAATGGAACTATCACATGCCACGACTATCAAAGTGGGAGCTAGATTCATGAAAAGGAGGGTTAATCTCTCAAATTCATTTATGAAAACGGAATCATCGTAAAATTTCGACTCAATAAAAAAATTCAAATATAACATTTATATCATTATCTTATGTTTAAATATTAGTATTAATTTAATTATTTTTTAATATTAAAATCATATTTATAAATATTTTATTTTAAAATCATTATCCAATAATGATATTAAATAATTTATATAAAAATCACTATTAATTAGGTATATACATGGTTTAGTTAAAGTTGGATTTGTATTTTTTGAGTTAAAGTTGGATTTGGATTTATATTAATAAAAATAAGATTGCATATTATGTTAATTAGTGAAGAAAAAAAATATGATAGTATTTATTAACTTTTATATATATATATATATATATATATATGTTTTTATCATTGTTACATGATTATTATAAAAATTAATAATATTTTTTATATAAAAATATATTTACAAAATATTTAAATAATTTTTAGATGTGTTATTTTTCCATTAACAAGTTTATTTAGTTTATCTAGGGTTCTTAATTTTAATGTTAGTTGTGGAAGGAGTAATGCTTTGAGAAGCATGCAATTCATCCATGGCTTGTATCATTCTTGAGAGAATGACCAAAGTACACTCAAGAATAAAGAAAATTGATTATGTTGTTCATTCTTATTTCATCTTCTCATTGTCTTAAGGCATTAAGTTGCCTTTGAATTTCATTCCAAATGCTTTGGGACATCTTATTTTCATTTGTAAGACAAGATTTATTTACCCTTTGGAGAGACATGATTTGCTGATTTGCTCATCATTAGGGACCACAATAACTTTGAGATATGTTATAAATCCTCCTAACTTTGTTGAATTCATTTATGGGCACACTTAAGATTAGTCACAATAGAAGGCTAGCAGGAGCATAAGTCCATCTCTCCCTTTAGAAAGTATGGGACTAAGAAAGGGAAATAATCAAGGGATTCACCAAGTAAGAATGGTAGGAAATTGAAAGGTGTGGGATTTTTCATCTTCTAATGCTGAGAAGTGGAACCAAACGAATTAAAATTACCTTGAGATCCTTCAAATCTTCAATAAGTATCATATCACCAAGTTTGGAAGGCTCCATTAAACCCTACTAAGAACTACTAGAGGGATGCACCAAAAAGTTTGGAATTTAATTCATTGATGTTGAAAATATCTCATTATCATTACATTGATCATAAACATTGTGATATTGGATAGGAGAATAATTACTTTTAATTATGAAGTTTGTATTACTCTTTCAAGTAATCTCCTTGAGGAATTATGAATAAAAGGTGTAAATCCTTTTGTCATAAACATGGTTTCATGCTCCCACCCTACCTGGGTGAAGCTCCTAGGCCTGTCGCTTGAACTTTGGAGCCCTAAGATTTTCGCTCTCATTGGAGCGACCCTAGGTGAATTCCTTCTCGCTAATGACAACTTTGAGGTTACAGGAGATATGGAAGTTGCAAATATAATTGTTGACCTTGATATCAAGGATGGTCTATCAGATAAGATAAACATTTCTAAAGGGATTTTTAGAATAGTCCAAGAGCTATAATATATTAGGTTTCCATTCTGGTGTAATTGGTGCCACTCTTATGGCCACCTTGTTCAGGACTACTCACTTCCTTTTGTACCCAACTATTGGAGGACTAAGAAGGATCTTATGTTGGACTTGGACGAGATGCCAACCCATGCAGAAGACTCGAACACTCATCTTCTAGATCATAGATTAGACTTGAAGGACATGTATCCTCTAGGAAATCCTCTTACACCTACTTTGGGCTGTCTTAATGTATCCTCTTTGTCAATGGATAAGGATTCACTATTGAATCTCTTAAGGGATTCATCTGAAATCGAGGTTGATATGCCTAAGGACGATGGTACTTCTCAAACTCGTGAAAAGTTTGTTTTGGCGTTGGCTACCTTTCCACCGGAGTCTACTCTTCTTACTGTCTAGGATGGTATCTATTCATTGGATGCAGGCTTGTCCGACATAGAAGCTGGTGTTTTGGAGGCTAAGTGGGGTTTGAGCCATATGCTCCTTTGGATGCCCCTATTTTCACACCGAGTAAGCTAAATTTTGATTCCTCGGCTCTCTCGGTTCCATTGCTTCTTTCTCCTCCTTCCCTCCTTTAACCATCTAAACCAGCTGATGTTCCTCTCTTTCATCCCACCATATTTATAACTCCCTTTTCTCGTGGTACACACTCCCCCTCGACCCTTTTGGCATTATCTCCTCCTGTGATAGACCCTTCTCCTTTGATATCCCTCGCAAATTCATCATCTGATTCACCCGTACATGCCTCATCTTCCATTATAGGTGGTAAACCTTCCCACACTCGGTCAAAATTACTTCTAGGAAGTAAACCACCTCTCCTAGGTATCATTTCAGACCCTGCTCAACATTGAAGAAGGGTGACCCCTCTCTTGTTGTTAAAGTACTTTTCAATATCTCCCCTAGAAGTCCTAATCTGTTAAGAGGCCGTAGCACTGTCATGGAGACAACTAGATCAAAAGACTTACTAGATGTCAAAGGTGGAAGGAAACACACCATCAAGGGGGCCTTAGCACACCCCCCCATGAACCAGGTTCAATAATGCTGAGTCTTTCTCTGAATGTGATGGGTTTGGTCCAAACCCCCAAAAAATTGGCCCTGAAAAATGATTGTATCTTTGTACAATCTAGACGTTCTCTTACTACAGGAAACTCTTGTAGCGGATGACTCTATTGTAAATGATTTAAAGAATCACCTACCTAGATGGAATTTCATATCCTTGATGTTTTGGGTCGGTCAGGTGGCGTACTTACGGGATGGAAGACTCAAACTATGTCTATCATTTCTGGTTGGGGTATCTCCACAGGTCTGGGTATAATTCTAAAATCCAGAGAATTGGGCTTAACATTCACTCTTCTAAACCTATATGTGCCTCACTTACATAGAGAAGTCTTCTGGGATAATTTCTTTATGTTGGTTTTCACCTTGAGCGAAACTTTATACTGGCTGGATATCTAAATTTCTCTATTGGAGAGAGTGAGACCTAGGGTCAATTGGCACACAAAGACCCATTGTCTGATTATTTTGTCAAGAAGTTGGAAGATGTTGGCCTATTTGACCTCCCTCTAGTGGTGCTCAAACCCTCCTGGAGGAATAAGGAGGCAGGAGATCAAGCAATAGCTAAGAGACTAGGCAGATATTTACTAAATGAAGGGCCATTGAACCCTGTTTCTATAGCAAAGCAATGGATTGGCACTGGTGGTGTTTCATATCACTATCCAGTCTTCCTGGAAATTAGAGGGAAATTTTGCAAGCCTCCACCCCCCTTCAAATTTGATGCTACCTGGCTTAAAGATGAATATTTCCATAAGATGGTCAAAAATATATGGACTCCTTTGATCCTCTAATCACAATGCTTGCCTATAGTCCAATTCTTGAATAACCTCAAATGCCTGAAAGCTCATACGGTACCCTGGGTGGACCATTGTAAAAAATTCATAAGTAAGGTCCTTTGGGATCTGGAAGCCCAGTTAGAATGTCTTCACTCCATCTTTGTTGATCATTTCACTTCAGAACACAAAGTACATATGATGGAACTAGAGCATAAAAGAAGGAATTATTGACTAGACGAGGAAGCAAGACTTCACCTTAAAAGCAGAGCTATTTGGATCAACAATGACGATAGTTGTTGGTAGAATTTTTCCCTACGGATAATTCAAAATTCTCTTAACTTAAAGTGGATTCCTGACTGACTCTAAGGTAAGAACAAAACAAAACAAATGCTACCTTGAAATTCCTGAACTAACTTTCACAACAAGATTACATGCATTTAGAAACAATGAAAGATATGACTCACCTTTCAATCTGACGTTTATCCCGCTTCTAGTTATTGATCCAAAAGCTCCAATGTAGAACCTGTTAGAATCAACCAAAGAACAAGCATACAAGCTTCCAAATACCTTGAAGTAAAGATTAGATTCAAATCTAGATTAGATACATTCCATGCTAAAGACTTGTACAATACACATGAAATGGGAAAAACAAGACAAGTTATCTTTATTACAAACTTGAAGAATGCTTACAAAGGTTGCTTGATGTCCAAGCTAATACTCCAGCTCTGTTAGGAACCTATGTCAACCCTTCTCTTTACTATGTTAGTATATTGTTGTTGGACGCATATGCTTTGTAAGTCGTCCCGTAGTATTTGTTGATCCGTAGTTTATATTAGCCCATAGTATTGACCCATAGTATTGGACGCATATGCTTTGTAAGTCATCCTGTAGTATTATATGTCCCATGGTTTTGACTCATAGTATTGGGCATAGACTTAGTATATAAGTGTGTGTTGAGGTCATTGAAGGCACCGTGAAGTTAATTGTATTGAGCTTGCTCAAAGGAGGTTGCCCCCTCGAAGTGGCCCGTGATCAATATAAAAGCAATTCTGTTCTATTATTTCTGATATCTCGTGTATTTTCATTAATTAATTATCGCAGGTACATCACATCTGGTATCAGAGCACTTTCCTTGGCACAAGTGGGAAATTTTTTTCTTCTTTTTGGGCGGAAACTTTCAGATCAATTTCTGAACCTTTTTGCACAAAATCAGAAGAAACCGATTGCATATCTGAATTCCTCTTTCAAAAATACACAGTTTCAAAAAAAAAATCATCTCATTTGGAGTTCTAAAAGTGGAGATATCGCGGATTTAAAATCAGCAATTTTTCAGAATTTCGGTGACGGCCACGAAAATTGCGGCGAGAAAATCTTTTGACCGAGTGCCCAGATTTCTATTCCGCTTTCACGAGTAGAAGCAGAGTGGTTGTTCCAGTTCTAGAAACATTCTATAATAGCGATTCTGAGCAATATAGATCCGGGTTTTGAACATTGGGTGGAATTTCTGCCCAAATTTTTTTTCTGTTGCAGGTTCGGATCTGGGAATAATCCCTATCCGCTTAACTGTGGGAAGTACTTGGGCATAAGCCCTAAAAATCATTGTGAGGAATACCACAGGAACCCCGAAGTAGCTGGCCATTGAGAGGACCTGTCAAGCGAAAAGGGAAACGACTCCTACCTGATTTACTAGTTCCCACCCGTGAGGTAAACCAAGAGTTGTCGTTTGTGGAAAAGCGGTTATCAGTTTTCCCTGAGCCGTGGAGTGAGGGGTACTGCCCCAATACGCAAGCCGTGAGACAGCATTGGTGGCCGAGTGAAAACCCTGAAATGTTAGGAAGCCGCACATACCTGGGGTCCATATCTACTTTCAGCTGAACTATTTCCGATCACTGCTGCGCCGTATCAGATCCATTTTGCAAGCCGTTCCAGATCCAGCCATTCAGCGTTGTTCCAGATTCCTTCTAAGCCGTAACCGCTCCAGTCTGTAAAAAAAAAAAAAAAAAAAAAAAACTGGTTATGGTTGTCACCCGTGCAGGAGCACACACCATGGAGGAAGCACTTGCAGCGATCCAAACCAAACTCCAAGATCTGGATGAAAAATTTCTCATCCTCCATCTTCAGCATTCAGCCATGAACAATACCTGACAGCCAGAATCTTTTGCAGCCGCCGGGTTCTCTGCTTCTAGCAATTTTCGTGGGCCAAAGCTTGATTTTCCTCGCTTCAATGGTACTGATCAGACTGGATGGATATACCGAGCAGAACAATATTTCAGTCTGCATAATACTTTTGATGTTCAGAAAGTTCCACTTGCATCCTTTCATTTGGAACAGGAAGCCATTCAATGGTACTATTGGTACATCAAAGCTGATCCCGAGCCAAACTGGACAGATTTTTGCCAACTCATTTTGCCACGATTTGGTCCTAGTGCTTTTGACGACTTCACAGGAGCACTCACTAAACTTCACCAAACTGGCATAGTGAGAGAGTATCAGATGGAATTTGAGAAACTAGCCAATCACACAGAAGGATTGTCTGATGAATTCTACAGGAGTTGTTTTATCAGTGGTCTCAAGGATGAAATCCGCTCAGAGGTAAAAATGTTTTGTCCCAACACAATGATGGAAGTCCTAGGGTTGGCTAAGTTGGCCGAGGACAAGATCGCAGCTCAACAACGCTCCAAACCCACCTGTGTTCCCTTCAGAAATATGGGTTCCCAACGACCTCCCATCACGCCTGCTCCTCAACCAACTCCCATCAAGCATTTGTCTAAAATAGAAATGCAGGCACGCCGAGAAAAAGGGCTTTGCTATAATTGTGATGAGAAATTCACTCGGGGACATAGATGTGTTCAACAAAAGCTCTATATCTTGGATGTGGATTCTCCGCCTGCCTTAGAACTTGGTGAAGAAGCTACAGATACAGTAGATGATCCGGTCAACATGCAACACCCGTCTGTTGACACCCCATCTCATGATGACGCACCCGAGATCTCTCTCCATGCACTAACCGGCGTCACCACCCCACAAACAATGCGGTTCAGGGGATACTTCAAGAAGCTCCCTCTTACCATACTCATTGATTCTGGTAGCACTCATAACTTCATTGACCCTCGAATTGCCAAACAGGCTGATTGTTTTGTCCCTCCTTGCTCCAACTTTGAAGTCATGGTTGCCAATGGGGGCACCTTACCTTGCAAGGGGAAGTGTCACAATGTACGTATCTCTATGGAATATTATAACCTACGCTCCGACATGTTTGCCTTGTCCTTAGGCGGATGTGATGTGGTTTTGGGCGTTCAATGGTTACGCACACTTGGCCCCATCTTATGGGATTTTGCTGAACTCTGGATGCAGTTTAACGTCAATGGGGCACAACACAAATTTCGGGGCTTACAACCACAGTCTCTCTGCATCATCAGTTCACATCGCCTGGAAAAAATCCTTAAGAAGAATTCACACGGTGTCATCGCTCAGCTCAATTCCATTCAAATGCACCCATCAACAGTCTCCACTACTTCCTTGGATAGATCTGCAGGTATCTTTGCTGAACCAATGAGCTTGCTGCCTTCAAGAGACCTTTCCGGTAAGAATGTAACCACATCTACCTCTCAACAGGAAATGATGGCTATTTTGCATGCAGTACAGAAGTGGCAGCCATACCTATTAGGCAATTATTTCTGCATCAAGACTGATCTCCCGAGTCTGGAAAATTTTCTGGAACAATGGGTCTCCTCCCCAACACACCTGCAATGGGTTATCCAACTCATGGGTTATCCCTATGTGATCGCTTATAAGAAGGGCACGGACAATATGGTGGAAGATGCTCCTTCTCGCACAATTGACGACCCAGTTTCTCTTACAGCTCTTTCTCTGCTTGTTCCAAATTGGTTGCCATATGTTCAACAGGGCTATCTCTTCTATGATCTCCATGCTTCTTCATCAACAGGGCACTCTGGGTTCTACAAAATGTATGACCAGGAACAATGTAACTTCTTTTGGCTGGGACTAAAAATGACAATTCAACAGCTGGTGGCTAATGATGATACTTTCCAAGTCAACAAGGGGGAACCGACACTCCTTTCGGGATTGATCAAACCCTTTCCCATCACTACACAGCTTTGGCCAACTATTTCTATGGATTTCCTAGCAGCACTCTGGTGGTACAATACCACATCTCAAAGGACACCATATGAAGCAGTCTATGGACAAACACCGCCAGTTCTTCTTCCATACACCCTTAGCAGCTCCCCAGTTCAGGAAATTGACTCAGTTCTTCGAAACCGCGATCAGATTCTTCTCATTCTGCAGGACAATCTTCACATGGCCAGAATTTTCCTAAAACAACAAGCCGATCAGCACCGTTCTGAGCGCATTTTCCACGCAGCTGACAGGGTTCTTCTTCATCTACAGCCTTCCAAGCAATCCTCCTTGACACTCCAAAGGCGTCAATGGCCCGAAATGAAAACCAAGGATGCTACCGGGGAACCACTCCTTCAAATTCTGCAGCAATTTCTCCAACCAAAGCTTTCAGGACAAAGCTTTTTCTAAGGGAGAGGGGATGTTAGGAACCTATGTCAACCCTTCTCTTTACTATGTTAGTATATTGTTGTTGGACGCATATGCTTTGTAAGTCGTCCCGTAGTATTTGTTGATCCGTAGTTTATATTAGCCCATAGTATTGACCCATAGTATTGGACGCATATGCTTTGTAAGTCGTCCTGTAGTATTATATGTCCCATGGTTTTGACTCATAGTATTGGGCATAGACTTAGTATATAAGTGTGTGTTGAGGTCATTGAAGGCACCGTGAAGTTAATTGTATTGAGCTTGCTCAAAGGAGGTTTCCCCCTCGAAGTGGCCCGTGATCAATATAAAAGCGATTCTGTTCTATTATTTATGATATCTCGTGTATTTGCATTAATTAATTATTGCAGGTACATCACAAGCTCCAAGTGCTTCCTCCTCTAGCTATCTCCACAATGCTGCAAGATCATAAGTTTGGTACTTCTAAGAGTCCTCCCCCTTTCCCATGGAATACCTCTCTTTTATAGTGTATGGTAGGGTTAACCAACAAGAGAGATGGGTGGATCTTGGGAGAAATTAGTGGATCAGGGTTTCTAATAACAGAAAATGAGTTAGGATCGAATCAGAGATCCCAATCCTCCAATATCTCTCAAAAATCCAAAATCCCACAAGCCATGGAAAAAAGGCTATAAAAAGAGTACCGCACCCAGCAATCGAAGCATAACGCGGTAGTACCGCGTGGCAGGGACAAAGCATAACGCGGTAGTACGGACTACCACGCACCTATAACTGAGCAAGGCGCGGTAGTTAGGGTAAATAAAGTCTTAGCTAGGTGAAAACTTGTCAGGGTAAGTTTGCCTTCAAGGTTCACTCATCATTTTTCTCTTCTGAATGGTTTAAAGCAGTAGGGGAAGTGTCGTCGATTCTTTTCATGGTGCAGATGCGACACTGTGAAATATAGAGGTATAACAGATGCCCCCTAAAGTGTGAGGTTAGAAGGGACTGATGGCCGAAAGACTTTACAAATATAGTGTGCCGAGATAGCATCGAGGAGAGCGACAAGGAGCTGAAACAGAAACAAAGTGTTAGATATACCACCGAGGCGAGCATCCCCATGCTCGGAAACAAATGACTCAAAGCATGGTTGCCGACCAATACATTGCAGATCCATGAGTACTGAGATGATATAGACTATGGACAGATCATGGCTACTATGAACAAGCGTAGATCCATGAGACAATAATAACACAGCCACGACCAATACAAAAAGTGGATCTGTGTGGCAATACAAAGAACATCTCCATCGCAACCTGGACACAATCAAGATACAACGGTGCACCCAGGTTCTTCTACCCGATCGCAAATGATACGAATCTAGCCATGTGATTACAAAGTGTTGAAGTCGAACATGGTAGAAACCATTTGATTACCGGCCAATGATGTGAACCGTTAACAAATGCGAGGGAAATCACCAATGATGACGATGATCCCCAAGGTATCTGAAGTACATCTCAACGTAATGTGAATAAATGAGTTGATGTCGAGCATCCGAGAGATTGTTCGATCAGCGGTCAGTGATGTAAACCTACTGTCGAACACAAGGAAACCTGCCATTGAGGCATGCAGGTACCAAGGTACTAATGGTTGACCTCTAAGTCTAATTCCCGAATAGTGATTTGGAGTCGATGGGAATAGACCTGTCGAAGGTGGGCCATAATGATTCCCACATCATCGACACGAAATCGGAATGAACGATAAGATGATGAAACAATGGAGTATGTACTGACACAGCGGAGGCCTGACACAATGAACGACTCTGAACAATGCAACCCTTTGAACATATAACGGCATGTAACAGGACTTGGCAGCAAGGATTATTGAAAATAGAGGATAGACACCGAATGAGTAGGCTTGTGGCCAGGGAGACGACTTAGGATGATGACCATAACTCAGTAAAAAATAGATACCCAATATAGACAAGAGACAGACACATGCCATGTTCAAAGGTAACGACTGACAAGCTTCCATAACACACTTGACTTGTTCCCCATATTCCCCTGACATGATAGATGAGTACCTCTTTGTTGTTTTTCGAGCTTGAAGAGGATAATAGATGCTCGGTGTAGCTCATCTCATAGATGAGTCCAATCTCACATGTTTTACGAACCTGAGAAAGGAGGGCTTCGTCCCAAAGTGGGCCCTTCGATGTTAAATTTTTACGAGTCAAAGGAAGGAAAACTCGGTAGTTTTTCACATTTAGAGAGCCTGGAAAACTTAAAAGAAGCTCCATAATGTACTTTTTCGTAAATTTAGTCCCCTGATCCCGAAAAAGTGTAAAACAATTCCCAAGAGAACTCTCCCAGTCAAGATTGACTGAGGTATACCTTTCTCGTAAATAGTCTAGACGAGCCGAAAAAAGGGTAACCTATCACCGAATAGACGACCTTTCAAATACTTTTACAAGTGTGAAAGAGTCAAGATCACTTGGAAATCTTTTCAATTTTAGGGAGTCTGAAAAGAGCTTAACTATGGACTCCTATGGTCTTTTTCGTAATGTTTTAATTATTCTAGTCCGAAAAAAGAATAAAATACAACCAGGATAATACTTTCCTCATCGTTTTAACGAGCATGAGTAAAGCTGGCCGAACTCGACACCATTTACTTGAGTTTGACAAGCACGACACAGGTGTAAAGCACTTGGAATCTTTTTCAAGTTTTAATCCAAAGCACGAAAAAGATAAAGTGGGCTCAAAAATGAAAGTCAAAAAATGAATAAATGCCAGTGTGAATATATCGCTTTTTAAAGGAGATCCTGTCAATAAAGTGCTCATAAAACCAGATATTAGTAATGTGAAATGGGTTTCATTTTAACGATATAAAATAATAAGTAAAAAAAATGGGTGAAAAAGCTATAAAAGGATGGTTAAAAATAGAAATTTACCATTTCACTTGTGTTTTTACCCAAAGAGGAGATTTTATCCATTTGAGGAGAAAAAACTTCAAGGATCCATATCGGGAGTTTCAGGGCACCATTTCAACAACCGTCTACGCCAAGTAAGATCTCTCAAGCTTCTCTTTCATTTGATGTAGGAACAATTTGCTTTCAGTAAGAAAAATAAATTTTTTGGGCAAGCCCTATTGGGAAAAAATCGCCCTTCACAGTATCGCGTGGGAGTAATATCGGGAAACGTGGTACTGTTTGATAGTACCGCACTGTGTCTTTAAACCGAAACGCGGTACTGTGCAGTACCGCGTGGTAAGGTTTGCCCCAGGTGTGATGAAGGCGAAATTTGAGATGAAAAATTTGATTTTTCTCAATTTTTTTGCTGAAACCAAGTTGTTAAATGATTACTAAATGTTTCCCCTGACCTTTTGCAGGAGTTTGCAATTTGTTTGGGTCAAAATGGTCAGTTGGAAAGAAAGAGAGCACGAAGTAGATGATTTGGCGGCCGAAAATGACCTTCCTACCGTGACTGCATTACGGGAGTGCGGTTTGTTGAAATTCTTTAAGACCAAAGGCATTCGTCAGCAAGCCAAACTTCTTACCCATCTTATCCAATTGTGGGACCCTGACATTCAAGCTTTCCGAGTGGGAGAGCACGTCCTCGAAATTCAACTTGAGGATATTTATTTCCTCACAGGCATCTCGAAAAGAGGGGCCCGGGTGAACTTTATTGGATACACAGCCTCAGAGACGAGCACAGATGCTCTGATTGCTCAGTATTGCCGTCAGGGTTTGAGTAAGAAAAGCAGCAAAGTGGTCATAAAAGATGTTACAGAACTTCCTTTAAAAATTGTTTTGTTCACCATCACATGTGCAGCAGGGAGTGTGGGTCCGCATCAGGTGTCCCGTACACAGATGAACCTTGCAGTGGATTGTATGGCTGGAACAGTATTCAACTGGTGTGAGGCGGTGTTGACCAATCTCAAAGAACAAGTGCACAAGTGTAGAGTTGGAGAGAATTCCCAATTTGGTTATGGGAGTATCCTAGTCACCTTCTTTTTGGCAAGGGTGCCATTGCTGCGTCCACAGATAGCTATGCCCCGCCGTCCACCTACCGAGCCATAGATGGCTCGATGGAGTGATTATGCAAGGCGTCTTGGGGGACCTCAGCGCTTGGCGTTTGGTGAGGATTTCTTCTCCTGGCTTGAGGAGCAGATAGTGATGATCAATGACTACCCCTATGCAGGGGTGGACTTCCGTGAGGACATCGACTTGGCACTGCCAGAGGATGAAGATTGGGACAACTCAGGTATGACCTTCATGGATATATATATATATATATATTTTGAATATATAATTTTTATTGTTTTTTAGAATGTGTAAAAGACTTCTAATGTATGTTCGTGTGCATGTCACAGATCGTGGACCACAGAGACCGGCTGGGTACTCGCCATTACGTCACGGTGGTGTTGATCGCCAAGCCATTCCAGACGAGGAGGAGGATGAAGACGAAGCAGGAGGAGTCCTGGATATAGAGAGGAACTTACAGGGCTTGACTCATGGTATCCCTGCTATGAGAATGGATGACGTCCCTTTGCACCTCCAGCGGCATACTGTAGGTGTGCCTAGTCGTATTGGCCGACTTCTTCGTAGGGTGGCTCGAGCTGTAGTGTGTTATCACCAGCAGCGTGAGGAATCTGACGAGGGACATGATAGATCTCCCAGATCTCCTTAGATGATCCTTTTGTCTTTTGCAGCATGTATACGAGATGTAGGCTTTGAGAGCCAAATTTTTGTATGGGATTTGGTCCCAAATTTTGTCTTTGACACAAACTCTATGTATTTTGGAAAAACACTCTTATATACAGTGATATGGATCTACTTATGATCTATTTATTTACAATGACTTGTGCATTTTATTTTTTATGATGTGTTTATGTATGGGCAAGATGGAAATCCAAAATGTAATTAGCTAATGAATCAGCTATACAATTGAATTCTCTCGGTACGTGTTGATATGTAATGAAATTAAATGATCGTTCCAAGAGGCACACTCTCCGAAATAAACGAATTAGTATAGGATCGCGGACTGTGTAAACACGGTTTAGATGAGAAACCACAAGTTGGGAGTCTAAAAAGACTGATAGGGAGTCAATTCCGAGTGAAGCAACCTCCGTCAAGAGACCAATGACTGCATGGTACTCCGCGATATTGTTGGTTGCAGGACCTAAACAATTGGCTCCTGAAGAAATCAACTCGCCAGTGGGAGAATAAATTACCCATGCTCCAGAAGCGAGATTCCGGGTATGTCGGCTTGCACTGTCGGCGAATCCGAAGTAGGCAGACATCTGTGCATAAAATCACGAGTCAAAGTAACAGTGGATACATGAGGTCCACGCGCACACCAAAAAATGAGTAAAAGAAAATTAAGTACATTATGTACAACAAGTAACCTGCGTAGGGTAACCTTACGCGTAGAAGCGTTTGAGGTATAGCCCATTGCGGGGCCGTGCCAATGGCGTACCATCACAATCGATTAGTTCATAGGATCCTTTTTCTAAGACACGTTTTACAACAAAGGGGCCGTACCACATAGATTCTAATTTTCCTTTTCCAAGCTTGTCGTGCATTTGATCATATGTAAGTACGAGGTCACCTTCATTGAAGATCCGAGGTTGAACGGATTTGTCATATTGAGCTTTGATGCATTTTTTATGAGTTTCATTAGCTAAAGCAGCGTCGCGGCGGGTTTCATCTAGCTTAGCTAGGTATAGAAATCGTTCCTCTTCGGAAGTGGTGTGGGGGAGTAGCTCTATGGCTATCTTAAGTGATGGAATTTCACATTCAATCGGCAAAATGGTTTCTAGGCCATACACCCGTTGGAATGGTGTAAACCCAGTAGCACTTTTCACTGAGGTTCGGTATGCCCATAGTGTTGAGAAAAGAGCTGAGTGCCAGTTGGATTTTTGGGTACCCACAATACACTGAATCATTCGTTTCAGGACTTTGTTAATGGCTTCAACTTGGCCATTAGCTTGTGGGTAATACGGGGTTGAGTTTTCATGGCGAAAACCCAGCTTGGCACTTAGTTCTTCGATCATATGGTTCCTGAAATGGGAGCCATGATCGGTCACAATGGATTGTGGGACACCAAATCTAGCTATAATATGATTGAATATGAATTGCGCTACTGTTTTTCCGTCCTCAACATACGTAGGCATCGCTTCAGCCCATTTTGTGAAATAGTCGACAGCTACTATGACATAGCTATGCCCCCCAGCTGAAGTGGGCTTACAATGCATGAAATCTATGCCCCATTTGGAAAAAGGGCCGACGGCAATAACACGATGGAGTGGAGCAGGATGCGAGCGTGTTTTACTATGAAAGAATTGACATGGCGGACACTTCTTGACTGTTTCAATGCAGTCTTTGAAAATTGAGGGCCAGAAGTATCCTGCTCGCAGTATTTTCTGGGCCATAGCCATCCCAGAGAGATGACCACCACATGCTCCAGCGTGGCAGTCATTAAGAATGCGTTCCGCCTCATCTAAGGTCAAACAACGTCGAAGAACGGTGTCGACACCACGTCGATAAAGAGTATCGTTGACTATGAGATAGTATTTTGCGTGATGTCGGATGCGTCAACGTTCCTCGCGAGTGAGGTCGGGGCGAAAGCATTGGGTTTGGAGATATAATAAAATATCCCCGTACCATGAATCAGACGTGCTAATGAGGAACAACGATTCATCAGGAAGAGAATCGATGGGCTCAGATTGCTCAGTAGCACGAGGCAAGGTACAAATCAACTCTGCAAAGACCAAAGACTTCTTGGACTTGGCTTTGACAAATTCCAAGTCAAACTCCTGAAGGATGACGATCCAACGAGAATATTTTCCCCCAAGCACTTGACGTGTGAGGATATAATACATTGGATTGAAATCGGCTATGACAGTGGTCCGGCAGAGTAGAATGTAATGACGGAATCTCTGGACAGCAAATACTGTTGCCAGAGCCAGTTTTTCAACATGTGAATAACGAGTTTCGGAGTCGAGAAGACTTTTACTAAGATAGTATACCACATGTTCTATGCCGTTGTGGTCTTCTTGGACTAGCACCATACCGATGGTGGAAGTCGAAGCTGCGAGATAAAGAATGTAATCCCGTGTGTAATCGGGGGGTTGGATCACAGGATCTTTGGTTAAGGCTGCCTTTAGATTGTCAAAGGAGCGTTGGGCTTCGTCATCCCAGATAAAGGGAACGTTCTTCTTGAGAAGCCTCATATAGCCTTTTGTTATCTCGGAAAGATTGCAGATGAAACGGCGTAGAAATTTTGCATGCCCTTGCAAACATTGAAGTTCTGGAATATTGGTGGGGGAAGGCAGGGCTAAGATAGCTTCTACCTTCGCAGGATCTAAACGTATCCCGCTTTTGGAGACTATGAAGCCCAATAGTTTTCCGGCTTCTACAAAAAAGACACACTTATGCGGATTCAAACGTATATTGTAGCGAGAGCACCTTTCGAAAATGGCACTTAAGTGGTCAGGATGGTCTTCCCGGGTCCGAGAGTGAGCGGGAAGATCATCAAGATATGGTTCTACAATATGTTTGATGTCGTGAAATGTGTAGGACATCGCCCGTTGGAAAGTTGCCCCTACATTTTTAAGGCTAAAAGGTAACTTTTAATATGCGAAAACCCCCCAAGGGCAGATAAAGGCTGTTTTGTGATGGTCAGCTGGGAGGATATCGATCTGATTATAGCCAGAAAAGCCATCCATAAATGAGAAGATGACACTCTCGGCATAGTTATCGATGATCTGGTCAATGAACGGAGTTGGGTAGTTGTCTTTTGGACAAGCCTTGTTCAGGTCACGGTAATCGACACAGACTCTAATCGTTCCTTGTTTCTTTTCTATGGGAACGATGTTGGATACCCATTCTGTCAATGGGACAGGATAGATAAAACCAGCATGCAAAAGTTTTTCAACTTCTGCTTTAATAGCGGCTGCCTTACGAGGATGGACAGGCCGAAGTTTCTGCCGAACAGGTCGGGTGCCAGGGAATGTTGGAATTTCGTGGACCACAATCGAGGGGTCAATTCCTGGCATTTCTTCATAACTCCAAGCAAAAACATCATGGAAAGTTTTGAAGTAGGCACTATAGAACTCCATTTCGAGGGGAGTACATGTTTTGCCGATATGCATGTTTTCCACGATACCAGGCTTCACTGAAATATCAATGGGAGTGGTTTCCATAAGGTTAGCCAAGTTTCCTTCGGAAAATATCTCGTCGAGGGAAGTGGGGAACTTGGTTTGGACCATCCCAAGTGAAGTACTGGGTTTTGAGTCAGGCTCAAGCGTCTGAATGGTGGGGAATGAAGATTGATGATGAAAATCTCCCCATGGTGGCTCATCACCACACATAACCTCCATAATTGATTCGTCAATGGGAAAAATCAAGTTGAGAGGATCGATAGGTGGTGGGTATGAATGAGTCTCAGACGAGATCTGTGCCACGGAATGATGGGCAGGACAGTCGATCCAATCGGTGGCTGATTGGATCGCTTCATATGCTGTGAGGTTTCTGTTCAAAGGCATAGAGTTGTCGTAGTCTTCAATCTGAGAGGGACTCGGAATCACCCATGAATCATTGGAAGGGGTGAGATTCGATGAAATCATGTTGACTGGTTGAACATGGGTTCCCAGCTCTGGAAAAAATCCGATAAGGGATGAATCCTTCATAAGACCAACACCGATGTCTTGGAACTGGTACCGTGGTTGATCCAATAATGGGACGGTGTTGGAGGAGTTCGGATGGGAGTCTGGGATACAGTAATCAAGTTGATCAATAGTGACAATTTTCCCTTCATGAGGAAATTGCACAATCCGGAAGACTGTAGATGCTATGGCGGTCATGGCGTAAAACCAGTTCCGTCCAAGTAGGAGATTGTAATCCAATGGTGCATCTACGACTTCAATGTCTACGGATACTGTTTTTCACCCCAGTTCAACACCAATTGAGGGAATGAGTCCATAAGGTTGAAAACCATGTCCATCAAACGCCCTGAGAGTAGTGGGAGAAGTCGTGACTTCGGGTGAGCCTAAGGCTCTCCAGCAGTTCAAAGACATGATCGACATGGAAGCACCTTCATCTAACACAGTGCGATGGATGATATTTCCATGGATTTTTGTGTGAACCTGGAAGGCTAACTGGTGAGAAAGTCGAGGTTTAGCGTGCTCCAAGTTAAACATAATGGAATTTGAAGTATCTGGGTCCATTTCCCCCAGTGCTGAAAGTAGGGTTCTACGCTGCGTGGGGCAGTGTTGGAGAACCTCGAGAGTCGACATGGCGCAAGGTGCTTGAGCTAGATCCTCAACAATATTGTAATTTTGGGCGGCTCGAGCATTGGGATTAAATGTCGCCTTTCGTATGGTGCCCTTGGGTGGGCGTAGCACTGTATCCCTAAGCAGTCTCTCGATATGGAGATGGCCAGTAGGGGGGGGAATAGGAGTCAGATCTTCAACAGGAGATTTGCCTTTGGCTATCTCTGATTGTTTGTTTGAACTTGGAGGATTGTCATATGTCTTTGAATGAGTGGTGATATGAATCTCTTCATTACTCATCATCAGGATTTCGCGGTTTGTGGACGTCTCTCCGCGGGTTGGATTGGTCGGGTTGCCCCCTTGTGGGGTTTCTTGGGCAACCATCTACTGTTGTTGTTGAGGGAAAGGGTCAGTTAACACTATTGGGCGAGAGGATCCTTTAACAAATTTTTTGACTTCGTCCTTGTTGGGACAGTCACATGTGTAGTGATCATCTTGACAGATTAGGCAGGGAAACTTAGCCTTTCGACGTGGTTTCTGGTCATTGTGGGTGGGTTGTGGCTTGGGGTTCTCATGCTGGTTCTTCATGGGTTTACCGCGATTGTTCTTCTTCTTTCCCCCGGATGGTTGTGACGTAGATTGAACTGCGTTCACTTCGGAGGAAATAGAAGGAGAAGTAGTAGTTTTTGAAGCAGCCTGGGGTAAATCGGGGGAAGTAGAAGCTTGTTGTCCCATCGAGTTGGTAGTAGGCTAGGTCTTGACTGAATCGACGATACCATCAATGGGGGGTTTAGTGGTAGGTTTTGTTGGATCAGTGTTAACACGGGTGGCATGTGGAAGAAGTTCATGTAAAGTACCGGATTGAGTGTATACCAAATCCATGTACTAGGCTGCCGAGATGGCTTGTTCTTTTGTAACTGGCTATGGGAGGCAAAAAGGATTTCGTGAACCAATCAGCAAGAAGCTGATCCGGAATGGGTGCCTTAATTAGCTTACGGCGTCGTCGCCACTCATGGATGTGATCTGAAATGTGTGTAGAAGTGGTTTGACGCAATGAGGTTAACACTTTTGTTCCAGTCTCATACCGGATGGGAAGCTGGAAATGGGTTAGAAACTGCATAGCCAAAGTGTTGAAATCACGGAAAGAGTGTTGTGGCAGCTCGATGTACCATTTTGTTGCCATGCCGGTAAGCGTACGTTGGAAGAGCCGTAGTCGAATGGAATCATCCATCAAGGAGTTGGATGAACACCAAAGATGGAAGGTCATCACGTGGTTCTTGGGGTCTTCCCCAGGCTTAGCATCGAACTTAGGAATGTCCGATGGTAGTTTGGCTAGAATGGGTGGCCAGTGAGGTTCATGCCATATAGGATCGTTAATAAGCCTTGACAAATCAGGTAAGTCAAGCGTGGACAAAAAGGGAAGTTGACGGTTAGTCTGCGGGTATGAGTAATAACCGTGCGGTGGAGAGAAACCTGGGGGGGCCTACATAGCGTACTGTTGCATGTTATACCCATATGTGTTTCCCGGGGGGTACTGCTGGAAATTCTGTGGGTAGGAAGCCATCTGGTTAACCGGTTGATTGTAAGTAACTGGTTGGTGGATGTTCTGCTGAGCGGGTATGGTACCCTGGGGTTGTTGAAACCCAGGAATAGTTGCTGCTCCTGGTTGGGGAAAATTTCCTTGGAATTGTTGTGTTCCAGGAAATGTTACTACTGTATTGAGAAAGTGGAAGGATTCCCATAGCAGGGTTGGAGGGTGGCTGCGACGGTGGTGTCCATGGAAGGCTCATTCCTCCTTGGGGAGCGAGTGGAAATTGAAGGGATGGGTTCCATGGAGTTGTAACAGCTGAAGGGTAAGGGAAGCCAGAATTCAAGTTGGGGGGAATCTGAGATTGCCCCCCCAGCTTGGTTCCAGTTTCCAAAAAGTGAGTATCCCCCACTCTGCGGGATTTGAGGGTCCCAAGAAGGAAGCATACCTAACGGGGGTTGTTGAGGATGAGTCCCGGTTGGAATATTAGAATAAGGTTGCCCGCTGCTAGGTGTGTTGTACATACCATATTGAGTAGATGTTGCTGGTTGGGAGAGTTGTTGGATGGATCCAATGGGTTGTCCGCCAACAGATGGGTTGGATGGCCCTATAGGAGGAGGCTGTTGACTAGGAACGGGGTTCCCAACAAAGGGTTGTCCTCCAGCTGGTTGGGTTGATGGCCCACCAGGAGGAGTTTGGTTGTTGGAGTTGGGGACCACTACAGTCGGTTGTCCACCTCCTGAGATAGTGTAAATAGTGGCCGAAGGTGATCCTCCGGTCAAAACGGAAGATCCAGTAGTATGACTTGGTGTTCTTCCGCCGCTAGCCAAATATGATAGTGTGGATTGGCCAACGGTGCCAAAAGTACCGATTTGCGGAGGGGGTCTTCCATATCTGACAGGCGAGGATGGAGAAAAAACTGGGTTATCCCTCATAGAATGTGCGCCAAAAATGGGTGATGGCAGTAAATGTGGGGAGTTTAAAACAGGGGTATCAGCGTCATCCATAGCGTGTTCAATGATAGGAGGAGCATCAAAAACTGTGTCCGAGTTCATGTCCTGAAAAGGGTTTTGGGGATCCGACGGGAACCTAGGTATAGTAACGTCCGAAGGTCCGGAGCCGTCTGCATAGGAATGACGAAACTCTGTGCTAGATGGGATGTTGGGATCCCGATAGTCAGAAGGACGAGTAACGAGGGGTATCTAGAAGCTGTCGAGAGCATTTGCTCTGTGTCGTGTCTAAACCGTGCCGATGCTAACGGGGAATTTTCTAGACTAACCATACTAGACTGGATGGAAGCCATGATTTCATGTCCCGGAGGGAGGTTGGGTATAGATATGGTACGAGGTACGTTGCTAGAAGAACTTGTTTCCTGCGGATGAACATTGGGTGACGTAGTGATAACAGGCGGAAGCTCCACCTGGGAAGTGATGAAGCCATAATCAGGTTCAAAGGGTGTGTCAGGAAGTCGAGTGTCTTCAATAACTTCGACGTACCCTCCTAGGACTGAAATCAAGCCAGGTATATCCTGGTCGGACCCTTTGGTGGTGCCAACAGATCCGTCTGTGTCATCGTGAAAAGTGTCTGATGGACGAGAGGTGTTGACATCAGGTAGGAGGATGACCTCTGGTCTAGTATTTTGGGCTATACTAGATTCAGCCGCTGTAAGGGTGTCCACTGTGGCAGATATATCTGGAATAACAGTGGGTGAAGTGACAGTGAAAATCTCATACATGCTAGTAGTTACAAAAGGTGCAAGAGATTCTGAGACTGTGCTGTGAATAACAGTTACAGGCGGAACTGATGATGTAGTATGTATCGGCGGTGGAATGTTCCCTCGACCAGCACTGCGGCCAGGAGGAGCGGGAATGCGTGATACAGGTGGACCGGAGGTCCATGGCGGTGGTGGTGGTGGAGGGATTTTTCCCTGTACTCGTCGTGATCTTCGTGGTGGTTCTGACATGATGACATGAAAATGAAAATCGGGGGCAGTTTCGTAACAAATAACTCAAAAACTCTAATGCAGCCGAGTGTGCAGAAGAGGAGCTAGAAAAAGCAAGGCTCGTAGGCCAAAAAAACAAGCTCTAAAATATATACTAAGACCGGTGTCTCAATAAGCGAGCCGATAAAAAAGAATGGCCAGAATGCCAACAAGCAGTCCCTAAAAAAGAAAAATGACCCTCTACAAAGATGAGATAACAAGCAAACTCCTAACTAAGAGCTGGAGACCTCAACAAACTGTATCCTTCGCAAGGTGATGAAATCCAAGTCGAACAATACAACGTGAGAGACTGATATGAGAAGGATATCCCTCTACCGAAAGGGATCCTGGGTAAAAGAGCCCTAGTAGAATAGTTACTAAGCTACCTCGTTCATGACACGTTGGAAAAGGTTTTGGGCGCTTCTTCCTTATCACCCTTTCATTACTATGAATTACAAGGAAGACAATGATTGATGTTGCCTTAGGGCTAAGTGGAGTGCGGCATTCCACAAAGTCCGTCCGGTTCTCAATCTCGCGGCCGTTTAACCCCTGAAAGTTAAAAACAGTCAGGAGGCCCCTCCACAAACTGGCTGTGACCGTGTCAATAAATACTAGAGGATTTTAGTTCCCTATAAGACAACAACTATGTCTCAGATGAAAATGACAAGGGGGAATTATTTTGATGCCTATCCCCGGTGTCCTACCTAACTACCAAATTCTTTTGATTTCCTCAAGTGAGGTTAATGTTGGTTTAATTAGGGAGATTAATTTTAGTGGTTGTCTTACTCAATCGGGTAGATGGACGTGAAACTTGATGGTGTTATGACGACCCAAACCATGCAAATGAGAATGAATCAAAATAAACCTTGTCTTCGATGAAATCTAGCTATAGGAGAGAGAGAGTTCTTCGATCATAAATGCATGAAATTTTTCACAAGCAATAAAAAACCAAAACAAGAGATTTTTTTTTGTTCTTTTTGTAAATAGAGCCAAACTGAAATAAACACTCTTTTTAATTCACTGATCCTACAACTAAGATGCTTCAAATATGAGAATTTATGTGGCAAATTCAATGGTTCATTTCCTAATGCACAATAATACTGTTTAGACTTTTTCAATTCAAACAACATAATTGTTCTCAAATGATAATTTTTTAATTACTGAAAATGATGGAAACAGTGTGACTGTAAAAGCTACAGGGTTCAGTAAAAGAGAACAGTAGTGATGGGTTGGTTGTAGTGAAAAAATCAAGCCAATGCAATCAAACTGGAAAAATGACCCAATATGCAAATCATGCCACTAATGCAAACAATAATCAAGCTCACAACGAGGAAATAAACACACCACACAGACTGTAAAATGACCAGGATGATAACAGGAAACAACAAACACTACCTAAGGCAGAGAAAGATCAAAAAATGACTCAGGAAACCAAGCAGGGAGAAAAAAAATTTACAGTATGCAGACACTACCGCATGGCAGAATGAGGCTATAGCGCGGTACTGCTAAACTACCGCTCTGGTACTAACTCAGGAAATGTGGTACTACCGCGCTGTAATCAGTGTAGGGGGCACGGTACTGTGGCAAAGTGTGAAAAGGCGCAACTTTTGTAAAGGAAGATGCAATTTTCAGGGTTGCTGCAAACCCAGGGGACTCAGTGATCACACAGGGAGAAAAAATACGGAGAGGACGGGTGAATAAGGGTAAAAAAAGACCAAGATTCAAAACTGGTTTGAAGTGCAATAAAACAAATCACAATCAAAAGATGGATGACATTGAATTGAATCAATCAAACAGAAATCAAACCAGCGGAGTCGCCATTCTTGTTGGTAGAATTTTTCCCTATGGATAAGTCAAAATTCTCTTAACTTAAAGTGGATTCCTAACTGACTCTAAGGTAAGAACAAAACAAAACAAATGCTACCTTGAAATTCCTGAACTAACTTTCACAACAAGATTACATGCATTTAGAAACAATGAAATATATGACTCACCTTTCAATCTGACGTTTGTCTCGCTTCTAGTTATTGATCCAAAAGCTCCAATGTAGAACCTGTTAGAATCAACCAAAGAACAAGCATACAAGCTTCCAAATACCTTGAAGTAAAGATTAGATTCAAATCTAGATTAGATACATTCCATGCTAAAGACTTGTACAATACACATGAAATGGGAAAAACAAGACAAGTTATCTTTATTACAAACTTGAAGAATGCTTACAAAGGTTGCTTGATGTCCAAGCTAATCCTCCAGCTCCAAGTGCTTCCTCCTCTAGCTATCTCTACAATACTGCAAGATCATAAGTTTGGTACTTCTAAGAGTCCTCCCCCTTTCCCATGGAATACCTCTCTTTTATAGTGTATGGTAGGGTTAACCAACAAGAGAGATGGGTGGGTCTTGGGAGAACTTAGTGGATCAGGGTTTCTAATCACAGAAAATGAGTTAGGATCGAATCAGAGATCCCAATCCTCCAATATCTCTCGAAAATCCAAAATCCCACAAGCCATGTCAAAAAGGCTATAAAAAGAGTACCGCGCCCAGCAATTGGAGCATAACGCAGTAGTACCGTGTGGCGGTAGTACCTATAACTGAGCAAGGCGCGGTAGTTAGGGTAAATAAAGTCTCAGCTAGGTGAAAACTTGTCAGGGTAAGTTTGCCTTCAAGGTTCACTCATCATTTTTCTCTTCTGAATGGTTTAAAGCAGTAGGGGAAGTGTCGTCAATTCTTTTCATGGTGCAGATGCAACACTGTGAAATATATAGGTATAACAATAGTAATTCAGAGTTTTTTCATAACTACATTAAGCATATAGGGAACATATAAATACAATATGGGAGATTGATGATGAATATGGGAAACAAGTCATTGGTTTCAATGATATTTCCAATGTCGAGGTGAGATACTTCTCAGACTTGTATAAGGAGGAACAAGCAGTATCTTTATCTCCTATGCTTGATACTATAGCTTTGTATCCATCCTTTATCTCAAAAGATCAAAATGCGTCCCTCAGGGACCCAATCACAAAAGAGGATTTATTGGAAGTCATGTCCAATACGCATAAGGATAAGAGCCATAGGCCAGATGGATGGCTTGCCGAATTTTATTTGGGTGCTTTTGAGCATATTGGTACAGACCTTCTTCAGGTGATAGAAGATTCTAGACATAAAGGAATGATACTGGCGGCCTTCAATACAACTTTTATTACTCTCATTCCGAAGACAGACAAGGTGAAAAGAATAGAGTACCTATGGCCTACTTCTCTATGCAAATGTGTTTATAATATTATTGCCAAATTACCAGCCAATAGGATTAGGGGTATCCTATCAAAATCTATCTTACTTGAACAAGTTTCCTTTTTGGAGGGCTTCCAAATACATGACACCATTGGTATTGCTCAAGAAGTCTTCCATTCAACAAAGACTAATCGCTCACCTGTGGTGGTTATTAAAGAAAACCTGTCAAAATAATATGACAAGGTCAGCTAGACCTATCCCAGATTGGTACTATTGAATATAGGTTTTGAACTGCAAATGATCAAGTAGATCTTATCACCGACGGTGTTTCAGATCACTATCCAGTCTTCCTGGAAATTAGAGGGAAATTTTGCAAGCTTCCATCCCCCCTTCAAATTTGATGCTACCTGGCTTAAAGATGAATATTTCCATCAGATGGTCAAAAATATATGGACTCCTTTTGATCCTCTGATCATAGTGCTCGGCTGTAGTCCAATTCTTGAATAACCTCAAACGCTTGAAATCTCTTACGGTACCCTGGGTGGACCATTGTAAAAAAGTCATAAGTAAGGTCCTTTTGGATCTGGAAGCCCTGTTGGAATGTCTTCACTCCATCTTTGTTGATCAATTCACTTCAGAACACAAAGTACATATGATGGAACTAGAGCATAAAAGAAGGAAGTATCGACTAGACGAGGAAGCAGGTCTTCGCCTTAAAAGCATAGCTATATGGCTCAATAATGATGATAGTAATTCAGAGTTTTTTCATAACTACATTAAGCATAGGGAACATATAAATTAAGTCTAGGAGATTGATGATGAAGATGGGAAACAAGTCATTGGTTTCAATGATATTGCCAATGTTGGGGTGAGATACTTCTCAGACTTGTATAAGGAGGAACAAGCAGTATTTTTAGCTCCTATGCTTGAGACTATAGTTATGTATCTATCCTTTATCTCAAAAGATCAGAATGCATCCCTCATGTCCAATACGCACAGGGATAAGAGCCCTAGGCCAGATGGATGGTCTGTTGAATATTATTTGGGTTCCTTCGAGCATATTGGTACAGACCTTCTTTACGTGATAGAAGGTTCCAGACAGAAAGGAATGATACTAACGGCCTTCAATACAACTTTTATTACTCTCATTCCGAAGACAGACAAGGTGAAAAGAATGGAGGACCTACATCCTATCTCTCTATGCAACTGTTTCTATAATATTATTGCCAAAGTAGTAGCCAATAGGATTAGGGGTATCCTATCAAAAGCTATCTTACTTGAACAATTTTCCTTTTTGGAGGGCTTCCAAATACATGACGCCATTGGTATTGCTCAAGAAGTCTTGCATTCAGCAAAGAATAATTTCTCACCTGTGGTGGTTGTTAAAGAAAACCTGTCAAAAGCATATGGAAGGGTCAGATAGACCTATCCTAGATTGGTACTATCACAGATAGGTTTTGAACTGCAAATGATCAACTAGATCTTATCTTGTGTTCTATTAGTTAGTTTTGTGGTCCTCATCAATGGTTAGGCTTCTAGGTTCTTTAGGCCAGGTAGAGGCCTTACACAAAGTTGTCATTTGGCACCTATACTCTTTCTTATGGTCATGGAAGGCCTCACCAAGTTAATCACAAATGCTAGGACCAATTATGTGCTTAAAGGATTCATTTTTGGTGTTTTTGTAGCCATCATGCACCTTCTTTTCGTGGACGACATATTACTTTTCTCAGATGGAAGCAAAGTGGATATTAATAACATCAAAGTACTTCTAGCTCTTTTCTCACAAGATACATGTATGCTTTGTAATTCTCACAAGTCTACCCTGTCGTTTCTTAATATTCAATCTGAGACAACAGCCTGGATTTCTTCCCAATTTGATTTTTATATAGTTGACACTTATGTTGGTTTAAATTATCTTAGTTTTGTTATCAAACCAAATGACTATAATTGTAAAGACTGGGCGTGGCTCATAGGTAGAATTGAAGGTAAGTTGAATATCTAGTGCAATAAATGGATGTCAAAAGATAGAATATTGATTCTCATTAAGTCTATATTAGAAGGTATTCTGATGTATTGGGTCACATTTTCCCATGTACCCACTAGTGTGCTTGATTATATCAGGAAACTCTACTTTAATTTCCTATGGAGTAATAAGCACCTTGGTAGATCCTTCTACTAGATCTCTTGGACCATACTTACATTGCCAAAAATACTTAGTATATGGGAACTCAAGCACCATCAGTGCTTCTCGAAAGCACTTACAGCTAAAGGGATATGGTGACTGGTACAAGGTATCGATATCTGTGTCAAAGTCATACACAGTAAGTATATGCAACCTCTGACTGTTTTGGAATGGATTAGATCTTATGCAAAATTGTCCAAGAACGTATCGATTATGTGGAAGGAAATGATATCAACATTCGACCTTATTGGGGATTGGATAGTGTGGAAAGATAGAAATGGTAGATCAATAAGGCTGGGGATTGATCTCTGGATAGGCTGCTCTCCTGTGTTCATATTTCCTATGGAGATGACCAATGCACTTATTGATATGGGTTATGTTTTTATATCTCATATACAATACTTAAACAACTCCACTGTGAATCAACAGGAATGGCTCTCAGCTGACCAATTGGTATTTTCAAATGATCATAAAGATAAGTGGGATTTTTTTATTAAGGATTTAAAACGTTTTCATATACACCTTGCGGACGAGCTGGATCACTTAATATGGGACAAAAACGAGTCTGCAAGCTCATATCTCCCAAAAATTGGCTACCAGATCCTTAGAGAGGCAGAAGACCAGAGTGCACCTACTTGGTGGAATTCGGTGGTATGGTAATTCAACTGTCCATTGAAGAATAAACTCTTTTTGTGGCTTGTTCTGAATGGAAAAATACCATTCTAGAACCATATCAAGAGATTCATTGGTCACGGACCCAGTATATTCTCTTTATGTAGGATGGTTGAGGACGCTATCGAGAATATTTTTATTGCATGCCCATACATTATAGAAATGTGGAGTTTTTCCATCAAGTTCACATGTATTAGTTTTACTTTGCATGGTGAGGATTTTTCTGAAGCTCTCTGGCCTTGGCTTATCAATCCTGCATTTTCTGAATATAGATATCTACTCGTGCTATTGATTTTGGGGGCGTGGCTTGCATGCAATAAAATAATATTTCATAACTTATCTATTCCTCCATATGCCTATGCATCCAAGAGCCTCACCATACTAGATAATTTTCCTTATACTCAACTTGCTTCTCCCAAGAAGATGATTTCTTTGGACAATGGTGTTAGGAGCAAGCCTTGTTGTTTCTTTGATGGAGCTGCACAAGGTTGACCCAACATTGGAGGACTTGGAGGTATCCTTTATATTTTTTATTGCCATTGGTACAAGCTTTCTGCAAACATTGGAGCAGAAACAAACAATAGATTTGAATTGATGGATGCGCACAAAATCATCAAACTGGCCCACTTACTTGGTGTGAAGGATCTCGAAGTCTATGGTGACTCCCTTCTAGATATCAACCAGAAAACCTCCCAAGAATATTTATCTTAGGCCACTTTATGATGTTATTTGCAGAACTCCTGTACACTTTGATGAGATTACTTTCCATCATATTTATAGGGAGAAAAGTACTGAGGCTGACACCCTATCTAAGCAAGATCTAGAACTACTTTATAGTTGCACACAAGTTTGGGAAACCAACAAAGACACCATCAAGGAATATGATTCGAGTCCAAGCATTCATAACTAATCAACCCATTTTTAATGGGACAATAAGAGTGTTGTTGGATGTGATAACTCCTCTATTTTGTGCAAATAACTTGTAGACACACATAACTTTTTTGTATACATAATATGGAAGATGGGAAGAAATATCATGTAGTCAAGCAGATGGCCCTGGAATGGCAGTCAATAGGAGTTTAAATGTATGGCTTTAATGCCCATGAACAATATGGTTCGATTTTAATAAAATATGAGTCGTGATCTTTTTCTTTGGAAAAAAATAACCAGTGTAAAGAGTGTCTTCTATCATTTCAACTTCGAAGACCCTCTCCTCTATAGCTCTAACATTTTCCTTTTCATTGGTTGAACCATTATGAATGATGATGCAATACATGGTTAAAAAAGATGCTTTGAAGGAAAGAGAAAATAAAGTGGACTCTATATAAAATTTATGTTAAATACGAAGTAAAATTTGTTAGTATATACATGAGACAAGGTTGAAAGTTGACGTCCTACCTTGCACGTCAAGATATTTTTATATGGCGTTTTAATTTGACATTGCCTTTCATTTGATGTTTAAATCTTAATTTTACCCGTCATAAGAATAGTTTTTTTTTAAATAATATTTATAATAACTATATCAAACATTGAATTCTCATATCTTGCCTCATATAGTATACAAATAAAAAGTTTAAAAAATATAATAAACAAAAAAAACATAATAAACATAATAATGATTAAACCAATCACCCACAATGACAAAGAAGGTTTATCTTGGAAACCTTTAAATAGGCTTGTTCACAAGCAATAAAACGTGTCATTACCATGGACCAACAAATACCACGGGCCCAAAAAACCATGGCCGAGTTAAGTTTACCTAGGAGACAACGAGACCATGACAAAATCAAAATTCCCATATTATAAGTATAAATATAAAGAGAATATGTATGTATGTATGTATGTTATCTATTACTATTTCTAATTAGTTATTAGTAATTAAATGTATTATACATTTAAGTAGATGTAATTATTATTATTATTAATTAGTAATTACTATTACTAATATACACATTTAATTACTAATAAATAATTAGTAATATTAATAAACAACATATATATATATATATATATATGACGTGTAAAATAAAAAATGCACTTCAAAATGATAGGTGAAATTAAAATTCACACTTCATTAATGACGTTTAATTTTATGAAGTGGCAGTATTTTGACGTGTAAAGTGGCAAATGACGTATATTTACATAATCAAGGTATGGCTAGTATTACATAATCCAATTATTCATTAAATAGAGTTCAACAAGGGCATCATGTCACTTACAAGAATTGAACCTAGGTTGGGGGTAACAATCATTTCTCCCAACCACCCAAGCTACGCCCAATGGACATAACAAACTCTTAACATATATGATAACCACTCATAACACTTATAATCATGATGCTAATTATACCTATAATTATTAATTAAGTGACCATTGTGTTGGCTCTCCAAATTGACACTCTTTGCATCCTCCAAATCCTCTTTTGACCTCCTCATTTGATCTCTATATCTTATAAATCCATCTATATTTTCATGTATTCACCTAATTACCCATCAAGTATAGTCAGGTATAATTATTTACCAAAACTCTTGGATTTCCTTTAATTTAATGATTAAATGTAATTCTTGGAAGATCGTGACTAATTATATTAGATTCCGCAGCATGTTTTGATTTCAGCAACATATTGAATATCGTGGAATATTTTCTATACTCCAAGTTCTTACAGCTTGCTCAAGCAAAACCGAATTTATCCAGCTCAACTCTCATCGATGATTCACATAAACGCATTAATGAGCTCTTCATCTATAGGCACTACGTGCCATAGAGATGAAGATCTATTATTAGATAATGAATTCAGAATGTCTTTCGAGCATGGAGGGGTTAATCATTAATTGAAGGAATCATTTTAGCTTCTACCAACGGATGTATTCTTAAATAGAAGATAGGATTTGTTACTGTAAAATCGGGATTAGTTATCCTAGCTTCCGAGCTATAAAAAACATGGATCGAAATGTAATAGACAATGGATGATTAATAGAAGAATTGTGCTGCTCAAGTGCTGGTTTTATGAATTAAATAGAGGTCGACTGACATAATGTTATATATGATTCTGTAGATTGTAATCTGATTTATTTTCTGTTGTTAATGTTTTCTTTATTTTAATACACGTCTGTAACTTAGAGTTTTTAGTCTGTAAATCGTTTAAGGACTTGTGGTCTTGTTGGCAAGGATCCACCAAGAAGACCATAAGTCCTTCCCCTATAGCTTTAGTTCCTATATAGAATAGATAATTGATTAATTGCTATTTGTTTTCATTAGATGTGAGAATTTCATTTAGTAAAATTGTCAAGCAAATGTAGAAAACAAATTGTATATGCTTGGAGTTTATTTCTCATTATTTTATTGTTGTTGAAGTACTGTGCATAGTGTTTGATGATGTAGAAACGAGCTCAAATGTTTGGGTAGATTTACTTGAGGCATTGTTTTGAATTCCTAGTGTTATAGATTTGAACTGTATTCATTTTACTGTAGCTTCAGATTCCAGTTTAATTCATGTATTGCTTTCTGCAAATTTGGGCTTTTGAAATGAAATAGACTTAGTTGTATATTATTTTAATTATAGGATCTGTAGATCTCATTTGTTTTATCATAGTTTAGACTCTAGGTTAATTCAAGTATTTCTTTTGGTGGTTTTTGAATATAGATTTAGACTTAGTGATAGTATCCTCCACAAATTTCATTTATTTTACTGTAGTTTTAAATGCAAGTTTAATTTCGAATAGTTTCAATTATAAGTAGTAATTCATTTTAAGATTGAATTGAACAGTGAACTCTATGCGGATATAAAACTTATTAAAACTCATGATAAGGCAATCTATTAAGATATTAAATGAGAAATCAATTTCTAGTTCACTTTCTGTCACATGTTCTGTTTTCTGTGTCATTATATAGTTTTCTACTTACTTAATTTAGTTTATGAGTCATATTAGGATGAGTCATTTTTATTAGTTATTTTCATTTGCAAGGATATGCTTTAGAGGTAGGATTGTATTGAAGTCAGTTTGAACATTATTTCATTTATGCAATTACATTAGAGCTTGAGATTTGAATACTTTGTAGATTTTAGATGTGAGAGTATTTAATCAGCATTAGGATCTTAAATTTGAATAGAATTGATGGTCAGTGAATTAAGAATCTTAGTATTAAGCATTTCAAATGGTTTCTAGATTAGATTAGATCAGGTTAGGCTAAGCTCTGATCCTGCACATATAGTGCTTGTGCCTCAAATGTTACCTCCCTGGGTTGACATTTTATGAAGGCTATTTGTAGTGATATATTTAGCTCAACATTTTGGCGCCGTTTCCAGGGAGGTGCTAAAGGGGTTGGAGTCTAGGTAGATAGGCTACTTTTACATTACACAACAAAGGGGAGGGGATAACGGTAAGACGAGAGGTAATAACCCGCACATCCACTATAGCGGGGTGCCCCAAAGCCTTGTTGTTTATTTTCCGCACAAGTTTGTTTTTATGCTAAGTTTGAGTATGTTTCCCTTTCTGAAAGTATAGATAGTTTACTCTCACATAGTTTAATTTCATGCATATATGCTTTTATTTTTTGAAAATAGGTAGTTTACTTCCCTGCAGTTACTTTTTGATGCAAGTGTGTTTTTCCTTTCAATAGTATGCAAGAGTGCTTTTTCTTCAGTAGAAGTAAGATTTCTTTCAAGTAGGAATGTTTTTTTTTTCTTTTCTTTAGTTTATGGTTTCATAGTGTAGAGTTGGATTGCTTCCATTTCAATATTAGTTTTTGATTGAATATTAGATTATTTAAAATACTAGGCCAGTTTGCACCCACAACACTTTATTTCAATTTATTTTCTTTGCTTTCGATTTATTTACATTTTTGTAAGGCATGCATTTGATTTTCTGCATAAACATTTTTTTTTATTTTTATGCAAATAGTTTAATTTTAGCTTTAAAATTTGAACTGTAAAAATAAATTAAGGTATTGTAAGAACCTTGTTACTGGCCCATCTATGAAGCAGGACATTTGAAACAGTACAAGTTTAAGGATGCTCAAAAATTTGTTGAGTAGAGAAGGGCTCATTACCACAAGGAGTTTCTTCAATCCTTGTTCCAGTATCAGGTCCATATCTGAAGAAGAATTTATCTTCCAAAGTGGGCAGAAAATCAATAAGTATCCTTAGCATGAAGATCTATTCATCTATCCTTCCTCATTTGATGAAGGAACCCAAGAATCATGGATAGTAGCTGAGGGAGAACAAGAATTAGAACATGAAATTGTAGAATTTCTTGCTTGCCGGGTACCAGAGGAAGAATATCAACTTGGACTAGAAATAAAGGATACTAAAGGAGGGAGCCAAGCAAATCAAGAATCTATTAAGTCATGGACTAAATCAGTTTTCCAACTCCAGCCTATTACTTTTCAACAACTTTTGAAATCCAGATCATGTGAGAAGCTGGTTTTTCATATCCGAGTATTTTTTCATATACATTATGTGAACAATAATGTTTTAGAAGTCCTGATTCATAGGTGGTTACATTGGAAGTATGCATATACTTGAAAGAATCTTTTTACTTCCAGTAGAATAGGGTAGTATAAGAAATAAAAAAAATAAAAAAAGGATAGGAATAAAAGTAAAGAGAAAAATAAGCTTCACTGTGAAAACCAGTTTATCTGGCACAATCTAGAAGGAGTCTAGTTAGAAAACCAGGTGACTGGCTGGCTAGACTCCATAATAAAGTCTGCTGGTGATGTCTACTTCATTTCTGCAAAATCATTTTAGTTATGTGCTCAGCTGGATGATGGGAGATTTTATTAAGGCTCCCCTTCCAGCAAGTTTCAACCCATCGACGTCAGAACATTTTATGGGTTTGAAACTTGAGACATTAGGGGGTACCCTGGAGCCTGCATGCCCTAATTGCAGGTATCCTTGTCATCTGTTAAGGAAATACATTAATGTTTCTTGGCAAGTGAATTCTACAGTTCATTCGATTCCAAAAAATCTATTCATGACTGTTAGGATGTACCAAGTGCCTTGATTTCAATTAACATTAAGGGTGGAATATCTCGCATTGGTTAACAACTCTCCTCATTGGTTGGTAATCCAATGATTTCTACCTGTGTTCGACATCAATAAATATATTCAAATAGGTAGATTTGCACAATAAGAAGGACGTGGATGAAGACCTTGCAAGTTCTTTACTCAGTAATCATGGACAGTTCCAACAGATTTGCAGATTTTACTTTGGAGAAATGCAGTCTATTCCTTTGTTTTCTACAGTAGTCCAGTATCATTCAGCACATACATTGGACAGCGTATCAGAAGTATCATTCGTAGTCTTGCAGCGGCACAATATTTTGTGCAAATTAAAACAAAAAATCTTATTATGTTACATAAATCCCATTCTGTCACAGTAATTATAGTATGCAGCAGAAAATTTTGACAACCAAGGTATTTCTGAAGAACTTGGTCTTATAAGGTAAATCTTATATGAGGTAACGATTCTTTCTTTGAATATGTTTATTTCATTAAATTTAAGGAAATTTCAATATGAATTATACTTATAATACTTGCTAAGCCTATTTCTTCTACCCTTTGAATGCCATCATATAATTTATACCCTTCTTACCATACTTTTGTCTGTCATCATCATTTTGTAACCCCTATATTTTATAAATAGATCTTCATAACTATGGCACGTAGTGCCTAGAGATGAAGATCTCATTACCTTAAAAGAGTATGATGATGTTTATCTTCTATCCATTCATAATTTGATTCCCTCTTTTCGTTTCCGTGCACAATAAGTTCATCATTACACTAACATTTCAACATCCTCGCAAACTTTTACACACCGTGCATTTGAATGATAGTGCAGTATGACTCGGGATTATCACTTACCACTACATTCGAAGCATTAGAGGCCTCAAGAAAATCTGTTCAGATTTATCACACGCCTACCTAATAATCTTCACCATTCTCCCAATTCCTATTTCATCCTCTGTCCTCTATCCAATTTCCAGTCTGATCATAGTGTCAAGCAAATTATGGGAAGAAAGGGGGTTGAACATCATGATCCAATTTCTATCTTGGTGTTAGAAGGCCTTCCTGATTTCAATGCATGTAAAGAGAGGTTTGAAGGCATAGATTGGTACCAGTTCTTTCAAAAATTTCAAGGGTATGATGATGAAATCACACTGTATTTCGCACAAGGATTTGATGGGAAAGTAGTGCACATTGGCAATTTTATCATGGTAGTGTCTGAGAAAACAATTTCTCGTGCCTCTGGCTTACCTTATCGAGGGGAACGATGGTTTAAAAATAGACCCATAGAACATGCAGTATGTACCATATTTTTAAAGGAGGAGCATCAGTCTGCAAGTTGGAAAAAGGGCTTCCCTCGTCACTGGATGAAGGATAAATGGTGCAATGTGCTTTATGTGTTGTAGAAATACTTAACTTGTGAAGGCAGGTATGTAACCACTATGAATTACCATGTCCGCTTGCTCTTCATTTTGAAGTCGAATTGGAGAGTAATTTCCCATATTTCTTGTGCAAAATTTTAGTTAAGATGTTGAGACGGGTTCAAAAGCATTCTGGGAATCTTTATAACAGTCTCTACCATCATGGTTTGATCAAAATTCTCATTGAGGATGAATTGCGTATTCGTAAGGACACTTGGGCTAATTTTGTGAACAGAGATCAGGGTCTCCTTCATCTAAAATCCCTCCTTCTCCACACATTCAAGTCTCTCTTCAAGCTGAAGGTCATGAATTAGAACATGTTCTTGCCCAAGATCCATAACCGCCTCTGATTAATCTTCTTTCCTCAGTCTTATGGAAAGTAAGGAAGCAATGAAATTTACCTTAAAATCCTACTGTTGCTAAACCCTCAACTCGTCGTGTCACAAGGAGTATGACTGTTAAACCCTCTGGTGCTGCAATCCCATTGGTCTTAATCAATTTGGAAGAATCCCCTAAGTCATACCCAAAACCCTTTAAGAAAAAGAGGAAGATCTCCTCAGAACCATTTCCTGTGCTCGAGCATGATTCTCCTCACCACGATTTCCCTGAATCTGATTTTCCCTCATTAAATATTCCTAACAATGGACCTCCTGAATTTGAATATACTAAGCTTGCTCATGACCCATTGTATTCTAAATTTTGTCATGTCGAATATCACCCAGAATTATTTGATCTTCATCAATTCCATTATGGCCCTCTTGAAGATGACCTACCCGAACCGAAATCCCTGCTACTGTGCCTACAACCTATGAAAGTAATCAAATCCAGGAAAAGAATAGAGAAATATAGTAGCTAAAGATATCGTTGGAAGAATGTAATGTTCTTGATCGACACATTAAGGTTGAGAACGAACAACTGAAGGTGACCAACAAAAAATACGTGGAAGCCATTGACAAATTGAGGACATGTGGTCTTCAGCTTGCAGAGAAATATGAGAAATTGACCGCCAAGTGTCAGAAGACAATTGATGCAAATAAACGCCTTGCAAAAGTAGGAAGGACTTGGAAAATAGAGGCCTTAAAACATCTTGCTCACATCAGCATGTTAAAGAAGAAACTCAAAGCCAGAAGAGATCAAGCTAGTGAGAAACTGAATATTACTGTCAAAACATCATAAGTTTTGTCAAGCCCAGTTTTGAAATTTTGAACTTTCTAACAGGTATGTTTGCATGGGGACATGCAAGTACACATGCATGGGAGAGAGTGCTGGCTTGACAGAGAACAATCTAGTGAAAAATTGAATATCATTGCCAATACATCCTAAAGTTTTGTCAGAAGGATTGAAAATCGGTTTTGATTTATTTTTTTTGAAGATTCTAAAAAGGCATGTTTGCATGAGGACATGCAAATACACAGGCATGGGAGAGTGTTGGCTCACCAAATTGACACTCTTTGCATCCTCCAAATCCACTTTTGACCTCCTCATTTGATCTCTATATCTTATAAATCCATCTATATTTTCATATATTCACCTAATTACCTGGCAAGTATAGTCAGTTATAATTATTTACCAAAACTCTTGGATTTCCTTTAATTTAATGATTAAATGTAATTCTTGGAAGATCGTGACTAATTATATTAGATTCTACAACATGTTTTGATTTCAGCAATAGATTGAATATCGTGGAATATTTTCTATACTCCAGGTTCTGCCAGCTTTCTCAAGCAAAACTAAATTTATCCAGCTCAGCTCTCATCGATGATTCACATATACACATTAATGAGCTCTTCATCTCTAAGCACTACATGCCATAGAGATGAAGATATGTTATTAGATAATGAATTCAGAACATCTTTCGAGCATGAAGGGGTTATTCATTAGTTGAAGGAATCATTTTACCTTCTGCCAACGGATGTATTCTTAAATAGAAGATAGGTTTTTTACTATAAAATCTGGATTAGTTATCCTAGCTTCCGAACTATAAAAACCATGGATCGAAATGTAATAGACAATGGATGATTAATAGAAGAATTGTGCTGCTCAAGTGCTGGTTTTATGAATTGACCATAGGTCAACTGAAACAATGTTATATATGATTATGTAGATTTTAATCTGATTTATTTTCTGTTGTTAATGTTTTCTTTATTTTAATACATGTCTGTAACTCAGAGTTTTTAGTCTGTAAATCGTTTAAGGACTTCTGGTCTTGTTGGAAAGGATCCACCAAGAAGACCATAAGCCCTTCCCCTATAGCATTAGTTCCTATATAGAATAGATAATTGATTAATTGCTATCTATTTTCATTAGATGTGAGAATTTCATTTAGTAAAATTGTCAAGCAACTGTAGAAAACAAATTGTATATGCTTGGAGTTTATTTCTCATTATTTTATTGTTGTTGAAGTATTGTACACAGTGTTTGATGATGTAGAAACGAGCTCGGATGTTTGGGTATATTTACTTGAGGCATTGTTTTGAATTCCTAGTGTTATAGATTTGAACTGTATTCATTTTACTGTAGCTTCAGATTCTAGTTTAATTCATGTATTGCTTTCTGCAAATTTGGGCTTTTTAAATGAAATAGACTTAGTTGTATCTTCTTTTAATTATAGGATATGCAGATCTCATTTGTTTTATCATAGTTTAGACTCTAGGTTAATTCAAGTATTTCTTTCGGTGGTTTTTGAATATAGCTTTAGACTTAGTGATAGTATCCTCTGCAAATTTCATTTATTTTACTGTAGTTTTAAATGCAAGTTTAATTTCAAATAGTTTCAATGATAAGTAGTAATTCATTTTAAGATTGAATTGAACAGTGAACTCTATGCGGATATAAAACTTATTAAAACTCATGATAAGGCAATTTATTAAGATATTAAATGAGAAATCAATTTCTAGTTCACTTTCTGTCACATGTTCCATTTTCTGTGTCATTATATAGTTTTCTAATTACTTAATTTAGTTTCTGAGTCATATTAGGATGAGTGATTTTTATTAGTTATTTTCATTTGCAAGGATATGCTTTAGAGGTAGGATTGTATTGAAGTCAATTTGAACATTATTTCATTTTTGCAATTACATCAGAACTTGAAATTTGAATACTTTGTAGATTTTAGATGTGAGAGTATTTAATCAGCATTAGGATCTTAAATTTGAATAGAATTGATGGTCAATGAATTAAGAATCTTAGTATTAAGCATTTCAAATGGTTTCTAGATTAGATTAGACCAGGTTAGGCTAAGCTCTGATCCTGCACATATAGTGCTTATGCCTCAAAGGTTACCTCCCTAGGTTGACATTTTATGAAGGCTATTTGTAGTGATATATTTAGCTCAACACATTGTATGTTCTTTGAAAATAACATCTTAACATTGATTTATTGGTAGATTAATAATGAATGAATAGGTTTTATTACATATAAAATTAACTTGTTAAGAGAAATATAAAATAAACAAGAGGAATAGTTTCAAAGCTACAAATCCCTGCTCTTACATATGTTTAAATATGCGTTTTCTACATATGAATCATGTATGATGTTGTTTTTTATGTTTTTAAAATAATTAATTTAAAAAATTAACAAATAAGTTGAAAGTCAATGTTTTCTATATGTAAAAAAGAAAAATAAATTGAAAGTTTTTTTGCCAGGGTCGGCATTGGCTCGCAGGCGTAGATGTTAGGCCCATGCTCAGATAATGGATTCACCCAATCCTTTGCTTCCACATTATGGAAATATTACTGCCATTTGAATTGTAAACTGCGTGTAATGATTTATGATTGGTATAATTGCATGTTATGGGAGAATGTAGGGCATCTACCTCTCTGTGGGTTGAATCCTAATTTTTTATATATTAGGTTCACTATAGATTATGAATTCAGTTACCTTAATCTTCAAGCAATTTACCTTGCAGAAAATATCTATGTTAAAAAAAAGGCGTCTGATCCATTATTCTTTTGCATTTTTACTGCGTCTTGAATTTGAAACCGACGTTTCAAGCAGAAACCCTGCTCATCTTACTATGAATTTGGAGATCCAATATATGTTGAAAATCCCATACGTATTCTAGTTTCCTTCTTGTAATTAGCTCTGTCTCCAACCCTGTAACTTAGGTAACAAATGGACCTTGATGGACCCCATAGTCTTCTTTGTCATCTATGTTTAAAAGGTTAATTTTGTTTTATTTCCTTCAATGATAATCCTGAGAAAATTCTTTGTTTGAAAGTAAAACAACTTTCAAACTATGAAATTGAAGACCGATTCTAAGATCTCCCTCTCAAATTCTTTGTTTAAAAGTAAAACAACTTTCAAACTATGAAATTGAAGACCGATTCTAAGATCTCCCTCTCTATTGATTTAATTCATTAAAGCCAATAAATTGCTTTAATGTGTTTGCTTGTAATTTGGCACATAGTAGTTTAAATACTCTATATAAACTAAAATTCTTTGTTTGAAAGTAAAACAACTTTCAAACTATGAAATTGAAGACCGATTCTAAGATCTCCCTCTCTATTGATTTAATTCATTAAAGCCAATAAATTGCTTTAATGTGTTTGCTTGTAATTGGGCACATAGTAGTTTAAATACTCTATATAAACTATTAAATATGGTTGAAAAAATGAGAAATAATGGTTATAATATTAATTTTATATTAATATAAATTTGTATGTTAAATTATCTTTAAAAAATGTATATTTTAATAAAAATGTTTTATATAAATAATTTTTAAAATTAAAGTTTATTCCAATAGATATTAATAACCATTACTGCTTTTGGGGATTACTCAACCTCAACATATTCAGCTAGGCTCTTAGGACAAAAAATTTATGGTGGGCATTAACTAATGATGGGTTGTGGAGCACTGTGGTAAGAACCAAGTATTTAAGAACTATAACATCTCTTCTCTGGATTATAAATCCT
This sequence comes from Larix kaempferi, assembly GCA_027924585.1. NCBI lineage: Eukaryota > Viridiplantae > Streptophyta > Pinopsida > Pinales > Pinaceae > Larix > Larix kaempferi. The sequence continues at coordinate 23,610,281 of BSBM01001022.1, forward strand.
TCCTTTCATTACAAGAATGCCTCATTAATATGGAGAAGCATTGTTCTAACTTTTCCATATATCAGTAAATTCTTAAGCTGGAATGTTGGATGTGGCGATCTAGTTCATGTGCGTATTGACCCCATTGTTGGTGCTGGTAATTATTATGCTCTCTCTCCGTTGGTTTTAAAGAAACTAAATAACAAAAATATCATGGTCCTGTCGCAAGCATATCATAGAGGGGCCCAATACAGAAACCAACATTGGGTATCGACTAATGAACTGGGTCTTGTAATATCCCTATTTCGACCCCATTGCATTAAAATTGTAAATGATGCAATATTGTTATAAAATCGTGGTGAGGAGCCAAAGGCCAAGGCCCCACCATCGATTTAGTGTTAAAATTGATGCATATGGTTTGTGTGCTAGCCATGCACAATAGAAATTGTGAATATCATGTAAATATGCATTTTTAAAAAAATACCCACAACTAGCTATGCAATGTAATACAACAAGAGTATGGGGGCAAGGTTTTTAAGGAATTGGGAGGGAAATATTCAAACCCTTGAACCAATAAAGTCAAGCCAAGTGTCAATGATAGAACCCATGAACGTTCAACTACCCATGTTGACTTTTGTACCCAATCATTTAATTCTTCCAAGAGTTGGTTGAGGTAGTTAATGCTTTGGGATTGGAGAGGTATGGCTATCCAAATTCGGGTATGCGAAAGCCACCATTTTGGAAAAACATGTTTTGGATTCCTTGGCAAGAAAAGAGCCACGAAATTGCTCCCCAAGCCATTATCCATCAACCAGTTTGGATCTCTCACGCATTTGAAGCTACCTGGGCATTTTTCTCCCTGAAATGTCTGTGTTTTCCTTCATTCTCAGCTGGGAGAAGGGCGTTTTTGTGATATAGAATATTGGGGAAGAAGAGGAATCTGGATTTGGTGGTCCTGGGAGGACATTTTTTTCCCTTTGAATTCCCACATACCTGTTGGGGAACTCGTTTTTTTCTCCCAGGGGTCGATTTTCCCTTCCCACAATATGTTTTTAACTGACCACTATTTGGGAAAAACCCACAGACGTCTTGTTTGCAAATCCCATAGTTTAAAACGTTTTTCTATTCCCATCATATGTGCTTGTGGTGCTTGCTATGTGTGGGAGAGGATGTGGTGGTTTGATTTATGGGTATCCATTGCTTTGGCTTGAGTTTGAGTGCAAGCATCCAAAAATAGAGGGTTCAGATATGGCTTGATAAACCCAACTATGGATTGGCTTATATCAGATGTGATGTTCATTTTGTTGTGCATAGGTTTGTAGGTTCTCATTCCTTGTGGAAATCATGTCGAGCTCGGGGTGGCAACTATTCTGAGAGATTGATGAGCACAGTTGGCCTATGGCTGGGTGGACCGTTGCAGTTGCGTAGCTAGTTGCTTGGGGAAACTTCACCATCAAGATAAGTATTCTCTATGTGAGTTAAACTCTGCAATTTTTTTAATTATTTGAAGAGTGTTATGATTATGAAAATCAATGCATGTTAGATATGCAAGTAGTGGATCTTTATTTTGCTGTGTTTATTTGAATTATACACATGCACATGTGTTTTTATTTGTATGAATTTGACGAATGGGTCTGAGTTTTGAAAAACCCAAAATGTTAGTCATGTTCCCTTCCTTGTGTTGGATCGACGGGAGGGGACATGACAGGTTTTGTGGATGCTCTAGCAGATGAATGGAACACTTGTATCAGGCATTTTTCTTTATCGGGTATTTCTCTTACTGGGGATCGTGACTTATTAGTTTGGGACCATCCGGAAGCAAATGGAAGTCTTACTGTAAAAAAGGTTTATGAATCGATATTAAAAAACCAATTGATTCTAGACTAGAATTGGTGGTATCGGAATGTTTGGAGTTGGAGGATTCCAATGAAGGTCAAATGCTTTATTTGGTTATGTTTACATAACAAAATACTTGGTCAAATATGGTGAAAATAGGATTTAAAGGGCCAAATGTATGAATAATGTGTATGAAAAATGAGGAGGATATTCCTCATTTTTTTTTATATTACCCATTTTTCAGGTATATTTGGAATGATCTTAATTATTTATTGGGGTTCTCGAATGACTGGAATGGACTAAATCTTGATGACTGTCTCCTCAAATGGCTACAGAAAATGACTAAATTTAAAATGTTTCCCATCTTTATTATATGGGTGATATGGGATAGTAGGAACAAGAAACATTTTGAAGGTAGGGAGTCTTCCAGTTTCGACATCTGCAGAAAATTTTTATTTTTTCTAAATGAGTATCCATCACAGCTCAAGTCTACTTCCATGGGGATTATTAGAAACCCTGAGATTGATTTTGGGATGACTTGTGGCTTGGTGCGGCCAAAAGCGAATATTGTGTTGCTGGTATGATAATATGGATCAAATCTGATCATAAAATTCAGATGAAGATGGGGTTGGATTAGGCACAAACATGAAAGAAATTTTTTTAGCTCTGTGGGGGTTACTGTGGTTAGCCTCCAAAAGAGGTATTTTTAGCATCAATATCTTCGGAGACTCTAAAATTATTATTGATTGGGATATAGGGAAAAGTGACATACATGCCATTCATTTACTTCCATGGCTGCATCAAACATCTACAATTATCAACTCTTTTGAGGAGATATCGTTTCAACACATTTACAGGGAGTACAATTCTGAAGCTGGCAACCTTTCAAAAGAAGCGATTGGTCCATCAAATGGATCTATCATATGTGAAGAATGGATTTATGGTATCTTAACTAACAATGGCAATGTTAATGCCATTTAAGCTAATGTTTTGTATCAATTTTGTTTGGCCTGCAGATTGTTCTTCCAACGTAGATGCCTATGGTGTTGGCTGCAAAAGGGACCTACAGAGATAGGATTTTTGTTTTTTTTTGGTATGTCTTGATGAGGAAAGATGCTTGATTGAACATTGGAATCATCTGAACATTATATGACCATATATTTGTAATTTTGATTTTCATATGAAAATAACAAGTTATTGCTTTTTTCTACTCAAAAACCATTGTCACTTTGGATTATACACCATACAAAAGCATTGCATTTGGAGTAAATGACTCATTCACGATATCCTTGTTTACCTCAAAGAACTTTAACTTCCTTATTATTCCCGGCAGTGGACTGATATTTTGGATTCTTTTTTCTTTAACCTTAATACACAGATCAAGAAATGTGTTGCGTAATGGTGGAAACTCGAGAGTCTGCATTACCAGGGCTCGGTTGTTCTTAGAAGATGGTCTGGAAATTACCTTGGAGTTTTAATGAAGTTTATTCATCGATTACCTGGGACGGTGTGGTGCTATGGTCTCGTGCTCTGATTTCATTTGCAAATAGCACTCCCTTACAAGTTTAATCTTAAGCCATATTTTATCTTAGTTATGGGAATTTCTTACGAACTGTGTGAGGAACAACTCTTCGTTGAGGTTTTATGTTAAGGTAAAATAAATAATTTGTTTCATATATGCGAACTTGTTGAAAGGCTCGCTCCATCCTGAGCTTATCTCGATTGCTGATTCTCTCCATCCAACTGGCATGGAGCAAGGTCAACGTCCATGGAAGGTATATAACCTTATTTTGTTTCTCTTTTAATCTTATTAAGTTTTCAATTGACGTTTCTAATCTAGGCCTATACTGCATTTTACAGACCCTTCTTCCATAGTCTACTTCCATTAAATTTCATAAATTAGTTGTTATAATCAAATTTTTAACTCACGCTTTCATAATGCTTAGAGGGGTTTTGATTTTTTGAAACATAGTTTATAGTGGAGCTTGAACATTGGGACACACCTTTATTGTATGCACTGTGATGATTGATTAAAGATGTCAACTATTGACATCAGTTGTTGTTCAACTACAACTTCCTTGGTGTATAATCTACATATTCACATAGAACAAAATCACTGCATATCCACACATCACTAAATATTTTACTTGGATTTTTTTTAATTCCTACATTATTTTTTAGAATGGAAATGAAAACGATATATTTTCTTATGCCAGCATGATTTATAAACAAAAATGGTATACCTGCAATATATTTTCGTTTCAAAGATCCAATCACTAAACCACCACTAACACTACAATATATCCTTGCTTGAAGATTCTACAGACTCTTTCCCCAGTAAGACTCCTTGCTCGAAGGTCTTGCAAAGTATTGTATTGCAGAATTAGCCCATTGAGAGTCCTTATTTGAAGATCTTGTAGAGTATTCTCTTCACTCAGATTCGACTAAACTCTTAATGGATAGATTACTTCTTATTTCTATGGACTAGCTAACCACTGTCTACATGCAACATGTGCATAGAGATAGGATCCATGAAAGCAAATATTTGCATAGCCATAGACCCATCAAAATTAATTAATATGCAAATTTTGCAGATCATTGCATATCTTCGAGCTTCATGGGGATATGCACATGGAGATATGTGCATATTGCATGGGGATATGCACATGGAGATATGTGCATATTGCATGGGGATATGCACATGGAGATATGTGCATAGATTTAATTGCAAATCTTCGACCTTACTAATATCGTATCCTCTAGTAATAAATTTTGCAATTTTTTTTATCCTCCAGCAATAAATATTGGATTTTTTTAAAAATTTCGTTAAATATGCAAGTAGCAAGTAATAAATATGCAAGTACTGCATATCTTTAACCTACCAATATTTTTTTGAACTTCATTAAATGCAAGCAACAAGTAATAAATATGTTGCATATATCTGACCTACTAAGATCATACCTTTCAACAATAAATATTGGATTTTTCTTGAATTTGAATGTATCTTTCATCAATAAATTTTGGAATTCTACTTTGAATTTGTGTATTACAAATGATTGACCCTAAGGTTTGGAATTATTTGGATTTGTGTTGCATTTATTTTCATATCTTACTATAATAAATCAATGATTTATAAGTACATACATGATAAATTTGTATTTTATATTTTTTTATATTTTATTTGTAAATATTTTCATATTTTAATAATTTATTTGTATAATAAAAAAAAATATCAAATCTTTGTAGCTCATCAATCAAAAAATAAATTAATTTAATTTTAAAAAAATATAATTTCTTGATTATATATATTTGTTTTTTCAATAACTTTGGTTAACACTGGAAAAATTTGAAATCATTTGAAATCAAAATAGTTATAACGACCGATTGATATATTAAATTATTATAATTTGCATTACCTTCCAAAGCATGAAAATGTTCTTCGAGAATGTTTATGACAAAACCCATTCCCAATCTTTTTGGATAACAGTTGTTGAATTATCCCAATCTTTTTGGATATTGTCAATGAAAGGTTAAGTAACTCCCTTTAGTCTTCTTGGGTATTGTCAATGGAAGACTATGTAACTCCCTTTAATCTTCTTGGGTACTGTCAATGAAAGACTAGGTAATTCCCTCTAGAATATTTCCGTAGCCCCATCTACATGGTCAATAATAAGATTTTAATATGATTTATAACGTTTAAATTATGCTGGTCAATAATAAATTTTAATATGATTTATACTGTTTAAATTAGGTTAGTTAATGTTGAAAATATTCACATTTGTTTGACCTTTTCGTGTCCGCGTGCATGCAAACATGCTATCAAACTTTTGCATTAGTTAATCATAACCCGTTTATCATATAATTAAAATTTATTGATAAATTAATATTTTTAAATTCTATATTTTATCATAAAGTAAAATATATCGTTTTTAGAGGTGTTCTATAATTCAGTATGAGGAAACGTTATCCAATATGTTTTTTATTAGGATTGGATTTGGCATTTATTGTTTGTTGGTGCTTATTCTTGTGAAGGTAATGGTATTGAGGTTATGTTGTATTCTTTGTGAAGTAAACCTACCTTACCCAATTTTTTTTTATTGATTGAATTTTATCTATAATAATAATATTGCTAAGTTTAAAGCTTTATTTATAGGATTGCAAAAGCATTTAGAATTAAGTTACAAATCTTTGCAGGATTCATACAGGATAATAAAATGGTTTTAAAGGTATATATGCTAGCTAAGAAAATTTTTAGGAAGTATATTTAAGTTATAAATCAATTTATTGAAGAATTTTCTTCATTTGGTCTAACTTATATATGTAGATAATTGAATCTAATAGTTAATAAAATTGGATGATTTTGTTGCTAATTCTAATGTGTGATTTTTTAATGGTATGTTCAACTATGATTTTATTTCTTTATCATCTTTGTGTTTTAGATCACAATGACGCTTTACTTATTTTCGAGAATAATGAAGGTAATTGTCATTTTCTAGCTAACCAACAAGATTAGATGTCTAACTCTTCATATATCATAAATCTCAAGCACAATATCTATCTCTACCGTTAGAAAACATGTTTTCAACTAATGATGCTTCCAAGGATGCTAGTCAAAACCATTAACCTTTTAAATGAAATATTTGCCAATTCATCCCAGAGAACATAGGTTCTATGTAACACCCTTGGTTTTAAATCCCTAGTTTTAATTGTACATGATGTAATTATTAAATTTAAATGGCTTGGAGGCCGGGACGTAATCACATGTACATGAACAATTTATAATTAAAAATATAGCTGGTTACTTATGAGGCAGAACACTGAAAAGAGTATGGAGAACCAGGAATTCACCAGTGGGCGAGTAAGGGGGGTGTAGGTGGCCTAGGTGGTTAATGATATGACCCCACGGGGTCTTCACATAATGAGACTATGTCATAGCATGTATGTTCATGGGATATTAAAGAATCCCTCTAATTTCACTAGATATTGGTAACTACCTACCAAAATCCTCTTGTTGAGCCCCCTCCCAATATATATTTCCAATTAAAAAAACCCTATTTTTACTAGATATCCCTTATTATATGAGATACCCCTTTTATACCATCATGATACCTATAAAACCCCCATACTCTACACCCGCACCCCCCAATACCTAAAATATTTTGACCTTATTTTTCACAATTTAAAAACCCCCCTTTATGAATGAATGTGATAAGATATTGGTCATCAAGGTGAAGCCCCCATGTATGACCCCAACGTTAACTTTGACACCAAAGTGCCTTAACCTTAATCTTTGATAAAGTGTTAATGGAGTTTAGTGGCATACTAAATAAATGTTTTAAACATAATTATACATTATGTGAAGGGAAGATGTTAGTCTCTTCGAGAGACCATGTGGTCTTGGTGAGCCATGCAATAAACCATTGCATGCAAATAAGACATTTGCCCCAGCTCTTGGATTTATCCTTATTTTGTCTTTTCAAACAAGGATTATGACTCTGTTCCTGGCCATATTACCTTGATGGTTCTTGAGTGTGGGTTGTTCTTTGGTATTAACCCTTGGAAAAATTATGTTCAAGGAATGGGGTATGAGCTACCTATGGAGGTTTTGAATCCAGTAAACCTATAAAACTATGCCATTACTGGTCATTGCTTGGTACAGGTTGGGTGCCTTACCTGTTAAACAACGACCAGTGAAAATTTGAGTGATTTCCTTGCCGAATTCTTGGTTCTAGCTTGGGGGATGGAAGCCACGTTGATAGAATAAGAATGCAGTTTACCTATGTCTAGGTGGAGCGGGCTTCACAAGCAACCAATTGCCCGATTCAAGCATTGTACATATAAGTACCGAATTATGAAATGTATTTGGTGGTTTTCTTCTATCAAATCTAGAATGGAATGTTTTCTTGTGAGTCAATGTTTAAAAAACTTTGTGTTGGAATTGAATAACTGTATCTAAAATTCAGTTAGAGAAATTGCATGTTGTGCTCACATTTCATTACCTTGAATACACAGTTATGTGAAGTTAAATTCTAGTTAGAACATTGAATAGGAAGTTCCAAAATATGCCTTAATTGTTGAATGCAAATGATAATATATCAATGATGTTAGTTAACGGTGCCAATTTTGGAATGCCATTGGTTGATGGATTCCCTGTTATTAAAATGCTAAACGATATTTCATTGTGATGGCAATGTGTTTTTCCATTGAAAGTTTGTTATTTTTAAGTTGGCAAACAATGTGCTTGACAAAATGACAGAATAAGAAGAGTTCGATGAAATGTCTCAATGAGACTTAGACACTTTGCACATAAAATGGTTGTTAAAAAGGGAGTCAAAGAAACTAAAACATTACACACAAGATATTTGTTAAAAGTCTCAAAAGAAATATGGTTAAATGAACGCCGAATCTTTAGCCGCCTTTAAAATTGGAACTGATAATTTGCATTATGAAATTATTTGCAAAATGGTATGAACATATTAGATGAATTTTTGGTTGTTATTATGTAATTGTTGTTGTGTTCATGGTTGTAGAATGTCATTTAAATGCCATAAAAAAGGTATTTTTCCTGTAGCTGCACATACCATCTGGAAATTGTGTTTTTCCAATAGCACGATGTTTTTAAAAGGTATGGGAATTATACATTCTGTAGCTACAAAAAAATTAAAGGTTTGAGAATTGCATTCCTGTAATGTGGAATTCAATTGATAATTAATTGTTCTGTTTATGAAAGGTTATGTGGCTGGTATGTAATAATAAATGGATCAATGTCTGTAGCATGCCATTGTTTTTCTTAAATTGTAGATTCAGAACAGGAATCATAATTTCCTGTAGTTAAATGTTTCCAAGCTTAATGAAAAATGTAAATTTCCTATACAAAGCTTTGGGTTTCCAAGCCAAAGTTCCAAACCATTGAGAAATCATAAATGGTTGTAGCATGCATTTGCTAAATTATTTATAAAGAAGGTTAGCTAATAAAGGGTCAAATGCTTGCAGACTTTATGTTGGAATGACTAGATTTTAAGCAATTTATTTCAATACTTTTAAATACTTGGAATTTACAAAGTTTGGATAGATTTATGTCCATGAATTTAAATACAAATGAATTAGAAGCCTCTGGTTGGAAATGTCAATGTTCTATGGAAGGAATAAATTTCTGTTATGATCTGTAGAATGAATTAAGTTCATAAAGCTTGCAGGTACATTGTGTATCTATCCATTGTCATAGACGAAATGGGTACAACCTCATAATGTTTGCGCTTCCATTGTTTACTGTTTAATACTATTTTCAAATGATGAGAGGGAGACCCTCTCAGAGGGCGCACTCTTCTCTGGTTTGGTAAATCACTGTTTATTTATTAATTAATGAGAAGGGCATGGCCCTTTCACTTTTGTATTTACATTTATATATAAGGTTGGAACTCAATAGATATGGTGTAGCCCTACTCTTGGATTGTTGCTTTCTCATTTATGGTGATTACGCGAGGGAGAGCATCTCTTGGCGTTTTGTTTAATTGTATTGAGTAGTAAAACTTTTGATTGCTTGTAAAATTATACAGTGTTGTTGGTTAATGATAAGTGAAGGTAATTCCTTCTAAAGGACGCAACTGTGGCTATTTTATATATATATATATATATATTCCATGAAAAAAGTATTTTCATTCATTTCTAATTAAAAATACAATCCTTAGTGCTTATCAGCAGAATAAAATCAACAAGTAGAAACATAGTTCAAGTAAACTCAAAAGCCAAGTTCCCACCAAGTCTAAGACTATCAGTCCAAAACTAAAAGTAGGAGTAATCCATTCCTAATCTTCACAATAATAAGAGAGGGAATAAGAAACACGAGGCAAGGAAGTGCACCCTTGAAATTATTCAAGGCTTGAAGCCCTTTCATGGAGAACCAGACTCTGCTTTGATAGGACATCAGCCTTATCATTGTACTCTCGATATACATGCCTGAAGACTAAGTCTTGAAAAGAGTCTCCGATCCTTCTCAATTGATCCACTAATGAAGTTAACACAACATTCACAATATCATCCAGCCCCTGCATACATCTGATTAGAAGCATCGAGTCACCATATACCTGAAGCCGATTGATGCCACCTGACCTCCCGTTTGAGTAGAAAGAAAATTCCGGTGAATTCAACCATGTTATTTGTACCCTACCTAATACATCCCTTACCAAGGAATAAATTGTCTCTTGAGATGTATAGACAGAAGCCCAATCCACTTCTAGAGTCCTCACATGCTCTATCAAAAAAATCTCACGGCCAATCTACATCAATCTGTGGAGGAACCCAAATCCGATCTTAAATGCCTTCAGGATCATACTTATAATACTGGAAAATTGAGACAGATTGTGAGGCAACCTGAAAAAATGGTCGAAGACTATCATTGAATATTGCATCGTTCCGGGCTAACCACACTCCTCAGGCGATGATAAGAGGAAGCAATCTGAGAGGTCTAAGCTCACTGTACCTGAAAAAAACACTTGAAGCAGTCTTCCACCGATCCTCCTATCCACATGGAGGAGAAAGATACTAGCTTTGCGATCTCACCCCAAACCTTTCTTTTTAAATCCACGGTCCACACAGAGGTTCAACATTGATTCAATCTTTGGTTTACACAAATAGCACAAACCAGGGCCATGGAAATTGAAGTGTTGCATTCTATCCCAAGTTAAGTCTATGTTCATCAACATTAACCAGGAATGTAAAATAGACTTTAGAGGATCTTTCAGTTTCCATAGGGCCCTCCACCACCACTTACTTGGACCTGACACTTCAGGAGCGATAGAAAAGTACCCCAAATTTGTTGTGTAGTTACCACCATGGATATTGTAGGCCCATCCCAAATCGTATTTCTTATTCTGAATATAGATATGGGCCTTAGTGAGCTTATCTATGAAAATATCCCATTCGATCATCCTCTTCATCCTCATCCCAATCTCCTCCCCTGTGAGCCACCCCTATTTCCATAGAGTTGTCCTTCCTGAAATGGCTATCTTATCTAGAGTAGTCAAACCTCTCCCTTGTAGATGAGCCACAATACCAGGGCTAAGCTGATATCCCTTTGAAAAACCAAGGATAGAATAACACCCAACTAAAATGGATTTCCCATTCTTAACTTTCCAAGCAAGATAAGGGGCCAGCAACTGAAAGGAATTCAAAAGAGATTTCCAATGATTAGATGCCTGCCTACAACTCTTATTCCTTCCTCTAATCCAATCTATAATTTAGTCAGGTGCTATATATTTGGAAATCGGGATATTCCTCCAAAGGTTGTCTTTTGTCAAGAAATTCCATAAGGTTTTTGTAGCCAGGGCCTTGTTGAAAAGAATAATGTTCTTCCTTCCCCACCATCCTTGTTGCTTCAATGTCGCCAACATATTCCACTTTACCGGGTGGAAACCCTGATATTTTGAGCTATGCCTCCAAAGAAAATTGAAATAGAGTTTCCTAATTGAATTGAGAATCAAAACAGGGATGGCAACCAAAAGCTACCAGTAAATAGGGATTGCTTCTAGCACTGATTTAACCAACACTAGTCGACCACCCCTTGAAAACCAACAATTACACGATAAATTTATTCTATTTTCAATTCTATCCACCAACCATCTCCTGTCCCTCTTCCCATAGTTGTTGGGATTTAAAGAGAACCCAATATATTGGATACCTTCCTCCATTATTTTACAGTCGTAAGGGAAAAAATTCCTCCATAAAACCCTATCCCCCATCTAGTTTTCCAAAAGGAATATGGTAGACTTATCTGAGCTTATCTCCATTCCAGTTTTCCGACAAAAAAGATCGATATTTGCTTCCAATAGATGGCATTCCAATTGAGATTAGATGTTGAACAAGAGAATGTTGTCCACAAACATCAAATGTGTCACATTTTCTCTACCATTCAAGGAGACTCCCGTAATCCTTCTTGTACCCCTATCAGCATTTAAAATCCTATTGAGCCATTCCATTACTAGCATAAATAGGTAGGGAGAGATATGGAAACCCTACCTAAGACCCCTTGAAGACTTAAAGAAGGCTGACCCTACACCATTAATCAAAATTGCAAAGTGGGGAGACGTCACATAACTCATTATCCAATTTGTTGGTTCCAGACTAATCCCAATATGCAGACTCGAACTAATCTCAAGAATAACCATGAGGCCTTATCGTAGGATTTAAATAGGTCTAATTTCATAGCACCCATCTTGATATTGCAAGATTTGATGGTAGAGATACTTTCTTGTGATGAACTTATTGCCTCATGGATTAATCTCCCCTTGAGAAAACCAAATTGTTCTCTAGAGACGTACCTGGAAAGGAATGGCTTCAATCTGACCAACATGACTTTTTCCATAATTTTATAAGCACCATTGCAAAGAGAAATTGGCTTGAAATCCATGAAAGACTCAAGCTTGTCTTTCTTTGGAATCAAATCTAGGAAGGTCAAGTTTAAAGTAGTAGGAATGGTTCCATAATTTCGAACCTCTTCCACCATCTTTAGAATATCACTTCCCACAATGTCGAAAAAGTCCAAGAAGAACTCCAAGGGCCACCCATCCGGTCCTGAACTTGTATCTTGTTGGAACTCCTTAAGAGAACTCTGGAGTTCTTCAATAGTTAATTCCTGGTATAATATCTCATTTTACTCCCTGGTAAGCAGAATAGGAAATTTCTCAATAACCTGCAGCATTCCCACCATATCCTGGTGCTCTGGCTCAATATAAATTGATTTAAAATGATCGACAACTAACTCTGAAAAATTCTTGAAGCCTCTAACTGGATGACCTCTAACATCCTTCGGCTCCCAGATGGTATTGTAATTTCGTCTATCAGCCTCCATCTTTTGAAAAAAAAATGTGTTATGATCCCTTGCCTCTAGGCAAAGAGCCCTACTTTTTAGCCTCCATTCCACGTCAGCATCCTTGAGAATATTCTACTTCTTTTTCTCAAGAGCCACTATCTCCATCCTAACTTCCTCCAAGGAGAAAATAATAGGATCTATGGCATATAAGAAATCTAATTCCTTCTCCACCTCAACAAGTCGAGCTTCATGCTCCCTTCTCATTGCGACATTCCAATTCACCACAAGTTCCTTTAATGCTCTCAAATTTTCCACCATCTGAGAGAAGGCATAACCATTTCCCTCTATGATATGCCTCCAATTATATAGAACTAATTCTTGAAATTGGGGGAGTTTGTTCGAGCTAGAAGTGTACTTAAAAGGAAATCCAGGTTTAGCTTCCGGTAATCCAAACTCAAGATAGACAAGAAAATGATCTAAGAAAATAAAATGCTTAACCTAGGATCTATACATTTGTAAACTAGAAGCCAGATTAATATTTATAAAGAAATGATAAAGTCTTTTAAAAATACTTTGAGCACCAACACGCTTGTTGCACCACATAGGCTTGATGACTGCTGGCTTTACATCCATCCATTCACACATTTTAAACAACTCTCAAAGGTACGGCCCTAAAGGGCCCTCCCGAACCACATCCCCCCAAATCTCATTTGTTGCAAGAGTCAAATTCAAATCCCCCCCTGCTACAACATTTGTTGCCTTAACACAGTCCTAAGATAGCAGGGAGGTCCAAAAGTCCATTTTATTCTCATATGGAGCATAAATATTAAGGATTAGAAAACTTCTGTCCAATTCAGCACAATGCACCTCTACACCCAACATGGACCTACCAAGAAAAGAGTTAATACTCTGAACCTCCCTCGCCGCCCTTTTGATCAAGCCATCATACCTACCATCCACATCCATTGACAAAAAGAGCATATGGGGAAAAACCTTCTCTAGAATAAAAACTGCCACCGAACCCCTCAACATCATTTCCTGAAGCAACAAAATATTTAGTCTCTCAACATCCATCAGATGCTTAAGGGTGTTTATCTTGTCCTTCCTTCCAAGGCCTCGAACATTATTGGAGGTGAGCTTCATTAAGGAAATCCCTATCGGGTTTGTCCTGCTCTAAGAACCCATAAATTTTCATCTACCTACCTTGAGAAATGTCCCTCTTCGCTAATTTTTTAGCTAAAAACAACTTTGATTTCCTTCCTGCTTTAGACAAAACAAGATCGGAAATACTATCCATCTCCAAACCCCCTGAAAAAATTACACCTTTCGACCTTGAACGAATAAAATATGGACGCCCCAACCTATTCCCTGAAACACTACTAGCTTTCGAATCTGGTGAAACCTTAAGAGAATAACCCTTGGTGGTCTCCAATCCCATCCTGAGAATTTGGTCTCCTTTCATAATACCTCCATCGTTCTCAATCCAATACTGAAACCGGGTAGATATATTCTCACTACCTATCCTTATATCACCAATCAGCTCCATATCTGCCATTTCCACCGCTTCCTTTGGATTATTGAATTTTCCGCTACTATATCAAAATTTCCCAAACTTTTCAAATTGGCTACTGGACAATTCCAACCCTTCCATGAAATCAGGGTTTATAGGTTCTTTCTGCTTCAGAACCACATCCTTATTTGAAAAAATTTCATCACGAATGACTTCTTCTCTTTGAACCACCTTCTTTGCCACCCTACTATTACCACCTTGCATGCATTCTTCCTCATTAATGTAGAAGGTCATACTATCATCCCTTATGGTAACTTCCTTCCATTTCCAAATCTTCTTTTTAAAATTCAGTGCACATTCTGCCACCACATGTCCATAGAGGTGACAACGAGCACACCTAAATGGAACAGTCAAGTAATCCAGATGTTGAGTGAAAATGAAGTCCCCCACCACTAAATCAATAGATTAAAATAATTCTTGCCTTGCATCAATCTCCACCAAGATCCTCACTGTAGAGCAACACTGAGATTTAAATAAGTCTGTGTCCATAGCCACAAATATCTTGATGGCATCACTAATTTCCTTGATCCCCCATTGAGGCTAGAACTCCAAGGGTAGGCATGGAAACTTAACTGAAATCAGAAAGAAGGGCAGGGAATCCATATTGGGATCAAACAATGGATGCCAAGGCTTAAGGGTGAGAGGGGTAGTACCATTCAACCACACTCTATGAAGAATATGTTCCACCACCTCCTGGTTTTTAAAGTCAAAACCAATCCAGCCCCTTTCTAGGAACAACACCTTGGGTATTTCCTCTACCACTTCCTCCCATGCTAATTCTACCCATTTCTTCACCACAAATTTAGAAATCCTCCTACCATAGAATTTCCCGATTTTCATCCTGTTAGTGAATCTATGGATCTCCATCACTTGAATATTCTTTCCTACGACCAACTCCAGCCCAGAACCTTTATTCAACATAACCTTCTTCATCTTCTATCGTGCTCCACCACAGTTCTGCTAAATCGAGAAAGCCTTCAATTCCTCCAGCTTCAGAGCCTTACCAATAAATCCACCCCCTTTAGGATCAGAACTAGAGAGAGGAGAATTTTATCTAGATCCTGCCTCCATTATTTTACATCCATCAACCTTCTCGGGAGTACAGGACTCACGACCCACGATATTATGAATTAATGAGGACTTTGATTGATCTACATGAGAAACCAGGAGAATAGGGTTGGTTACCATACCATCCAAGTAAGATTCCATTATCCCACACTTGGGAATGATATCCTCCAACCACCCACATGAATGAACCCCTAATCTCGATCCATTAGTAACCGTTGTCGTCATAGAATGATTTGAACTCAGATTCAATGCACCCAGCTGGCCCTATTGATAAAAAGATCCAAAGATGGTGAAAAGAATTTCTTCTGACAACCCTTTCTGGCACATGACATTGGGATCATACCCCCACCCACTTCCGGATCCACGAATCCACCGCAAATGCTCTAGGGATTATTTGACTTTGTCATCCCCACAAAAATGCTATCACTTTGACCATAATCATCTGAATAATCTACCAAGTGGCCACATATTACCTCCATTGATGCCATGAGGAAACTTGCAAAGGTACAAAACCTAATGATCTTCAATAGAAACCTTAACCATCCCAATCACTTCATGATTTCTGACCTCAAAACTCATATATATATATATATATATATATATATATATATATATATATATATGCTTCGAGAATGAGGGCGTATCCTCTCATGCTTGAATTGTTGTGATAGTTTAACATATATTCATAATCCACATGAACTTTATATAGAAACCATGTTATGTATATAGTTGGAAAGGGATAGATATTCTGCTAGGAATATTGTTCCTCATAAGTTTGTCTCCGGTTTGCCTATGAGTTATTTGAATATCTTGTGGATTGCCATCCCCAATTCATACACACTATGTGTTTCAATAAATTTTGCAACCACTCAACCATAATAATAGCCAAGCGTTTTAGGTATATTAAGTTATAACTTGAAATTGAGAATGTTTGAGTTGATCGGGTGTTGAATATTGTTTAAGAACAAGCCTAAGCCCATTGGGTACCCATGACCTTCATGGCGTTAAGCTTCTTGTAACTTGAATGATAGCTCAAGCTCGTGGTGCACATAGAGCATCAATCATTAGTGGTATCGAGTGCAAATACACATGTTAACCAAGTTTGAGAGTGAAGATTGGCCCTTGTGAAATGGACATTCCTTATGGCCAGGTCAACTATAAACCTATTTTTCCATTTTGTGTGGGTTGCTACAAAAATATCAAACTTTCATTAGTGCCCCTATTTTTCCATTTTGAGTGAGTCTCTACAAAAAACTCCGACTTTCAGTAGCGCTTCTATTTTCTGCTTTGAATGGGTTGCTACGGAAACCTAGCACTTTTGGTAGCGAATGGTGACTCTATATAATATATCCATGGTGAGGTTTTAAAAGGGGAAACATGATTCTACGAGCCTGTAGGTGTGAGCATTAAACACATAAAATTCTGTAACATGTATCCATATGTAAGTATATGATTCATTAAGCAAAGGCCTCATTAAAAGTAAGAAATAAGATCTTTGATTTGTACTTGGACCGTGTGGTCAATTCAAGCAGTGTACTCGTAACTTGAATATAATTACATGTGTTTACATGTAGACGTTTAATCTGCATTTAGATTTCTATTGTCCCGCATATGTTTATATATGCAGTAGGCAGTCTTACACATATATGCAATATTTATGTATACCCAATTAAATATAAAAAAAAATCCAAGTGCATTTTTGGGTGTTTAGTCTCGGGGATAATCACAAAGCAGTATTAGAGTGAGGCTATAGCTCTTGAACCTCTTGGGTTTTGAAGGTAGGTTCCATGAAAATAAATTTAAAAATGTAAAGTATGTGTATGCCTCCAAAAAACTTAAGTGACCATTGCCATTGAGCATGAGATTGCTTGAATTAATTAAAATTTTAATTTACCAATATCTTAATTTGTAAATAGCAACCCTTGTGCGTAAAAATAAAGCGAGTGCCTGACCTTCTGCAAAATGCTATGAGCATTCTCCATTGTTTAAATATTGTTTATCTCATGTGTTGTTTACATCCACAATGTGGCAATACATGATGGTGCATGTAACTGTTGATATAGCTCTGCAAATTGTATAATCGTTTGTTTATGGAGAATGCATATCTCTAGAAGTATCTATTGCTAGCTAGTAGATTCTTAGGAGCAGGGATCTGGTTGTCATATGTGTTAGTAAGTTGGGAAGCTCACTATTCACCTCTCATAGAGTGAATATTTGGAGGTTGTTTTGTCAGGTAGAATACATTCTCGCATGAAAATCATGATTTTCTTTGTCCGATCTGTGTGATCAGCTCTGGCTTATAAAATTTGGGATGAATAAATGATGTTGTTCTCCTGAGCAACATGTTGGGTTTTGTTCTAAGAGATTAGTTTCATGATGGTTTTCTTCCCTTTGGGAATTTATGTCTGTGTTATGTATTATATGTCAATATGAATGTTTAACGCATTTTGTAGCTCTAGTGAATCTAGAGTGAATGGTTACTTGTTGACAAGATATATATGAATAGTGTGTTCCAATTCCTTCGGCAACATTACCTAGAATGGTTCAGGATGGAGTCAGTAACCTGTTGATTAAAGTGTGTACCCTTGTTTGTTAATTTTGGTTATTTTGTGACCAATATAATTGTTAGGTGGTGAATGGTTGTGGAATGCTTGGTAATCGATTGCTTATTATGTTGGAATTTGTGTAGAGCATGTTGATGCTCGGGGTTGTGTTGAGCATGTTAATGCTTGAGTGTGTAGAATAGGTGGATGCTTGGTGTGCTGAGTAAATTAACATGGATGTTTGATTCTTGTCATACCATGTTACAGTTGGGTGGAAACCTGAGCTAGAAATCATGGGTAAATATTATAATCAATTGTAAATAAAGGGTTATGCTAGGTAAACTGAGGATTGTTTGGTTCCTTTCGTTATTAAAGTATATTGTTTGTCGCCTAAAATGAATAGATTCAGTAGCTTGGTCATTTCTTATTAATGCTCTTATTCGTTAGGTTAAAGTCATGTCATAATTGTGTAGCAGGCCCAACAGGTGTTGGAAAATGCAAAGGTTTCTTATGCATGCACTACATGTTATTTAAATTATTGTTAAGAATTATGTTTATGTTCTTATGTTCAACATGGATTATTGAGTGGTGTGTTATTTTCCAAATGGTGGGTATAGATGAGCCCACGATGAGCCTTGGTAAATTGTATTAATATCAAAATGATATATATTCTGGTGTAGGTGAGTATAGATTAGCAAGTCATATAATGAGGTCCAAATGGTATCTTTGGATAAGTATTCTAGGTTTCCTATGTATGGAATACTGAATGGTATGTTGATTGCAAAGTGGTGTATTCCTTTCTATATGTTAGAGTGGTATCTTTCATTATTATTATTCATGAATGATGGAACAATGAAGCTATGTTAATTCCTAAAAGTGGAGGAAGGTTCAAGGTTGAGTCTATAATCATCCTAGTGCAGGTTGAGACCTTCTAAGAGGTTAATGAGTTTTGGATTACTCTTTTACGTGCTTGCACTGAACATCACCTGGAGGGAGGTCAGGCCTGAGGGACTGAGTGTGCAGAGAAGGGGGTACCTCCTTTGTGTTGTGAGAGGAAGTTGTGGAGTAACATCAGATCGGATGATACCTTGAGGTGCCTATAGCTCTGCAGTTGAGCTCATTAGTTGGGAAATCCTAGTTCCCTTTACTCTCTATGGTGCTTGTAAAGCTTAGCATAGTGTAGTTTTGGTCTATGTTTGAGTCCTTGGTGACTATTTGAAGCTTGTGTTTGCCTTGTGTTCGAGTCTGATGGTGGATGACCATACTGGAGTGTTAACTAAAATTATTTGGATAGACTTAGGATTGAGTTCATCTGTGAAATAATGGTTTTATGTTCATGTAATATTTGAAATGCTATTCTTTTATGGTAATCAGTGTGATTGCAAAGTTACATATATCTGAAAATTTGCTAATGTAATATTAAAAGTGCAAGAGGACTCCCTAAAAGCAGTGAGTGTTTTAGTTCAATTGAATGTTTTCTTTGTAGAATAGTGCACTCACATGTTTAATGTAGGTATGGAGGATTGGTGTTTGTTCACTATGTTATGTGTGAACTGAAAATTAAATTATTAAAATTCATAGGAATGCAACTTTATGGAAGTAGAAGATACAGGTATATTGCTAGCTGTAGTGAATTGATATTTTCTTATGAATTACTAATTGTTGTTCGCTTTTAATTGCTAATTGATGTTAGTTGATGGTACTTGTTAATAGTTGTTAACTGGAGTTATTAGATATGAATTATGTTTATTCATTTAATGTGATGATTTGCAAGTGATGTAGAGAATGAGAATGCAATATTAACTATTTCATGAAGGGAATGAGACTGCAATATTAAGCTTCTTTACAGAGAATGAGAATGCAATATTATAATTCTTTTGAACATCAGAAAAGCCATGTAGAAGTCATGGTGTTCCATGAAGAATGATGTGTAAGATGAGGAACTGGAAATGGGTTCCAGCTGTGGGAAGTCTCTTTTCCCAAATCTCAATTTTAATTATGAAAGAATTTAGTAAGAGTTTTTGCTCGAAACATGTTTTTACATTGAAATGTTTTGAATCTCTTCCTTGAAAGACACCTGAGATGCAATTCCAACTAACATGAGATACACCGACACAGAATGGACGCATTCTTGGCGTTGTGTTTAGTTGTTGACATGGAACACATCATAAACAAATGGACGCATTCCTGGTGTTGCGTCTAGAAAAGCAATCAAGTAGTTGTCCGAGTGTTGAGAAGTAGGATTGCACTTAGAATATTTTCAGTGTCATGATAATGTTTTTTGATAAATGCATGATACTGATGAGCTTTGCTAGATATTGTGTGTTTATCAGGTATACATGCAATTTGGTGCTTTCATATTGAAGATAATAACCAAATCTTAACTAAAATAATTGAGCATTGATGTCATTGTTCCTGAAAGGGTTTATCCATAGTTGTATTGGAAGAATTGAGTGTTGATGTCATGGTTCCTGTAAGGGTTGATCCATGGCTTCGCTGGAAGAATTGAGAGTTGATGGCATGGTGCCTAAAAGGGTTGATCCATGGTTGCGCTAGAAGAATTGAGCATTGATGTCATGGTGCCTGAAGTATTATTGTGAAGGGTTGATCCATGGATGTGTTGAACTCTGGGCATTGATGTCATGGTGCCTAATGTACTTTTGTGAGGATGTGTTTTCTTCTACATGAAGACAAAGGCAATGCAATTTGAGCACTTGCATGTTAAATAATGAAGATAGAGACTATGCAAGTCGAGCAATAGCAAGTTAAATAAAAAGAATTGGTTATATCTAGTTCTGAAACCTTGTTGTTGGGCGTTTGTTGTTGAACTAGTTGTAGCCAGTTTTGAAACCCTGTTATTGGGTGTTTTCTATTGAATTGGTTGCAACTAATTTTTAAATCTTGTGATTAGGTGATTATGTGGAATTCATGGTGACCGGGTTCCATTGGTTGTGAATCTCTCAATTGGATGCAAGTTAAACACTTGCATTCTATAAGAGACCAAAGAGCAGAAAATCCATGAATGTGGAGCTCAAGATTGGGACAAAACTAAGAAGGGGAAAAATTTTACTCTCTATTTTTACTTATATTTTTTTATTTCTTGGAGAAAGGAAGTGTTGGAAATGCAAGTTACATTTGAAATTTGTTGTAATTATTATGTTTGAAATAAACAATACATGCTGAAATAGTTAAATTTATGTTAAGAAATAAAGATGGTTGGAGTCATATGTATGCATACGCATATGCATGCATAAAATGCATGAAATCATTCTAAGAAAAGTATGAAACCGTTGGCCATTTAGCAAAATAAGATGGTTGATTTTTGTCACCTACCCAAATTTTGAGAATATTATTTTATTTGCAAAATATTTATGTTAAATTATAATTACAAAGTTTTGTAATTATGACCAAGTTGGTCAAGGATGATTGTAATTACTGATTATTATTATTTAATAAATTAAAATAGGAGACAAACACCCAAGGGAAATGTTAAATGAGTGTTCACTAACCCACTAGGAGGAATGGAAGTTGTTAGAAGGCATGGGACAGATGGCAGCATTTGCACTCCACCACTAACTATTGGTTATGGGACAACTACCCCTAAATTTTTGGCATTATCCCCCAGGTCGGTGGAAGAGAGCAGCCAACTCATTAATGACCAGTTAAACACTAAAAGGCCTAGGCTTCCTAGATAAGGAAATTCGAATTAAGCAGGCAACCCCTACAATATTTTCTGCAGAAATATTCCTCAAGTGTATTAGGTGATCACTCAGAGATTCAAATAGGGAGGCTATGTGAGAGTGCAACTGTGAGTCTGCTAGTTATTCTGAGAAGGAAAACCAAAGGTGCTGGCGCAGGTCTCTTTGACTGTTGAGTTTTTATGACTGGATAATCTATATTCTACTGCAAGTTGATGTACTAAGGTTTCTACAGAATCTTCCTCCTGGTGGTTCAGTGAACAGGCTCGGGGGTCCTAAGGCAAGTAACTTGGCTGACTTTAGGAATAGGTTGGGTAGAACAGGTTCCTTGGGCTATTTGTTTCTCCTACAGTCAACCAGGTTCTACTGTTCTTACTCTTGTTTATAATTAAATGTTTTCTGCATGGTAGAATTATTATTTATAGTTATACAGAAAGAACTAATTCATTTTCTGACTTAAGGATGATATGTTTGAAGAATGATTAAGTAATTGAAATGAATGATTAAATTCTTTTCTGTATTTTTCCCACACTATTATCTGTATAGTACTCTAGTACAGAAAAGCAAAATTAATAGAGATGAGTGATAGGTAGAATGTCATTTGAATGAAGAGATGAATACAATAGTGTTTTTGTTAAATTTTGTCATTTCACTCATATGATTAAAACGCAGGAAATATTACCGTATAGTATAAACAGATCCATAACATTCATCTATTTCTTAAATAAAAGAAAAACACATTTTATTTCTGCACAGATTTATATTTTCCATTTCAACTTCATCTATTTCAGATATTAATTATATACTATTCAATATTATAAATTCCATATTTTCAATCACTTCATAGTCTAAAGATTATAGCAGCTGCAAAACTAATCTCTGTACAGAATTGTTATAAGTACACACATATTATTTCTTCACTAACTCTCACTTTTGATTTCAATTATTAAATACAAATACCTGCACAGTAGCATCAAAACCCTATGTTATTACACACATATTATTTCTTCACTAACTATCACTTTTGATTTCAATTATTAATCGTTATAAGTACACACATATTATTTATTCAATAACTATAACTTTTGATTTCAATTATTAAATACAAATACCTGCACAGTAGCATCAAAACCCTATGTTATTACAGACCCTAGAGTCTAAATGTTTATTTAGTACATAGTTCATAAACTTCTCATCAAGCCATTGATGGCAAATATTAGACATTTATTTCTGAGTTTATAGCAGATATGATTTTCCAAACCCTAACTAAACATTTTCTATAACCATACCATCTCTTATACATCGAGATTACTAACAAGACACTAAACAACACTTAGCAGAAAGTATGATTTTAGTATTAATGTCTAAACAATAGCTTACAAACCTAACTAGAAAAATACATAGTGTCTACACCATTTCATGCACAGGTTAAGGCCCAGTCTCGGGTTCTAAAGCTCAGTACAAGCAAGGTTTCCAATGGAAGCTACAGGTAGGGTGTCATTCATGATACAAAATAGAACCCTATGGCACTAGCTATTTCGAAAACATATAACAAACCAAACTTTATCTTATCACGATTCCAAAACTTAAATTTCAACAACGATAATGAAGTACAGGAAACATCTATCAATAGTTATGCAAACCATAAGTCTCAGCCAAAGACAACTATCATTGTTCGGCACCACATTAACAGTTATATAAACAATTTCCCAATCCTTATTTTAAAACACAACATTTCATTACAAAACGAGCCATTGTTTTATAAGTGCAATTGAACCCTCGACTCTTGGTCTCACATTCAAAATTATAAATAAAACTTTAACAGAGTTTACATTACGGACCTTTCAAGGTTCCATCATTACACAGGGTCTATCC
This sequence comes from Larix kaempferi, assembly GCA_027924585.1. Taxonomy (NCBI): domain Eukaryota; kingdom Viridiplantae; phylum Streptophyta; class Pinopsida; order Pinales; family Pinaceae; genus Larix; species Larix kaempferi. The sequence goes on from BSBM01001022.1 coordinate 23,633,657, forward strand.
CTTATCAACCAAAAAACACTAAAACAAGTTCAAGGTTCCACAAACTACACAGGGTTTTACCCTTAACAACAACAGTACAAACACAAGTTCAAAGTTCTTTACAAATGATGCAGCTAGGCATCACAAAGCCGAATAGAAACTTAAACACTGAGGGTGTATCCTCTTAACAGCTTGGATCAAAATAAAACATTAAAATTTAACACTCGGCCATTACTCCAACAGGATCGTGTATTTCCAACTCTCAGCACATCGCACTCATCAACTAAACCATGCCAAAAGCACCTACGAGGTTTCAAGAACCACCGAGGCTTACTAGGAAGTAGACGCATCATCTCCATTCCAAATCTTATGCATAGCAACCTCCTACGAAGTGGGTACCTGCCAAATCACAGTTTGAAGGGTTAAAAACAAGAAAACGCGAATATAAAAATAAGTATCACAGTATTACATTCATTATCATAAAAACTTACCCTTAGAAATGAAGCTCCTGAACATTGACACAATACACCAACAAAACGATGAAGCATGATAGCATTTACAACAAACTATGAGTTCAAAACTCAGAAGACTATTCCATAATTTGGAGAATCGAACCCCAGTTCAAGTTACAATCAACAACTGACAGAAGAACCATACACAACTACCATGGTTGTATCGTGGCTATATTGCACAAGAGCATAAGCCTGTAACTTTTAAACTCTATCCCACAGGTCCAAGGTTCGAAACCGAGGAAGGAGTCCTCCTCACAGAAGACCACTAAACCCTACATTGCAGCAAACGGTCGGCTTGTCTACCTTACCACTAAACACAACAATGAATGCCAGCAAACCAATTTTCATTACTTACCAACACAAGATTAGGGTTTCATTCTTAGCCCTAGATCTTATGAAGATCAATGGTGGACCAGCTGCCAGTCGGGCACGTTGATAATCGAGCAACGATTGAAATCAATACTGCATTGATTACTTCATCTACCAAGTCGCCAAGTCAGCAGACCGAGAGCTAGTGCATGGCACAACTCAACATTATTTTCATGCTCATTGCAATCATAATCACATGAAAAACTTACAACCGAGCTTCCACTTCACTTAACAAGTCGAACGACGTTAATGCTAGGCCTGTCAACGCCAGTTTGGAAAGCATGCCAAGTACCAAACTAATTATCCTGTCAACATCGAACTAACTGCAATGTTATATTCGTGGATCACATTTTATAATAGTTTCTATAGTTTATTGCTAGGTATCGTAACAATAGTAATGCATGACAATATAGGTGTGCGAATCCATAGTTCACTATAGAGTGTATATATTTCATTTCTATAGTTTATGAATAGCCATTTAGGAATAGTTAAGATTGTGTTGATACAAATTTTAATGCTAATTCATAGTGTAAGCACTATATTCATAATATATTTCACACAATAGCTATGTATTGAAATCAATTGATAAGAGTAAGACTAGAGGTATAGTTTTCATGTACAATATAATGTTAATTTATAGCATTAGAACTATAATCACTATATACTTCATATATTGTTAATCAAATGATAATTGTGAGACTCTAGAATAGTCTAAGTTCTATAGATGCAAAATGTAATGATAGTTCAATAGTATAAACATTATTTCTACAAGATTTCAAATAGAGTTACATATGGGTATTGGTATCAACACGTGACGTAAAGACAATAGTCTTTAGGGTGACTTCTCCTAGATAATCAATATAGCATTATAACAGCAATTTGACGACGTAATTTTTAATAACATTGAAGAGTTTGTAAGCCAGCACATAAACTAGAATTGGAAACAAAATATCCATACCTCTAGTAAACTATTTTGCAAGGAAGTACTTAGTATTTTCTTATTTACACTGACGATGAATTGAAAGACACATGTACTCTTAACTCATGTTTGTTGTAGAATTTCTTACTTGCGTTCTGCACATGGAAACAGGATTCAAATGCCTTAGCTAAATGTAGCTAAGTAAACCTAGGGTAACTCGTAGGAACCCTTCGTCACCATACAAACAAATTGTCGGCACATCATTAAGAACATCATAATAATACACACCTGTGTACAACATATAATTACTTTTAGAACTTAGACAGATCTGAAGACTGCATTCTTGTGTTACGATCATAAAATGTCTTTTGTTAAAGAGTTTAGCATCATATTTTATTTTGAGAAATTTTACGTGCCATCGTTATTAATTATCCTACTTAAGAGAATTAACTATTTTATATGTTCCGCACTAACAACTTCGATAATTATTGCTATTTTAAAATTTTTTAAATTTTTGGTATTTTACGGGATGTTACATGTGGTATCAGAGCCCACATTCAAACTCTAGGCCTGAAAAGGTCCAAAGAACACGCAGCATAAAATTTTATTACAACAGGAATCTTACTAATTAAAATTTAATCTACTTGTGTTATACATAAATTGTTTTTAAGCTACAGGTATGGAATGTTAGCTGAACATATAGAGGACAGATTTTGACCTAATAGTCATAGCATGGGACAACATTATGAAGAAGAAGTCCATAACGAATTAAATGACAATCCATCAAAATTGTTACGTGCATTTCAAGAGTTAAAAGCATAAATCAGATCTATAAAACAAGACAATGAGAAAATCCTGAAGTTACAAGAGGAACTTAATCAAGTACTGTTCGAACAATGAACAACTAATGAATAGGATAGAGAAATTGAAAATACCTCCAAGATTTAAGATTTACCTCATCAAGACAGGGGTAAGAAAATGAAAACTGATGATGTGGACAACATTTCAACATCATCAGAAGCTGCCCATGAAAAACACAAAAAGAAATGAAATTATTCAAGTGATAGTAGCAAAGGAGACTATAAATCCAAAAGAAAAAGTCATAAACAGTATGAACAGATTTCTGGGGAGTTCAAGAAAATCAAACCCCCAACCTTCAATGGTGAAACTGAGAAAGGAGAGACAGCAGAAGCATGGTTGTCCGGCATGAAGAAGTACTTCCAAATTTATGATTATTCTGAATCATTGAAGGAAAAGCTAGCAATATACAACTTGATTGGGAAGGCAGATATTTGGTGGTAGGAAATCAAAAGAGTGAAGGGCATCAAAGACAAGGATGTGAATTGGAGCACTTTTAAAATATACTTCAAGAAAAAGTTCTTATCTGAACAATACTATGAAGAAAAATCAAAGGAGTTCTATGATTTAAAGCTGGGAATTGTGAACATGAAAGAGATTAATAGTAAATTTCTAAATTTGCTGAGGTATGTGCCATACCTCGTGGAAGAAAAATCAAAGATTCAAAGATACCTAATTTGTCTACCTTTCAACATCAAGGACAGAATAGAGTATGACAATCCAAAGACCTTAGAAGAGGCCATGAGGAAGGCAACTTTCTGTTATGACACTAATCGGAAAAGAGAAGGGATATCAAACTGAAAAAATCATAAACCCAACAACTTTGAGCTGAAAAAGAAAAATTTCAGGTTTAGTGGAAATTCTGGTTTCCAAAAGAAAAAATTTCAGAATCAGAATTTTCAAGGAAATAGTCCCATAAATAATCAGCAGCAGAATTTTACAGCTCCTAGAAATACTCCCAATGCTACTAGAACTAATGACCAAAAGGCACCTATCAAATGTTTTGAGTGTCAAGGTCCTCATTATGCTTTAGAATGCCCCAAGAGGAAGCGGACAACTAACAATATTCATTCCATACAAACTAAACCTACTGTTGGATACTTGGCAAGGGAGATGCCCAGAACTAATGCAGCACTAGACAACAGGCAAGCAAATCATCAAGTCTCTATGGTAGAGATTGAAGGTATGCTACAAAACCATCCTGTTACTATTTTGATTGATCCAGGTGCTAGCTTGAGTTATATATCACCAGATATTGTAGAACGTTTTAATTTGAAAACAGAAAAATTCAGTAAATCCTGGTTAGTTAGACTAGCAATAGGAACAAAAAGAAAAGTATTTGATTTTATTGAAAGTTGTGTTTTATCTATGAATCAATTAAATACACAAACCAAGTTGAATGTTTTACCTTTAGGATCTTATGATATCATAATTGGAATGGACTGGTTAGAAGCCCATCATGTCATTCTGAATTGTTATGAGAAAAGTTTTACATGTTTAAATGATGATGGAGAAACTGTAGAAGTAAAAGGTATTCCAAGAAAGACATCCCTTAGACAGATTTCAACTATGCAATTAAAGAGGGTAGTTAGAAAACGATGTCAAATGTTTGCAGTAAATGTAGTGAATGATGAGTTGATTACTAAAGAGGACAAACTAAAACTAGAAGATATACCTGTATTAAAAGATTTCAAAGATGTTTTTCCTGAAGAGATTCCAGGATTACCTCCTAAGAGAGACCTAGACTTTACCATCGAGTTAATACTAGGAGCGGTACTGAATTCTAAAGCTCCATACATGATGAATATACTGGAATTAAATGATTTGAAATCACAGTTGAAGGAACTGATTGATAAAAACTATATAAGACCCAGCATGTCTCGTTGGGGAGGACCTGTTATATTTGTTAAGAAGAAAGATGGCACCCTAAGGCTTTGTATAGATTATCGCCAATTGAATAAGATGACAATCAAGAATCGATATCCGTTGTCCCACATAGATGATCTATTTGATCAGCTGCATGGAGCAATGATATTTTCAAAGATTGATTTAAGGTCAGGATATCATCAAGTTCATGTGAAGGATGAGGATATATTTAAAACAGCCTTTAGAACTCGATATGGATTTATGAGTTCGTAGTCATGCAATTTGGATTGACTAATGCCCCGGCTATATTTATGTGTTTAATGAACAATATTCTGCACAAATACTTGGATAAGTTTGCTATTGTGTTCATAGATGACATTCTAGTGTATTCTAAAAATAAAGAAGAGCATGACGAACATCTGTGTATTATCTTACAATTTCTGAGAGATCATGAGTTATATGCTAAGTTTAGTAAACGTGACTTTCACAAGGATAAGATTCAGTATTTAGGACACATAATTTCTAAGAAAGGAATCTCGGTTGACCCCGATAAGATAAAAGCCATTAATGATTGGCCGGTTCCTAAGGATGTGTTGGATCTACAATCATTTATGGGTATCACTGGATATTATAGAAACTTTATAGAAGGTTTTTCAAAGATTGCAAACCCCATAACCTCCTTACAAAAGAAAAGAAATAAATTTGTGTGGGATCATAAATGTTCAGATAGTTTTAAGAAGCTAAAGAAATTACTAATTACATCACCTATTCTGAGGATAGCAGATCCTAATAAGGATTTTATAGTATACACTGATGCATGTAATGATAGACTCAGTGGAGTCCTAACACAAGAGGGACATGCTGTTGCATACGAGTCTAGAAAGATGAAAATACATAAGAAGAACTACTCTACTTATGATTTGGATTTATTAGCAGTAATTCACGTTTTAAAAATGTGGCATCACCATCTTATTGGCAGAAAATTTACCTTGTTGATAGATAACATGGGACTGAAGTATTTATTAGATCAAACTAATTTGAATGCTAGACAAGCTAGATGGTTAACTTTTCTAAGTGAATATGATTTTGAAATTCAGCATATTAAAGGGAAAGAGAACAAGGTTGCGGATGCATTAAGTCGTAAAGCAAAGTTGAATTTTATTTTAGCCATTAGTACATACTCAACAGATTTAGAAAATTAGATCCTTAAAGGGATTGAAACGGATGAATAATACAGAAAATTACAAGAAAAGACAACAAATAGCAATTCTGAAAATTCTATGGCAAATTAAGTTTAAGGGAAAATGGACTGTTATTATACAAAAACAAATTATATGTACTCAACATACCAAAAGTAAAAATTCTCATTTTAGACGAGATGCACAAAAGCCATTATTCTGGTCATCCAGGTTATCATAAAACCATCACTATGTTACGAAAAGAGTACTATTGGCCTAGAATGAAGGATGAAGTGGCATAATACATAGCTAAGTGTTTGGACTGTCAAAAAGTGAAGGTTGAACATCAACATCCAGTTGGACTGTTGCAGCCATTGCCTATACCTAGCTGGAAATGGGAGATTATAAGCATAGACTTTATTACCGGACTACCCAAAAATTAGAAACAAAATGACTCTATCATGGTGGTAGTGGATAAACTCAACAAGGCAGCACATTTTATACCTGTAAAGACTACTCATAAGGCTCCAGACATTGCAGAAATCTTCATGAAACAGATTTTTCAATTACATGGGATACAAAAAGTGATAATTTCAGACCATGATTCTAAGTTTACTGGAAACTTTCGGAGGTCTTTGTTTAAAGGGTTGAATACAACCTTAAACTTCAGCACAACATTTCATCCACAAACGGATGGACAAACAGAAAGGGTGAATCAGGTATTGGAAGACATGCTTAGGATCTATGTTAAAGACCAGCCTGGTAAGTAGGAGGACTACTTGTATTTAGCAGAATTTGCATATAATAACCCTTATCATGCATCAACCAGGCTTAGCCCTTTTGAAATTCTTTATGGTAGGAAATGAGATACACCTATTTCTTGGAATGACCCAGTAAATAGAGTTATTTTAGGAACTGAATTGTTGCAGGAATTAGAACTAATTGTGAAACAGGTACAAAGAAATCTTAAAGCTGCCCAAGATAGGAAAAAGAGTCAAGCAGATCTTAGAAGGACTCATAAAGAGTTCAAGGTTGTTGAACATGTTTTTCTTAAGGTAAGACCGAAAAAGAGTTCTTTGAAATTGGGAAGCTGTGCCAAGTTGGCACCCAGGTATTGTGGTCCATTCGAAATTTTGTCAAGGGTTGGACTAGTGGCATACCAACTGGCTTTGCCACCAAATCTAAAGATACATAATGTTTTTCATATATCATTTTTAAAGAAGTATGTACATGATGCTACTCATGTTGTGAATTGGAATGATGTACAGGTGGGACAAGACGATGATTTTCAGGTGGAACCGGACTGTATCCTTGAAAGAAGGGAAACTATACTCCGAAATCGCACCATTGGGCAGGTAAAGGTGCAATGGAAGCACCTTAGCCCAGAAGAGGAAACGTGGGAGTTGGAGAGTAGTATGCGGGCAACATACCCAACTATATTCTAGGAACACTCAGAGAGTGATTAAACAACATCGAGGACGATGTTGAGACTTAAGGGGGGTGTATGTCACCTACCCAAATTTTGAGAATATTATTTTATTTTCAAAATACTTTATGTTAAATCATAATTACAAAGTTTTGTAATTATGACCACGTTGGTCAAGGATGATTGTAATTACTGATTATTATTATTTAATAAATTAAAATAGGAGACAAACACCTAAGGGAACTATTAAATGAGTGTTCACTGACCCACTAGGAGGAATGGAAGCTGTTAGAAGGCATGGGACAGATGGCAGCATTTGCACTCCACCACTAGCTGTTGGTTATGGGACAACTACCCCTAAATTTGTGGCATTATCCCCCAGGTGGGTGGAAGAGAGCAGTCAACTCATTAATGACCAGTTAACCACTAAAAGGCCTAGGCATCTTAGATAAGGCAATTCGAATTGGGCAGGCAGTCCCTACAATATTTTCTGTAGAAATATTCCTCAAGTGTATCAGGTGATCACTGAGAGATTCGAATAGAGAGGCTGTGTAAGAGTGCAACTATGAGTCTGCTAGTTCTTCTAACAAGGAAAACCAGAGGTGCTGGTGCAGGTCTCTTTGACTGCTAAGTTTTTATGACTGGATAATCTATATTCTACTATAAGTTGATATACTAAGGCTTCTGCAGAATCTTCCTCCTGGTGGTTCAGTGAACAGGCTCGGGGGTCATAAGGAAAGTAACTTAGCTGTCTTCAGGAATAGGTTGGGTGGAACAGGTTCCTTGGGCTGTTTGTTTCTCCTACAGTCAACCAAGTTCTACTGTTCTTACTCTTGTTTACAATTAAATGTTTTCTGCATGGTAGAATTATTATTTACAGTTATACAAAAAGAACTAATTCATTTTCTTACTTAAGGATGATATGTTTGAAGAAAGATTAAGTAATTGAAATGAATGATTAAATTCTTTTCTGTATTTTTCCCATACTATTATCTATATAGTACTCTAGTACAGAAAAGCAAAATTAATAGAGATGAGTGATAGGTGGAATGTAATTTGAATGAAGAGATGAATACAGTAGTGTTTTTGTTAAATTATTTCATTTCACTCATATGATGAAAACGTAGGAAATATTACCAGCTAGTATAAACAGATGCATAGCATTCATCTATTTCCTAAATAAAAGAAAAACACATTTTATTTCTGCACAGATTTATATTTTCCATTTCAACTTCATCTATTTTAGATAGTAATAAGATACTATTCAATATTATAAATTCCATATTTTCAATCACTTCATAGTCTAAAGATTATAGCAGCTGCAAAACTAATCTCTGTACAGAATTGTTATAAGTACAAACATATTATTTCTTCACTAACTATCACTTTTGATTTCAATTTTTAAATACAAATACCTGCACAGTAGCATCAAAACCCTATGTTATTACAGACCCTAGATTCTAAATGTTTATTTAGTACACAGTTCATAAACTTCTCATCAAGCCATTCATGGGAAACATTAGACATTTATTTATGAGGTTATAGAAGATATGATTTTCCAAACCCTAACTAAACATTTTCTATAACCATACCATCTCTTATACGTCGAGATTACTAACAAGACACTAAACAACACTTAGTAGAAAGTACGATTTTAGTATTAATGTCTAAACAATAGTTTACAAACCTAACTAGAAAAATACACAGTGTCTACACCATTTCATGCACACGTTAAGGCCCAGTCTCAGGTTTCAAAGCTCAGTACAAGCAAGGTTTCCAATGGAAGCTACAGGTAGGGTTTCATTCATGATACAAAATAGAACCCTGTGGCACTAGCTATTTCGAAAACATATAACAAACCGAACTTTATCTTATCACGATTCCAAAACTTAAATTTCAACAATGATAATGAAGTACAGGAAACATCTATCAACAATTAAATGCAAACCATAACTTTCGGCCAAAGACAACTATCGTTGTTTGGCACCACATTAAGAGTTAAATAAACAATTTCCCAATCATTATTTTAAAACACAACATTTCATTACAAAACGAGCCTTTGTTTTATAAGTGCAATTGAACCCTCGGCTCTTGGTCTCACATTTGAAATTATGAATAAAACTTTAACAAAGTTTACATTACGGACCTTTCAAGGTTCCAACATTACACACGGTCTATCCCTTATCAACTAGAAAACACTAAAACGAGTTCAACGTTCCACAAACTACACAGGGTTTTACCCTTAACAACAGCAGTACAAACACAAGTTCGAAGGTCTTTACAAACGACCCAGCCAAGCATCACAAAACTGAATAGCAACTTAAACACTGAGGGTTTATCCTCTTAACAGCTTGGATCAAAATAAAACATTAAAATTTAATAGTCGGCCATTACTCCAATAGGGTCATGTTTTTCCAACTCTCGACACATCGCACTCATCAACTAAACCATGCCAAAAGCACCTACGAGGTTTCAAGAACCACCGGGGCTTACTAGGAAGTAGATGCATCATCTCCATTCCAAATCTTATGCATAGCAACCTCCTACGAAGTGGGTACCTACCAAATCACATTTTGAAGGGTTAAAAAAAAAGAAAACGCGAATATAAAAATAAGTATCGCAGTATTGCATTCATTATCATAAACACTTACCCTTAGAAATGAAGCTCCTGAACATTGACACACTACACCAACAAAATGACGAAGCATGATAGCGTTTACAGCAAACTACGAGTTCAAAACTTAGAAGACTATTCCATAATTTGGAGAATCGAACCCTAGTTCAAGTTACAATCAACAACTGACAGAAGAACCATACACAACTATCATGGTTGTATCGTGGTTATATTGCACAAGAGAATAAGCCTGTAAATTTTAAACTCTATCCCATAGGTCCAAGGTTCGAAACCGAGGAAGGAGTCCTCCTCACAGAAAACCACTAAACCCTACATTGCAACAAACGGTCGGCTCATCTACCTTACCACTAAATGCAACAATGAATGCCAAAAAACCAGTTTTCATTACTTACCAACACGATATTAGGGTTTCATTCTCAGCCTTAGATCTTATGAATATCAACGGTGGATCAGCTACCAGTCGGGCACATTGATAATCGAGCAATTATTGCAATCAATACTGCATTGATTACTTCATCTACCAAGTCACCAAGTTAGTAGACCGAGAGATAGTGCATGGCACAGCTTAGCATTATTTTGGTCCTCATTGCAATCATAATCACGTGAAGACCTTACAACCGAGCTTCCACTTCACTTAACAAGTCGAACAACGTTAATGCTAGGCCTGTCAATGCCAGTTTGGAAAGCATGCCAAGTACCAAACTCATTATCCTATCAACATCGAAATAATTGCAATGTTAGATTCGTGGATCACATTCTATAACAGTATCTATAGTTTATTGCTGTTCGGATATCCATCATCTATTTCGGGATACATATCTATTTCAGGATCATCTATTTCGGGATACATATCTACTTCAGGATCTTGCATGATCTATTTCAGGATATGCAGTCCAGTCACCAGTTTGATGCCTCCAGCACCTTATCCACCTTCTTCTAGCACCCGGGAGCCACTTTCCACAGAGTTTTAGCCCTCCTAAGCTGAAAGGCGCCCTCTTCTCACCTACTGACTGAGAAGGGCGCACTTGCTCACCTACCACTGCAGATTCACTCCAGTTACATTCAGTTAGCTCCGATTCTGATTGATTTCACTCCGATTTCACTCCTGACTGACTGTTTCACCTCCGATTGACCTCCAGTTCGATTAGGTGACTTGCTCTGACTCCAGTTAGCCTCCCATGCGCCCCCACTGAGCCTCCAGATCCTATATCAGTGCTACACACTTCAGTTACATTTATTATGATCAGTTAGACTCAGCTTGACACCTGGATGACTGTTTGTTGTGATTGATGAGCAACACCGATGATTGATGAGGACTCCTAGATTGAGTCAAGCTACTCCATTCAGTGATTCGAATGACCTCCTTAGGCAATTCGAATTGCTCTGTTCATTGTAACAGTTTGTATTGTAATTCATTCACCCTTTCTGGGATAGAGAGCACTGCTGCATGTTTTGCACAGTTTTGCACCATATCTTCTTATTCATCTGTTGTGACTGATTTATTTGTTCATTAGATCTGCTGTGACTAACTTTACATGGTATCAGAGCCATTGCAGGAACAAGATCTCTTTTCTACAGGTGTTTATACAAGAAGATTTGACTGAATTGCTAAAAATTGCAAAAAGTTTGGCATGAGATATCTCAAGGGCATTCGCTCCTGTGCATGCAAAGCTTGAAAAATACTCCAATACCACTCCAGAAGCTTGAGTTACCACATAATTCCTGGATCTGATACATTGGACCTATTCAACATTGCTTGAAATCCAATCCCAGGTGTGATGCAACTCTCAAAGGGTGGATTGTTCGACCTTATTGTGATTGTTCTTATGTGATTTGCAGGTTAATTATCTCCTCCAAGTGCACTCGCTACATTCTGCATGCAAGCTTCCCTACAGCATCTCCATTCGCTATAGTCTGCATGCAAGCTTCTTCTTCATCATTTGACTCGCTCCTAGCAATGGAATACTCTTCTTCAAAGCCTATCCTCACCCCATTCAATTATTTTGATTGGAAAGATGATATGGAGATCATATTACGTTCAAAAGGATACTACCGAGTCACTCTTGGTCTTGAATTGGAGCCAAACAATGTAGCAGAAAGAACCAAACACTACAATAAGCTTGATGAAGCTTACGATCTTCTTTGTCTCTCCATCTCCAAGGATCTTCACTTCCATCTCAGCGGATTGAAGACTCCAAAAGCCATATGGGAGCAACTTGAGACACTATTCGGCAAGCAGGATGAGCTTAGGGCTTTTCAATTAGAGAATGAATTGATTGGCCTTAATCCTGAGAATTTCGAGAGCATCAATGAATTCTTCACAAAATTCAAGAACTTGAACTTGCAATTGAAGAACAGTGGTGTTATCAAAGAGGATAAACAGTTGATCCTCTCCATTCTAAGCAAGCTTGGGAAAGATTATTCGGTATTTGTCTCCACTTTCAATTCCGGTCGGCTAACTACCCCGAATTGGAAGATGCCTACCTTGAATGCCTTCATTGAGTCCGTTACGAAAGAGCATGACAAGTTGATTCAAATGGGGTCCATAAGCTCCAAAGATTCAGCCCTATTTGTTCAAGGACCCAAGATCTCGAATGGTAAAGGAAAGCTAAAGAAGGAGAAGCCCAAATTCGAGCCTCACAAGCAAAAAGACAAAGGCAAGCAAACGGATGCACCATCCAGTTCGAAATCCAAGCAAAAGGGCAAAGAAGGTAACCAAAAATCTAAATGTACTTATTGTAACCGTGGCTTTCATCCCGAAAGTTCATGTATGAAGAAGACTATAGATCAAATGGCCCTCCTTTTGGAAAAGAACAACATAACCCTTCCTGACGGTGCAAGGAAGAAGGATCGGAATGACGATCATGAAAGAGGACAAGCACTCATGGCAACGGTTTCGAAGCCCACTCTCTTGATAGATTCGGGTGCATCAAATCATATGGCTGCAAATATTGATTCTTTTTCCTCATTCGATCCAAACAGCTCCATCCCCATCCATTTGGGAGATGACTCAAAAATTTCTTCAAAGGGCAAAGGTACGATTCATGTAGATCATGGATGCTTTCAGAATGTTCTCTATGTGCCTTCCTTAGCTTCGAATCTCCTTTCTGTGTATCAAATGACACATACTGGTGATCCAAAGAAAGTCACATTCAGCCCTAATACAGTTGAAATTTCTGATATCAAAAGTGGAAGACTAGTTGCGGTTGGAAAGGCAAACCACACTGCTAAATGTTATGAGTTTTCGCACTTTATTCCGCTTGCAAAGCCCACTGCTCTTCGCACACATGGTAATGAGGTTAGTAGGCTTTGGCATGAAAGATTTGGACATCTAAATTATAAGTATTTGCTGCTGCTATCAAATAAATCCATGGTTGATGGGCTTCCACAACTCCGTTCCTCGAAGGGAATATGCTCCGGTTGCATTATTGGGAAGCACCCCGAGCACAGATTCGACCGCGGCAAGGCTAGCAGAGCCTCTACTATTTTGGGATTGATCCATTCTGATATCAGCGGTCCGCTGCCCCATATGTCATTAAATGGTTCAAGGTATGTTTTGACATTTATTGATGATTATTCTCGCTTTACATGGGTATTCTTTCTCAAAAACAAGTCAGAAGTGCTTGGAAAATTCAAGGATTTTAAGGCTTCTGTTGAGACCACCACTGAGAGCAAGATCAAAGCTCTTAGATCTGATAATGGTGGGGAATATATCAAGTCCGAGTTGCTGCAACTTTGTGCCCAAAGCGGAATCAAGATCCAACATACAGTTCCCTACACACCCCAGCAGAACGGTGTAGCGGAAAGGAAAAACCGGTCACTGAAAGAGATGGCTACATGCATGATTGAATCTAAAGGTTTGGCTGCAAATATTTGGGCTGAAGCAATCAATGTTGCTGCATATATACAGAACCGAGTTCCACATTCATCCGTGAAAGGTATGACTCCTTTCGAAGCATTCTTTGGTCACAAACCGGATGTGTCAAATTTGAGAGTTTTTGGCTCTACTGCATGGGCTAGAATTCCTTCTGAGAAGAGACGAGCTTTGGATCCACAAAGTATAGAGTGCATATTGATAGGATATGGGGAAGAATCAAAAGCATATAAACTCATGGATATCAGATCTAAAAAGATATTCATAGAGCGCAGTGTGCAGTTTGAAGAACCGCTTCAAGAATTGCAACTAGTTGAGGAGAAAACTGCCGATTCACCGCCTTCACCAGAAGAAGATTCGAGCAGCGATAATGAAGGTATGAGTTCTGATATTTCTGATATTGTAGCAGCATATGATGATCATGACATATCAGGTTCGGAATCCGACCATTCAGATCCCCCTCAGTTACCAAAGTGGGCCCAAAATACTCTACAATCTGCTGGTTCGAATCTTGGAAATCCTGCTGATCCAAGACGAACAAGAGGAGACTTTCAAAGGGCAGGTATGGCTCTTTCTATTGCTGATCCATTTCTTCCTGAGATTTGTTATTTGATGGCTGGTTCAGATCCCCAATCATATTATTCAGCCCATCGAGATCCGAGATGGAAAGATGCCATGGATGAAGAGTACAGTTCTCTTCAAAAGAACAATACATGGGAGCTAGTTTCTCTTCCACCTGGAAGAAAATTAGTGAAGTGTAAATGGGTCTACCGTACTAAAGTTGCTGCTGATGGCACTATCAGCAAATATAAAGCAAGGTTGGTGGCAAAAGGTTTTTCCCAAGTCCAAGGAGTGGACTACACAGAGACCTTTGCACCGGTTGCAAAGATGGATTCCATCCGCCTTGTTTTAGCTATTGCCGCATCCAAGCACTGGGAGGTGCATCACATGGATGTGAAGAGTGCATTTTTACATGGAGACCTTGCTGAAGAGGTCTATATGCAGCAGCCAGAGGGTTATACATCAGATCCATCATTGGTTTGCAGATTGAAGAAGTCTTTGTACGGGTTAAAACAGGCCCCAAGAGCTTGGTACGCAAAGATGGACTCCTTCCTTCTTTCTCAGAATTTCCAAAGATGCAAATCTGATCCGAATGTCTATCTTCAGCGAGTTAAAGGTAATTTGTTGGTTATTGTACTTTATGTTGATGATCTGCTTATTACTGGTAGCACACTTACTTCAATAAACAAGCTAAAAACTGCCCTAAATCTAGCTTTTGACATGAGCGATTTGGGCTTGCTGAGTCACTTTTTGGGCTTGGAGATAGCTCAAAATTTCGATGGGATCACTATATCTCAGCAAAAATATGCTTCCGACCTGTTATTGAAGTTTAATATGGCTGAATGTAAGGCAGCCCCGTTCCCATTCCTCTCAGGAATCAGTCTTGAGGAGGGAGATTCCACACCGCTTGCAGATTGCAGTATGTATCGACAGTTGATTGGTTCACTACTTTATTTGACACATTCACGGCCTGATATCTCATATGCCGTGAGTGCCGTGTCAAGATATATGCAGCAGCCACATGAGCTTCATTGGCGGGCAGCCAAGCGGATCTTGCAGTATGTGCAAGGTACGAGACAGTTTGGCATACATTATGCTGCAGATTCTGAGCTAGATTTCATTGGTTTTACTGATTCAGATTGGGAAGGTGATAGCATTGATCGGAAGTCCACTTCCGGTTATGTTTTCATGATTGGTCATGGTGCTATTTGCTGGTCCAGCAAAAAGCAAGCAGCCATTGCACTTTCTTCAGCAGAGGCAGAGTATCGAGGGGCAGTCAATGCCTGCATTCAGGCAGTTTGGTTGCAGGGTATTCTTTCCGAGTTTGGTTTTGGTGGCACTACTTCGACTGTCCTATTTTGTGACAATCAAAGTGCTATCAAGATCTCCACAGATCCAGTTCAGCGGCAGAGGACCAAGCACATTGAGATTCATATGCATTACATTCGACAGTTGGTGCATGACCGCACCATCATTCTGCAATATTGCCCTACCGATGAGCAAATTGCAGACATATTCACCAAGAGCTTCACTGAGAAGAAGTTCTCTTACCTCCGTTCACTGTTGGGGGTGAGTTCCATCATGGTGGAGACAGATTGATTCATTATTATGCTTTAGACTTGAGGGGGGGCTTTCTTCCCACTGGGTTTTCCCTCTTTCCTCACTTAGTTTATTTTTCAGCATTTTTTGGATTATTGTATTGGGGTGACCTTTGGTCTTAGTTACCAGGGCCCCACATTATTTTAGTTGGCACATCATAGTCTAGCTTGAGGGGGGGTGTTCGGATATCCATCATCTATTTCGGGATACATATCTATTTCAGGATCATCTATTTCGGGATACATATCTACTTCAGGATCTTGCATGATCTATTTCAGGATATGCAGTCCAGTCACCAGTTTGATGCCTCCAGCACCTTATCCACCTTCTTCTAGCACCCGGGAGCCACTTTCCACAGAGTTTTAGCCCTCCTAAGCTGAAAGGCGCCCTCTTCTCACCTACTGACTGAGAAGGGCGCACTTGCTCACCTACCACTGCAGATTCACTCCAGTTACATTCAGTTAGCTCCGATTCTGATTGATTTCACTCCGATTTCACTCCTGACTGACTGTTTCACCTCCGATTGACCTCCAGTTCGATTAGGTGACTTGCTCTGACTCCAGTTAGCCTCCCATGCGCCCCCACTGAGCCTCCAGATCCTATATCAGTGCTACACACTTCAGTTACATTTATTATGATCAGTTAGACTCAGCTTGACACCTGGATGACTGTTTGTTGTGATTGATGAGCAACACCGATGATTGATGAGGACTCCTAGATTGAGTCAAGCTACTCCATTCAGTGATTCGAATGACCTCCTTAGGCAATTCGAATTGCTCTGTTCATTGTAACAGTTTGTATTGTAATTCATTCACCCTTTCTGGGATAGAGAGCACTGCTGCATGTTTTGCACAGTTTTGCACCATATCTTCTTATTCATCTGTTGTGACTGATTTATTTGTTCATTAGATCTGCTGTGACTAACTTTACAATTGCTAGGTATCATAACAATAGTAATACATGCCAATATAGGTGTGCGAATCCATAGTTCACTATAGAGTGTATATATTTCATTTCTATAGTTTATGAATAGCCATTTAGGAATAGTTAGGATTGTGTTGATACACATTTTAATGCTAATTCATAGTATAAGCACTATATTCATAATATATTTCACACAATGGCTATGCATTGAAATCAATTGATAAGAGTAATACTAGAGGTATAGTTTGCATGTACAATATAATGTTAATTTATAGCATTAGAACTATAATCACTATATACTTCATATATTGTTAATCAAGTGATAATTGTGAGACTCTAGAATAGTCTAAGTTATGTAGATGCAAAATGTAATGATAGTTCAATAGTATAAACATTATTTCTACAAGCTTTCAAATAGAGTTACATATGGGTATTGGTATCAACACGTGACGTAAAGACAATAGTCATTTTAGGGTGAATTCTCCTAGATAATCAATATAGCATTATAACAGCAATTTGACAACGTAATTTTTAATAACACTGAAGAGTTTGTAAGTCAGCACATAAACTAGAATTGGAAACCAAATATCCATACCTCCAGTAACTTGTTTTGCAAGGAAGTACTTAGTATTTTCTTATTTACACCGACGATGAATTGAAAGACACATGTACTCTTAACTCATGTTTTTTGTAGAATTTCTTACCTGCGTTCTGCACATGGAAACAGGATTCAAATGCCTTAGCTAAGCATAGCTAAGTAAACCCTAGGGTACCTCATAGGACCCATTCGTCATCATACAAAGAAATTGTCAGCACATCATTAAGAACATCATAATAATACAAACCTATGTACAACATATAATTACTTTTAGAACTTAGACATATCTGAAGATTGCATTCTTGTGTTACGATCATAAAATGTCCTTCATTAAAGAGTTTAGCATCCATTTAATCTGAAATAGCAATTACAACTAACATCATATTTTATTTTGAGAAATTTGACGTGTCATCGTTATTAATTATCCTAGTTAAGAGAATTAACTATTTTATATGTTCCGCATTAACAAATTCGATAATTATTGCTATTTTAAAAAAATTTAAATTTTTTGTATTTTACGGGATGTTACAATTTTCTTATGGTTGCCTAATGAATGTATGGTGATTGATTGCAGAGAAGAAAATCAATTCAAGAAATGGTTGCTATTGTCTTAGAAAGTTAAAGAGGAGTGGATGAGCTCTTGTTTCCTTAGCAGAACATGTAATATTTGAAAAGTGTGGACAACCACACAAATGGAAGAAGTGATGTAGTTAGAGTACGTGTATCTATTTTGATGTTTTTCAATGTAAATTTTTGCATGTCTTGGTTTACATATGAACACTGAGGACGATGTTAAACTAAGGGGGAGGGGAATGCAATACCCCTGGTTTTAAATCCACAGTTTCAATTGTACATGACGTAATTATTAAAGTTAAATGGCCTGGAGGCTAGGACATAATCATATGTACATGAGCAATTTATAATTAAAAATATAGCTGGCTTCTTATGAGGCAGAACGCTTAGCTGGCTTCTTATGAGGTTGAATGCTGAAAAGAGTATGGGGAACCAAGAATTCACTAGTGGGAGAGTAAGAGGTCTGTAGGTGGCCTAGGGGGTTAATGATTTGACCCCAATATTAACTTTGACACCAAAGTGCATTAACCTTATTTGATTAACATTAATCTTTGATTAAGTGTTAATGGAGCTTAGTAGCATACTAAACAATTTTTTCAAACATAATTATACATTATGTGAATTAATTGAAATCATTAAGGGAAGGGAATACGTGGGTCTCTTGGAGAAACCACGTCATCTTGGTGATCCATGCAATAAACCATTTCATGCAAACAAGACATTCACCCCAGCTCTTGGATTTATCCCTATTTTGTCTTTTGAAAAAAGGATTATGACTATGTTCTTGTCCATATTACCTTGATGGTTCTTGAGGGTGGGATGTTCTTTGGTATTAACCCTTGGAAGGATTATGTTCAGGAGAAGAGAAATGTGGTAAAAGTTACTTGTGGAGGTTTTGAAGCCTATGAACCTTAAAACTATGCCAATACTGCTCATTGCTTGGTAGAGGTTGGGTGCCTTACATGTTAACCAATGACCAGTAAAAACCTAAGTGATTTCCCTGGTGAATTCTTGCTTATAGCTCAGGGGTGGAAGCTATGT
Source organism: Larix kaempferi (assembly GCA_027924585.1). Classification (NCBI taxonomy): domain Eukaryota; kingdom Viridiplantae; phylum Streptophyta; class Pinopsida; order Pinales; family Pinaceae; genus Larix; species Larix kaempferi. The sequence goes on from BSBM01001022.1 coordinate 23,652,569, forward strand.
TGATAGACTAAGAGCGTAGTTTTCCTATGGCTGGGTGGAGTGGGATTTACAAGCATCCAATTTCTCGATTCAAGAATTGTACATATAAGTATTGAAATATGAAATGTATTTAGTGATTTTCTTATGTCAAATCTAGAGTGGAATGTTTGCTTGTGAGTCAATGTTTAAAACTCTGTGTTGGAATTGAATAATTGCATCTGAAATTCAGTTAGAGGAATTGCATATTGTGTTCACATTTTATCGCCTTGAGTACACAATTATGTGAAGTTAAGTTAAATTATGGTTAGAACATTGAATGGAAAGTTCCCAAATATGCCTTGATTGTTGAATGCAAATAGATTTTCATATGTTTTCTTATGTGTAAAATCATGTTGGAATAATGTGAGATATACACGGTTACCATGTTATTGTTCGAATCTCTTTTGAACACATTTCCCCTTTTCGATACAGAATAAAATCTCCTCTTAGTAATAATTGAGGAGTTGTAATCTTGACAAAGATGCATAGATTAATAGCACATTAATGGGCAACTTCAACCAATTAATAAAAACTAAACCAAATAAATTATAAAAATGACGAGGAACTCAAAAAGTTCCAATATAAACCTTGCAATGTTCCCATGAGTTTGCGGACAACCATTAGTATATAACATATTTTTCTTGTCTCAGTTTCCATAAGCATAACCATTCGTGCCCATGCTATACATGGAAATGCTATGTTTTTATTTAACAATATTCAAGTAATTATACCAACTATAAATAGGACCACAAAATGACATAAGTGCTACTTATTGTTTGGGAGGAATAGATACATGTGAAAGGATAAACAACCCAAGATTTGCAACATCTATTTTAGACTTGGCAATCATATAACTATTAACATAAAAGGAGAATTCGGTTCCAACATTGGACATAGGCAAGGGAGAGGACCAAGTGCCTACTGAACACACGAAGATACTAAGAGGGGCCGGGGGGAGAGCCTATTGATCATTTATTTGTCAAGTCCAACTTTTCAAAAATTGTTTAGAGGACAGTATGTAACTTCCTTATCATTTCACATGCTTGGGGTGTTCATTCTTTTGAACAAAAATTCCTTGAATGGTAAAGGAATGTTACTGGAAAAAAAACTTTACCTGCCTTCATTTACTGGGGAATATGGAAGTCCATAAATGATTCGATGTTTGAGGAAAAGGTTCTGATCCCTTATGATTGAGATCTATGGATTGTTGGGTTGTATAAAGAATATTTCAAGGAGAAACCAGAAGGATTAGGAATAGATAGATGATGGAGCTCCCCTTCCCTTTTGAAGCTACAAGATTCTTTGATGATGTTGCTCAAAATGCGATTTTTGCTGTTGGGGTCGATGTTAGGCTTGACAAGGCACATATCTTCAAATACAAATTGAATTGTGGGATTGGCACTAACACTAAAGCATAATTGATGGCTTTATGGTGTCTTATCAAAGTGGCTTATATGTTTGGAACTGATTCTATAAAATTTTATGGGGACTCCAAGGTGATTGTGAGTTGGGCTGATGATCATTATAAATTACATGTGGTTGAGCTTCAAAGATGATGTTTGTGAACCAAATAACTCCTTACTTCCTTTTCTTCTATCAACATTGATCATATCTATCAAGAATTGAATTTGGATGTCGATGCTCTATCGAAAGAAGCTCTTCATGGTACTAAAGGTTTACTCTGCTGGGAAAGGGTGGTAGAGAATTCTGTGGAACACAGTGGTTCCTTAAGTCTCTTTGACATATAATGATATGGTTGTGGCCTTTTTTGCACTTTTGGGTGGTATTTTGTTTGGGAGTCCATATGCCTGATAATTCTATCTGTTTGATTGCCATGTTATGTGACCCGGATTTATGTGATAACGAAATGAAAGTACATAGATATATTCACATACACAACTATATTGTGAGAAACATAGAGATACAATAAACTTATATTCTATTAAAATGAATAATGTTGAGTATAATTGTCATTGATGCCAAAAGTATTTATTAATGACAAAGGATATGATGATATGGAATATATGATGACATGGCATGAGTGATGAGTATGCAAATACACCTGATGGTGTTCTATTACCTTCATGATTTCATTGTTACAATTTGAAATAATTATATAAAGATTTGACAGTTTGGAGAAACTCTTGAAAATGACTAAGTGTTGGAAAATTGGTCCAAGTGGCCTCAGGAAAATGCCCTCCATACCTCATAAGAGAATGATAATAATTATCTGAAAATATCAGGCTATACCTTGTTGAATAGGTTATCTGACCATGGTCTCAATTCTCTAAAAGAGTGTTTGATGACAAAGTTATAGGTCTGCCAAACCAAGGGTTCAGGTTGTTTTACTTATTGGGAACCCAACTCAATAAAATGCCCGAGTCAAAGGATGAGGAATATAAAGGTGAAACCAATTATGATGAGCTCAATTAGATGGATACTATTGTTTGCTATCATATTTTCAGTGATTTGGTGAAATAAAGATTCACCTTGAAAATTGAAAGATTTGGCTAAGTATAAATTCTTCCTGTAAAACTTCCTAAGTAGCCTTAGAAAAAAGCCCACCACCTTCGGTATTTGATTTATTAATTAAAAATGAGGATATAGGAATGTAGAGTGTTGGTTTGTGCATCTAATCATATGATTTTTTTCCATATCAATCATTGAGGGTGAAGATATTGGCTTGCCAAAAGTGTCTTCTGGCTTGAGTTGCACTGTTCCAGTAAAATGCCTGCCAAGGAGAAAGGATGAGGTTTCAGAGGATGAAATTGGCATGGATGGAATCATCATAGTGTCCCTCATGCTTTGGATGTTTCATATTTCCAAATAGGTGAAAATAAAATCACCTCATGTTGACTTAGGGTTTGATAAAATTTTCTGTGTTAAATCAGGGGTTTAAGAGGCTACCTTCAAATGCCCACCGGAAGATATCTATGTGTCAATAAATTCAAAAAATGGTATGGATCTGTTCCTTGTTAAATTTTCCATCCACTTATGTTCTCAGTTTTCCCTATGGGGGTCACATGTGTGAAAAATTGACCTTCCAAGTTGAAGAAAAATCATGTCCACATAGTGTATGAGTATGCCCACACAAAGCTTAAAACTATATACTAACAAGTTTTTCATATGCCTGCACAAGCCAGAGATTTAAATAGAGATTTCACATCCAGAAAATTAAACAAATATTAAATAAATAGAGACATAATAAACATAGTTTATTATTTAATTAATAAACAAAGATTTAATCTTTTTGAAGAGACGCGATTGTGAAAAGACACAAAGTTCATATTGAAGAGATGCATCTGTTAAAGGATGAAATACATAATATATAAAGATGTATTTGAATTGGAAGGTAGACGTCTCTGCATCCCAGATTGAAGGAGCAGCAAGAACAGACAAAGACCAATAAAATGAAGTGACAAAATTGAAGATATAAAGAAGATCTGGAAATCTGATAAAAAAAAATAAGGGAGGTTGGGAAGTGCAAGGACAGGATACAAGCCTATAGGGGGTTGTAGCTTCCTTCCAGTTGCTGCTGGTAAACAGGGTGTTGGTGCATCCTTCAGTTGTAGCTGAAAAATTGGGTGTTGGTGCATCCAGCAAGTAGGTGCTTGCAAATTATTTGTAAATATAATTTTGCAGTAATAGAAAGTATTGGTGGTTTTCCCAATTGGGATTCCACGATAATATTATGTGTTCTATCTTCATTGTTGATTCTATTTTAAAGTGATAAAATTTTAAAATATATCATAATACTGATTCAGCCCCCCTCTCAGTCTTGCTTGATATTACAACAATTGGTATCAGAGCAGGCTCTTCACTAAAAGTTCAACCACTTGAAGAGAAATATTTTATCACTATGGATCATCAAGTAAAAATGTCCTCCAAGGTTCCAATATTCAATTGATAATATTATTCTTTCTGGAGCATCAGGATGAGAATCCATATAATGTCTCTTGGATTAGATGTTTGGATGTCTATAGAAATCGATTACACATATCCCAAAGCCCCTCCCACATATATTGAAGGAATAAAATTATTTGGAAGCAATGACAAAGTTGTTAATGCAATCTTGGATGGATTAGCCAGAACAGTCTTTGCCAAAGCAATGCATTGCAAGACAACAAACGAAATCTGGGACAAATTGCAGACCATCTATGAAGGAGATACCAAGGTAAAATGGGAAAAACTCCAGACTTTTAAAACCCAATTTGAAATTCTAAAAATGAAGGAAGAAGAAAACATTTCATAATACTTTGAGAGAATTGATGGATTTGTGAATGCAATTCAAGGGCTAGGAGAAGAATTGAAAGAAAAAGAAATAGTTGAAAAATTACTAAGATTAGTTCCAATGATTTACAATCCTAATATTTCCACACTAGAAGATAGAGAAAATCTTGACAAACTCACCATGGAAGAGCTATATGGATTTCTTATAGCTTATGAGATGAGGATTGGGCAAGACAATTCTCAAAAGAAGGAAGCAACTTTTAAATCATAAAAAATAAATAAGAAATCTAAAACAAAATTTCGATCAGAAGACTTTGATGATGAAGAAGCACTTCTAGTAAAAAATCTTAATAGAGGTACTGGTAAGTTCAAAGGGAAATTGCCCTTAAAATGTTCTAACTGTGGGGGAATTGGTCACTTTGCTACAAATGTCCTTATCCCAAACAAGAATAAGTTGGTGAGTGCCCTGATAACTTCAAGAAAAACAAAGAGTTTTTTAAGAAAAACAAAAAGAAGACCTTTTATTCCATGGATGATAGCTTCTCAAATGAGTCTAGTGAAGATGAAGAAGCATGAGTCTTATTCATGGGAGTAGAAAATAAAATCTTTGAAGAAGAAGTAGAAGGTGTAGTAGATCTTAAAACATAACTTGAAATTGCTGTCAAAGAATTAGAAGGAATTATTACTGACTTAAAAAATCAGCTTCAAGAAACCAGAGAGGACAAATACAATCTAGAACAACAGCTTCGAGAAACAAGAAGAAAAAATAGAAAAGCTAGAAGTTGAAATAATCTTGCTTAGAAAGAAGACTTATGAAGAATCCTTTCAATCAAAATTTAAGAGCAGCTCAAAAACCCTAGATGACATCCTAAGTTGTCAAAGATCATTCAACAATAAAACTAGACTAGGTTATGACAAAGGAAAGAAGTCAGAACAATCCTCTTTCATGAATAAAGAAGGAAATAAAAAGAGTTTTGCTGATACACTTATGAAACCAATTGTAAAGGAATACAGTCAAAAATTTGCTCACTCTCAAAATAAAATCACAACAGATAATGCAGTGCCAAGTAAACATCAGCAATGCTTTTTGGGAAATTGTTATGCCTGTAACAATTTTGGACATATAGCTATAAATTGTAAACTAAATGATCTATTGGGAAAGGCTTTACATCACAATATCCATTTTATAAGAAGAATGGAACTAGAAGTAATCCAAAAGGAAGAAGCTATAACTCTTTCCCTCCTCTTCATAATTATAGTATAGAATGTTACAAATGTGGTAACCTAGTACATATAGCTAGAAATTGTAAACTAGTGATTCCTATGAAGAATGACACCACAAAACCTCAAGACAATGAGGAAAAGAAGGTTTGGAAGAAGAAGGAAGATATGGAATGTTCAATAGCTCTATGTGCAATAGAAAAACAAAATATATGGCATGTTGATAGTGGATGTTTAAAACATATGACAGGAGACCCACACAAATTTATAAGCCTAAAAATAAATCAAAAAGGAGAAGTCACTTTTGGAGATAACCTATCCTCTAAAATAATTGGTAAGGGTACAATGGCTCTTAGAGACAAGATGAAAGATGAAAATGTTTTACTTGTAAAAAAATTAAAACCTAATCTTTTAAGTGTAAGCCAAACATGTGATCAAGGACACATATGTATATTTGATTCCAAGAAGTGTGAAATCAGAAAAAAGGATTCAAGAAAAAAATTTGGGACTATTGTGAGAACTCCAAGCAATGTGTATATTCTAGAAAATGAAGAACAATGTCATACGAGTCAAATTCATGAAAGTTTGCTATGGCATAGAAGGATGGGACATTTGAACTTTGACAATCTTGTAAAAGTTAGTAAGAAGGGAGCTGCAAGAAATTTACCAAAGATCATAAAAACTCCCAACCATGTTTGTAGACACTATCTTCATGGGAAGCAAACAAGAACAACCTAGAGGGTCAAAGAGCATACAACCTCTCAGCCATTAGAAATAATTCACATTGATCTTTGTGGGCCTACAAGAACTAAAATCTTTCAAGGTGAATATTACTTCATGTTATTAATTGATGATTATACTAGGATGACTTGGGTGGCATTTCTTAAAGAAAAATCAGAAGCTTTCATGAAGTTCAAAGCCTTCAAAGCACTTGTTGAAAATGAAGAAAATCTCAATATTAAGTGTCTAAGATCAAATAATGGTGGTGAGTTCACCTCAAATGAATTCAATGAGTTTTTTGAAACTCATGGAATCAAGAGACAGTTTTCGGCCCCAAGAAATCCTCAACAAAATGGAGTGGCTGAGAGGAAAAACATGAATGTTCAAGAAGCAACTAGAACTATGCTAAATGAAGCAAAACTTCCTGATGGCTATTGGAGAGAAGCAGTATATACAACTGTCTATGTAGAAAACAGAGGACAGATCAGAGTAAATAGTGACAAAACTCCTTATGAGCTATGGTTTGGAAGACCAGCTTCAGTTAAATATTTTAGAGTTTTTGGAATTAAGTGCTACATAAGAAGAGATGATGATAATCTAGGGAAGTTTGACTCTAGAACAGATGAAGGAATATTTCTTGGATATTCTTCCACCAAAAGAGCATACATATGTTATAATCTAAGGTTGCACAAGATCATAGAAAGTGCAAATGTAGCTATAGATGACAATAAACCAAGAAGGATACAAATCCAAGAAAATGTGGATGTTGAAGAAACTGATGGTGAAATAGATGATGAAGAAAAAGAAGAAAGTTCACAAGAAGAAGATATTATTGAAAAGGAAGAAGAAGGAAAGGTAGAGAATGAAGACTCCCCAGATCAGACACAAAAACACCATCTAGACGAGTTCAAAAGAATCATCATAAAAGTAGAATTATTGGTGACCAAAATCCAGGGGTTCAAACAAGGAGAAAACTATTTTATGATGAAGAACAAGCACTACTTTTGGTAGTAGTACCCAAAACCTTTAAAGAAGCTTGCAAAAGTGAGGATTGGATCAATGCTATGAATGATGAACTTGATCAAATAGAAAAGAGCCAAACTTGGGAACTTGTCCCAAGACCTAAGGACATGAATGCCATTGGGACCAAATGGATTTTTAAAAACAAGTTCAATGAGGATGGTCATGTGATAAGGAACAAGAACAGATTAGTATGCAAGGGATATGATCAAGTAGAAGGTGTTGATTTTGAAGAAAATTTTGCACCTGTGGCAAGGCTTGAATCCATTAGGATGTTCTTAGCTTTTGCATGCTACAAGGACTTCAAAGTGTATCAAATGGATGTAAAATCTACATTTCTTAATGGGTAACTTGAATAAGAAGTATATGTAGAGAAGCCTAAAGGTTTTCCCTTGTCAGAAAATAGAGATTATGTTTGCAAACTTAAGAAGGAACTCTATGGTCTTAAACAAGCTCCAAGAGCATCGTTCTCAAGAGTTGACAAGTATTTAAAACAAAAAGGATATAAAAGAGGGGCCACTGACATTAATCTATACATAAAGTTTGAAAACAAAAATATGATCATTATTGTAGTCTATGTAGATGATATCATATTTGGAAGTGATCTACAAATTATGACTGTAAATTTTTCTTCAGAAATGAAGAAGGAATTTGAAATGTCAATGTTGGGGGAACTAACATTCTTTCCAGGTATACAAGTATCTCAATCATAAAAAGGGATCTTCATCTCTCAAACTAAGTATACCAAAGAGATTTTGAAAAAGTTCAAAATGTAAGAATCCAAACCTGTTAGTACGCCTATGGCTACTGGTTGTAAATTGAGAAAAGATGATAAATCCTTAGAAGTGGATCGTACTATGTATAGGTTAATGATTGGTAGTTCATTATATGTAACAACTACAAGACCAGATGTAATGCAGGTTGTAGGTTTGGTTTCCAGATTCCAATCAGCCCCAAAAGAAACACATGTGGCTGCAACAAAAATAATTCTTAGATATATAAAAGGTACTACGGATTATGGACTATGGTATCCAAAAAGCAATAACTTCACTCTAAAAGAATTCAATGATGCAGATTGGGCAGGAAGTATTGATGAAAGAAAAAGCACTAGTGGAGAAGCATTTTACTTGGGAAATTGGTTGGTGTCATGGCTAAGCAAAAAGCAGTCTTCCATTTCACTATCTACAACAGAAGCTGAGTATATTGTTGTTGCATCATGTTGTACACAAGTCATTTGGATGAAGCAAACATTGGAAGATTTACTTGTAAAATATGAAGATCCCACAGTTATATATTGTGACAATACAAGTGCTATAAACATATCCAAAAATCCTATCATGCACTCCAAGACAAAACATATTCCAATCAAATATCATTTTTTAAGAGAGAAAGTGCACAAAAGGTTTTCAAATTGGAGTATGTTGATACAAAGGAAAAAATAGCTGATATTTTCACTAAACCACTGCCTAGAGAGACATTTGCATATCTTAGGCAAAAACTAGGAGTTATCTCTCCTCATTAAAATAAAATGAAGATTGTAACCCTATTACAAAAGGGACATAGTTGAAAGGGGGAGATTTATGAATCTTTGTCATTAATGTCAAAAAGGGGAAGGAAAAAATTTGAATTTGTTGACATCAATGACAAAGGGGGAGAATGTTGAGTATAATTGTCATTGATGCCAAAAGTATTCATTAATGACAAAGGATATGATGATATGGAATATATGATGATGTGGCATGAGTGATGAGTATGAAAATCCATCTGATGGTGTTCCAGTACCTTCATGATGTCATTGTTACAATTTGACATAATTATATAAAGATTTGACAGTTTGGAGAAACTCTGGAAATTGACGGTGTTGGAAAACTGTTCCAAGCGGCCTCAGGAAAATGCCTGCCATACCTCATAAGAGAATGGTAAAAATTATCTAAAAATATCAGGATATACCTTGTTGAATAGGCTATCTGACCATGTTCTTAGTTCTCTAAAAGAGTGTTTGATGACAAATTTATAGGTCTACCAAAACAAGGGTTCAGGCTCTTTTACTGGTTGGGAACCCAGCTCAATAAAATGCCCACCCAGGTCAGAGGATGATGAATCTAGAGGTGAAACCAATTGTGATGAGCTCAATTAGATGGATACTATTGTATGGTATCATATTTTCAGTGATTTGGTGAAATAAATATTCACCTTGAAAATTGAAAGATTTGGCTGAGTATAAATTCTTCCAGTAAAACTGCCTAAATAGCCTCAGAAAAATTCCCACCACCTACTGTATTTGATTGATTAATTAAAAATGAGTATATAGGAATGTAGAGTGTTGGTTTGTGCATCTAAACATATGATTATTTTTCCAAATCAATCATTGAGGGTGAAGATATTGGCCTGCCAAAAATTTCTTCTAGCTTGATTTGCACTGTTCGAGTAAAATGCTCGCCAAGGAGAGAGGATGAGGTTTCAAAGGATGAATTTGGCATGGATGGAATCAACATAGTGTCACCCATGCTTTGGATGTTTCATATTTCCAAATAGGTGAAAATAAAAATCACCTCATGTTGACTTAGGGTTTGATAAAATTGTCTAAGTGTTAAATCAAGGGTTTAAGATGCTACTTTCAAATGCCCACCAAATGATCTCTTTGTGTCAATAAATTCAAAAAATGATATGGATCTGTTCCTTGTTGAATTTTCCATCCATACATGTTCTCAGTTTTCCCTGTGTTTTCCCTATGGTGGTCACATGTGTGAAAAATTGACCTTCCAAGTTGAAGAAAAATCATGTCTACATAGTGTATGAGTATTCCCACACAAAGCTTAAAAATATATACTAACAAGTTTTTCAGATGCCCGCACAAGTTAGAGATTTAAATACATATTACCCAGCCAGTCAATTAAACAAAGATTAAATAAATAGAGACATAATAAACTGAGTTTATTATTTAATTAATAAACAACGATTTAATCTTTTTGAAGAGACATGATTGTGAAAAGACACAAAGTTCATATTGAAGAGATGCAACTGTTAAAGGATGAGATACATAATATATAAACATGTATTTGAATTGGAAGGTAGACGTCTCTACAGTCCATATTGAAGGAGCAACAAGAACAGAAAAAGACCAATAAAATGAAGTGACATAATTGAAAATATAAATAATATATGAAAATATGATAAAAACAAATAAGGGAGGTTGGGAAGTGCAAGGACAGGCTACAAGCCTGTAGGGGGTTGTAGCCTCCTTCCATTTATTGCTGGTAAATAGGGTGTTGGTGCATCCTTTAGTTGTAGCTGAAAATTTGGGTGTTGGTACATCCAACAAGTAGGTGCTTGCAAACTATTTGTAAATATAATTTTGCAGTAATAGAAAGTATTGGTGGTTTTCCCAATTGGGCTTCCATGATAATATTATGTGGTCTGTCTTCATTATTGATTTTGTTTTAAAGTGATAAAATTTTGAAAGATAGCCTAATATTGATTCACCCCCCCTCTCAGTATTGCTTGATATTCCAACAAATAAAACAAAACAAATTATAAAATAAAAGCAGCTAGAATGGTGGTAGCTATATCCCTGAGAAGAGATGTGGCAGCTATATTCATTCTTTACAAGTTGAATACAAAAAGAGGCCGAAGGGGCCTATATATCATAAGCATGAGGGAAAGAACCCTAGACATAAAAAACCTAACTCTAGAATATAAACCGTCATAAATTTTGCGGCCCCAAGGTGGTTAGTTGAACAATCACCTCCTCGGGGTCATAACTTTTGCATACAATCTTCATTTGGGGTGGTCGATAGTCTGTTGGAAAGTTCTATCCGAGCTATACAAATTTCAAATAGGGGCCAATGTATTTTGTTGGAAGCCATTTCCACGCCCCCCCCTACCTTCACCCCAAATTGTCAAAAAACGTCGTTTAGGGCCTCAAAATGACCTCGGAAGTTCATGACTCGAAAAACTGTAGAAAAATTACTAGAAAATTGCCAAAATGGAAAACAATTTTGAGCTAGTGGAATAGGTGGGTGGCCACCTATATCCACCTAGAACAATCCTCCCCCCTTAGGAAGAAATGGTCTCCATTGCATGGAGTTCCCCCACCAAATGGGGAAGCTTCTACTAAACTTGACTCCTGGTGAGCCACTTGCCTTGGTGGAGTAGTTGCCCTACTTTGGTAACCCAATATTGTTGTATCTTATGTTGTCAGGTGCCCTTAACCTATGTTTCCATGATACGATCTATGGTTTCTTGTTCCATGAAGTTAGGGTTAATCTATGTAGGTTTCAACTCCTCTGCCACCTCTGATGTGTCCAACAATGGTGGAAAACATGGGTGAAGGAGCTCCACAATAAATACTAGGTACAGGCCAAGGAATGGACGAATGCTTAATTCGAAGTCATTCTAACTGACTTCCTTGGTGATGGTGTACAACCCATATCAAAGTGGACGAAGCTTGCGATGGGTTCTCGTTATCCTCTCTTTCTGCAAATGAAACCAAACCTTATCACCCACCTAGAACTTGTGTGGAACTCAATGCTGGTCACATCCCTGCTTGTACTTGGTATTGGATTTTTCCAATATGTCATGGACCTATTGGAGGATGTGTTGGATTTGTTCAACAAATCTAGTGGCCTTTTTAGCCTCATTCTGAGCATGGGCATATTCCTCCCATGCAGATGCAATGGGCAGAGCTACATCAATTGGGGCGAGTGTTCAGAACCCCATGCACGCCTAAAAAGAGATGTGGCCAATGGAGCTATGAAGGGATTTTTTATAGCTACGTTGAACATATGGAAAGATCTCATTCCATGTGTGGGGATGTTTAGAATTGTAAATTATCTAAATATGCACAATCATCCAATTGACTACCTCTGTTTGTCCATAGGTCTGGGGTGCAAGGCAGTTGACTTGGTGAGCTTGGTATCCATCAATGACCATAGAATGGACTAGAAGGTTCTTAGCAACCTACTGTCCTTATCTGAAATGTAGTGTGTGGCATCCCGAAATGAACTCAAATGTGCTCGAAGAAGAGCTTAGCAATGGCTTCGGTGGAGATACTCTTCTTTCAAGCTATCATAATGGACATCTTAGAGAAGCAATCCACGACTAAAAAAACATAGTCATTACCATGCTTGGTTGAAGGTAGTCCTGAAATGTAATCCATGGAGATGGATTCCCATGGCCCATTGGGATTAGGTAGAGGAGTGTACAACCCCTACTTCTTGATGGCAGGTTTTGCGATGGCTCGGGTAGTGTAGGATCAAATATATCGGCTGGCATCTTGTCAGAGCACGTGACAATAAAAATGTTGATGTATTTGTAACTTTGGAAGATATTCACTTGTATATTGTATTTTTACTTTATTGTATCCCCAACAGAGATATATTATTCCTCCGATTGAAAGTGTCGACAGTTGTACTTGCATGTGTCGCAAGTTATATTTTAAGTGTCGTAACTTATACTTGATGGGTTAGTAGACCACCTTGATGGGGTTGGCCCTGTATGAATCATGTGGGTCAAAGGGTTATTAGACCACCCTAGTGCTGTCAACCTAGTCAGCATTATGTTAAGTGGTTAAGTTGGGGCCGACCTAGTTAGAGTTCAAAAATCAAGTCAAGTTAGTGTATAAATAGAGAGTGTGTCTCTCTCATTTTACACATTCTATTATTCATTCACTTCGCATTAGTGCGAGAAGAGGAGGGTGCGAACAAGTGGAGGAGGAGCATGCTACTGAAGATATCTATCTCTTGGATTTGATCATTGTGATCCTTATATTGATGCTTATTCTATCTCTGAGGAAGTTGCGGGGTTTTTCACCTTCTTGGTTTTCCCCGGTGAAATGTTTTGTGTCTCTTGTCTCTTGTCTCTTATGCTTGATATGCTGTACATGTTATTTCAGTTAAGATCCTAGATATATTGAATTAAATGATGAAAAAATAACATGGTATCAGAGCTAGCCTGAAGGAAGGCATGGTATGGCATTTATGAGACTTGTTGCACTTGTGACAAATTGGAAGCTAGGGCTTGATATAGAAAAAACGAGTCATCGTGGAACTTTCACTATAAATCCATTTTGGCAAAGGTTTAGGTTCTGAAACTTCTATAGGTTGTAGATAACATCCCCATGTACCTTGTGTCTAAATCAAATCATCTAATTCACTGTACTTTATGTTTAATGACCCGTACAATCTAGGGTTTCTGCCTCTTCCATATCTCAGTCATAAACAGGTGACCTAGGAAAAAAGGTCACAACTTGGGCTAGGAAGATCCAAATAAAATTCTGTAAAAAGTGGAAGTAAGGGCACGGACTTTAGTTTCATAGGTCCACTTTTCAAAGGCCGAAGTTGAACTAGTGACACGTCTAACTTTGTACAACTTCTCTATCCTATTTTATCCCATAAACATGTCACGTTGCGACACTTGGCATAAATCTTTCTCAGAGAATCCAATTGAGGTCAGACCCATGGGGTTCGAAATATGACAGGTTAGGATACCACAGGACGAAGTTTCAGACCTTGTGGATCTGAAATTTCAGAGATGCACCAGAAACAATAAGGTGCATATTTCTGTCAAAATAGAATTGGATTTTGAACACCTTCATTCTTGGCTTGTCACTACTATGGGAATTTAGGGCTTCGGAGAAAGTTGGAATTTTTGGAATCGAAGACCACAGATGAATGCTCCTAATCAAAATCGAAATTTAGAGACCAAGATCGGATTTTTTGGTTGGGCAGAAGCCAGGGCTTGATCAAAGCCTAGTTCGGGATTTTGATCGAAAAGGTGGAAAATTAGGGCTTCTACAAAAGTTGGAGTTTTTTGAAATCTGTGACCACGGCTGGAAGCTCCTCAGAAAAATCAAAGTTCATAACACAATATTGAACCTTTTGGATGGGCAGAAGACCAGGCTTCATCAAACCCTATTTCGGGATTTTGTCCAGAAGATCTGGAAGTTTCAAAGGCAATTTTGAGGGGTCAAATTTTGGAGATTTCAAAATTGAAGTATACCAGCTTGATCAGCTCAACAAGCCACATCTTTCCATCCATTCCGAAGTTTTAAATTCAAAATTTGAAATTTTAGGGTTTCTCTGATAAACCCTAATCCATCTCCAGATCCAGTTTCAGCAAATCAAAGTGGATTGGGTTAATCCTAGAAGAGAATGAATTGGACACCTACATAAGTGAAGAAGTTCCAGTTTCAGAGGGAGATGAGGCTAAGGCCTTACATAAGAAGGCTACAAGCAATCCCAACAGGTATGACTTGAAGAGATACAGGTATGTATATGTTTTTCGAAATCTGCTCATGATTAAGGTTATGATATTTTTGTCTTCATATTAATGAGGTTAGTACAATATTGATTAATTTTAGACTTGTCTTATCACCCTAGTAAAAATATGAATGCATGTGAATGATAGAAGACATTCATTGATTAGTGTTATGACACTTATGATTGTACTAATGCACTGTGTTATTTTATGAGGATGATGTTGTCTGCTAACATGAAAGGAACATCAAGAAAGTTCTAGATCAAGAAAATATGACCATGGTGACATGAAGACAAAGACTCATCCATAGTCATGGATCACATAGAAGCTCTACTTACAAGGTATGTATAATTTGGTTCTACAATGGTTAACTTATGAGTTATGCAGGTTACTAAGCACAAGTCATTTAAGAGAACAAGAAGGCATTGTTTGGGTATGTTAGACATAACTAGCAAGCATGATAATC